>CM076663.1:4576798-4935508 GCA_038496675.1 Rachycentron canadum | reverse complement strand
ATATATATATATATATATATATATTTAATATAATCACAAAATATATAATTGTCTAAGTTACAGTCTGTCTCAATAAAGCCAAAGTATGCAGCTTTATTTTTAAGGAATAACTAACTGAATAAAAGCATGTAAATGTAATCAAATTGTTAACATTACCTTGACAAAGACAGCTCAGTTGGACAATTAAAATGTATTTCACCAGCTTCATGTTGTTCACATAAAGAGTTAGAGAGCTTCTATTGTGTCTGCTCAAAGTTAAGGCCAACTGGAGCAGACTGAGCCTGTCTGCACAAAGAGCTGCTTCCTCTTTTATTCATTTTACAATTTACAGATCCTCCCACTGATTAGTGTTTCATGACAAAAAGTGAATACATACAGAACTGTGCAAGAGAAGAAGCAGCACTCCCTTTGAGAGTGGTTATGCTGATGCAAAATTATGATTTTATGTCTGTCACGTTCTGATGCATTTTGAATAGAATGATGTGATTGAAAGTTGGTCTTTGACATATTAGCAGCTTCCAATAGGTTAAACTCATCCAACGTGTATGTTATGCTCAAGCATGTCTTGCACAAACCTGGTGTAATCGACCTTTTTCACAGCAGCATTTTGATGTGAAATAATCGACAAATACAAGTGTTAGCAATGACATTAATTAGGGTCCATTCATTTAGGTTTAAGAACCAGGTAGCTGCTAATGATCGAGTGTAAGGGGAGGTCACACCGAATACTTTAGCCTACTGTTTTGTTTTGTTTTTTTCAAAATTTTTTCTGTTGTTTAATAGTGCTACACATTTCCTGTGCTTTCTGGTTGTATTGTAATAAAGAGATGGATAAATAATCATATATGATCATTATAGCATTGATAAAACAACAAATCTGCGGGTTACTTAAGACTTTTGCACTGTACTAAAACCCCATTCATGATGCAGAAACCTTCCCCATTAAATGCATCAGTAACTCAGTGCTTTAATTATTTTATGACATCAGGAACATATTGTCTGTTTTGCCTTTAATTTGTACTTTGTACTGTAATTTGTAAATTCATGTGTATAATATTGTCACTTTTATAACTTAAATTAATTTACTTTGTATGACAGTATGACACCAAAAGTCTAAAATTGTCAGTATCAGCTGTGAAGTATTTAGAGTATAACTAATCGTGCACTTGATTTTTTTGATTTTATAAGATACACCTTCTATCATATAAAATGATTTAAATGCGAATGAAATGTTTTACAATTTCTTGATGTATATTATTAACATAATACATGATGTCATGCTAACAGTCTTGTAAACTAATACTAGATCTAAGATGTAAGGTCTACTTCACAGTTCATCAGCCAGATGACCTGTTTCTACCTTTAACCATGTGAGGGCGACATTACCCCATGTCTACATGCGGGCATCGTTTAATCAAGATGGTTTCAGAAAAACCGATTATAGTGTATTTTTGTTTTAGTTGCTTCTAAAAAGGACCATGAATATCCTGCATATTTAAAATCACCTACACGTAAATAAAAAAATAAGACAATCGTTTAACATTTTGCGACAGTTTCATCTGCTTAAAATATATAATAAATTTTTTACAGGCTGAAAAGAATTGAAGGCTGAGAAGGGTTTGAAACGCCATTTAGACCTTAGTCTTAGGAATAATCTTTTTGAGAACATCATTGAGCAAGTTGAATAAATTAAATATGGAAAATCCTAATAGTAGTCCACAAGATTTAAGATCAAAATTCTCACAGAATGATTGAAGTTGTGTTAGTGGGATAAATAATTCCATCACGGTTTATTATGGATTTATTATTATTTTAATGCACATTCAATATTGTTTTCCACCCAAAAATATAAGCATGATGTGTATTTTTCCACGTGCTGTCAACATGTCGGGCCCACATGTTGACAGCTGCCTGCTTTGTTTACATCCGGCTGCGGGAGCACGCGCTCAATCCAGCTCTCTCTCCTATTGGCTGCCTTGCTCGGTGGCCCCGCCCAATTCCTGCAGCCCGGAAGTCTAACAAACTAAAAGGAGAAAAGGGAGAAAAAAAGGGGGGGAAATGTTTAATTAAAGGAAGATTTATGTTATTTACAAACAACGGAGACAATCAAACTAAACGTTTGATTGAAGCAAACGGTATTCATCCTCAAAAAAACCCCCAAAAAACTAAATCTCTGTTAGTTTAGTTGGTTCAAGGCGTTTAAGTGACGGTTGAAACCTAAACAAAAGGAAAAGGGTGATACATTTAAATAAAAAATAAAAAATAATAAAAAAAATTTAAAAAAAAAAAAGCTCGTGAGAACAAAAACCACACCCAATCATCTTTGACTTAGCTGGTTTACTGGTGAAAACAGTCGTGTTAGGGGTTGGGTGCACTCCTACGCATGCGCATTGTGACACAAACGCACATTAGTTGGCGCCAGTGGCGACCGGAGGCAAGTTTGATTTGGACTCTGAACCGAGAAGGGTAAGATGCCAATGTCGGAGCTATGTCGCCTCTTGGCCTCAGTAGTTTATCTCTAAAGTCGTGTGTGGGGCAGCGACGTGTTATTTAGCCGGTAGATCGGTGAACCCGGTAGTTTGTTCGTCGTCCGGTTGACCGGTTGCGTTAAACTACATCAACATCAGCGCTGTTCGGGCTGTTTCTGATCGTTTGTTATGTCGCATTTCTGCAGAGGAAGCGGGAAAATATATGTAGTTTTCCGTCCCCTCGGAGTAAATCTGTCCTCCACAGTCTGCTCCTGGTTTGGTGAAGAGCAACGGCTGAACATTCAAATAGTGGTTAAACAAACCGGTCGAGGCATGTGAGTGATTATTATTATTTATTATTATTATTTTATTTATTTTTTTTTTATTTATTTAAACCTATAACAGATCAACCGTTTATTAGCTGAGCATCATGAGGCCGTTTGTTAAATTGAAAGGACTTTTTTTTTTTTTTTTTTTTTTTTTTAAATCAGCGGCTCTTAGGACAAAATGTCCTCCCCGGGCCTTTGTGTTGCTGCTGCAGGAAGGCAGCGCCACTGGAGGCTTTCTCTGCCTCTTTGTGCTCTGCTCGTCTTCTCTCATGCAGCTGCAAAAACCCCGAGGTCAGAAACATCCCACGGGTGGAGGTTTTAGCACCAGCACCAGCACCAGCGTTGTGTTTTGGTGGGTGAAAGCTGCGGCGCGCGCTCGGCTCACGCGCTCGTTAAGGATATTGTCGCGTGTGACCGGGGGCTGAAGTTTCGTGGTAAATTATTACGGACTGGACGCGGGTTTGTTTGTGTTCCCATCGAGTCAGCTGCCATTTTCATTTGAGGGGCAACTTCCTGGTTTTCCTTAATAACATTGCCTCTAAATGCTTCCTTTTTTACAGAAAGAAGCAGCCACAACAATGACTAGACAAAGGTAACCCCCCCCACCCCCCGTAGCTTTATGAATTATTGTCTTGAGTCAACTGGTTTTGTCAGAACTGCAGCTCCATGTTGAATTTAGTTTAATGTCCCTACAGTGGTCGTCTGCAGAAAAGATCTGAAAATGCTCCAGGGCAGAAAGTTTCTAAGGTAAGAGCTCATACAAACTACTGTTAAAAAGGATATCCTATGGTTTTAATTGGTGACTATACAAACAACTAGATGGTCTGATACACACTTGAAACAACTTCTCTTGGCAGCAAACCAACAGAAAGAAGGACCCGCCCCTGTCAAAGCTGCAGTGTGAGAAGGTATCTCTTATTTCACAATATTTCTTTTCAAGCGCCCAGAATTGATGAATGAATAAACCACAGCTGAGATCAAGGGGAAGCTAAAAACAACAAAAAACATATTGTCTGTGCTGTTTGTAAGTGTCAGTGAATTTTCTTCTCAGAACAAGTTGGTACTTGAAGGCGTCACCAAGCCCTGTGTTCTGATCCAGAGTCCTGAGAAGAGAGACAGGCTCCACTGTGATGAGCCCGGGTGTCTCCTTGCTAAAAACTCTTCGGTTCAGCAGTCCCCTCTGCCTCTTCTTGGGTAACTATCACATCTTATTTGGCCTCGGTTGACTCATGTCTTGTGCTAAACAGTTGAACAATTATTTATTTTAATTTATTTTTTTCAATTGATTGACAGATTGGGCTCTTCTGAAAACGTGTGGGTCAAGATGGCTGGCAAAGAGCAGAATTACAGAAACAGCAAGAGCTTCATGCAGAAGCATCCAACGATACAACCCAGAATGAGAGCAGTCCTCCTCGACTGGTTGATTGAGGCAAGTGTCTTTCAAAGTCTCTCTGCGAGTCGTTTTTACTTGACTAAACAATTTCAGCATGTTCTCTTTGATTGTGCGCCAACTATGTTCTCACTGGTTTTACTAGGTGAGTGAGGCGTACGCACTTCAGCGGCAGACGTTCTACCTGGCTCAGGACTACTTTGACCGGTTCATGTTGACACAGACCAACGTTGAGAAGGGCGTGCTGCAGCTCATAGGCATCACCTGCCTTTTTATAGCGTCAAAGATGGAGGTGAGGAAGAACAGGAGGCATCAGGGCTGTTTTCTACCAAAAGCATCTTAAGGTTAAATCTAACTGTAGAAAAACTAAATTTAACTAAACTGTTGGTACAGTGGCAACAAACCTCCCTCACCCAGGAACAGCTCAGGGTCACTGTGTGTGTAGTGTGTGTAACTGTGTGCTACCTTTATTCAGTTGTTCACAAGCAACTAGCTCCTATGAGTCACAGTATGATCTCTCAGCACCATGATTTTTTTTTTTTTTTTTTTTTTTTAAAGCTTTATTTCTCAGGATGGAATATTATAGCATTTCATAAAATCTGAATCCTTTCCAATCAGTCAAATTTTAATTGTGATTATTTCGGGACCAATTACTGGACAGGAAGCGACACTAGCACTAATAAAAACTATGGTAATTAACTATCAAACCTAAACCTTTGATGTTTTCTGTGCTGAAAGATGATTTCACCACATTTTATTACTGCTCTGTGACATTTATTAACCCTGTTGTCACTCACGGAGCCTCGATAGCTGGTTTGTTTGACATTTGTATATGTCATCAGTCTTGTTCTCCTTCTTTTTTGGATGAGGCAAAAGACACTAAATAGAACATGAAGGAAACAAAATGGCTGCTGAGCTTAACCAATACAGGACTTTGCCACAGAACCACGGCGCCATTGTTTTGTTTCTTTAATGACAAATAACACACATGCAGAGTGCGGAGGTTGCTTGTGAATTTCTTCGTGCTTGATGAAGATGTGGTGTTTGTAGTTGTGTTGCTAAATATTTTGCCTCCTTGCAGGAAGCCTGTCCTCCAAAGCTCTCACAGATGGTCTATGTGACTGCAGGGACCTACTATGAGGACGAGATTCTTCAAATGGAGTTAATCATTTTGAAGGTAATACTATTACATGTACAGCAACATTTTTGTTTCCTTATTCTTTACTTATAATAGGGGAGCTTGGAGTTTAGCATAAGTCTTATTTATGAATGTGTTACAGGCGTTGCGCTGGAACCTTTGTCCTGAAACAGCCGCGTCTTGGCTGAAGCTTTACTTACAGATGGCATCGATGAACGCCAACTCTGACCTGCTGGAGCCACAGTTTCCTCAGGACACTTACATCCAAATGACACGTGTAGGTGTTTGAATGAGATTCTTAAAAAATAAATGATATTTTTAAAGCCTTGTTCACTCGGTTGTAAAAACCCTGACATCAAGATATATCATTCATACTGCTTTAGAGAAGTGTTTGTACTCATTATTTTAATATTTGGTAATAAGTCCCCAGCTGTAGGAGCGGAAGAGAGACTAATGTTTGTGTGGTTGTTTCACTGCTCATTTCTCAGGTCAAACCCTTTTTCTCTTTTGTCTCTGGCAGCTTTTAGATCTGTGTATGCTCAACATAAACTCTCTGGACTTTCAATATCGAGTGTTGGCAGCTTCAGTCCTGTGTCATTTCCTTCAACAGGAAAAAGTTGAAAAGGTGTCAGGTGAGATATATGTGTATATATATTATATAGACACAAAATGTTCAAACACAGAATGAAAAGTAGTACAGTTTTGACTTTATGTATTTAAATTGGTCAAAAAAATCCTGAACTTAAAGGTGTAGAAAATAAATGTCTCAGTAAATATCTTTTTATTGAGGCTTAATGCTCCGTGTGTTGATGTAAATGCAGCAGTAAAACCACGTCATCATGTTTGTTGGCTGAGCTGTGAACTTGTTTGTTCTCAGGTCTGTCGAAAGACGCCATCCAGCCATGTCTCAACTGGTTGGCTCCCTTTGTTGAGTCGTTGAGCCGCTTTGGCCGAGCGACACTGAGGGATTTTTCCAGAATGAGAGACGATGGACACAACATCCAGACACACACAGACTACATGAGCATGCTGGTGAGTATTTTCTCATATGCTAGGAAAAGTTAGGTGATTATTGATGACGCCATGTTGAGCCGAACACACGACGTTTGTCCCACTGTCAAAGCCTCGTGGGAACTGTATAGTAATCACAGCATCTTGAGTGAGAGGGTCATTGAGCTGCACAGTGAAATAAGGTTTTATCATTTTGTAATAGTCAAATATTTGTTGCATTATGCAGCTGTGTTGGGATTAGACAGACTGGCAGAAGACAGCAGTTGAGTAGGCAGTTCTTCAGTGTGGGCTGAGTCATCAAATCTAAAACGTGTCTTGGGTGCGTTCACACTTGTGATCAGATCACCAGTGATATTAATACCAGGTCTGAATGGGGACATTATATGTATCTCTGGATCTCAGCACAATCTAGCCTTTGACTTTTAATAACCTGTCCTGTTGTAGATATTAACTTTGCTTATAATGCAGCCTGAAAACAGAATATTTGTTTTTAAAGAACCTCTAAACATTGTATTTGCAGTATAGTGGTTGTTTGTTGGTACAAGCTGCTCTTTTTGATATTGATCCATTCTGACATAAGCTGTTGTCTTTAGTTTTAGTCTTTAGCTACCAAACTTCCTCTAAGAACTAAGCAGAAGTCTCTAAAACACCAACTGAAGCGTAAAGAAGTATAACAAACATTAATCAAATGACTTCTGCTAAATTTAATTTAAGAGTGAGCACATGATTGATCACATGTATGAAGGGATAACAATCAGATACAGATTGATCCTACATCTGCCATATTGTTCATTCTTCAAAGTTTTTTTGTTTGTTTGTTTAATTTTAGGACGATGCCAGTAAAAAGGAGGCGAAAAGCCAGTTCCCCACTCCTCCCAGCAGCACAGAGAAAACCTGCACACACTGAACTACAGGACTCTGATGTGAGTGTGAACAAAGGAGACAGGGTTCAAGTCCCACAAAGAGTCCGAGTCTGGTTTACAGCTCTTATCGTAGCCAGTGGGGGAGAGAAAAACATCTCAAGTCTGGATGGGATTTAACTTCACGCCTGCAGCTGAAATCTGTCACTGAATGCTTTATCCAGGATGATGAGCCTGTACCTTAAAAGATGCTTCTTTTTTTTTTTTGTCTAAAGATTTTAGCTGGTTTTAGCAACTAAATGGGTGCTTTAATTCATAAAAGAAAAATCTTTAAAAAAAAAATAAAAAAAAAAATTCTATAAGCTGTCATTTCTAGAAAATGACATTTTAATATTGAATGTGCAATTGTTTTAAAACACAACTTCAGAGTTGGTTTAAATGTTAAAATTTCAAACAGGATGCTGTAAGAACCAGCTGAATGAACTGCCATGTTTCACCTGTCTGCTCAGTACAAGTCTAACCTCAATGCAAAAGGTGAAGTGGAAACAATGAAGCACAGAATGAGGATGCACTTTATTTTAAACTCTGATTAAAGCATTAGCTTAATAAAGTGCGTCCTCCTCAGTTCATGTGCGTTTCTCAGTCATCTTTGGCATTGTTTGTGTCTCAGGGCATTACATGGTCATTAACTATTTTTGTAATTAATTTCAATATGTGAGTGCGAGTGTACAAATGAACTGTATTTATTTAGAAGTTTTATTTTCTACCACAAAATAAAAAATATACATTCTCGTCCTCCTCCAGTCTCAGTGGTTCAACTGCCTACTAGAAATACAGTTTAGCCATCGCCTGCAGGAATCTCTTCTTCCTCTTCTGTGCAGCCAGCTGCAGCACTTCCTCCGGGTTACTGGTGTTCAGCTCCGTCTGTCCGATCGCTTTTATCTGTGGAGAAAGCAAAGGGTCAGGAAACATCGGGTACGTCCCAACACGTCCACATTTCCCACTCGTCTTTCCACTGAGGACACGAGGAAATGTGTTTTTTAGAGAAATGAGGGACACGTTACACGAAGAATTTCAAAATGCAGTATCTGATGAAATTCACTTTCACAATGCAGCTTCTCTTGGCTCACAAAGTTGGTATTTCTGTTTAATAACTGAAGGATGGATAAAAGCTATTAAGATTTTACCCTGTTACTTAAAAATGTAGTTTTGATTTGTTTTCATGGGCAGGTTAGAATGACTTACCGCTATTTGTCTTTTCTCAGTCTCGCCCCGTTTGTGGTGAATATCTGAACACACATTAAGGGTTAGATGAATCATAGTAAAGTGGAGACAATATGTATCCTACACAATTAATGTGAGACCTGTTGACGGACCGGGAGAAAGTTATAAAAGCACAAAGTGTCCCTCGTGAATCAATACGTCAACAACACAAAGGATACGTGTGAGATACTCCAGGATGGTGACGTCCCAGATGTAGTCGTAGAACGAGTCCATGGCGTCGTGACTGGTGATACAAGGAAAAGATGTTTAAGGGCAGTTCTGTTAGTTAATGTAACGTTGGTCGTGCCGTCTCGTACCTGTTCTGTTCCTGAAGAGCTTTAAATGCCGTCATGTAGTCGACTTCCCTCAGAAACTGGCAGAGAACAGCAACCTGAGGAGAGTTGACATCCTGTATTTACTCAGCTTCGATCTTAATGTGATATTGTGACACTGATGCTGGAAAATGAATGAAACCACTTTCTACCAGGACTAAAAACAACCTCATGATGTGCAGATGCTGTGACCTCTGACTCGTACCTGTGTGTGACAGTTCATCATCGAACAGCACTTGATCATCCTCTTCAGAACCTGCAACGAACAGTTAATGTGTCATGAATTGACTCATTTCAGGTTCACGGTTTCTTCTATTCCCATACAGGCAGGTTTGTTCTACTAATGTTGCATTAGCTCAGCATTTTGATTTGTATTTCTACTGATCCTAGGGTGGAGCCAGGTTAAAAACAATTCACCACATGTATGGATGTAGTGTTTTTAATCCATGATATAGACTCTGAGCGCCTCAGTAGTTTAGTTTACCTGGTCAGTGTAGACGTCAGGGGGCACAGTTTTGGTGAAGAAGTCTGAGCACACAGCTCCAGCCTGGAGGTAGAGGTTCAGGGCAGCAGAGTATTGATTGGTCACTGGAGAGAAAGAGACGATCAAACATCTGTGTGACTGTTATCAGCCAGATGTTCAGTGTTTGCCCCAGAGAGCAGTGTCACTTATTCCCACGGGCTCAGCTCAGCTCTCAGTATTTTTGCAGCCTCTAACTGAGTCTCTGTAGTCTGTTTTATTTTTATGTCTCTGCACCGATGACATATTATGGACATGATATCTCATTAAGGCCTTGAGGTAACATTCATTAGGACCCAGAGTTTTTCTTTAAAATTTGTCACAGGGATGAACTGATTAGATTTTGGTGGTGAAAGGTCAGTGTGACCTAACAAAATACTTTTTGCCCACTATTCAAAACTAGTCTGAGTGGAGAAGGAAGAAAACCATTGTTCAGTAATTCTAGATCACTGAACAGAAAGGATGACATTCAATAAACTAAGTGTGTAGTTTGCAAAAAACAAACAATGCTTTTGTATAAGACTCATATTTGATCTCCTTGAGTTCATGTGTGGCATATATGTGCATACATAGTGATTATGTGGGGCCAGGGGCCACATTATACATCTGGCCCCTGGCTTGGCAGCAGTATGTTCTTACCAAAGTAGATGTCGGCCTGTGTGATGAGCCATGAATGGTTGTTGGGGTTCAGGGTAAGAGCGTAGGACACCAGCTCTTTGACCGTCACAGCCACAGCTTCCACATCCACGGCCTGGATGCTGCTCAACACACATCATCATAGTGGTTCTGGTCAGCTGGAATTAATCTGTCAAAAATCCTGTGACACTATGACATTAAAACAAGTTCTTACTTTGGTAGAGTGGATGGCCAGATGGAGAGGTGTTCTGCCGTCACTTCATTCACAATATCGTCCTAAAGAGGAAGAAATCATTTGATTAGGATGAGAGGCGACTTATTCTGCACAAACACTGCTGAACAAAGAAAAAACAAACATTACCAGGGTTTCTAGATTAACTGTCAGGTCAGTAAAGCAGTTTTTTACTATTTTAGACTCTGTAGTGTGTCACAACGGTCACTGCAGTGTGTTTTCACAGGTCAAATTTGAGTCATACCCGCACGATGCTGTGGAGCCTCACAAACAGTGAAATGAGGGTTGTCAGCACCAGTGGCTCCTGAAAGAATGAAGATGAAACTCATTACAGTTGCGTCATTACCCCCATCGTACAGTTAAAATGTGATCGTTCCGCTTTTTAAAATTTGGATTGATTTATACTTACTCTTAGTTTCTTGATGAAAGTGATGAATTTGCTCCTAAATGGATTCAACAGTGAAAACATACCAGAATCAGTCCCATGTAAAAGCCTTAACTCCTCTGGAGACCAGGGGTTAGGAAGCATGTGTGTACCTGTGCAGGATGCCCATAGAGGACTCTCTGTGTTTAATGAGGCCCACTCGGCCTTCGCTGTTCCTCTTGTGTTGGATGGACACGCTGCAGATCTGAACCACCACGTCCCACAGCTCCTTGGCCGTGCGTCGACTCTCTTTGGGACCTGGGAGCTCTTTGCATGTGGACGCCAGGAGCTGACCGAGCTATCAGAAGGAAACGGGGGTAACACATTTTAGAAGCAAAAAACAAAGCGTCTTACTTTAGTCATCTTATCACTTTCTTTTTTTTATCTCATTTCTTAAGACATATTTTTATTTTTAAAAAAATGATTTTATTGTGTGATGTCTTGTCTCTTTAATTTTAATTCTAATTAATTTCACTTTGAATTGTTTTGATGTTTTACCTTTGACTAGTGGGAAGCACTTTATTTGTATAGCACTTTTAAATACATCTCAAACTATTATGATTATTATTATTATCATGGAGACCAAGAAAACTAACTACACTAAAGTACCCTAACTGTGTACAAGATAATGTCCAATACTTAATAATATTAACTGATGTTTTAACAGCATTTTGATATTTCTCGATATAACATATGGCTTAAATTAAATGATGAAACAAGGAGATGTGATCCCACAGTGTATCTTAAGAGAAGAGTTTATCATGTTTCTCAATGCTATGTTTTGTCTGCAATTATTGCAGTTTACAAACTCACTGAACATAACTGACTTTTAGACACTTATACTCAGTGAAGTGTAAGAGACAATGGCAGCACTTTTTGGCTGCAAAGAATTAATGCTGGACTGGACAGTAGAGCAGAAGAGACCTTTTACCTTGATGTACGGGTTGTTCATGACCAGAGACGGTGGCACCTGCAGAGTCAGGTAGTCGTTCTCCCTCCAGTTCAACATGAAGGCGACACACTCCTCTCCTACCACCTGACGCAGAGGCAGGTCTGAAGGCAAAAAACAATGTCCAGTAATATAGTGCAGCTGTTTACGTTGTTTCAGGTTTTTGAGTGAAAGGTGAAAATATATCATGTCCAAACTGAGAGGTCCGGAGGTGTCCTGCACTTCGGGTTTAACACACAGAACCACGTAGGCTCATCAGGTACCAACATCCACTCACCGTGAATCCTCATCTCCAGGTAACCTCTGACCCTGCTGACCAGGTCAGGGGGCGGTCGCTCCTTGCTGCCCTCGGCCGCCATCGTCTCGTGAGCACGAACCTCCAGCAGCAGCATCTCGTTCAGCATCACCTGCCTCAGCTTCGGGGAGAATTCGGTGACCAGCTCCAGGCAGGCGGAGAAGAGCTGCCGTGCATGGAGGAAGTCCTGAGACAGCGGGAAAACGTGATCCAAGTATTTAACATGTGTGATACTCTGTGATTAATTTCAGTGCACAGTTTTCAGCCTGAAAATTCATTTAAGTGTCAAATTAGTTACAATTGTGAGCACTGGTAATGTAATCAGACCTTTATTGAGATGCAGTGGAGTCCTTTGGCCATTAGGATGTACACAAGATCCTTGGTCAGGTTGTCTTTGATACCGAGGATCACGTTAATGTAGTCTGGAGGAACCTCCCACTGTACACACGTACAAAACATAGGATTTTAATTATTACATTAGTTTTCATGACATTTGCTGACTTTAGAGTTTACTGAAGTATAGAGGTGTTACATTTTGGTTAAGAGGCTGTATATGCAGTCTACATCTATTATCTGAGTTAAAGACAATCCTTAATGTGTTTTTGTTGACCTCTGACCTTGCTGTTGACCCTCCAGTATGGCCGTTCAGCCATGCCATGGAGTTCAATAAGAATCTGTCTGATCCTCCGCGGCTCCAGTGAGAGGATAAGCTGCTGCTCCAGCTGCCCGATGTTCACACTAGCCGAAGCTGTCGGACACGGACGAAACAAAATATAACAAATCACGTGCTCAGAGACACAACGCTGATGGATGCCACTGAGCTGCGACACATCAATGGAGGCCTTTTCACAGGAAACAAAGGGATGTATTGGATGTCACTGAATAATGTGCACAAGACAACATCCGTCCTGCACCTGGAATGTCGTAGAAGGAAGGCAGAGGTTTGGCGCTGAGGTTGATAGTGGCCGACCTCTTCCTCATCTGCTCCACCAGGACCTTCCTCTCCTCCTCCCTCAGCAGCTCCATGAAGAGCTTATGTGATGACACCACGAACACCAGAGACAGATCCTCCAGGCTTTCACACAGAGTCCTGAGCAGCAAGAAGTGGAAGACAAGTCAAGGGCATCATTACAAAAGGTGAAATCTTTATATGGAATGATATTCATCATAGTGATTGGTCTGTTGTAGCCTCTGCTTTTTTCTTTGAAATTAATAGACGTGCACTGTCTGTGTGTCTGTACTTGGCAAGTAAGATGACTGACACTGCTGTGTGTCACTCACTTCATGAAATTGGCCATGTTTCTCCTGGATGTCTCAGACGGACGATCCTTTTCCAGCGAACGCGTGCACACCTGCAGGACAAAGAAAACTGAAACTCAACTGTGCAGAGGCTTGAAATTTTACCACCATGACTGACTTCAGGTCAGTAAGTATTTAACTCTGACATTTAACACCTCAAACCTCAGCACAACATACACCAACAGATCATATAATGAATGCTTATACCTTCACACTACCACAGATCCTTTTTTCATAACACTGGGATAAGAGATAGTGCAGACCCTTTTTTTATTTTTGAGCTTGATTACCTCTAAAATGAAGTCCACCATTCGTTTGCTGGGCTTGAGGAGCAGCTGCTGGAAACGCACACTGAGGATTTCTCCCTCCAGAGCATCTCGGACAGCGTTACAAACACACAGTTTGTGGCAAACCTCATCCAGGCCAGTTTCCCTGCACATGGGAAGATGAAGTTCGTTCGGTGCTTTGCAATAAAAGAGGATTCGTACATAATATGGCATTTTGCTTACGTATTTTACCAAAGCTATTAACTGTCTGGCAAGAAATGTTAATTTCACAAGATTTTAGTTCCAGCTTCAGGTAAATGCTATGTTAAGAAACAAAACCTGGGCAGACTGTCTGGATTTACATGTCTGATTCAAAAAAAAAAAAAAAAAAGAACTGTGAGTATGTTACAGCCTTGACTGTCTAACTACAATGTAAACAGTGTCTTGTTTCACTTCAGACTATCACATATTTACAGATCTACAGGTTTTAACTGCTACCTGTTTGAATTAGTTCAAGTTTTAGATTGAACTGTGGTCTCACCCCTGCTGCACTTTATAGAGGAACTCCCGAAGAACAGACCGCCTGAAGTGGTTCGGCAAACTGCGGGTAGCGTTGTCTTTGACGAAGGCTTCAATCACAGCCTGGAAGAGTGGAAAAGAGCCACAGGTTCTATGTGATGTAGTAAAACACGTGATATAAAGTGCTCAGTTTTACAACATACCACATGATTCTGTGGCTACATAGAAGAACATCAGCGTTAATGTCAGCGCTGGGTCTGCTCTGACCTGGTAGTTGTGTGCCCTGATCAGGCTGTTGATCTGGTCGTAGGGAGTCGTCTGGGAGTCAGAGGGGTCACAGTCTCCTGTCAGAGCTCTGCAGGCGTTCCAGTAGCCAGCCAAGCGCTTCTCATCCAGGTGGACGTGAACAGTCAAATCCAGCTGAAAAATAAAAATAGATAGGAATGAGCTCCTCCATCTGTTGTCATAAAGCACTTCCAGGTTTTATGACTGAGAAGTTTTGTGTTGTTGACCCCCTAAGAGAATTTCAAACAAGTCATGGCTTTCTTAATGATTAAAGATACATATGGACAATGTAGGGTCTTAACCATAATAAACATTACAATAAACGTAAATCCACCTTCTTTAACAATTCTTTTGTCTGTCTGAAGTGATCCCTGGCTTTCTCGAAGGCTGGCTGGTCTGTGCAGCCTTGCTGGAAGAAGATACCTCCCAAATCATAATGCACCTGGAACACATTCACAACCACTTTTAGTTTCCAGCAGATTCAACAATGCAGAGTTTTAGTTTATGAGTCCTAAACATAGTGTAGTACTTTTGACAGAAACTCTAAATCTAACATATAATCCAACAAGTCAAAAATGTGTAGTGCTCCAACCTGACAGTGCAGCTCATCGGCGCTGATGCGAAGCCCAGCAGTCGATGACTCTGTCTCTCCGTTGGCAGCAGCATCAGCAGCCAGCAGGTCCAGAGTCCTCAGGGTGTGAACGTAGAAGTCTTTCTTCAGCTGCAGAGCTCCTTCCAGGACACTGATCGAGTCAGCTGCCTGTTCTTTCAGCTGAGGGCATAACGGTAGAAAGGGAAGAAAGAACATTTCATTTAACCCTCTAGACATTAGATAGTAGAGAGGATCAGAACAGGGTTTTACTGGGAAAGGTGATCGAGAGAAATGTTGCTCATCCAAGCTGCTACAAAATCAAAAAATATATGAAATGTGAATCACATGTTTATTAATACCAGCAATAGTCTAAGTAAGTATTAAGAAAGATAAGAAAAAAAGAGAACTCACCACAGTGAGGATGTTTTCAGTCATTTCTTTCTCCTGCTGTACAATACTTAACCTAGGACAAACCACAAGAATATTTCATTTCATTACATCTATACAGTATAAACAGCTGAGTCTGGATTTACAATGTGATACACAATGTTTCAGATAAGGACGGGATGATTTTTTTTCTCTGCAAACAGTTTAAACTTGTTCAAAATGAGAGCGTTTAAATAAGGAAGGAAAGATCTGAACTTGCATGTTCATCTGGTGAGGTCCTGGCTTGGTCTGTTTCTCCGGAAAGCTGCTGAGCACGATGGTTCTGATGGCCCTTCGAGAGGTACAGGAAAAGAGAGACTAAATTTCAGGCTGTTTGCTACACTACTCATTTAATGTAACGGTATTTGCAAATTGATATTTCTTTCCTGTCTCCTTCTACAACAGTAAATACATAAAACCCTAAATGAAATGTGGACAGATGTATTGGACAAAAATGCGTGAATTGTTGTTACTTAATTAACATTAAAACAACAACATCAAATCTTTGACAACAATGACTGTGACTGATCTAAATTCATTGTTCAAGGTTTCTGCACTGACAACTGTCAAGTTCTTGCATTTGTCAGATTTGAAGATCTTGAATATTTGCACAAAAAAACACTTTTTATTGGTCAAAAATATTATACGATTGTTGTGACCGTTACTCTTCCTTTTTCATTTTCATCTACATTTTTTCTGACTGAATTTGTTTTCCTGCAATTCTCCATTTTACATCAATACATGTTTACATCAATTTCAAAGACAGATTTCACTCTCGTGTCCATCACTTTCAGCTAGTGCCTCTGATCCCAGTTTGATTTGTGTCTGTTCTCACTCACCAGCGGTTGTAGATGATCACAGCCATGGCTGTGGTAGGAGGCAGGGTGGAGAGGTCCAGGTCCACATGTTTCACCCCTGGTGGCACTTTGCTCACACACAGGAGCTCATTCAGTAACATATTCAACACTGGAATGGTCAAACTGGCAGGAAAGATGAAGAGACCAGTACATAAGATAAGAGCCTTTACAGTTTGTTCAGCTGCAGACATGTTGGAGCAGAATAATTAGTTCTACTTTTTAGGATTAAGCCTTCCTCTGGTACAATAATTAGGGGAATAAGGACATATCAACAGTGTTGTATAAAAAACTGCAACACACACACTTACCCTTTCTCGAGTACTTCCAGATCCCACTTCATGTGCGCAGCTACTTTCAGTGCCAGCAGCTTCAGGGTGCGGTTCCTGCGGTTGTCTGCCGGAGGCTGCACTTGATTCTGCTCATTCACTGACGGCTTTGACGCCTGCTCCAAGAACTGGATGATCAGCTGCACTGGTAACGGGTCTGTGGAAAGACATTCGCTTATGCACTGATGGACACAATGCCCTGTTTTGTTCGGAGGTCCAGTCTGACTATAGATCAACATTCAACCTTTGATTTTTAATGTGACACATATGATATGCCAGGAATTATTTGCTACACAGCTGGCAAACTGTGTTGCAATGTACTTTCAGGTGAGGAAAATAGCATCAAAACCAGAAGTTGCCTCCATGATTTTAACAGCCACCCTTTTTGATATTAAACTGTCATGATATCTGTGCTATAAATAGCACAACCAACTACCTTGTTATTAATCTCTGTCCATTCATCCACAGGAGGAAAAACAAATTCACCAAACAGCAACATAAAGCTACCAGAGCTGACCTGGGTTTGACTTCTGCAGGTGTTTCTCCAACAGGCTGCCATCCAGGAGGAACTCAAACCAGGACGTCTGAAGAGGCGTGCTGGGCCGACTGCTGGCCACAGCAGCCACCCGGTCTGCTGCCTCAGCGCTCATCCTCCCCTGGTCAACAGGGAGACAGGTATGAAAGTTAGGACATCACCATGAGCCAATAAGGTAACTAAGTATTCCTTATTGCATTCTGACTAGATTAAACCATGTCAGCAAAAAGTTGTCCTGAAAGAAATCAGTAAATCAAAGACGAATACATGTCATATTTAGTCTCAAGGTTAGTTTACTCATTCTGGGCAGCTGGAGAAACAGCTGACTGTAAACAATAACATCTCTGGATGAGCTTTGTCAAGTCATAGTTTAGGATTATTTCCTGTTATGGAAT
Organism: Rachycentron canadum; assembly: GCA_038496675.1. Lineage (NCBI taxonomy): Eukaryota > Metazoa > Chordata > Actinopteri > Carangiformes > Rachycentridae > Rachycentron > Rachycentron canadum. The sequence goes on along the minus strand of CM076663.1, from coordinate 4,918,161 downwards.
ATATTTACATTAAATGTACTGCTATCTGTAACTGGATTTGGCTTTCTTGCTTTAATGTGTGCAGTGTTTTTTGTTTGTTTTTGTAACTGCACGTGCTGTTATATTTAACTGTGGATTAGAAAAAAAAAATGCCATGAATATCATGGTATGAAAATTTTTAATATCCAGATTTTGTTCTTGAAAACAGCATTTTCTCTGTATGAATCAAGTGTCATCAATTTAATTTGTCCAAATGATCTGAAGTACAGATGAATCCTTAATGAAAAGTCATAAAGTAGTTATAGGTACACAACCAGTTAGGCAGCTTGTTTTAATGGTAAAAGCCATAGAGATCCAACAATGATTTATTTAGTCGATTCTAGCTTTTAAGTGCGAGGATTTGAGGCTTTTCTGTCATGGAAGATAACAAACTGAACATTGTGTTACTGACTGTTGGTGGAGTGACATAATTATATTAGATAGAAACACTAATCGATGATAATAATAATAATAATAATAATCTTTTGCTACATATTATTGTTTAACGTCATGTTTTGGCCTGGAGAGCTTTAATTTGCTTCACGTGTAATCCTGGGGGGGGCGGGGATAGCTCCTTTTGTCGGCGGAACCATAGGAGGTTAACCGCGTCAACGCAACCCGGGCCGCCCGTGTGTTCATATCCAGCGCCCCCGTCCAGCCTTTCTCTGCCGTTAACAGTCAGGGCTAATGTTGCAGCTAACTAGCTAAACTCTCCCGCCCGGGCCGGGAGCACGAGGACGGATCGTCTTACCTTCACAGGCCAGAATGAACGAGCCGAGGGTAAAAGGGGCTAAAAACTAAACGAAAAGCCTCACAGTTAAGAGCTGGGGCAGCTACACGGTCCGTTTGGTTCTCACATAATTCATTCTGCGCTTCGCCATCTCCGCCGTAATTCCGGTTCCTCTGCGTCACCAAGGAGACAAACTGTGCGCCCGCGGACTGCGCCACATCTGCGCATATTTATACTCTGCGCGTCTTAAGAGTCAATTAAAACCAAAGAGCAGGACGAGAACTGAACATTTGATTATTATTTTTTTTTTTTTTTAGTTAAAAACGAAAATTAGTCATTAAATGTTAAAGAGTAAAAAAAAAAAAAAAAAAAAGGTCAATTAGATCAATGTTATTGTTGTAATGAAAATGGATATCGTGAAATATTGAAAACTCTTGAATATTTTAAAATTGGAAGTGGGACAAGTTTAACTTTAAATTGAAAAACTCGCATTTATAGCATGAAATCGGAAAAACAATGGAGAAAAAAAAACATGAACAAGATAAAACGTGATCACAAACTAATCAGGATCTATGTGGTTTACACCAGTTACACATTCCTCACAAAACCCTTGAAAAATTAAGGAGTACATAAATAAATATAATAAATATTAATTAAATAAACATTTTCATATCAAAATCTTAAATGCAATCTATATAATCTACATCTGTGTTGGAAAGAGACAGTTTCATTAAGAAACTGAGAAAGATGAACTGAACGGTAACATGCAAAGTGCTCCCTACATTATCTAATAGTTTCTTTCCATTTGGCTCATCGGTTTGAATGCAGGGTTTGAAGAGAGGAAGGACGACCTGGAACATGTCGGAGAACAGTGGCACCTAGAACCAAACACCAGAAAATCAAAAGAAATGTTTGACAACATGAAAATAATATTCCAAGTAGCACATATTTCGAAAAAGAAGCACATAACAAATTATTTAGACAAAATGTCAACACCTCAAAGAGATAAAATTTGTATTTATCAACTCATGGTTTTATTTCCCATCAGTAATTTAATAAAACCTAATATTCACTACATGGCCTTTTAGAAAAGGACAGTTATTGGTAAGACTTGCATGGTAGCACCAGGAGGACTTTACCACTGAATACAACCAGGAGGAGGGAAATGATCAGGCTCAGACAAAGCTGAAGGTGCGATCGATAAAAAAAGATTCCCATCTCTGAACATAAGGCATCCAGACAAAGAGAATGATAATGCAAAAGATATGCACAGCTTCGCAACCAGCCTCAGTGTAAAAGTTCATACATTGTCTCTATTGTCCAATCAATAACCAAAAAACGAAAAATCTCTCCCATCGTGTGAAATTGTCTAAAGCACAGAGCTGATATCACAAGAGCCTGCTCTAAGTCTCTCAATGCATCAAGCGCATTGTTATTTTCAGATATATTCACTGGCTGACAGTAGACCAAAGGAATAACATTTATGATGCTGTCCTCTTTGACAACAGAGATCTGCTCTTTCTTGCCCTCTTCCCTTTGCAAAACACATCACACTACAATCAGCACACAAAGCCAAGCATATGAGGAGCAGCAGTCTTATAAGGTCACAGCACATACACAGGCACTGCATGAGCATTCTTCGTAAAAGAAACAAAGGCAGAAAGTGACGAAAAGCAGCTGTGATTGCCTGTAATTTCGTTTAGCTTAATTAGCTCTTAGTCGTCCCATTAGCTTTACACAAATACAGTCTTGTCACCTGCACGTTTCCACGTGTTCTTGATGTAAATTAGTTATCACCGATCGTGATTTGAGATCAAAGTATTATTGTTTCAGCAGGAAATAAATGCCAGCTGTCGTAACTAATACAGATGTGTGTAGTTTAACCTCTTGCTTTTTTTGCTGTGGTTTTCTTGGGAACCCTTTTTGACTTCAGACAACAAGGCTAACTTCATGAGTAAACCAAGCTGGTCAGACCACGGTTATCTGAGGGTCAATAGGCATTTAAGACAAGCTTTTAAAAACCTACATTTGTTATTTCGAGGCAACAGTATAGATCATTAATTGCTGACTGACAGTGTTAAAAATATGCATGTAGGCAAAATTTGTAGTCTAAACACAGAAGTAGTGATCACAAGACAAAGAGCCTAAATCAGTAACCGCAGCTGCTCTTGGCTTCTGTACAAAGTGAACACATGGATGCCACAGATTAACATCCTCCTTCATCAGTGGCATTAACAGTAACACATGGCTTATAAAACTACAGTACAGTGATTAATATGGCATATTCCACCTTCAACAAGGTCCATATGTTTTAAACAATGTTATTTTAACACATATTTTAAACCAATTTAAACAATGTGTAGCCCAACAATGTGCTCAGTTGATCCCTGTGCAGCTTTGGCATCCACGCCAACACACAAACACACACACACACACACACACACACACAAACAAACTGCAGAAACACATTACAGTCTTCCGTGTTAACATTGTGGACATGATGTGAAACACTGGAAAGGGGCAGAGCCGGGCTCCATTTGAGTCTCAGCAGGCAAAGAGAAGCTGCTGTCAGTACTGAAAAGAGATGACAGAGTTCACTTTGTAGACGTGGTACGAGCGGTTCCAGAAAACTCTAGTGAAGTAGTTTGTGTAGGGAGAGTAGTTCATCTTTATCTCGTGGCAGAATCGTCCGTGCTTGGAGAAGGAGTAGGTCTCTCCTTTATCATAAACAACCTGAATGAGACACGAGGATACACAACATCAGAGAGAAAGAAGTTAAACTCATCTCAGCTCTTATTTATTATCTTCACATATGTGCAGTTGATGTATAATAGCTAGTATTAACTGCATATGCTGAGGGAGTAGAATGAGTAGAGATAAGTTGCTGCTGAATCACAATCTAACAGCTAAATATATTTTTGGTGACTTCTGTTGTTTTGTGTTTCACAATAACAATATTCTCTTCAATAGTCTCTGCAGCAAAAATTTGATTTGGTAAACAGAGTTTAATATCAACAAAATGCAACTTAACTAAAAACAAACTAGTTCTAAAGTTACTTTCTATACACAGTAACAACATTAACCATTCAAGGTATACTGTATGCAAACTGAAGATATGAAACAGTTTTACATTGTCAGTTTTTTTTGGAGGAGTTCGGGAAGGCAGGTTGTGAGACGAGAACAAACAAACTCACATGTCCATTGGAGATGTCGAGCAGGTCTTTGATCCTGCAGCCCTTCCGAGGACGGAGCTCGGTACAAATCGACTCCTCGATGATCACGTAGTTTGTCTTGTGAGATGTCAGAATCTTATAGATGTCCTCTGCAGACCGCATCGCATACACCTGATAAGTCTAAATGGGGAGAAAAAAGAAATGGATTATACTTGATTAAATTTGATCATAAACTGATCCATAAAAAGAAAAGATTATAAAACCTACTATAATCTGCAGGAACATCAACAAATATCTAACATTAATAATTAATCCAATCCATTTCACGTTTATAACTCAATACCTTCTTTTAAACAGGCCACAATGCACTAAGTCGTGTGTTCAATCATTTCTATGTCCACACAACACAACAAGTTTTCATTTTAAAACAGTGTTTTAAAACAAAAACAATCTCCGTTCCAGTCAGAAACGATCATATTAACACACCTGAAAACGCACACATATGTGAACATTCACGTGAACTGGGTATGTGTGAACTGGCGTAAACAGGAAGCAGATTCTCTACTCTCACTTGGTTAGTTACAGAAAATACAACAAATGAGGAACAACAGGAATTGAGAATTTAACTGTACCAGCTGTAACAGCTGCGAGCAAAGACAACAAGGTCACACTTGTAATCCGTTATTTATGTTGCTTCCTCCACTGGTAAGAAGATCCAATCAAGTAGCACCATATGTGTCTACATCATAGTTTGCAAACAACCCCTGAGTTTTTAAACTGAAAAGGGCCCAGCAGTGTTTCCATAATTTGGAGTCTCCATATCTGGGTCAAAGATTGCAGAATAATGCGGACGTGAAGCAAAAACATAAAGTCGCATTACAATTTTCTGCTGTGTCAGTCACTCACATCTTCGCTCCGCCTCAGCAGGTTGATGTCTGAGTAAAGTGGTAAACTGGTCACAGCTGAACCTGAACACAACTTCACTGCTCCTAAAAGCTGAGGACTTCCTGCAAACACAGCTGCCACTGGAGCCTGCGACCTAAGAGAAGAGAAGAAAGTTTATGACTAAACAGTATCTTTGAAATTACACTTGTGTGAATGTGTGAAAGTAGCACGCCACAAAAAAGGAAAATGGTTTGATTTACAGAATCTGAAGTCTCACCTGATCCAGCTGATCAGCTCCACCATATCTGGGTCGTAGAACTCCTGCAGATCAGACAGCTCCGCTAAGACACGAGGGCAGTACTGCAGACGAGAGAGAGCAGGACAGAGTATAACGTAACATAATTCAACCTGTTCTCCGTCTGAGCTATGACAGATAAAAATGAAGCTGATAAAGGGCTCACCTCTCTCCATAAACTGAAAGCTATGATGGTAGGAACTGCTGTGCTCAGGATCAGAGACTGCAGATTTAAAAAAGAAATCAACATCAAATCAACTTCAGTCAACTTAAGGAAGAACCTGGATGTTTCAGCATTTATAGTAACAAGTGACAGAGATTAGCTCTTTCTGCAAATGTGCGTTACTATAATACTAACAATACATTGTAGTTAGCACCACAATTTAGCAAGTTAAGTGTTAATTCAATTTAAAATGAGGAAAATGTTCATCCAAAAACAGAGAGATTAGAACTACTATTAGAACTAGATTTTTGTTGTCAATACGTGTAGGTCATGCACAGTTTTATAGCTGAAAGGTCACAATGTTTGCTTTTAAAAGAGCCCACTGACCAGCACTACAGGGTGAATAGACTTCAGTTTAAACCACTTAAAGACAGTCATCCAGAGCTCTGGAGAACACACACCAAATGCTGTAAACATGCAGACGTATGGCGTCCATAAATACTTCATCCTGCCGAAGAAAGAACATGATCAAAGGCTGGATGATCCATCGGAAAGAAGGGAAATTAACAACGCTTCATTTGCTATAGAACCAAGAAATCCAAATTCTAAAACAAACTTACCCATCGAACAGAAAAGTCAGGACTGCCAAAAACAATGTGTGAAAAACATGATAGATGACCTCAGGCTGTGCTCCTATCTGTCCATCCTCAAGTCTGAGCTTGGTTTTCATTGGCTGACTCCCAAAAATCATCATCAGGTCAAACCTACAGGCAAAGGCACAACTATATAGGTACCTCTCAAAAAACTGGGATATCTTGGAAATATTCCAATATTTTGATGCTGGATTTTTTAAAATTAAGGCCAAAAAAAATCTTGAAATATTTCACTCTACATGTAAATAAATCTAGAATATATGAATATATATTTCATTACAAAAAAATTGAACTTTTCACAATATTGTAATGGACTTTGGCAACTGACTAATGTTATTTGGCAAATGTTATTTTGTCATTGGATTGGGTTTGACACAAGCCTCTGACCTGAGTCGCCTATTAACAATCTCCAGGGTGGACAGAATGCAGATGATGAGCACTAGAAAGTAAAAGGGAAGGACTGAGGCCTGTGTCAGTCGAAGGAACAGCTCTGGTCTTGCTGTCTGGAAACTCTCTTGGCACAGGAGGAAGTTGGTGACAAAGTCACTGACATAGAAGAATAGAAAAGTTTCTTATTAGATTAAATTACATTACATCATACAGACATTGAATATTATGGATACTGTTAAAAACCACAAAAGATAACACACAGTGGAACAGTTTATTTAAGCCAACCTGCACCGTAATAAACTCTGAATGATAGTGATGTAACTCACGTTGTTCTGTTGAGCCCAAATTTTACTTCAAGGAACTTCAATATGAAGTCGCCTTCACTAACAGGCAGAAGTTTCTGTAAATTGAAAAAAATGGTTGTTATCCACTTAAGCTACCATTGAATGGTCTTAACTTCTTCTGAAGGTCTGTTCTTGTGGCTTTACCTTGACCAGACAACTGAAGGTGATCCCTGTGGTAAAGCCCACATGGAAATTTAGAAAGAGCTTCATTACTCTGGCCATGGGACCCGTCTTCATTTTTTTCTAGGATAGAAACACAGGAAACACCAATTTCTAATTAGATATGGAAAAAAGTATAAATTCCTCACATTGGAGAGGCTGTAACCAACAACAATATGGTAACGGCCTCTGTTGTAAAGAAGCACCTAACTCTACCTGGAAGTGCCTCGCGAGCATTGAGCCAACCAGGAGGCTGAGCAGCGGCGAGCTGAGAAGGGTCGTGTTCTGAAACTGGAACAAGTAGGCCAGGAACAAGGAGCTGAGGTACATTTTGTGGATGTCAACCATCTGTACATAGAAGAGATGAAGGGATGATGGAGCAAAAAAAAAAGACAGACAGTAAGAGAAGAGAAAAACAAAAAAATGATTCTGCACAAACAGGTATTTTTACCAAATATATTTTGAGAATATGCATCTGTCCTAAAGCTCGACATTGAAAAAAAAAAAAAGCAAGGTGGCTAAATGTGACTCAACAATCCCTTTCGTCCTTTATTCTACCCGGTCTGAGTCACCTTGCGTGATGGCACCAGGTTAAAAGAGTCAACCATGAAAAGACTGAAGCCTTGGATGAAGAGCACATAGTGGCTGTGTTCCCAGATCAGGAGGAAGATGAAGGTTGTGGCACTCATGGTGAGATAGCAAATCATCTACAGAGAAACACAGTTTATCAAAGTGTGTAGATGCAGAGTTCAGTCAGACTTTGATTCTTTTGTGTATTATTTAAAAAATAAGCATCCTGAGATGCCCACCTCCGTAGCAGAACTGATATTGTTACTCAGGAATCCAGTTAGAGCTGCCACCTGACAAGAGAAGTACGGCAGAGCCCAGTTCTCCCGCAGAGGTATAGCATGGTCCACTTGGGTTGTGTCCGGTCTGTGGGGGAGGGTATTATTTTTTTATGTTTCACCCCTGAGCTCTTAACTTGTCTTAAAAACAGTATCCCATTTTTCAGCTCTATACCTTGATCTTGCTGATTCCGACTAAACAGGCTGACAAATAAAATCCTCTCACCTGTTGATCACATACCACGCCACAGCCAACAAGCCAGCCACCCAGGTGCCGCTCATCACCCAGCTACACACAAACAGGGCAGTGACATAGACCGCCTGGAGGCCGAAAACCGCTCCGATATAGAAGTAGATCGGCTCCACAAAATCCTGAAGGCGCAGGGACAAACATCTGCTTTTATCACGGCTGAGTACTCATAAGTGAAAATATTCACTGTTTTAAAAACTATATTTTTAAACTACTACTAGCTACTGTTCGTTAACAACAACGGCAGGTCCTAAAAAGGTGGGGGAGGATGCAGAATCTGATTGGTTGAAATTAGCCTGTGATACATGCTATCGCAGCGCATTGACATCATGTGATCGAGTAACACCTCAGTGACTCGACTTTTTTTAAGTACTGTATTGTTGCATTTGTTATGGTTTATGATGCAAGGAATCTTCCCTTGTAGGAGACACAGTCAAAAAGACCCCAATGGCGTTTGACAGAATTTATATGATCTTTTTAATTATTGTGGTTAGGGTAGTGAATTATACTGGGGCAATACTTAATTATTCATCTGATAAAAAATGTGGTCAAAACTGACAAAGTCTTCATTAAAGGTTGTGAAACTTAATCCATAAATCAATGAAAAAGAAAAATAACAGACCTGGCTCCCAGTGACTCTGTAGATGAAGCTTGTGATGAGCTCAGGATACAGATACAGACGCTCCACTGCATTGATGGTCTGACCCGAAACAGTCCTGTTATCTTTCATCAGCTCATAAAACCCTGCAGAACACAAAATACATAAGAACAGAGTTGATTAATGGAGAAGAGAGTGACAGCCATAGCACTGTAATCCAAGTTAGCATCTGTTACACATACCTCTTTCAAAAGAAGGCGCCGCCAGCATCTGCTTATAGTAGTAATAATAGAGCCCACTGCCTTCTTGGAAGGTGATTTCACGTTCTAGCTCCTAAGACACATTTAAGTGAATTCGATTTCAGTGAATGTGGCAGACAAGTGAAAATATCATGGAAGCACATTCATTTAAAACAAAGGCACCCACCTGTCTAATTGAAAACCAGTACTTCCTGTCATGATACGTAGAGAGATACACGGCATAAAGCATGCCACAGGCAACTGCTGCCAAACATCCAAAGAACACCCTCACCAGACGCTGCAGAAAACCTGCTGTGGGGGAGAAAACGTCACATATCACAACAATACTTGTTAGCTGTCATGATGAATGTTGTTGGACACATTTTGTGTGTATTTAAAAGGTTCCTCCTCAAAAAGGTTTATACTGTAACTATCCTGTCACACTATCATCATCAAGAGTCACTGGAGAAACTGGTCTCTGTCCTTCTTTAATATGGAATCTGTGTTATTGCTGCAAACTGTTTATGAATAGTTTGAAGCTGTAACAAAAATCTGACACCAAGTACTCCTGGTTTAAATTGCTCATACATGGCTAAACCTTATGAGTCAGTATGACGTCACTATAAAAAACTGATGTTAATACTAACTTGTCCATTAGAACTTCCCCATAGGGACGTACATATTTATGTTGAATCAAATGCAAATACTTTACTACTGAGGCAGAACTTCAGATATGACACACGTGGCGTGACATGCAACATTTATCATTTATGCATGGTACAGTGGATCCTTCCAAAAATAATGTTTTTATATGTCAACTATCTGGATACAGAGTACAGTAAACAGAAAAGGATAAAATATTTTCCATTAACACCCCTTGAATTTCTCCTCAGAAGACCTGCACAGTGTTGTCTAGGCACTAAGTACTTGGAGAACTTGCCATAGTCGTTCTACTGGAGACTGTTTCAGTCTCCTCTGTCTCTTTATTAAATCCTAGACAGACTATAAATTTGAGATGAGAGCTCAGTGGGGATCACGCAATCTGTTGCAGGATTACTTTTTCCTTCTTGCCTTCAAAGATAGTTCTTTATATACGACTCTGGCTTTATCTCTGATGGTGATAGATAAGAATTTTGTTTAAAACTTGCAAAACAATGTGCGTGATTGTTTTGATTCTGTTGTGTCCCAAAGAAAGGTCTCAAGTATTACAAGCAGGCGTAACGGTGGACTGACACTAATATTGCTTCATAAAGTTTTTGAATTGTATGTTAAAGTATTTGCTCATGATAAAAGAAAACTGGGAGATAAACTCACGGGTAGAAGGACTCTTGGGTGTTTTGACAGATGTTGTGGGTTTGTTTGATTCCTTCTGTTCATGGTGCTCATCGTCTTCTTTAACTTCACTTTCCTCTTCATGGTTCTGCTGTAGGTTTTCATCTTCTCCACCGCTGGACACACTCACATCTGCAGGTGACAGTATGGAAACAGCCCTCTAATGTGGGTCAGTATTTACATTTCCCTAGTGAAGTTACCTGAAGTCCCTGGGTGTTTCTGTGTGGGAAGCTAACTGGAGTACAGCTAGCAAACCGCTAAGTTAGTTCAACTTACGTCCAATCTGCGGCTCCAGTTGGCTCCCTTCGCCTGCTTTTTCTCCATCCAAAGTTTCTGTTTTCCGACATCTTAGCTCAGTCATGACGAGACAAAATTAGTCCGAGAGGAGTCTTGTGTGTTGAGACAGCAGCATGCTAGCTACCGAGCGGCTAGCTAACCCCCCCCAGGTACCAATCAACACCTGGCTTTCCGGTTCGCCAGGCAGGTGACAGGTCGGGCGACAAGTTTCTCTTCTCTAGATTAACTTTTTTTTTTTTTTTTTTTTTTCTTCTTTATTTTGGTAAGAAGTTGCAAATTTAGGAACGCAGCTGCGGTGTTGAATGTGAGGCTGAATGTGCTGGAGGACAACATACGGCTCCGCTGCTCGGCTGTGACGGGAACATGCCGGAAGTTCTCGGCCGCTTCTGAAAGCAGCGAAGAAGAGTGAAGCTCAAACTTCACTAAAAAAAAAGAAAAATTCAAATCTGAAATATTTCACCAGCATGAAATTATTGTCTGAATATCTTATCTGTTTTTCTAGCACCTCATCTTACTCGATGTGCATGAATAATGTCTTAATTTACCTCATTACAGCTCCTAAAGTAATTTACTCTGATTATACTTCTCAGTTGTGAGCATTTGCTAGTGGAAAAAAAGTAAAATTATTATCATTTCCTAGCAAAAATAACGGACTACTTGAACACATCCCCTTTAGGCTATTGTAAGTGTTTAATATTTTCATTTTATAGACCTAACACTTAATCAAACATTGCTCAATTAATTCATTGATAACCACTGCTTTTGTATAGACTTAACTGTTTGTTAAATGAGATTAATCAGATTAATTAATTGCCAGTTTTTCTGACAACTACTTAGTAATTACAAAGATGAAAAAAAAAGTGTAGAACTAACCAGATTCTCTTGAGTTAAGAACTGGATGGACGTACTAAGACATCATACCCCAAAACAGATCCAAACTAAACTTAGAATTTCTTTTAACAGTGACTTTATAAAACAGCCTGCATCATATATCAGATATTGCTGCAGCCTTCTGAGACTAAGGTGCGACAATAACTGTAAATACAACTGAGTCGTCAGAGGCACAAACCCACTGAAATGAAAACGACAGGCAGACGAAGAAGGGTAATTGTGTGTGTGGACAGTCGGCTGAAATAGAGACTGAATCATATTAACACAAATTTTCAAAGTGAAAGCATTTTAATCTAACACAGTAGCTTCATACGGCTGCATGCTGAGTGCACATTTAATATGAAAGCAGAGATGTAACTTACTTACATCAAGAAATGTTAAATTACTGTCTTAAAAAATTAAAACCAGAGGAAACAGCCAATGCAATCAATAGGCATAAATAGTAAAACAACATTTAAGACTGTGGATAAAATCTTTCAGGAACCTGCAAAACTTGGTCCCAAACCTAAAAACAGGAGTAAAAATACTATCACCTTAAATTAACACGTATGTATATAAAACACACAGTACCTTTACATTCAACACTAAATGTGATTTTTAGGTGTGTCTCTCTCTCTGGGATTTAGAACTGCGTGAAAAGTTCCTTAAACTTGGAGCCACTAAGTGGTTTGAACTTCCAGATCCAGAAGCTGAAAAAGTGACAATAAAGATCAACATTACATCTTTATGACTGTTATTCTTATTCATCTTCTGATGATTCCTCTGAACCCTCCAATTTTTCCTTTGTGGGCTCCTCAGCAATCAGTGTTCCTGCGTTGAAGAAGAATAGTGTTACTTTTCATTTTTAAGTTTTATTAAAGCATCAGTAGTCACTTTGTTGTGTAATCAGTACCTGTTTTGCTTTTGCTCAGACTTCCTGTTGGCCCAGCATCTTCACCATCGCATCTCTCTAGTATTATTCTCAAGATTTTGGTCACTTGTGGATGTTTAGATGCCTTGATTAAGGGTTCATCTTCTGAACTGTTGCTTGATAAATCTGAAAAATATCAATAAAACATTGAGCTGTAATCCAATTGTATTAGAAAATTCTATAAAACACAAAACCTACCTCTCTAACGAGAGGTTTAGCTGAGCCTCTATTTTACTACACATCACCTTTACCTGACTCAAGCATCTTTCTTGGCCTTTTGGGCGTTGTGTCCCTCCTTTTCGGAGCTTCAGCCTTGGATTTGGTTTTTGTTTGCTTGTCTGTGTGGTTCTTTTTCACAAGGTTAATCAAGGGTTCATCTTCTGAGCTTTCATCAGACAGTCCTGTCAAACAACAGACACAGCAGCAAGTATTTCACAATGTGAATCCAATCTGATGCCTTGGTAACAATCATAAGTTGTGTTGATGTCATGGTTACTGCTAGAGTACCTTGTCTCTTTTTTGATGCACTGCATTGTGGTACAGTTGCCCTTTTTGTGTTTTTCTTCACTGGTTTCTTCTTATTCTTCATGAGGTTCACCGAGGACTCATCATCATCATCTGAGCTCCTGTCTGAGGATGAAGAGTCTTTGATAAAATCCAAGAGTTTAGTACTTTAATTACACTGAATATGATCAATTGCTTTGGTCAAGCTAATGAAAGTGTGTCCTACCATTTAGTGATTTGTCTTTAAGATTTGTTTTTGTTTTCTTGTTGTTTGCTGAAATGCTTTGCTCTTCAGCAGCCTTTGTCCTCTTCCTCTTTATTGCTGCCAGTGGTTCATCATCTGAGCTGTCACTGGAAAACTCTGCATATTTAACTAAAACAAACAAAACACATTTATTTTTGTTAAAAGTGCTATTAGAAAAGCTTTTTCGATGTGTTCAGATTTCCATATTTCACACCCACCCTTTTTCCTTGCTGCGCTTCTTTTGGATTTAATAACTGGGGTTGCATTTCGTATTGGCACAGCAGATACCTTTCTCTGACGTCTGGATTTAAGTTTCCTGGCAATTTCACTCAGAGGCTCATCATCCAAACTATCGTCAACTGATGAGTCTGAGTAATAATATAAAATCAAATGTGAGCATCTGCGTCAGAGAACAGCAACTGTCTGCAGGAGAGAAAATTCTCTTACCTTTTTTCTTTGTATCAACAGATTTCTTTGGAGGCACTGAGAAAGACTTCTTTGCAGCTCTGGAAGACTTTTTTGCTATCTTGATCAGAGGCTCATTGTCAGAGCTATCATCTGCATTCAAATATGCAACAGTTACATATGGCAAAGAATTTTAAGCCATCCATTCCAGAAAAATGAAAAAACAAAAACATTAAATGGTTGATGCAGTGACAGGTAACCACCTGTGTCCTTGTTATTTGCGCCATTAGATCTGGATGATGTGTTTTTCTCCGGTTTCTCAGCAAAGGTTTTTTTCATCTTTATCATCGGCTCGTTGTCTGAGAAGTCATCCGAAGCTACAACAGGAGATATAAACATTAAAATAAATCAACAACTGCTTAAAAAAAAAAAACGCAACGTTATGGTTGAAAATACACATTTTTTAAACTGGCTACAGTACTGTGGTGAAAAATGTTGTTAATAAATGTTAGCCGACAATCAGAGAACATGGTAAGTCAACCATGGGCTCCTCTAAGCAGCTGACTGGGGATCTGAAAACGAACATAAAAGAAGCCTACAAAGCAGGGGAGGCTATAAATATATAGTACTTGCAGCTCAAAAGCAAAGTCAAACCCCCATATGAAGAGCTGGAGGAAGGTTTGGCTGACGCAGGACTGTTAATGTGCTGCACAGTGGAACTGGGTCTACATGGCAATTACCTTACCCATTTTCTTTGCATCAACAGATTTCTTTGGTGGCACTAAGAGAAACTTCTTTGCATTTTTGGAGGACTCTTTTGCTATCTTGATAAGAGGCTCACTGTCAGAGCTATCGACTGTTTTAAAATATGAAACAGTTACATAAAGCAAAAAAAATTAAAGTCAGCCATTCCAGTCAGAAAACACAAATATTAAATGGCTGGTGAAATATGCTGACAGATAACCACCTGTGTCCTTGTTATTTGTGCCATTAGATCTGGATGATGTGTTTTCTTTTTTCTCTGGTTTCTCAACAATGTTTTTTTTCATCTTTATCAGGGGCTCGTCATCTGAGGAGTCATCAGCAGCTACAACAAAAGATATAAACATAAAAATTCATCACCTTTTGCTTTCAAATGATCTGAAAATGAAGCTTACAGGTGCCTACAAAGCAGGGGAAGCTATAAACATATATCAAAGTGCTTCCAGCAAAAAGGCAAACACCCATATGAAGAGTTGGAGGAAGGTTTGGCTGACACATCAGTGGTAATGTACCATTTCACTGTGCAGCATGGATGCACAGTGAAACAGAGTCTAAATGACAGAGTCACCAGAGGGAAAACTTACCTGCAACCTCACCAAAGTCAATGTCTCAACATCTGGATAAGCCAGAGCTGTTTTGGAAACAAGTGCAGATTATTTTAAAACTGCACTCTTTGGCCAAATATACCAAAGGTGTGTTTGGAGAATAAAAGGAGCAGCATCAACTGTATGTTGACGCTGAGAAAATGATCTTACCCTTTATATCAACAGATTTTTTTGGAGGCACTGAGAAAGACTTCTTTGCATCTTTGGAGGATTCTTTCGCTATCTTGATCAGAGGCTCATTGTCAGAGCTATCATCTGTGTTAAAATATGAACCGGTTACATATAGCAAAAAATTAAAGTCAGCCATTCCAGATGAATCAGAAAACACAAATATTGAATGACTGATTAGACAGGTAACAACCTGTGTCCTTGTTATTTGTGCCATTAGATCTGGATGATGTGTTTTCTTTTTTCTCTGGTTTCTCAGCAATTTTTTTTTTCATCTTTATCAGGGGCTCATCATCTGAGGAGTCATCAGAAGCTATAACAGAAGAAGATGTAAACATAAAATGTATCACCTTTTGCTTTCAAAGGATCTAAAAATGAAGCTGATGGATACCTACAAAGCAAGGGAAGCTATAAACATATATCAAAGTGCTCCCAGCAAAAAGGCAAACACCCATATGAAGAGTTGGAGGAAGGTTTGGCTGACACATGAGTGGTAATGTACCATTTCACTGTGCAGCATGGATGCACAGTGAAACAGGGTCTACATGACAGAGTCACCAGAGGGAAAACTTACCTGCAACCTCATCACCAAAGACAATGTCTCAACATCTGGATAAACCAGAGCTGTGTTGGAAACAAGTGCTGCAAACAGATGATGTTAAAGCTGCACTCTTTGGCCAAAATCACCAAAGGTGTGTTTGAGGAATAAAAGGAGCAGCATCAACTGTCATGCTGGTGTTGAGCAAATTATCTTACCCTTTGTATCAACAGATTTTTTTGGAGGCACCGAGAAAGACTTCTTCGCATCTTTGGAGGACATTTTACCAATCTTACTCAGAGGCTCATTGTCAGAGCTATGCTCTGTGTTCAAATCTGAAAAAGGTGCATAAAGCAAAAAATGTGAGATATTTACTCTAGACACATATTAAATGCTGCAACATAGTTAATGACATATGATGAAGTAATTACCTGCATTCTTATTTGTGCCATTAGATCTGGGTGATGCATTTTCTTTTTTATTTGGTTTCTCAGCATAAGTTGTTTTCATCTTTATCAGCGGCTCATCATCTGAGGAGTCATCAGAAGCTACAACAGGAAACATAAACATACAAATTTTGCACCTTCTGCTTTCTAAGGCCACAATATGTCAATATCAAACACAGTGGAAACTCCTTATAATAATCACAGTTTATAGTGATCAATGGATATGTATTTGTATATGGATCAAAAAGCTTGGGACAGACTCATCGCTTTATAAATGCTTTAAATAATTTGTTCATATTAATGAAGTAATAATAGTAATCAGTAGTAGTAATAGTGTTCATTTTTGGTCTTTTCATAAATTACAATATATGGGAAAGAAATGTAAAACAGTCATAACCTGCAAAAACTGCAAGCTGTCGTTCTGTTCTCTTCTAATTTATTTGTACTAAGTTTTTGAACTGCCAGAGTAACAAAAAACTGTCCCACCTTAAGTTCACTGATTTTTCGTGCTTATTTTTCATTATCTTCAATCAATACAGATATTAATTGCAATTTTGACAAACTATTTCACTGTTAAAACAAGTTATCTGTAAGATAGTTGGCTGGACTCATCTCTCTCCTGAAACTATTGCACAGCTCTCTTGTACAATATCTCCTTTTGAAATGTGAAATGAAATGAAACTTCCTTTTCTGCAGAGCTAACAATCTCCACCAACATCACTGTTTTAAATAAAAGCTAGCAGCTGTGAAATTGATGCTTCATCAACATAGCTTTTAGCCATAACGTAGTCAGCTAAAATTAAAAATAACATCGATAACGTAACTACCTGGAGGGTCGTGTACCACAGTGGTGGGCAGGTCAGCTGTGCTGCTACTCATTTTGTCGATCAGGGTAAGTTAACTCCGCTCTTCACGCAAAACGCGCCAAGTTGTTCAGCTGTTGTTAGCTTCTTCTTTTTGTAAAAATGTTAGCTAAATGCTAAAGTTCGCACTTTGCTCTTTGCTGACTGCCGTTCGCAAACGTACAACTATAATGACTGTGCCGCAGAGTCCTATTAAACAAGTTTAAAAACCAGTTTCTCCAGTCATGGATGTATTGTGGTCCCCGTTCACATCTGGTTTGTTTTCTTCCGTTTCGATTTTGGAGGAAGGCGCTGGGGCGCGTGTTGATGACGCCCGACGACGTCATTGGTTTACTAACTTAAGAAATTGCCTAGCAACAAAACGGAAGGGAAAAGGAAAAACGTCGCTTGTGGTCGTAAATCAAAAGCAGATGTTAACTGGGACCTGAGGCTAAACTGTTTTTTGTCCCTAAAGTATCATGGTCCCTCGATTTAAAACTTTATTGGAAATGGCTTGGACACAAGACTATTACTTTAGTTCAGTACAGTAATGTTATGAAGACACCTGACTGACTGGATATCTATGTCAGTTCAACTGAACTTTTAATAAAAATCACAAAATCAACACATTTTTTTTTACTTTACAAGCAACTCATGACATGAAGTTAACATAAATTAACGTCATTCAGCCGCAGCACACTAATCACAGATTTACTGGAAATGACTGATTCACAAAACTTTCAATTATAGTGACAAGAAAGTTTTCATACAGCTAACATAAGTGTCACATGATCCACATCTGACTGAAGATTTATGGCTAACTCAAATTCACAAAGCCATGACATATTGAAACTTTAGCTATTTATTCGTATTGTTGGATTGTTAACTTTATAGCAATGAATCATATTCATTGCTATAGTTATATTCACACATATCAATCTTTTAAACTCTCCATGTTCTATAATGCAAATACTCCCAATCTCTAATATGAATCGTAACCGCAGCTGTCAGATAAATGTAGAGCAGTAAAAACTATAATATCAAACTGTAAATTGTGGTGGAGTAGAAGAATAAAGTATGAAATGAAAATACAAAGTACCTCAAATTTGCACATTATTTAAGAAAATGTACTTAAAACTTTACTGATCTGAGACGGATGACAGAGCCAATAAAAAAAAAAAAACAACAAATAAAACCAGCTAAAAGTGGCAGTTGATAGCTCAGTTTATTACACACATATAAGATAAATACTCAAGCACTGTAATGCGAGACAAACAGGACATGATCATTTAGATGTGCTGATTTGCCCAGAGATATGATTCTACATGTAAAGCGTAATAAGTCAATATTAATCAAAGAAAGTGAGGACATTGTTGTGCTGTTACCCGGCCACAAACCTCAGGAACGTAACAGTTCAGGAAGTAATATAAGAGACGTGTGGTGGGTTTTTTTTCCCCCTCCTTTGGTTGGTTGTGTTACTTTTTTTTTTTTTTTGACTACGATCTTCAAAATTGTTGCACATTAATTTCTTCCATCATTTACTGTTAGGTGGTGTATTCCTGATCAAATCCCTGAGAAAGTAAGGGGGCAATCTGGTGTCTTCTGATCATTCTCAAGGGGAAGCCAACTTGACACTATTCATTTCTTTTTTGCTATTTTAAATCAAATAGTTGTTCTAAATCAAAAGTGCTATCGCAGAAGGACTAACAGTACACATCTACATCTTTCCTCCATTTCACTTCACCATTTGTACCAACACAATCACATGTAATACAATGCAAATTCATTACAGTTGTACAAAACATTGGTGGGTAACTCTCAATTTTTATATAATCTTGATCCCTGGAGATGAAATTATTTAGTTTCATTCATGATTAGACAACTGAGAGTTTACCAATGTTTCATGCAGCCTAATTTCAGACCATTTCATAACAGAAGTGCTAAGTACACCAATTATTAAACTGCGAACAAATTCAAGATAACATCATCCTGCTTTCCAGCACACAAACAGGGCAAAGCTGCACAAGGATTATCCAATATCCATTCCTTGTTATTGAGTTTTTTGCATCTTGTTGTCAACAAGAACCACTTTGTTTGATTTTTGATATAAATATGTAGAGCCAGGCTAGGGAGAGCCCTTCTTGACTCCGCTTTTGGAAAGTGATTAATGGCATCTTGCTGATCAGACACATCACAGTATGGTGAAATATCATTTCAAGTGAAGGAACTAAGGTAACACAGTCCGAGTTGATTTACGGTCCGTTGCCCAGTGCAACCCGTGGGTCCATGCTGGTGTTTTTGAGTTCTCTGGGACTGACAGTTTACATAGCAGTCATCTTGCTGGCCTCTCGGACCCCGCTGAGGTAGGCTCCTGTCACAGTCTGTGGGAAGTGTCTGTTGGTGGCCTGGTAACAAACAACAGTGACAACAAATCAATCATAAAGGAGGTATGAGTACAGTGAAAATCAGTTTGAATGTCTGCAATAACCAAAGATTTAATGGATGACATTAAAAACAACTGCCTTACATTTAGGTGAGCTAGTTCCAGAGCCCTGTTTTGTGCATGCTGGCTCAATGACCTGTGCTAAAAAAATGTCTGCACCAACTTCTAAAATCATTTCCAATTGTTTAACTAGCTTTATTTGGCACCATAAATAAGTCTGCCTTTATACTCTCTGTTTCATTATTTTTGTGTTATAAATAGGTCTGGAAAGTCTTTTTGTGCAAAAATCTTTTTATTTTCCAAACACAGACAGCATAAACAAAAGAACAAGTTGGGTAGTTATCAATAAAATTGGCTAAACTATAACAGCAAACCATACGTTTGATCAACCTGTGGAAAGTGCAGCTTCAACTATTTTGTCAAATGCAAATGAGGAACTTCTCATATTACCACATACAAACAGGAATTACAAAACACATTTGCCAAAAATGAGAACAGCAGTGTTACCTCGCCAGCAA
The DNA here is from genome assembly GCA_038496675.1 of Rachycentron canadum. Taxonomy (NCBI): domain Eukaryota; kingdom Metazoa; phylum Chordata; class Actinopteri; order Carangiformes; family Rachycentridae; genus Rachycentron; species Rachycentron canadum. The sequence continues at coordinate 4,898,514 of CM076663.1, read as the reverse complement.
AGAACACTTTCCCCTGAACATCTTCAGCAAGGATGTCATAGGCCTCTCCGCTGCCCCCTGTCTTCACAAAGCTGTAGGACATCTGGGACCACATGTCCTTGCTCCAATGTGTGACAAAGAAATGCAGCGGCTCTGGGACCTCCTGCCAAGGGTGACGGGAAGAAAATAACAATAATCGGAAATACACACAAAAGAAAATAAAAAATAAATAAATAAAAAAAATCAAAGTAAATCTATAAATCTGGAAATGACCAGCACAATTCTGAAATGTGAATTTACAGTTTCCATGCCAACAAGACTTTGTATTTTTCCACCACATTAACTTTTTCTGGAATCACAACACTCGGTAGCTTTACTTGTATTGCAAAGGAGGAAACAGGCTCCAGATTCAGTTCAGTTACAGTTGCTGGTCTGCATTCAGGGATGATAATGTCATTACTAACAACAATGACTGATAATAATGTTCCTAACATCAATTCAAACACACAGCAGTAAATTATAAAGAACAACTCTATGTTAGTGTTTCCTCACATACAATCCCATAATTTCTGGAATTATTTGGTTAAAAAAATAAATAAATAATAACTTCATTGCCAACTATTCCATCACACTGCACTGTTTATCTTAAAGTGTCAGCAACAACTCCATAATGTCAGTGAACGTGGGAGCATTACCTGTTCCTTGAAAAGTTCACGCAGAACCTTCATGCACTCCTCCACCACCTCCTTGTCCTCCATGTCCCGAACAGCAGGCACAGCGTCACCGGTGATAACAGACATTAGGACGGCCCGCTTTCCCTACAAATACATCCACACAAAAACAACATTGAGCACAATGTAATAATGAAACCAGATCAAAGTGGAAAATCTCAACATTTTTCAGTTTTTCTATTTAACTACCCTCAAAACTTGCCAAGACGCTAACTGTATCCAAAAACTCAAATCTGACTTAATTCTGCTTTATATCAGCGTTTATAGTCTAGAACAATAGTCTAATAGTTCCAAATTATTTTCTGTGCTAGAAATGGCTCTCATTTCGGTCACAATAGCATTTAACTGAGCAGCAAGATGATGTTTGTGTCTTTTGAGTGAAACAAGAGGAACAAACCTGTGGATCCATGTCATAAAAGACACTGAACATGCCTCTCTTATCGGGACCTGGTGGGATATGACCAAAGTAGTCTGCCCCTTGGATTTTGTTGTCCCAGAATCTGTACGGGAACTGAAGGGCAATCTGCAGATCGAAATGTAAAGTAACTACTAGTAAAAGTAACTTGCACTGGCAGATACAAATGTGTCAAACTGATGCCTTCAACAGTTTTTCACCTTTTCTATGATACCAGCTCCCAGACTGTGGATTGCTTTCAGTTTCCTTTCAGGAAGTGGAGGGTTGAACTGAATCAAGTTCTTCTGAAGTAGAGTTAACGGGACTGTGACAAGAACCTAAAAAGATATTAAAACAAAAAGACAAAACATAAAGATTCAACATTGTCTGAAATGCAGGGAAAAGTCTATATGGGTGATGGAGAGTGTGAAGAGTCCATTCTATAAAACATTTCTGATAATGTTTTTACCTTTTGTGCTGTCCACTGGGATCCATTGGAGGAGGTAACTTTGACAACGTCCCCTGAGTAGTCAATGGCCTGAACCTAAAATTAAGATAACAAAACGTACATTAAATTTTTTCCAGATGAAGTGTATCTATACGGTTAAGTTAAAGGCAAGGTAAGAAACTGAAAAACTAACCGGACACTTAGTGCGGACGTCAAGGCCCTCGGCCAGTTTGTGGAGTAAAACAGCGTAGCCCTTGTTGAGTAAAGTGTGATCTCCTGAGAACTGGGCAAAAAACTCATTGTGGTCCCAGGATCTTGCTGATACCTACAAACAAGCAAAGTAATAAATATACTTGAGAGGATTTTAATCACCTGACTAGCGTTCCCTTACAGGTTCAACACACATGCAATTTTGTTATTTTCCTCTATGGTGAATGCTTCCCAGGCCAAAATGGGGAGACACCAACCTAGATTGGACTTTCGGTCCTATTCTAAACCTGATGGCAATAGACTTTCTCCTCTGCCAACCTCTCTTGGAATTTATTCACATCAAACCTGGACACAGAAGAGAAATCTTGCAGTCAAGTTTGGAGATTTCCAGACCTGGTCTAACGTGCTTCCACAGGCATACTCCAGGTTGCTGAGATGAAACTGAAGCACTTTGTCCTCCAGCTCACTAAACTGAATCCCAGACTCCTGCAGAAAGTTCTTCTTCACTTCCTGGACTTTTTCTGAAATATGATGCATACAAACACATTACAAACATCTCTACAGTGACCAAATTCACTTTTTTTTTTTTTTACTTAAGAAAATATAGAATAAGAAATAATTGAAGACACTGTTTTACCGAGTGGCATACTATTTCTCCACTCTTTCAGTTGAACTGAAATAAACTGAACCTTGCATTATACATATTCCTACTTGTGAAACACCCAGCACTGCACCATGCTCCTTTTTTCATGTACAGCCATGGCAATGACATTTGACATTTACAGCTCAGTGTCTTGACTGCACAGTAATTCTTTCCTTGTAAAACCACAAATGAGAATAGCTGCTGTAACTGCTGCAAGAAGGAAAAGTTGTCAGAAGGTCATGAAAGAAACATTTTATTTGTGTAAAGCACCCAACTGACTTCTATACAAGTTTTCCAATGACTTGGAATTTTCTTGTCAAAAGTACCAAACTTTCTACCCAAGTCTATAATGAAACCTATCAATGCTGTTGGTTCCATTTGTAAAGTGACTTTACTGAACCACAGTGAACATCACACTTTTTATTAAAACAATGATGTTGTGTTTGGTGAGAACAGTTCAGTACCTCCCAGTGGCGTGTCCTGGTTCTGTGACTTGTCCTTCCTCCATTCTGACACTACATCCAGAATGGCGTTAAAGTGGAAGTCCATGCGCTTGTCGATAGCTGGGTCAGTGACCTGACCTCCCTCCTGAAAAAGGTCACACCGCTCTCCCAGCTTGTGCATCTTGATGCCCATCTGCAGCAGAAGAACAAAGAACAAACACAAATTTCAGAAGGGCAGCACAAAACGGTTGGGTCTTTATTTAGCAGATAATAAAAACATAAAAAACTAGAAGGACACTAAATTGTTCCCTGGCCCATGCAAATCAGCTCAGTACTTTTTGCATAATCCTACTGACAAACAAACCAACAGACACGAGTTAAAACAACCTCCTCAGTGATGGTAATAAAAATATATCAAGGACTGATAATAATGTTAGAGGCAGAGGGAATTGTTTCAGCTCATAATGTATTTTAGCACATGAATTCATACCTGTTCACACATCAGGGCGATGGGGTTGTTCACACAGCCATTGACGATTTGAGCCCCTCGACCTACAGTGACACCCAGACAGGTATCATCCCACACTCGACCTCCAATTCTCTCTCTTGCCTCAAGCACCACCACCTGTAGCCCAGTAGAAATTAAGAGATTAATACAACAGACCTGTGACCTGAAAATGTGGTGAAACATAAGGTCAGGGAGGACAGAAGTATTTTAACCTGAGTGCCAAAGTTTTGCAGTTGCCGTGCAGCAGCCAATCCTGAAGCTCCGGCACCGATGACAATAACGTTCTTCTGCAAAAATGATAAAATGTTAAAATTAAAACTCTAAGATTAAAATATATATGTGCACTGTTGTATCATGATCAAGTGAAGATGAGGACACTGACGGAGCGATATCTTTCAGGGAGAAGAGGCTGTTTGACTGCCAGCACACCCGTGTTGATCAGACCCTTCCTGGTCATAAAGTTGAGCACCCGATCCATTTCCTGCACACAGCGTACACGCACCAACCCCCGGACAATGATGTGCAATGCACATTTCTGAGCAGTCAGCATCTCCTATAGAAAAAAATAGATTTATTATTTTATTGCTTGCTGACTTATGGTCTTATAATAATTTTTTTTATTTTTTTTGGTTCCTGGTTCAAAGATGTAAAATATGCCATGTTATTTAAGGTCATTGTTGGCAGATGTCTGCAGTGTACCTTGCAGTTCTTGTGCCAGGAGGCCAGAATAAGGTTACGCAAAGCCAAATACATGGTGGGATCACGGGAAAATTCTGGAAACTCGTAAAGCTCATCCAGCTCCATCATATCTGGCCTCACACACAGAGCCTTGCCACACTCATTGGGCTGGTAGAAGGGCTGGAAGTATGGGCACAGACCTGGAACTGAGGGATACAATTATGCAAAACCACATAACTGTTGTTTGGATTGATATCTCCATATGGAACGCTGAGCCAGCATTTCCCTGCTTCATTATTGCTGCACTCCTAAACTTACTTTGTGGCTGTACAGCTCTGCAGTGATCTCCCCTCAGCTCAGTCAGAGACACATTGCTGGAAGAGCCTGATGGACTCATTCCCACACAGTCAGGGTAGTAGGCAGCAAGGAAAGGACTGGCTGGACTTTCTTTGAACAGTGGAGGCAAAATCAGCATTGAATGCCACCAGCTGTCAGTCACCTCCGCCACTCTCTATGACAATAAAACAGCTTGGGGTTAAAGAGGATGGAAATGACTGTAGTATCTTTCAATGACACACTTTAAGCAATACAATTAATGTTGGGATAAGTGCTGGGATCCTAAAACAGATGCTAACACATATCACCAGCCTACCAAGTCCTCTGGTTGGGAGCACTGGTCCGGGCCCTCACTCTGTAGGCATACAAGCAAGATTATCATCACAAAAAATATAAAATAAAAAATTTGCACTTCACAAATGGCATGTTCTTCAATTTCATGTTCACCTTGATGTTGTTGAACTTCATTCCACAGCGATATGTTGCTGCCAGGGAAGCAGTGAGTTGGATCTCCTTGGTCAGTTGACGCCACTTCCTACAGTCCAGCTTGGTGCATTGAACCTGAGAGGAAGATGTGAAAATTAACATTGTTGTATATATGACACAAAGAATAACCACAGTCAGCCATTTAACAGGAACCAGGAAAGCTGCCAGCACGTACCCAGAATGGCAGCTGCTGATCTGCCATGAAAGCTTTAAGACTGGGCTCACTTTTCCCATTACTAGTCCAAACCTTCTTCCATGATGCAAAGGTCTCATAGCCATCCTTGTGACTGACATGGATAAAAAGCAATTAAAAAAAGCCTATATGTGGTAATTTATTTTGATTAAAAGAGTGAGCATGCTCCTAGATTTATGGAGATATTAAACTAAAATATTGACGTTGCACTTGTGAAGCAGCACCACACAGAAATGATTCCCAATGATGGAATCATTTGCCATATTGAGGTCATGTGACGAGTGGCTGTGTCAACATTACCTTCTGTAGTAGTGATCAAAACATTCGTTGCAAAAATGTTCGCCACATGACAGATGATACCAACGAGATGTGTATCCGTTTTTTGCACATCTGAAAAGAGACAGAAAGGTTAAGATCTATCAGTCTGTCAGTCAGTCAGTATCTTCAAGAATGGAGCTGTTATGCTAAGGTTTCTGTTGTACCAGGGAACACCCCACCTTTCAGATGCACTTGCAAAACAAACAGGATATGTGGCAGAGCATCCAGCCTTCTCACACTTTCTATACTTCTTCTCCGACTGATCGTCCTCCTCCTCTGTGTCTGTGGCTTTTCTTTTGCTCTAGAAGAGAGTTTTAGAATCCAACTAAATTCAACTCACCTTTATTTATAGTTATTTAAAATAACTTTGGTAAAGACATCAGCCTCAAAGGCCCAGATTCGGCCAGGCTCCTCTCTAAAAAGGATCTGGTGAAGAGCCATGGGAGGTGGATATGAAGAGGAGCAATCAAATCTGAGACAATGGTGGAAAAGAGAGTCTGGGGGTGCACGATGCAGCCTCACCTGTCCAGGTGGGGGGTTGTTGGTGCGCTTCACCCGGACGTTGATCTGCCTTCCAGAGGAGCGCAGGGTCTGGCCGTCCCCCGGAGAGTCCCCGGAGCTCCTCTTCCTGGCTCGCCGAGCACCGGAGGCATTCCCAGGATAGTCTACAGAATAATGACAACATCAACAAAAATAATAATAACAACAACACCTTTGACACAGCACAGCCCAGCTCAGGTCAAGGGAGGCCTCTCATTGTTAACAATTGTGTCCATGTGGACACAGCTAACGCGGCCTACAACAGGTCGAGCAAAGCGAGCGAACAGCGTGATGAACTAGTTTGTAAACACAGAAGAGGTGGCGACAAATGTTCACATCATCGAGCCTTTTAAACCAAAGTGTCACCATGTCACATTTAGCATGTAGCAAACGGCAGCAGCGCGCTGTAAACACTGACCTGCGTCCGACAGCATGGCTGCCTGCCTGCGGCGCTGCTTTAAAGACCCGGGGGGTGCTGTCGATGCCTCTGTGAGTTTCTGACACAGATTTTTAAAATCGTTCAGTCCGTCTCCCCCTTTTGCTGTTATGGGAGGAGGAGAGAAGGGTTGTCAATGCGCTGTTGTTACCAGAACGCCACTTCCCGTTTTTCAGAGGAAATGGGCGTTTCGCGTAGGGTTAGTTTTGATCCGCGCTGCTCTCCGTACTACGCGGTAACCATAGCAACGGGAGTACGCGGTGCGACTCGGCGCTAAACGGGAAGATGCCGGACAATTAATGTTGTTTTTGTCGCTTTTGTTTGCGTTTTTTTTGTGTTTTTTTTTTTTTTTTTAAGTAGAAAAAAAAGCCCGATTTCGCCTCATCTTTGTGTTCGCGTTAGCATCAACATTAGCCGCGGACAGAAGCGAAGCGGAGCCATCTTTAAACGGTAAACTCACTGATTTGTGGGGAATATGTCTCCAGTTGCTGTTGAAGTCAGACGCTGAAGCGACGGAAGTTTCGAGGTGTTTGTTTTTCCAGATGGATTCAGTTGTGCACAAGAGAAAACCGGACATTCCTGTTATCAGACCAAGAGCAGCAGACAGGAGCCAACACATCCAGGTTTATACTCTTTACACTGTCACTGGTTCTGGTTTTTACGGTTCTGTTTTATTCTATTTTCTAGATGAAACAGTAGATTAAATAAAATAAATAGTCTCCAGTGTTACTTAATAAAATGGCAAACAGAGATATCTTAAGCCCTGATTTAAAAAAAAAACTGAGAAAGCGTCACAAGGTGGGTCCATATATATTATTATTATCATGAAATGAAAATCAGATTTTATTGCATTTATAATTTAATACTGCTCACAAAGTGTATATTCCTTCAAATAAATAAATAAAAATACCTTATTTTCCCAAAGTACACACACAGCACACAGTGAATCCGGGACCAGGAGTATGTTGTAAATTTAGACATATACTGTATTTTCTGAACAGGTCAGTACCAAAAGTCTTGAACTCAACAAGGTGATTCGACTTCTTGAAGATCCTTTGACAGTAAGTTAAACTTGAATATCATCAGTCTTTTGCAGTTTGAAGAGATGTTGTATGTAATCATACTGTATACTGTTTTTACTTAAGGCTAACTTGAAAGAGAGGCACCTTTTTGTCCTGAAGAAACTATTGAAGAGAAGCCAAATTGGCTTTGTATCCTTTGTTTTTGATTAAATGTTCAGGCATAGTCTGATGATGTAAACCTTTCTTCCACATCTTGTGCAAAATAGTATCTCTCAGGTGTTTCACATTGCAGCAGATTGTCAGATTTTCCTCATTAACGTTCCCTGGTTCAGTGATGGAAAAAGATTTGCTCTTATGCAACCCGAACACAGAGCCAAACAGTTTCCCCAAGGCTCTAATTTACCGCTGCATCGCTGTGTCTGTCAGCATTTTCCCTGTTCAAAAATAAACTCAGTTATCACGATGACTCTTTGCCCCATCACTTCCACTCCCTTGCTGGAATTTATCTCTGTGTATGAGCAAACTCTGAGCCAAAATATTAAAACTTCTTAAACTATTTCAAGCTGTTAAAGGAGCTGACAGGCATAGCCAAAATACTCAACATCTGTGCCGAGAAAGTCAAGGATCACTCTGAGTATGTGCCCATTTTGTACGAGGCGCTTAAAATTTGTAGGTAAGAAACTCAAATATTTGAAGAATACAAGGAAACATCTTATTTTTGTTTGTCCTTTTTTGTCCTGAAATCATCCAAACATCACAGTGTTGCTCTGCTTCATCTCAGGCTTCCCTTCCTGAAGGAGAAAGCATCTGATGAGTTGACCTACGCTCAGGACGTCATAGAGTTCCTCTCTGACATGGGTACAGAGCTCAGTTATATCAAAAGGCTCAATTTTATAGTTTTTCACGTCACAGCTCACATTTACGTAAAATTGCAAGCAACAATTCTTCAAGGAGCCAATAATTTCCATTCTTTTATTACATTATGAAAATTATTTTGAAGCTTAAAATGTATATTTGACAAGTTGAACTAGAGGGAAACATTGTATTCATAAAGGGCTGTTCTCATATACACATTTGGAGACTATTTTCTTGCAGCAGACAGTGTATGTCCAACTATGTGGCTCACTCATTTGTTTCTAATAGTTTTTGGCCAACAATCAAGCTCTGTTGCACAGCGGCGTAAGCTACATCAGGCTACACAGCTAGTAAAATATCAACCTTTTTAATGCAAAATATAACATCTATTATATTATTCTCCATATAGTTTTTTTTTGTTTGTTTGTTTGTTTTTTATATGCTTTATAATGCAGAAGATTGATTTTGTGCTGTTCCTCAGACAGGAGTGATGATGAGGAGTGACTCTGTCAGATGTGTCTCTGTTGGCAGGGTGTCTCATGAGGGTTTCAGATGCTGAAGTGAGACAGCAGATAGTTGAATCTGTGAAATCATTCTACAGCTATGTGGCTCCCAAACAGCTGCCTGACGGTACGGACTGTGCCACCAAGCCAAAGCCTCGGACTTTCCACTCTTGCAGATTTTCTAGACTTTCACTGAGTGAGGCTCTGTCATGGCTTCTGTGGTGGCATGCTTGTACTTTTATCTCTTTTTTGTTTTGTTGTCTCTTTTCTACATTTTCTCTTTTTGGTTTCTTTTTTAGAGTCTAACTGATTAACCAGTATTGGCTTCTAGTAACTGCTTTATATAGTTTGTCCCCATCTGAAAATATACATTGATGGATATTTCTATACAGATAGTGTCTTTAGCTGTGTCAGCTGTGCAGTACTTTAGGCTCAGTGAACAAATATGTTTGCATGCTAACAGTGATAATACTATCATGCTAACGTTTATTATTTGAATAATCTTTACCATGTTCGTTTATCATCATATTCGCAAATAACTGCTGAGCACAAAGTACAGCTTAAGCTGATGGGAATTTCCTTTGTTTTTTTTCTGACCTGATGATGACACGAACTGAAAAGTCCCCATATCAACAAAGTGATTACAGTTTATCATGAGTTGGACAGTCAGTTAGGCTCTAGTTTTTATTTTGAAATTATTTGGTTAATTTTTTCATTGAATTCTACTAAAAGCAAATGTTGTGCTTGTAGGTAACAATGAATTTAGTCTCTTTAAAATACAAAATATATTTCACCTTAATTTATTTTCTTTGTTTTTACTCATTCTATTTTCTTTCATCCTCTCCTTCTTTGTTTCTTTCTGACTCTTATCGTGTCACATTCAGGAGTTTATTGTTGTGTTTATTACATCTTTTCTTTCTCCGTTCCTGCAGGGCTCCAGCCGACTTCTCCAGGCTACAAGCTGCAGCTGCTGGAGCTCAGCGATCTGGCTCAGACGCTGCTGCTCTCTATGGCCACTGTGGAGAACCAGCCAGCCATCAAGCTGCAGCTCCTGCAGACCCTTCAGATCCTCTCAGGCTCCTCTGGTCAGTAACTGGTTTTATTATGGATCCATTGAGGTAGTGCAGGAGGGGATCTGTCAGACATGTCAGTTCAATATATAACCTCCTTCATTAGATAAAGTAGCCAACCCTCAAGAGCATAAATCATCTCATTACCAAATAACAATCAGACAAACAATCAGAACAGTGATTTTAAGTGCCCTTGTGTCAATGTCAGCAGGTCAATGGGCTGTTTTACTGTTAAGCACATCTGTTTATCAATAATTTCATTTCATTTTACGACCGCAGATATAAACTGTGCCTTAATTCTGAATGCACGGGGAGCAGAAACGATCTGTCTTCACATGAACGAACCTGACCCGTCCGGTCAGGTCCTGTTCTGCTCCTCTGAAATTCTCTGGAACCTGCTGGAGAAAGGCAGGAAGGATGAGGTCACCACTCAGCTCAGCAACATGGAGTGTATTGTGTAGGTGCCTCCTGTGGTTTTATGGCGTTTTTAAACTCTTTACTCTCAGAAGGCACAATTTTCATTTTTCTGAAAATCTGAAAATGTCAGTTTCCTGAAATGACATCTAAAAGATGTTATCTGAATTCAGAATAAATCACTTTCTCTCATTCATCCTCTACAAATGTTTTAAATGTTTATATTTTTGTTGTCTTACTTTCTCAATGTTTGTATCTTAGATCCTTGAAAGAAGCATTTTTTCACCAGCTGATGAACGGCTTCCGACACACTGACCTCCAACTCAGAAATGATCTGCTTGTGATCACAACTCTCATCGCTGAAAATGCCAGCTCTCTGCTCATTGTGAGTACAGAGCAGGTAGTTTAATATCAAGTCAAGCAGTAAGATCATTTTAGAAATGTTTGTACTGCTGCGGTCTGACATGATGTTTCAAATTTTCAGGAGAGTTTATTTGCCAAACAGCTTGTGGTTGTCGTCACATTTCCAGAGTGTGAGTTTGTCTTTGAGTTGAAATCTTTCTGAATTCTACATTAGAAGCTGTCATGACAGCAACTTTCCTTGATTTATTTTATAGTGAAAACTCAAAACCCTCTAGTCCGCAACCTCAAGCTCAGCTACAGCAACGAAGATCTGAAAATGAAGAAGTTGTTGTTGAATCTGTTGGTTTTAATGTCAAGGGATCTTGCTGCTCTGCAGGTCAGTCACAGACTTAGTCTGTGGTTGTCTTAATATTTGAATAAACTTATTCAATAATCTATGTAAAAAGTCTGAGTCTGACCCTCTGCATGTCTCCTCCATGCCTTCTCCTCCTAGCTTTATAAAGAAGAACAGGTTATGTTGGCTCTGCTGACACTCGTGAAGCCGCCTGCTGCCTTGTCTGAGCGCAAGTCAGGTTTGCGTCACTGGTCCTCAATCCAGCAGGAAGAGCTCCAGCTCCAGGCGCTGGCCACGCTCGCCACCATCGCTCCACTCATGATAGACAATTATATGTCATGTCAAGGAAACACATGTCTGCTGATCCTGCTGGAATGGTGCATTGGGCAAGGTCAGGATGCAGAAAAACTTGTATCAGAAAGGTCAAAAGTCATACAGTAAACGTGTGACTTCTTAGAAAACACCCACGTAAAACCTAAGATAAAGAACAAGTCATCACAGTCGCTTTCAGCCTATGTGAGCACACGTCATTTAACCATTTGTATTTTTAAATAATAAATGCTAAAACTTAAGGAAGTGAAGCCGCTTTGTCACAAAGATTTAAAAAGACTAGCTAATAGTAAATTAGTAAGTGTGCTCATTATGTTTCTTCTGTTATTTCAGATGCTTATTTTGGCCAGGGTCACAGTTTCCATGGCACTGGTGGCAGAGGCAGTAAAAAGGCTCAAATGAGACACTGCATCAGAGTACTCAGATCTGTGACGTCTTTAAGTGAAGAGTCAGTCAACCAGGACCTTTGCGATCAAGCAACCATCAGTCAGCTTCTGGGTAAGTTAAATTAAAACTATATTATACTTTACTATACATCAGCAGAAACTCAACATTTCACATTGGTAATAAATGTTGTCAGTGAGATTGGAGCTTCTTTGTCAGGGATTCTGATGCAGATGGAGGCGAGTCCTGATGAGGAGGATGAAGTCACACTGGAGATAAAGTCAGATATTCAGCTGATACTTTCAGCACTGTGTGAGACTGACATGCACAGAAAGGTAAAAATGATAAAAAAACACTTTATATCTAACCTACTAAGTTATCTAAGTCATCATGAGACAGCTATGAAGTAGTTTTACTTGAAGTCACTACAGTAGTCAGTGTTTCCTGCTGCATTTTCTCTCATTTTTGATTCTGATGCTTGGCGGCAAAAAAGGCAGACATTTTCAGGTTTCACACATAGTGGCTTTAACTAGCACATAATAAGTCTAAACATTTTGTGTTTGTGGTGCCACTGTGGTGCAGTGGTTAGCACTGTCGCCTCACACACATCAAGAAGCTTCTGGGTTCGTCAGCCCTGCGATAGACAGGCGATGTACCCCTCTCTTGCTCAAAACCTGTGTTGACAGACCTGTGATGTTCTGCCGCAGGAGCTGTTTGGGTCAGAGGGAGTTGAGATGACCGTTCATTTCCTGAGGAAAGGTTCTGACAAGTTCTACAGCGGTCTGGGACACAACAAGCTCATCCTCTCCACAGTCGACTGTGTATGGTCAGTTCAGCTTTCTAAATTATCATATACCAACATTTAGACATTTTAGGCATCATTCCTTTTCAGGATCTACCCCCTAAATTGGGGCACAGTCTCTGTGTGTTTTTAGAGATTAGATTTGAATCAACCTTTTAGTTCTTTGTGCCTGGTTGTTTTGTCAAAGGCACATGAAGAAGCAAATTCTGTAAATGCAATAAAACTAATTTGTTGGTTGTTCCCTGCCCAACACAAAATCATCCACAAGACTGAGAAGGTTCAGTCAGTGTGTTTTGTGTCCTATTAGGTCTTGTATTGTGGGCTGCTACACTACAGAAGATTACTTTCTGGCTAAAGAAGGTGTGTTTCTTCTGCTTGACTTGCTCATGGTAAGTAGCTGATTTCCAGCAGACGTACAGTTGTACTTTGTTATAATATTACAAATTACTCCAGTTAGTTTATAATGAAAAGGGATCTTTCAGCTGTTCTGTATAAGAGCAATTTTCTGTCAGGCAAGTGTAGATAAACACATACAGAATATGTAAGCTGACATTTGCTTTGGGTGTCTCTCCCAGTCGAGCCCCAGATGTGTGCACGGCATCGTCCTCGCCACACTGCTGGAGTTATGTGACAACTCAAACGCTTTGTCTCACATCCTGAGCTGGAAGGATGATGGCGGTCAGACGGCTTCCAGACTGCTGCTGCAGCTGTGGAGGCAGGAGGAGGAGGAGCTGGGTGTCAGCCGAACCCAACACGGAGAGATTAAGGGTCTGCAAGTAGAATTTAGCAACAATGGCATCTACCTAGATGTACATTTAAACTTACCATTTTTGGTCAGAGAGCAACTACCATTATCACAGATCAAATAGATCAGATCACACAGGAGTTAGACAACCTTCTCAGTCTTACTGAAGAAAGTGTAAGAAATTGGTAAATGCTAACACAACACACAGAAGCAAAACACTTATCAAACGAGTAGTTGAAACAAAAAGCTGATGTGGTGGTTTTTAGGGCAGGCTTGTATTAAAAATTAGTTGACCCCATTCAGAACTTGTCAAATTGACACTGTCTCTCTTTGCACAACACGTGTTATTTATCTCACGAATTCCTCCTTGTTATTTTTTGTGTCTCTGCTTTTGATTGTAAGATCCCCAGAGGCCCATCCTCAGTCACCACCAGCAGGAGGAGGACATCCAGCTGTCATTTCCTGCTAACGCACCAAGTGTAGCAGTGCTGGAGCTATCAGAGAACCTGCGCTCAAAGATTTACTCCATCTTCTGCAAACTTGGTAAAATGGATAAGATCAAATGTTATTTAACCAAAAAATATACCTATATCTATAAATATAGACAGTGCTTTTTATCATGTAGCCTAGTCGAAATAGACGTACCACACTTTCTATGCTAAACCATCCACAACCTAATTTTAGCCTAATGTATACAGTAGATCAATAGATCAATCTTTTAGGACCATAATGGTGGTAGTTTTAACCTGAAATGTACCTTTATTCTGTTAATAGCTGTAATAGCTGTAATTCAAAGCATGGTAGTTGTGTCTATAAGGACATATTGAATATTTCAGGGATCACTAACAGACAAACTCGACTGTCTGCTTGTCAAAGTTAATCAAAACAAACACAAACTGTATCAAATATACTCATTTGTTCCTTTTGCACCCTCAGGTTTTCAGGACCTACCTGGATTGTCGACAAAAGATTATGTGACTTTGAGCATCGTCAAGAGATATCTGGACTTTAAGGTAGAGATATATTTGCTACAGGAAGCAGAATTTCTGTACTCAAAGTAAATTATTAACTAAAAAACCATCACTAACACTCACGGTGCTGTAGGTCGGTGAAGTATGGGAGGAGATCAGCCGGGAGCTAAGTTCGGATGGTGTGAGGCCGGTCAGTCCTGACGAGGAGGCCCTGAGGACCATCTGTAAGATCGCAGAGGACACTGCGAGGAAGGTCACTGCAGAACAAAACAGCATCCTGGGGCAACAAGAGAAGGACGACATTAGTGAGGAGGAGCTCATGTACTCAGAGGTGCTCAGAGTTTAATTCAACACTGCAACAGAGCCACAAAGATCAGAATCAACAAAGTCTATGAAAGTCAACTGACAAAAACACGTGTCTAGTTTCTTTGTTGTGTGTGAAACATCGTGAGTAGTTTTGGTGTGAATCCAGGAATTCTTCTTTTGTCATGAGCTACTGCCAACGACCAACTACTGCTTGAATGATAGAAATCTGGCACGTGTACTATCTATACAACTGTCTGTCAGTGGTACAGAGGCAGATGCTTGATGTCAAAGTATTTTATGATCTAAAACATATTTTAAAGAATTGTGATGAACTTTGTACAGTGTTTTGTTGCCCCCTAGTAATTCAGTATAGTAATTCAGTTGAGTTTCAGTTGACTATGACATTGTCATCAAAAGTAAATTTACTGAATTGACCTCTGAATAGTTTCTTGTGTCTTTCTATCACAGTTAAAGTCTCATTGGAAGCAACAGGAGCTCACAGTGAAGTCATGGGACAATTATGTTTCCAAAACTTCAAACTACGAAATCCTGAAGGTTTTAGATTTTATATAAAAACCTCAAGTCAGCAGTGCTGTGACAAAAAAATAATTTCAATAACTGTTTTTATCTTATCAGGAACAACCAAGATGTTTTTCTTTCTTCTTTTGTACAGGAAGTAAAAGCACAGCGGAAGAAACACATGGACTCATCCAGAGCCAACTCAAAGCACACAGACGCTGCAGAGGTCTGACACTAACGCACAACATTACATGATTACAGTGTTCCTGTGATTTGACTGCAGAAGATAAAACCTGCAACTTGTCAGGCAAAGTGACAAGAAATGAGCAAACTCTTACTGCAACAACAGATTTCTCACAAGACCCATCTCTGCAGTCCTTTAATGTCAAACGATGGAAATTGATTAAATTGATTTTTTTTTTTAATGGGGAATAGACCAGCTCATAAAAGCAGAACTACATTAGAAACATTGATTTAAGAGGTAACAAGCTTCATTCTGCTGCTGGCGTTTGTTTTTCTGTGTCTTCTTTAAATATTCCTGCACCAAAATTTGGGGAAACTGAGTTATTGGCTCATAAAACAGAGCAGAAAACTGAAAATCGAACAATGAAGTAAGCAATGAAGAAGTTGTCATTGCTTATAATTGCCAAAATTATAATTTTATGCATTCACACTGGAGGATTTTTAACTATTCCCTTTTTACCTACGAAAATCTCCCTTCAGCTGCAAGTGGCTTTAGTTCTAATGTATATGGGCAGTGCTCTCATGGCAGAGAGCTGTGTAGGACATGAAGGGGACACACTCATCAATGATTACGCATATGTTTTGTTGTGTTTCAGAATTTCATCGGGCAGGTCATAGCAGTGGAGAACACAGATGCTCAGGGGCCTGCAGGAGTGAAGCTGACGCTGGCCAGAGCTCCGATCAAGGCTGCAGGTCAGGACCAAGTAGAACCGACAACACAAGACCCAGAGTACTTCAGCACCGTGTCCATCAAAGACAAAGACTGATTCTGCTTTGATACAAACCCTTTATATCATAACTGCACTTTCATTTCCTATGTTTTTATTTACATCCATAACAGACCAAAATTAAGATAGCGTTATTGTATTTATAATGAATTATTGTTTATATTTCCAGCATAAATAGTTCTTTATATTTTCCATGTCTGTAAATATCGAAGTGAATTGGAAAGAAATGCAGACATGAGGTCACATGTGCACAATCAGCAGCTTGTAGTCTAGTCCACATCCCAGCCCTTATGTAGACTCACACACACACACACACACTTGCAGTAAACTAAATGGCCTTTGTGTTGTATGACATCTTTTATTTCAACATCTGTCTGGTGGACAGTACAACTGTTAACATTCATGTAAATTAAATGAATAAAATAGAAAGCACCTAGCATGAGGACACTGAGTTAACGTCAACAGTAATGAAACAATGTGATTTGTAAGCATTAATAATTTATAAGGTTTACATAACGTACGTCTTCTGACCATTAAACCTATAATTACAAAGTTTACATTTGTTTCTATGATTTGTTCTCCAGTGGAGCAACATGGACAGTGAGACCCCGAATGATGTGGCATCATGGGAACTGAGTCCTTATGTAACATCAAAATATCTTTGTGTCTTAATTACAGCGTCACCAGCTGCCCATTTGGCCTCATGTTACTTGGGAAGCACTAGAACATCATGTCCAGTTATTGTTAAAAGGATAATAAACATGAACCCACTAAATTAATTTGAATATTAACACAATTATCAGTCTAATTATGTCCTGTCGAAGTTCATTCTCTCATCAAAGACTACGGATCATTGTATTTGGCAGCTGTGTCCCCCAGAAGGTTTATTTGATACAGTTGTTTTAAAAATTATGTTGTCTTTATTGATTTTTTTTGGGTTACATAAGTCACTGCAGTGCATTAACACACATGTTCCTTCAAGCGTGCAACAAGCTGCACAGATCCACTTCTCCCGCTCTCACCGGCTGGATGACCAAATCATCTCTGACAGGCCGGCTCTTTTCATGCAGCTTCGTGAGTGTTTGTGTGTGTGTGTGTGTGTGTGTGTGTGTGTGTGTGTGTGTGTGTGTATCGAGCCCGTCAGACTGGGACTTTTACAAAAGAGCGGGGACACACAGGAGCCTCTTCAGTGCAGTAGGCTGCCACTGTTTGTTCAGGCTGCTGAGGGGCTTCACATGGTGTCAGTCTGCTGAGCGACCGCAGCTGTGGATGAAGCTGAGGGCGAATGTGGGTGCTGCTCTTGGATCCCCGCTGGGTGCTGATCAACTCCCTGAGGACCTGTTCACTCCAAACTGTGAGAACGACTATGTTTCATCTAAAGACTGGTGCTGTTGTAGAGACTTTTTATTAAAACATTTCACTTTACATCCCCTTAATTCAGCAATAATCAACACTATATAAGAAGTAGTTGTGAGAATATTTAAGGATATCTTGTGTTTATTAATGTACAGTATTTGTTAAAGTTGTAAGTTCTCCTATGAGGACATATTTTATATTATTTATGTTACTGTTATTCATTTCCTGTTTATTCAGCCACCTCCACTTATGGGTGTGACGTTAACAGATGACAAATAAACACTAATATCTGCTTATCACTACACAAACCACTTATCAAATGTTTATGAACCACTTATAAGCACTAAATAGTGGAATTTAAAGTGTATTCATGCTTTCCTTTTAAATAAATCTAAATATTTTATATTTAAATTTTATTGTCAACAAAAATTGAATAATTTCTAAACAACAAGCTCAAAGAACTTTATGTCCTAGATCTGTGTTGGAGACATCACTGATTCATTGTTTTAATATCCGGTGAAATTACAACAGTAAAAGCTTTCAGGATAATGGCAGCACTTAACCCACTACTGGTACTGAGTGCTTATACTTCAAATAGGTACTTTTCCTCTAAGACGTAGGTTTGCTCTAATGTGTCCTGGATTACCCCCCAATAAAGTCAGTTATAAGTCGGAAGTATCATTTCTATCATTTTATGGTCTCACAAACCAGCTCAGATTTCAAGGCCAGTGGTTCCCAACCTGAGGATCAATTATTCCTAGATAGATAAATCTAATTATATAACTTATAACAAACTTAAAAAATGAATTACCAAATTGAGTATTTTAATATCATCTTTCTGTAGGAGTGATGATGGTTTTCTTCTCTTTCAGGAAGGTCGTTGGTTCACTTGAGAAGCTCCAGCAGCAGAAATGATCATCAGACTGGGAAGATTGACACCAGGTTACTTCCGTCTCCTCCAGGTTAGTGTGGGACTCACTGAAACCATGAGCACAGAGGCAATATTGCCCTCTTTCATTTTTATTTAAGTCCATCTATCTGAAAAGGATGTATTCCTGGAGAGGCCAGTTGTTGTTAACTAAAGAGCACGAACAAATATATTAAATGCTCTGATGTTGATCGGTGAATTAATACTTACACATACATACACCTACATATTCAAAGAAATACATGGAAATGAATATTTTACAGAGAGCTGGCAGGGCTCATCTCTGGAGGTTACGTTATGTAACCTGTTCAGCTCGTGTTGCCTGTGCAGCAAAAGGCTGCGTGAAGCAGAAATGTCAGTTATCACATCGTAATGTTTTTATATCACTTTAAACTCACGTCTCTTGGTGACCATCGGCAAAAAAATGGCTGATGATTCGCTTGATTTCATTTTATTTAATGTGATGGATCAAAAATTTTGTAATGAAGTCGTCACCACTTTGAACTCAAAGGTAAATCCATGGCTGCGATCATCCATTACTGTCAGTGGCTTTTTGAAATATATATAATAATAATAATAATATATATGTAAAGGTTGAAAAGTGTAAGGTGTCAAATTCCACTCATACTCAGAAAAGTTTGATGAAAGATAATAAAAAGCCAACAATCACTTGTTAACTATATTGTATGCGGCTGATGGCCAAGTTCAGTTTTGTACTGAATTAAATGAAACTGTTCAGACCCACAACAGACTGAACTTATCTGTGTCAGACAGACGTGAGGGCAGTAAGAAACAGCCCCTTGATGCTCCAGTGAAATTAACAGAGACGAGGTTGTGTAGTGATGTGTGTTTGGACCAATGCACAAGTGTACGCAGGAGAATTGAGAACTGATGCTGTTATAAAAGCAAATGGTTGATTTGAGTTTGTTTTTTTCTGTTTACTTCACTTTGTATGAAGTTAATTGATAAATAAAGACTGTTCATATTTGCTTTACTTTTAGTGGCTGAAACTACTGCTATATAAAAAAGATATCCTCTGCATTATAACAGAAAAGTTCATATGTAATGTTTTATTATTATTATAATTAGGTAATATTTCTTTTCAATCAACTGACTTGTCTTAATACAGGAATCCATGTGATAATAATAACTCAGTCTAAGTCGTTAAACTGTTTGTTGTGTTCACATCAGTAATGTGAACACAACAGAAAACAGATCATAGTTCAAATGGCCCTACGTCTCCCATCAATTTATTACCTCAGTAAACGTTTCCTATTAACTTATTTTCTCAGTTGCTAAAAGTTTCAGCTGTACAGCAGAAATAAATATGTTTACAGCCTGTTACAAAAAACAGTTTTGATCTGCACACCCGTGTAACTTTTTTAACGTTTAAAGGTCTACGTGGTTGAGGGCGTGGCCAAAGCGTTTGTAGGCAACAGACCGGTGTGCATTGAAGTCTTGTTTCCACAGGTGTCTCTCCTGTTTGCCTGCAAGATGGCGACAACAGAACAGACATCACAGAGGCTACATCCATCTCTATTTACAGCCTGTTTTAAAGCCACAGGATGTATAATACTCCTGACGATGGTGCCACCTGGTGGTCGTGTGGAAAGTGACACTGATGTAGCATATAGCTGATCCACATGGCTCCACTGGGAGAGTGGGAGGGGGCAGTGATGTCATTTATCACCATCTGACCTTCTGATGTTTTCAGAGGGTGTGTATTGAAATGTGACCAAACAAAAATCCTAATCACTCTGGTGTGTATTAAGTGTCTGTCTGTCTGTCTGTGTCCATCGTGCCCTTAGCGGCAGGTGTCAGGTGAGGTCCGGATGCAGCCACAGGGCAGCCTCATCAATCCCATCGCCGTGATGATGGCCACAGTGGGGACGGGAGTGTCTCTGTACAGCGCCAGACAGATGGCGGAGAGAGTCCAACTAAAACACCCAAACATCTGAGATCAAGAACAAATTCTGACCTGTGAGAGCAGCTCTGTGGGCGGCGTGACCGACTGTTTGTGCGACTGAATGTTTGAGAAGGTTTGTGATGGAGGAGGTTCAAAGAGTTGATGTGTTTTGTTTGTTTTGTCAAAGGAAGGAAAATGTAAATGTCCCAAGAGGAAAGTGTCAGTCTTAATCAGCGCCTGCAGGAAGATTTGTCGTTTGTTAAAGCAATATACACTTTTTATTTGCAAATACAACATTTATGAGCAAATATAAGTGAGTCTGTAGTTTGACCACTCTGCTTATTGTGTGCAAGTTGCCTTTTAAGAGGATTGCACATTTGTATTTTAATAAATTTCAATGAATGACCATCACTTGTCAAAGCATCTCAGGATAGTTCAACCTGCAGCCATGAACAGTTCCTGCATTTTATAGTGCAACAAAACACACACCACAGAAAATCTAATAAAATAATTCTGTAGGATATTCTTTATTGTGTTTATTGATTTTAGTCACAAATACACTTTTCCCTTAAAATATCTCAGTTCAGTCTTTAGGATTGTTGTAGTGTGGCACCTTAACGTCTTGAATTCACATTGTAAACACTGACGCAGGATCAACAGAGTAGAAACAAGCACAGAAAGAGCAGTTTTATTTAATATTTGTACCAGATTTGAAAATGTCTGTAAATGTAAAACAGCACTAAAAACAACAAACTCGGTGATGTGATGTAAGTCTTGAATAAATTATGTTCAGTATCCTGTTTTCAGTGCAGATTTCTACTTTGTGACGTTTCAAAGCTGTTTTTGTGACATTAGACCCGTCGGTGGTTCTCAGGCCTCATCCATGTGGAAAAGGTCTGTGGGAAACAGAAACTGTCAGGTGACTGCACAAACTGTACAGAGCGACTCATGTGAATGAAGCTCAGACAGGGAAAGTGATTTTTACTGTGAACCTCTGACATGAATGAGATGCAGAGACAAAGCTCCACATGTTCTTTAATGGAGGTAGTCTTCTGTCCCCTTTTAATTTGTCTGTGTTTATAGGAAATTCCCAGTTTCAGTTTGGAGATCAAGGCTTTTCTCAGGGATCTTTGACAGTGTTTTTAACTATAATAATCCAGGGCAGGTCCGGTCTGATGTGGAGCCCAAAACATAATTTAATAACCTGCAAAATGTGCATTAAATACCAATTGTTATGAACATTCAACTAACTTACTAAGAGATTAACGTGAACTAATAACACTAATTTAAAAAAAAAAGTTTAAATGACGTCACGCTGCCTTTCAGCTCATTGTTTTGGTTTTTAAGACCTGCAACTTTGCAGCTATATCAGTTCACTCCTGTTTTCATCTGTGTCGTTTACAGCACAAAAACATTTCCTTCAGGAGTTGGTGGAGACCAAAAACAGAGCTAAAAGAGTGGGGATATTGTACTTACTGTAAATTCATTCACATGCTCTGCTGGAGGCTGATGGAGACGAAGAGGATGAGTGAGCTATGGGCCCTCTGAGCACTGGGCGCCGTTTCCTCAGAGTGAACGAGGCACTCTGAGGATAAATGAAGTCATTAAGGGTCATTTTAGTGAGAGTTGCGGTCATGTTATTAATATGCGGAAGAACAGTGCTTTGAAAACTCATTAATTTTGGATTTTCAGTGTCTCTTGTACATCAACACACACATCTGCCCAGTCAGGCATATAAATTAAATGAAGGCAATGGAAACAGTGATCCCCTGTTTGGGGAAGGCCTCCATTAAAAAAAGGAAATTAAAGCTATTTGACAGAATTAAAATCATTTAGAAACAGCAAAGATAATATCATTTTGCTTCTGCTTGAGTCTAGTGATTTTTTATTATGTAAGCTTGTCATTGTGGAGCTGATGCAAAAATAGGAAGATTTCACTTTTTAATTAAAAATAAATTTTTAGTATTAATATTAATGTGCTAAACAAAAAAAATAAGGGTTTAAAAATACTTGAGAGAAAACACTAAATAGCTTAATAAATGCTAATAAGCTAAATATCTATATTGCTATTTAGGCTATCTATAAAGAATAAGCAGCAGTTTCCTATAGAAAGTGTGAGGCTTGTGTAAATGTGTATATGTTTGTGTAAAAAGAAAAGTGTTTGTGTGGTGCTGGCGGTCGTGCACAGGGAGGAATAGATGAGTAACAGTCCAGACTTTTTGGAGGCCGAGGGGAGTGAGTTCAGCCTCCTGACACCCTGATGGATGGAGCTGTTTGTCAGTGATCTTCTGGGGCAGTGATGCAGGGTTGTTCATCCAGGAGGGTTTTCTTTGACGACATAGCCTTCACACCCAGAATACGGCTGCTGCTCATCTTCAGCCCTGTTTGTTTTCATTATTGATTAATTAGATTTTGCTTCCAATAGTAAATCATGCAGCTGGTTCATGAAATGGTCCGAACTGACGTCTTCAAATGTCTTGTTTTGTTGGACCAGCAGAATAAATGAAGACGTTCAGTTTACAGAGATTTGACACATTTGAGAAGCTGAAGTGAGAAAATGTTCAAAACATATTTCACTAAATTAATACTGTATTTGTTGTATATTAAATATTGGTCATAAGGGGAAGACAGGGAGGATTTGAATAATAATAATAATAATAATAATGCCATGAATATCGCCTTTGAGCAGCGATTAATGAGATAAGAACAAGGATAAGATGTGATCCAATGATTCTTCTTTGTCTTTGATTGGCCTTAAAGCAGAGGAGGAGGCTCAGTAGCTTTATGTGTATATGTCATTGGTATAGATTATAAATCATAATACATTAATCGGTAAATTTGGTTTGCAGTAAAAAGCTTCATCAGTGTTACACATAAACAATTGAAAACGTTATTCATATCAAATTCGTCTGGTCTGCAAATGATTTGTCGGGCCCACTTACACTACCTTCACGGTCCGCGGCCCACAGGTTGGGCACCACAGCAGCAGGCCGCCCCCCGGAGGTCCTCCAGCCCAGCAGATGTCGCTTCGCCTCCGGCGGAGCCGCCTGTTGCGGTGGTCGGGGCAGAGCAGCTGCGGTCCGCTGGATGTTGAAACCTGTGGAGGAGAAAACAACCAGACAGCAGCCGGCGGGTCTTCGCTCATCCCAGCAGGAGAGTCGGGGCCGTGGTGCTATTTTAAAGCCGTTGATGACTGGAGATTTTTTTTTTTTTTTTATTTTCCCCTTTTTTCTTTTTTTTTTTTTTTTTTTTTTTTTTTCTTTTAATGCAGCACGAACCTGTTAGTTCTTCATCATCTGCGCGTAATTTTGAGATGCTCGGAGAGTTTGCGCGTAAAAGTGCGCGCAGCTGTCTGGCGCACCGCACAGGCTTCCCGTCCCATCTTCATCTTCATCCTCATCCTCATCCTCGTCGGATCTAGAGCCGAGCAGGAGCAGAGCAGCAGCCGTCCACAGCATCTGAAAATGGCTGAGCTGCGTCTCTCCCGGAGCGGCTCCTCCGCGCGTCTCGCCGGCTCCGGCTCCGGCTGCGGCTCCGGCTCCGGCTCCGGCTGCGTGCTGCTGCTGCTGCTCCTCCTCGCCTCCGTCGCCTCCGAGAGTCTTCGCGTTGTGTCGGGGAACAACGAGACGCGGAGAAACGCGGCCCCGGTGCCACCGGAGGACCCCCATCACCGAACTAACTCCACCGCTCAGAGCAAGGCTTTCCCGGTCCTCTCCTTCAACTACGACCACGTCAGGAAACCCTTCGAGATCTCTCTGTGGATCCTCCTGGCCCTGCTCATGAAACTCGGTGAGTTACTGAGGTTTCCTGCTGACACATTTATTAATACTCCCCCATTTGGCCTGAGCGAGGAAATGACTTATCAGACATTGAAGGGGTTGACTCTCCAGGCTGGAGGAGGCCCGGTCATCTCCCTTCACAGGTTCATTTTAGGCAACTTTGTCCTCAAAACAAAAGAAAATGAAAGAGAAAGAAACAAGTGACAACACGTAAAAAAAAAAAAAACACAAAAAAAAAAATCATAAAAGGAATAATTGACAGAAACAACTAGTGATGAAATGATTAGTTGACAAATCAATAAATCAGTTGGTATTTTGATAATATATTAATCAGCCATTCTCTGATATTGTCTCTTCAATGTGTTTCTCTTTGTCACTTAGTCATTTTCTGGCTTCAGCTGATTAATCATTAAAGAAAATAAATACTAATCAATAAAGAACTAAGATTTATTTTTGTCTGCAGATGAATCAAGGATTCATTTTTCTCCAAAGTGAACGAAACGACTATCAAACCTTCTTTATTGTTAAAATAGGAGGCAACAGGTGACAACACAGATCTAAACTGAATCTCTGCCTTGTGGTTGTTTACGATTTAATGAGATCTGAGAAAGTGTTTCAAGAGGATTCAGATCAAATGACGTGTGAAATCTGTGGTGTTTCCCTTTAAAGATGAGACTCTGAGTCCGGGTCTGTCCTTCTCCTCCCCTGGGTCCGTGTTTTCTTTGGGTTTTTATTTCTGGCTCCACTAAGGGTGTATTCCCTCTGCAGGCTGTAACACAGTGTTTACAGTGTTTCCACACACTGATCCTCACAGACTAATTTCAGTGGGAGCCTGGTGCTGATGGCGTCTGTCTCCCTGAAGTCCAGGCAAACGCTGAGGGGCCAGCGTCTCGTTTCAGCGTCGATCAGGGGACAGAGCAGTTGCTCAGACTATTTAAAGGGGTGAAGTGGAGCTTTAGAATAATTCATCTGTAGCCAGTGACCTTTATCTTGGACACAGCTACACAGAGACTAATGCTAAAGGGCAGCTTCAGCTATATTATCATTTATCCCACCGGCTTAGTTTCTGCACTAAACCCTGGACCATGTTTTCTTACACTGAAGTGAGTCCCACACTGAGGGAAAAGGAGATTTTAGACAGAAAGAAAATAAGCAGAGTTGATGACCCATGATAACACAGCAGACATTCATTTCACTCTTGTCCTTCTCCTTCTTCTGGACTGAAGTTTGATGAAATATAACAGAAGACAGGACCTTTACACTGAAGTTTATCCCTCATTGTAATGTGTTTTATTCCTCATTCGATTGAGGTTGGTTCCTGGTTATAATGAGGTTGGTTCCTCAGTACAGCGAGGTTTATTTCTTCCACGGGACAGTTAAAACGCAAATGACGACAATGATGCATTGTGAGTTTTGTTGTGTTGTCCATCACGTCAAATGTCTACACACCGGGCAGACTGGCTGTAGGAGTCTCTCCTGTGGTTTTGTCTGTGGCTCAGTGAGCAGAGTGAAACTCTCTGACATCTTATCAGTTGGTGCGGCCGTAGTCTCTGAGGGCCGGTCCAACTTCCTGTCCAAATGCACTGCTCGATAACAAAGATCTCAGTGTGCAGAGTCAGATTGTAGAGGAGGGGGCGAGGACCGCTGCACACAAGACCACTGACTGAATAATACACGGCGGAAAACGTTTGTCACAGCGGCCTGGACCCGGGTCACATGACGGGGACTGAATGCCAAGGCCTCGTTTAGCTGAGAGAGACATGACATTAACAAACAGGCTGAGTATGACACTGAAAAGCTGTGGGAGAGGAAGTATTCACGTTCCTTCACTGCTGAAAAATGAAATCTGCTAAACCAAAATACAACATCCAATAAAGGAAAGGGTGAAGAATCCCAAGTTAAATACAGTGAAACCACAGACAGAGGCTCTTTGCTCACGGACAGATGTTCGATCTCTGCAGCTGCTGCAACATGGTTCATGTTTCATGAGGACGTTGAAGTGAAGCACAAACGAATGAGCTCTAATACACACAGATGTATTAGTAAATGTAAAAGGCTTTAGAAGGTAATAGGTCTGACGTCAGCTTTATGTGCAGCAGTGTCTTCTTACAATGAGCGATTTGATGTTTTCAATCTAGTTTTGATTAAAAAAGAATTAATCAACAAGTCAAACAAAAAACAGAGAAAAATTTTTTTTTTTTTGGGAGACTTTGACAACGTGAACATCAACATGTGAAATTGTCAAAAATCTAATATATTTAGATGTAAAACGGGAAATTATTGTAAGTTGTCTAAAATGGAAACAGACAGAAAATTGAGGCTGGAAGAAGAAAAGAAACATAAAAAAGGGGAATTTAATCTAATTAATTTGAAGATGCAGACGGTGACTGTAAATGATTAATACCAGCTTTACTGTTATTTTAATTGCACCGTTGCCATTGAGGATAATGTAACTTCTAACTTCTAAAAAGTTTGTTCAGAGATAATATAAGAAAAAGGCTGTTGTTGTTGATGATATACTGACAAAATATATCTCATGAGGTGATGATTTGAGCTGGTACAGTTTATCTATCAGTTGGTTAATTGATCAATTATTTGCTGGTTCCAGTTTCCTAAATGTGAAGACTTTATGCTTTTCTTTGTCATATGTGACGTTAAACTGTTGGTTGGACATGGATGATTTTTTTGCTTCTTTTTAGACAAAACGACTCATTGATAATTGGCAGGTTAATCAATAATGGAAATAATTGTCATTTGCAGTCGAACTCAGTAGTTAGAAGAAGTTTGTCTTCTCTCTCTGCAGGTTTTCACATTATTCCCCGAGTGTCACACGTCGTCCCAGAGAGCTGTCTGCTGATTGTGGTTGGGCTGCTGGTTGGCGGCATCATTAAAGCCATCGGAGAGGAAGCGCCCATCCTCGACTCCAAGCTCTTCTTCCTCTACCTGCTGCCTCCCATCATCCTCGATGCCGGCTACTTCCTGCCCATCCGGCCCTTCACGGAGAACATGGGCACCATCCTGGTGTTCGCTGTGGTGGGTACGCTGTGGAACGTCTTCTTCGTCGGCGGGATGATGTACGGCGTGTGTCAGATCGAAGGAGCTCAGCTGGGCAGCGTGGACCTGCTGTCCTGCCTGCTCTTCGGCTCCATCATCTCGGCCGTGGACCCCGTGGCCGTCCTGGCCGTGTTCGAGGAGATCCACATCAACGAACTGCTGCACATCCTCGTGTTCGGGGAGTCGCTCCTCAATGACGCTGTCACTGTGGTGAGTGAAACCACAGCTGGAGGTTTCAGACAGTGGTGGAAAGTGTATAGGTATATTTATCCTGTTTTTAATATAATTTAGTGTAGACCATTTTCATCTTCTGCTTTTTTATACTTCCACACTTTCAGAGGGAACTGTTTTATGCTTCACTTCACTTTCACTTCACTACATTACTATGAGATTTTACACTGAAAAGCACATAAGTTTATAAAACACATCCTTAAAGATTAAACCAGTGGTTCTCAACATTTTTGGCTTGTGACTCTTTGCAAAAAAAAGCTTGTTGTGTTTTAGATGTTTCAAAGAGTTGTTTGCATTTTCAACAAAGAGACATTTCATTTTAATAACTGTTTGACTTTGACTTGGACTTCTTTTCCATTAATCATCTCACGAACACTCAGATTAATCCTGTGACCCATTAATGGGGCCCGACCCGTATGTTGGGAATGAGGAATGGAACAAATCAAAAATGAAAAGTAATGTCACATAAAAATTAAAAATAGTAGCTAGAGCTGCAGTAAACAGTTGTTTTAATTGCTGTTTTATCTACTGATTATTTTCTTTTTACTTTTGCTTTTTACAATTTTCTTTTTCTTTTTTTGACTTCTGCAGATGTTTTGTTTGGACCAACCAACAGCCAAAACCCAAAGATATTTTGTTTATAGTCACAGAATAAAAAAGAAAAGGAACAAATCCTCAGAAATGAGAAGCTGAAGCAAGAAAATCTTGTTGGTGAAAATTAATTTCTTTGTATTAAATATCAACTAATCAATTAATCAACAATCGTTTCACCTCTAACCTCGACCAATCGCAACAGTAAGAACCTATTGATAAATTATATATCACTCACTGCTACATTTTGTTGATAATATTAAAGTACTTTTACTTGTAATGGAGCATTTTCATTCATTATTGTATTGGTACTTTTACTAGTTAATTATCTGAATGCTGCTTCTTTTACTGCTTTATTTAACGTCCAGTACGCCCACGTCTGCCTCTGAGACGTGAAGAAATATGACCACACGTTTAAAACACAGCCACTAATTTATCTGCCAAAGTGAAGCCATCTCTTTAAGTTGAAATTTAAATTTTTCCACTCACTGTCACTGAGTCAGGCCTCTGCTCTGAAGAGCTAATGAGGCTGTCAGAGATTAAATGTGTTTGTAAGACGGTCTGATGGTCACTTCTCAAATCTACAAAGGACGTGAGAGACTAATAATATTGTACAATTTCTCTGGTCGAATGAAATAAAAATACTAAATAATATAGTGTAACATCGTCCAGGAGATCTAAAGTGAAAATCCAGCTGAAACATAATGAATATAAATGACGTCTTTATGCTGCACAAGTTCATATAAAGATAAATGAATCATTCACAGAGACTCTGTGCAGACGTCAGTGCAGATGATATTGTGTCAGAGATTAACTCAAGACTCCAGTGGTCGGTTTAAAATTCAGCCATTTACGTTTGTGTTTGGCTAAAGAAAGTGCATTTTAATTTCAGAAGTAAAAACCTGCTGCAGATACTGCTCCTTTTTTTTTATTGCATTGTATTTGTAATATAAAATGTAGTGAAGCAAAACTTGAGGGTTTGCTAATGAGGAAAAAGCTGCTGGAGGCGATAAACATTTGTGTTTTCATTCTGTGGTAAAGTAGGTGGAAGTTTCAAAATAGGAATAAGGTTAACTACCATTTATCACAAGCATCAAGGTCTAGAGGCCTCTCAGACTTCATACCAAGGCTGCACAATGACAAATTCCCTCTTCTATTTATTTATGTCACTTTTCAAATAGTGCTTTACAGACATGAACAGAAAAATGATCAATTATTATCAATAAATATCACCGTCTGAACTGTGATCGGTGTAACAATACACAATCATGGGACACATGCCAGATTCTTTTCACTTAAGGAAGTGCAGCAGTTCATGAGAAAATAGCTGAACTATGGGAGTAAAAATATATTTCACAATATCTAAAAAACTCTCTCTAGATTGTTGTTTTGCAAACATTCAGCTGATCCACATTCAGAGGTGAGAAAGGATGGATAAGAGTCGTACTGCCCTGATACTTAACCTTAAATAAAACATGGAACAGACCATAGAAGAATCAGTGAAACCAAAGTTTAACCAGCTCTGCCTCTGTCTCTCTGTGCAGGTTCTGTATCACCTGTTCAAGGAGTTTTCCCACGCAGGGACCGTGACTGTGGGCGACGCCCTCCTCGGCGTGGTCTGTTTCTTCGTGGTGGCCCTGGGCGGCGTCATGGTGGGAGCCATCTACGGCATCCTGGGAGCCTTCACGTCCCGATTCACGTCTCACACTCGTGTCATCGAGCCCCTGTTCGTTTTCCTCTACAGCTACATGGCTTACCTCTCCGCTGAGGTCTTCCATCTGTCGGGGATCATGTCGTAAGTAGAGGTCGGCGTCGAGGCCTCGGCCTCTGTGAACGTCAGACCTTTGTTTCTCGTGCGTCCTGGTTTGTGCGTCTGATGAATGAAAAACAGACTTGCATGTCTCGATAATCTCCAGTTTATCCAAAACCTTTTCATATTCAGGGCAAAAAGTTTGACCTGAAGGAGTCAATGAAAAGGTTTTCGTTGCCTTTGGTGGGGAGATAAAAACAGGAAATCCAAACATCCGGTCTGATTTTATTCATTTAATTTTACATTGTGCTACAATTTTATGTTCAATAAATCTTATTTTAGAATTTATTGCATTACAGTTATTGAAATTTAGTTTACGAGACAATTTTAGTTTTCCCCATTTTCACTTTAGTTTACTTTAAGTGAAGAAATCACCTTTAATTCTAATAAATCATTAAAAGGCCAAATAGTATATGTTTCTAGTTCAGTTGTTAGTATTTTTGTTTTAGATTTAGTATTTTTTTAAGTTTTTGTGTTAAATTTATTCCTTTGAACTGAAAGCATTACAACGGACATCTTTCAACCATTAACTATCAACTGATTAATAGATAAACTGATGTGCAGGATCATTCATAACTAAATTATCTGATAGTTGCAGCCTTAGATTGAGTTATCACTTCCCTTCTTTCTTTCCTGTCCTGAGCAGCTTGATAGCGTGTGGCGTGATGATGCGGCCGTACGTTGAGGCCAACATCTCCCACAAGTCCTACACCACCATCAAATACTTCCTGAAGATGTGGAGCAGCGTGAGCGAGACGCTGATCTTCATCTTCCTCGGCGTTTCCACGGTGGCCGGTCCTCACGCCTGGAACTGGACC
Source organism: Rachycentron canadum (assembly GCA_038496675.1). Classification (NCBI taxonomy): domain Eukaryota; kingdom Metazoa; phylum Chordata; class Actinopteri; order Carangiformes; family Rachycentridae; genus Rachycentron; species Rachycentron canadum. The sequence goes on along the minus strand of CM076663.1, from coordinate 4,868,109 downwards.
TTTGTGATTTTCACCGTCATCATCTGTTTGGTGTCGAGAGTGTTGGGTCGGTACAAAATAACATAAGAAATAAATGTCCCTGACACATTCGGGTTAACACTAAAGTTGCTGCTGCTTCTTAATGAATCATGTGTTGTTTTGTGTGTGTTTCAGGAGTCATTGGTCTCACATACATCATCAATAAGTTCCGTATTGTGAAGTTGACCAAGAAGGACCAGTTCATTGTGGCCTACGGTGGCCTGCGAGGTGCCATAGCCTTCTCTCTGGGGTTCCTGCTGACCAGCAGCGAGATGAAGGACATGTTCCTCACCGCCATCATCACTGTCATCTTCTTCACTGTGTTTGTGCAGGTGAGGGTGAATATTTTTAATATGACAAACATTTTCTTCAACGTTTAACGTGTCACGTTTGGTAAAGAAAGCTTGATGCACTGGAGAAGAGCTGCGAGGGAAATGGTTTAATTTTATAGAAGAGAGGAAATATTTCAGGAAATACATGAATAGAACAGTCAAATAAATTAAATGATATGTTCTCGTATAATAATAATAATAAATAGTAATAAAAAGATAAAGGAAATAACATGAAGATTTATTAGATGTCAAAATATTTCAAAATTGTTCATAAAATTTTAAAAATCCATTTTAAGAAGTGATTTATGTTGAAAGGTTGTGGTTCTAGATAGAAATAAGCTGCCAACAATGTTCTTTATTTTCACATCCATTTTTTTCTGTTCAGTCTGGGTTGGGTTTCCATATGAAGTAATCCATGGTCTTTACTGGACTCTAGTGTTGATGAAGAGGAGCCACAGCCTGAACTCATCAGGACTGAATGAAAAACAAAATGTGTGTAAGAGAGAGAGAGAGGAAGTGTTTGCACTCCTTCACTCCAGTTTCTGTCCTCAGGGGATGACGATCCGGCCTCTGGTGGAGCTTCTGGCAGTGAAGAAGAAGAAGGAGAGCAAAGGATCAATTAACGAGGAGATTCACACACAGGTGAAGTAAAAAAAAATAAAGAAAATTAAGGTTTAATTACAATTACTAGTTTGTTTGGTGAATAAATTTGTAATAATACTATACATTCCTATTAATTAGTACAAAACAGTTTAGCTCAAAAATCTGTTGATTTTTACCCATGAATGTTTGTTTGTTTGTTTTTTGTGACTTTAGTTCCTGGATCATCTCCTCACAGGAATTGAAGACATCTGTGGACATTATGGACACCATCACTGGAAAGACAAGTATGATATATCTCTGTATATAAATATATATGTTGGGGTCATGTTGGCGTTAAATAAATAAATCTATATCAATGTAGTCGTTCACTCTGAATCTCTTGAAGTCGAGCAATTACAGAGGCACCAGAATGAAACAATGTTTTGGTTTCATGCACCTCGTGTCAATTTGACGAGGCTGTAATCAGGCTTTAATTTAAACTGTCAGCTGTTAATGTCATATAAATGATTAGATTAGTATGTTATGATGGAGGAATTGGGAGGAAAAATACTGTTTAATATAACAGTGACCCCCCCTCCTAGCGTGAATATGAATTGGATCCTTCTGCTGCTGGTGTTTGTTGCTTCAGAGTGACAGGAAGTCATTTTGTTGATGTTATTGTGGTTAAGAAGCCACAAAATCCAATTTCTAGACTCTCATTTTTCCCATTAAGGCTGAATCCTTTCCTCCCTTTTCCTCTGTGATATGAAGTTGAAGGAACAGTGGGTGTAAAGATGGTCCAGGGTTCAGTTCTCTGTTCTCTGTGTTGTTTGACAGAGGGATACCCAGACGTTTTAGTTTGAAGCATTTGAATGACGATGCGTGGGACTGAGAGGAGAAACACATTTTAAAGAATCTAATGTGAGTGTTTTTTTTTCTGCTGCGCTCAGACTGAGACGCTTCAACAAGGCCTACGTGAAGAGGTGGCTGATCGCAGGCGAACGCTCCACCGAGCCTCAGCTCATCTCCTTCTACAACAAGATGGAGATGAAACAGGCCATAATGCTGGTGGAGAGCGGGAGCGCCGCCAAGCTGCCCACCATTGTGTCGTCCGTCTCCATGCAGTAAGTATCAGCCGGAGCTGAAGGAGGACTGAAGAGTGGTGGTCTCCATCTGAGAGAATGACCCAGGTCCTACAAAGACCCAGGTCCTAAAAAGACCCCGGCTAACTTGAACATTTTTCTAGAAAGAGTGAATTACTTAATAAGTTTTCCTCATTTGCTTCTAATACAAAATATTCAAATAATTAACCACACGCCAAATAGATAGATTGACCCTCCTTTAGAAATATGTTTTATTCATTTTTTGCTGTAGGACAATTAAAACAAAAGAGAGGCCCTTAATCAAAGTAGTAATACAATATAATTTGACATTTTTGTGAGAAATAATCTGTTTCTGTGTGTTAGTAGCAGTCTGATCTGATATGTGTCGCTGCAGGAACATCCAGCCAAGAGAGGTGGGCAGACAACGGGCGATACCGAGCATCTCCAAGACTCGAGAGCAAGAGATCAGGAAGATCCTGCGAGCCAACCTGCAGAACACGAGACAGAGGGTGAGGGAGTCTACCGGTCATTTACTGATGTGTGTCAGTCAATGTGGTGGATGCAGCTTTATTAGATATTTTCTGACGCTCTCTTTAATGTCTTTGCTCGTCAGCTTCGCTCCTACAGCCGACACGACCTGATGATCGACCCGTTTGATGACAACGTGAGTGAGGTTCGCCTCAGGAAGCAGAGAGTGGAGATGGAGAGGAGGGTGAGTTTTAACACGCTGACTCTGATTTCTGATCTGTGAAGATCCTCTTTATTTTTAGTTCCTTACACGGACCAAACATTGCTGATTGACTCTGCACTACTACAGAGTCAAAACTTCATCTAATCTAACCAGATTTTTGGTTTTAAACGTTCGTTAAGTCTGTCATTGTGTTACTTCGGATTAAATTATAGTGAAAATAAATTATTCCCCATTTTGTTGGGGACTCCCAGGACCCCTGGAGGTCCCCAGACCCTCCTTTGAGAACCAGTGCTTCACACATTGTTATGTCTTGTTCACAGATGAGCCACTACCTCACAGTTCCCGCAAATCGCCAGGAAACACCACCAGTGAGAAAAGTCTGTTTTGAACCAGGTCAGTTCAACGTCCAACCAAAACTTTCTCTTCGTCTCATGTGATAAAAGGTTTGTGAGGAAACAGCTTTTAGACTCTGGACATATTTCTGGATGTTTCACTGGATGTTTTCAGTGTCTGAACAGAACTTGGGATTATTAACAGCCATATTATTAATTTAAAACTGGTTTGCATTAGGAGGTAAAAACAAACCAATACAATTTAAATTGTATAATGTCCTGATTGATATGATTCTTTAGTAAGATTGAAACTCTAATATCAATATTAGTATCAATCAGCAGCTTATTACACAACCATGGATTTACCTTCTATGTTGAAACTTTAATTAAATACACATTTTATACCATTATGTATGAAACTGACTAAGAGTAGAGATGAAGAAAATTATCCTAAGATTTGCACCTTTAAAATACTTTAAGTACATTTAGCTGATAATATCAACCACTTAAAAAGAAGCTTAATAGTGACTGAGTATTTTTAAATTAAAGTTATGCTACTTTAACTTAAGGAAATGATCTGAATGCTTTTTCCACTTGTGCGAAGAAAGACAAAACAAAAGCATCTGTTCACGCTCATTAAAGCACCAATGGATCAACGCAGTATTTTTTTTCCAGAACATCAAGTTTACACTTACGATGACAGTGACAGCCCCAGAGGCCGGGGCTCTCAGCCAACCCCCCCTGATGCCGTCAGCCTGTTGAACGAATCCCGGAGGCCCAATCAGAGCAGCACGCCACGGGCTAAAGGCGATGTCGAACTGAGGGTGAAGCCGCCAGACGACCAGGAGGCGCAGGACCAGCTGAAGCTATCGCGCTGCCTTAGTGACCCGGGTCCAAACAAGGACGGGGAGGGGGACAGCTCCTTCCTCTCATAATGAAGCACAAACCTACAGTACTTGAAAGTGAAGGATGGATTCTCCTCTTCACCGTCTTCTCTTCTTATCTGTTGCATTCAGTGAGTGAAGATCCCTGAATGAATGGGAGTCGTAGCAAAGCTATAATTCAGTGTTATTTTTTTATGTTATGTTTTTGTGATTATGGGATTTTGGATGTGTCTTTTTCACAAGTAATTATTTTATCATATTTAGTACCAAAGCATGCACCACTAGCCATTTGCTGTTTCAGGATCATTTGACTGAAATGAGCCACATTTTGTCTTAACATGCAGACTTGCAACAAACAAAAAAGACAGAGCATTTTTTTGAATAAATGGGTGGAGTTAAACCAACTCAAAGCACAGATTAAGGAACGCCATAAAGTAGAGTCCGACTGACATATCAGTGTTTGCACATGAAAACTAACAAAATGACATGATGGAAGAGCTTTAAGATGTTTTGAGGCCGTGTTTTGGTCCACAATTTGGTCCAGAATAAAATGCCTTACTGGACAAACTGCCATTAAATTTTGTGGTCCCCAGAGGATGTATCCCACTGACTTAAGTGCTCCACCAAGGCTTCCTCTAGCACCACAAAGAGCTTTGTGGTTTTAAATATGATGTCACGATAGCTCCTTGGTGGACCGACATTTTGGATTAAACATGCAAACCCCCCCCCCCAGGATGAATTATAATCACCTTTAACTTTTTATCCAGCATCACCCTCAGGTCAAAATGTCCATTTGTCCCTTTGGTTTCTGACCAAATATCCACAAAACTAATTACATTCCTCTCAGCCTCAGCCTTAGCAAATGTTAGCATGCTAACAACCTAAACTAACATTAGGAGTTGCACGATTTCCTTGCTTTAGCATCAGCATGTTAGCATCGTCAATGTGAGCCTGTTAGCATCCTGACATTAGCATGTAGCTCAAAGCACAGCTGTATCTACATGGGCTAACTGTAACTGTGAAGTGCTGCTCGGTAAATATCTTTAAAAAACAGAATCATCCTCAAGGAAATCTTGATTAATGATTTTATTTTTCAAAACTTAAATATCAAAATTGTTATCTGCCTCAAAAACCCTCACTGACCAGGCCATACTATTAGGTGCCGAATACGGCTGAAGTTGACACTGTTGAGTTAAATAGAAAACACCAATCTGCTGATTAAAAGATGTTGAATTTCTTTAAATGGCAAGAAAAAGCTGCAAATATGTTTCGACCGATGTCTGTGAACAAGCGTAGCACTGTGTTTATCTTTACAAACGTCGCTGCGTGACTGATCAGTGTTTTCTCAGGGACTTCAACATGGCTCAGTGTTAACAGAAAGAAAAATAATTGCTTCAGTCCAAAATGTGCTGCACAGTGATTATTTGTAATGTGACTCTTTATAAGCCAAAGCGTTTTGACTGCCAACATAATCAAGCTTGTAAACGTGGTGTAATTTTTTTTTTTTTTTTTTTTTTTTTTAATGAAGCTCTATAAATATTTGTTCTCCTGTTGACTGAGCATGTGTTGAGATTTGTGTTGGGAGGATGAAGAGATTGAAGCAACTCTTCATATCTGCACTGGACTGCCTGAGCTTTAGCTGCCTGCTCATGTTTGCCTTAAACTGTTCAGCTTTTTGTGTGTTTGTTTGTCAATTGAAGTATTTTTATATCTTGAAAAAAAAAAAAAAAAAGCGTTGTAGTCATGAATATTTGTCAAATAAAGAAAAGGCTTTAATATCTGTCTGAAATAAAGGTTTGTCATAGTCGACATTCAGGAATAATATGCATTTCTTTTGTTTGATTTTTGGGAAATGGAACATATATTGTATCTGGTGGAGAGAAAAGGGGAAATTCAGCTGTACAACTGCCATAAAACAACAATACATGATCTATGTATCTGTTGAGTTAGTCTTTAAAGGTTGTTACATCACAGCCTGTGAGTGAGGACAAACAGGAAATCCTACCTGTTGTGGGTCTCATTGGAAAATTAAGTCCAAATAACAGGGAATTTAAAGTCCCCAACATGCCAACCAGCAGTATGTGATGGGATTATGACAACGAGACCAACAAACATCCTCGGGCAAGCAACACAGGCAGAAGGTATGGACTTTAACGGCACCTGGAAGGTTTATTCTGAGGAAAACCTTGAGGCGTTCCTGAAAGAAGTCGGTGAGGATGTTTTCATATTTAAATAGTCATTTGTCATTGTGCTGTATGCAGATATATGTTTTTCCCAATATGATTTCAAGGTGCGCCTGAAATGATTGTCAAAATGCGTAAAGACGTCAAACCGGTGATAGAGATTCAGCAGAATGGTAAAGACTTCACCTGCACATTCAAGACTCCCGTCTTCACCAAAGTCAACACATTCAGCATCGGAAAAGAGTCTCAGATTACCACTATGGATGGCAGGAAGCTCAAGGTGGTCCAAGACTCAAACACTTCATGCATTGTAGAAACACAACACAAATGGACATTTCCAAACAGTTACCGACAAATCTTCAGGGTATTTTTCTAATAATCATATTTTAGCTTCAACACTTTCTGTTCATGATCCTGCGTCACTCTGCTCTGTTTTTAATCAGTGCACAGTCAGAGAGGAGGATGGGAAACTGATCACTGAGACTGAGAAGTTCACCTCTGTCCGAGAGATCCAGGGCGACGACATGGTTGAGGTTAGTGCCTTTAGTTCTTTAAAAAAAACTGCTGTGAAAATGAAGGACTCAGGTTTTCTTTGTGTGTGTGAATCAGGTTCATTTGTGTCTCTTCTTTCTCACTGCTCCAGACTATGACTGCTGGATCTGTAACCTTCATCTGCAGAAGTAAAAGAGGGTAATGGACGTCTGGCAGCTCACAGCCTGTTCTCAGACCTTCTCAGCTTCAATCAAGGGGCCATCAGGAAATGATAAATAAATACATTTACGAATAAATTTAAATGATTAAATAAACCAACATGTTTGTTTTATTCAATCTGTTAAATTAACAAAACACAAGACCACAACATGTAAGACCATTAATACACATGGAAACTGTGAACCTTCATTTGGGCTCCTGTCCATGTAGGAGACGAAAAATGAGGATGTTGACAAATCAGCCAAACAAGACATAAAACAATGATGAAGACATAAATGCCAAACATTTGGCAAGAATACTGAGACACAATAAACACAGGAAGACATTTTTTAAATATCCCGAAAAAAAAATGTGGGTTGGACAGGAATCAAAAGGAAGCGGCATCGTCATTGTCCATCTCATGTTAGGACATACTTCACTGGACACATGGTCGATGGTCATCCTGTGGTCCTCCTGAATCTGTTGTGACTGGACTATGAAGATGATGTGGGGGAACTGACATCGACATTAAAGAAAGTTTAGCTCAGCATCACTGTCGGTAATCTCCTCCTTGGAGATGCATCATGAGGAATATACAGTCAATTAATTGAGCATCTGAAGGAAACTGGGGTTAATAGAGATTATTGGTTTATTTAGTTAGGTATTTATTCGTTTGTTCAGTTCTTCATTTGCTCCATATTGTCTTCCGGTGGGTGGCGGTAATGCGCCTCCCAGCTGGTTCTCCGTCAAATTAAAATGAGAAGAAGAAGAAGAGGCAGAAGGCGCCTTCTCAGTGCGCATGTGCAGTACATTTTCTCGCTGTTGGTTTTTCCACTGCCAACATTTTCTCCTGCTGAGTGGTTTGAAGTTTATGTCCAGATACATGAGGCCTCCAAACACGTCTTTGTTTGTCAGGAACATCGCCGATGAGTCCAGGTGAGTCCGCATCCAGCCTCGATTAGAGCCACGGACCACGAACTAACTGCCGCTCACTAACTGCTGTTAACGGCTAGCTGAGTTAGCCTAGCAGCTGCCGTTAGCCTGAAGTTAAAGCGCCGCGCAGGACGTTTATCCCACATTTCTTTAATATTAATTGAAGCTAAAATAACATTTGTAAGCGCAACGTGTCTTTGTTGAGACTTAATTTGACTTGAGGACGTGTCTTTGTTTGCACAGAGATTGTGTTGCTGTGTTTTCACGCTTGGTAAATGAGCTAACAGGAGAGATGAGCCTCGAACAATACTTCACTTAATATATTCGGGCATTTGCAGGTGAAATACGTTCAAACTGTGGGAAAACCGCGTTGTAATTTAATTTTCAGCTAAACCGACCAACATTAGATCACAAATAACTAATCAGTCAACCGTTATTGATTTTAATACCGTGTTTTTATTCAACCAGTTCAACCGCAGGTAACTGGTTTTTAAACTTGGCGTTAGTTAACATTAAAGAAAAACATTTTATACGTGTAAAATTACTTTCAACTACAATTATTTATTATTTTCATAAATATGCTGAACGTACCAGAGATTAAAGTGCTCATTGGAGGCTACACAATTATCAGAGTGAACTATTGAAATATTTAAATGTTAAAAAAATAAAGCAGTTAAATGTTATTTAGTCAGTTTAATGTTTGTAAAGTGTGATCGTATCTTGTTAATATAAGAAAAAAGCTTTTACCCTAACATATAGAATAATAATATCGATTATAAAACTGTTAAAGTAGCTGAAGGAAAGGGGGGGGGGTTTGTTTGTGTCTGTAAATTATTTCATTTTCACTAAAGAAAATGCAACATAGGATGAGAGATGGTAATAAAAATAAAGAAAACAAAAATAATGTGATGGTGCCTGTGTCAAAGCAAATCAAAACTAGTAAACAAGTAATATAACTAAATACAAGTGTTTGAGAAGGATCAGAACACAACATTTTTGATAATCAGATGAAATGTTAACAGCTGCTGCCCATAGTTCATTAATATGGTGTGATATGTTTTTGTTTTTTGTTTTTTTTAAGTCATTTTAGTGCCAGTCATGAGCTGTAGGTTTTCTCCTCACCGTGATAATGTGGTAGTGACCTGCTCCTGTCTGATATAATTAGGTTTTCTTTGTTCCTTTTACACTTGTTGTTAATCTAACCTGAATGGAGCAACAATCCTGTATCTGCTGTCAGTTTTAGACGTGTTGGTGGGTTTTACATTTAACTGCATGTCAACAAAAAAGTGTGCTTAAGTGTTCTTAAAGGGGCAGTTCACCAAAAACACAATAGAACTGTTGCAGAACAACATTAGTGGAAGACGATTTATTTCTGAGTTTCTGTGAGCTGGATTCACAGTAGTGCTGGACATCAGCTCTGAACTCTCAATTCAATTCAATTCACCAAATCCAGATTGTCATTTCTTCATAATTTCTTTTCTTTCTTTCTTTTTTTTTTATTTAATTTTTTTTTTTTTTTTTTTTGCTGAATCTGCTCTCTACTTGATCGACACTGTTTGTGTTGACACACGTCAGTCTGTTTTCTGTAGACAGCTGTTAGCTGGTGGTCGCTCCCTGAATAAAGCAGAATCCATTCACTGTACAGTTGACTTCCACAGCTTCCACAGATAATTTATCTTCCACAAACACAAAGTGACCCCAAATCAGGGTGTTGAGTCTGAAGTCTGTCTCTCGTAGATGCCCTCTTTAGGTTTTTTTATGAGAGACAGCTAACCATAAAGATCATAAAGACCAGATTAGTTAGCAACAGTTAACGGCTCTAAAATTAAGTAACACAGAAACTATGTGGACAGGTGGAACGCTCTCCAGGTAAGACCAAAAAAAAAAAGACTCATTGTGGTTTTGGGTGAACTGTCCCTTCAGTTCTCTCACCAGCTGCTCTCCCAGCTGTTGTTACTGGTTCATGATGTAGGTAGACTTGCCCATGATGGTCAGTTGAGTCATAATTGTATTTACGGTGTTCAGGCCTGAGGATTTGCGGCGTGAGTTTGGCCGCTATGGGCCGATAGTAGATGTCTACATCCCACTTGACTTCTATACACGTCAACCAAGAGGATTTGCATACATTCAATATCCTTTCCCAATGAGTTTTAACTGTGTTTTGTGCTCTTGCTAACAAATCATTTACATTTCCTTTCAGCAGAGAAGATATGCATATATGATGTTTTTTATTTCTTGACCATAATTTGATTGAATATCTAACACACATATTTCTCTGTTATTGCTTCAGAAAATGTAAAAGCATCCAGTTGTGGAACCGGCCACAAAGAGTAACAAAGACCTGTATAGAGTAGCTGTAAAGACAAGTCACACACAGACCTTCAGGATCAGAGGGAGGGAAAAGGTTGAAAAGAGAAAGTAAAGCATGAAGAGGAAAAGGGAACGGAGACAAAGCTTGGATATGGCGGCAAAGAATGGGGAAAAGAAAAGAGGTTTAAAAGGCAAGCAGGAAACCCGAGTCTCTCTGGGAGTCGATTAAAGAGTGTAAAGATCAAGATGAAGTTCAAAGTCCAGCATGGGCAAAGGTAACAAGTCTGAATTATTTTGTATCCTCCCAAGACAAATCCAAGAATTTGACATGACACCAAAATCAGCTGTCGCTGTGATATCGATGACTTTTTAATTTTGATCAAAACTATTTAAGCAAGTATTAATGTGTTTGCTTGTTTATATATTTATTGTCCTGATCCCTCAGACAATGATTTGATGTGTTTGAAAAGCTTGCTTCATCTTTAATCTCTACAAAAATCAACTGAGCGTCTGTTTCTATGTTGTTTTCTCATGAAGTAATATATACATGTATTATTCCCCCATCATTTTAAACTGTTTTACCTCATAAATCAGGTCACACAAATTAAATAAAATGTTGAAGTGGCCTCCATCCCTCTTACATGAATATAAAATACAGAGAGCTAATGAAGAGGGTGAAATTCATAAAAACAAAGTAGAATTTATTCATGTTTTAATGTCAGGGGAAATACATTTATTTTTTTCTCACTGCACTTGTTGGAGAGTGAACATTTATTTATATTTGTGTGGCCTTACCAAAAATGAAAGCAAATAAAACCCTTAACCATCCAGCATGTTTGAGGATGTGCGTGACGCAGAAGATGCTCTTCACAGCCTGGACAGGAAGTGGGTCTGTGGCCGGCAGATTGAAATCCAGTTTGCCCAGGGTGACAGAAAGAGTAAGTGTCTGGCTTTCTTTTTGTTTTTTGTTTTTTTTGTTTTTTGTTTTTTTTTTGTTTGTCTTATTATTTGTTTTTTTTAACTACTGAGGCCTTCGAAGTATTCTTGCTGTGGATTGAAATGTATTTATTTTAGAAAAAGATGTCAGATGTGTATGATCCCCTGGTAATACGACCTCATTTAAGGACAGTGCTCACTTTCATCCTGACTGTAAACTGCAGCATCGGATTGATCTCTGTGACTCGCTGTCTAAATATATCTTCTGATGCATGTATCGACTGCAGGCGCCTCCTGATACATCACTGTACAGTCAGCTAAACTGACGGGTCGTGGAAGTGTGAACTGGGTCATGCTTGTGGCACCTCAAACGTCATGTGTAGAAACGTAGCCTGTATTTACTCTGAAGGGCTGACAGCATGTTTACTGCAGATACCAATGAAAAAAGACGAGGAGCCGTGCTCAGGAGCTCTCGGGGGAGTTCTCTGTTATTGTTGAAAGTGTTTTCTGGACTTGACTCCTTCCTCATCACTGTTTCTTCACAACAGCACCAAACCAGATGAAAGCAAAGGAACGGCGTTCTCCAGGAAGATCCTCTCGATACGACGACTATGATCGAGAAGGTCGCCGCAGACGTTCACGCAGCCGCAGCTACGAAAGATACAGATCGCGCAGCCCTTCCTACGATCGCCGCCGAAGACGATCCGAGAGTCCACGGGAGTGAGTTTTGTTTTTTTTTTCCTCATCTCGTAACAAAAATCTGTTTCACTCGGTTTCCTCTTTGAAAGTGAAAAGGAAAATAACCCTTTGTCTCTCCTCAGCTCTCGTGGACGGATGTATGCAAGAGGGCGGAGCAGGAGCCGTGAGGATGACAGGTACAGCTTCTCTGCACACAGATGTGCACTCAGTGGTCACTTTATTAGGTACAACTGTACAAACTAATGCAATCCAGTACAGCATTCATCCATTGTAATAGCTACAGCATTATAAAGCTCAGTATGTTCACTTAAGGTCACAGTTAAAGGTGCTGTAGTGGACAAAAAAAATGGTTTCTGGTATTTTTTCTGAATATTAAACGTACCAAATATAATTGAATTAAAACTTCTACAACAGTGTCAAAGCTTAACTTGAATTAAGAAGCAGTATTTAATTTAATGAACTGAATTGGTGTTTGAACATGAAACATAGTAAAATTCACATATGTGTCTTTTTGTGTCAGTCACAGATTTGTAGTCGCCTGTTAAAACAATCAGAATATCTGCCACTTGGCTTTTTATTTTTTACACCAGCTGTAACTGTTGGACTTTGCTGCTTTACTGATGTGTTGATTGACTCCGACTTAAAACACTCGATGTAGCAACATTAAGGCCCATAATTCAAATACAACTACTACTGGGCCGTTACTAATATTATTAGTATTAATTCAGTTGATGTCCCACAGTGAGAAGCTCTGCAGGTTTCCTCTTTCACACCCAGTGGTGTCGCTGTGTCCTCAGATACAGGCAGAGGCCTCGGAGAGAGTCCAGAGGGAGATCACGATCACAATCCAGATCTGTGTCTCCGCGAGAAAACATCAACCCACCTTCAACTTCCCATTACACCGAGGAAGAAGTTGGACGGACGCACTCCCCATCCCACTCCAGATCCCGGTCCGTATCAAGATCACGCTCTCGTTCACGCTCTCGGTCCAGATCCTGGGCTGGACGCAAGTCAGGGGGACGCTAGGAGGCGCCTGTCCCCTCCTCTAACCCCTCGTCCAGTCAGAGTCGGTTGTTTGTCAAGGAAAGATTTGTTTGTTTTGACATGAATGTAACATCCACTGAATCATTTGTAGAAAGTTTGTTTTCGCAGCTCCATTTTAAGAACAATGCTGGTCCTTTTGCTTGTTTTTATAAGATTGTTTTGGTAATATTTCCTGCCAAGAACACGACGCAGTCAGAGGTTTCTATGTTCAGTGGTAGTTGGGCAGGAATAATCTGTTCTTTTTTTATATACAGTTACTGATAATTCTGTTTTCTAAACCCTATGCACCCATTTTTTGCAAGAAAAAGAACATTCAGTATTTTCAAAGGAAACCAGTCTTTTGATGAATTCAACCAGCATTTCTGTGTATTTTATCACAATAATATACCTTTTACATCACTGCTCAAGTCTGAATTAGTCGTGATTCGACTCTTTCAAGGCAGCCACAGGTGTCCGTTCTCAATAAGAATCAACTTCAAACTCGATTGTGTAATTTAATCCATCACGTTGACTGTTATTTTATCACCAGTTACAGAATCATTGCACGGTTCAGCATTGAGTGCAGACTGAATTGAAAAGCACACTGAATTACCCTGCAGCAGTGAAATGACTGGGGAAGATGAAAACAAACATGATGTTCACTGTGACATTAAGCTTCAAGTTGATTTTATTTATTTTTTTTTTAATTATAAAACTTCTGGTTGCCTGAAAGAACAAACAAATCTAAAGAATAAGGTCTTTGTTTGCAGTTGAGTCAATTAAACGAGTTAAATATACAGAAATGTTGCTGCTGGTCCTTTAAGTGTTAAAATATTGTCAATTGTTGATTTTTTTTTTTTTTTTTTTAACCACAAGCTGTTTGAAATGTACATTGATTTGTTTTGATTTTGTGATGTTTTCTGTAACAGTAGACCTTTTACAAAAGGTGTTTCATATTGAACATTTCTCCAAAAGTCACTTCTGATCAGAGGAGCAGACGTTTCTCATTGGTGTTTACACGACCGTGTTGATAGATTTTCAGAATGAATCTCGTCACTGCATGTTTTATCCTCCTAATCTGTCATTAGTAGGAAGAAACTGTTATTTTGAGTAATAAATGGATAACGTTCAGAATAAGGAGACGATGTGTGGCTTCAGTTTGTGAACTTCTGATTGTCGATGCTGCACAACTCAATATTTCAGAATCAGTCGTTTCTCAGAGGAAAATCAGGTCATCACCGTTGCTCCTTCAAGAAAAGGAAATGTAGCAGCAAAAAATATAGAACAAGAAATCAGATTATTTACAGCAATAAATATAAACATAATGGAAAAATGTCCTTATACTAAAATCTCTAACAGATATATATCTGTGTAAAGGGAGCAAAGATGGAAATATGTAAAGAAAGTTGACACCTACATGTCTGATAGGTGCTGCAGTCTGCTTGGAAAACAGACCAGCACAGTCAGTTGAGCCGTGTCCATTGATTTCCTTTTAATGGAACAGTAGCTGGGAGGAATAACTGAAATTAGTTTCACGCTGAAGATGCAACCATGTATGAAATCGGACGTGCCCCATTGATCAGAGTATTGAAAAAAATAACATGGATCAAACAAGTACAATAGTAGCACGGAGCCTGGACGTGACTTTATCAAGAATAGCAGGTGTGAGATAAATCACAGGGTTTGTAGCGAATACACAACAGGAAGATGATACATAAATGACCGGGGGTCAGATGAGGTCAGATGACCTCCAGCCAGAGGTCGACCTGTGGTTCACAGCCAATAGTGTGTTTTTATCAGTTAGATTTTATTCTAAAACTCTGATTTCTTGGAAGTTTCCTGGAGAGCATTGTGTTGTCTGGGTCTCACTCCAGGGAAAGTTCAGACTTGAAACTGATGTTAAATTAAAATGCTCCTTTTACACCCTAAAGAATATTATTTACTCTCTTAATTCATGCTAAACTGTATATTTGTAGATATATTTCACAATTTTGGTGATTAGCTCGCCTTCTGCATTAAAGGTTGTGTTTGCTTATCATTTACTGGACGTGAACCAGTTAACACCAAGTTATAGAGTCCACTCCAGAGACAGGCTTTAAGGGCTATAGTATAGTTTGTAATCCACGTTTGGGAAACTCCCGTTTACTGTACGCCCCCACTGAGGGGGGCATCCCAGTGCACCAGTTGTGCCCTGAATGAATTTGGAGGATCAAACAAGTTCAGGGTCCTGTGGGTGCAACCAGAAATAGTCGACCACCAATTGAATGTTTCGCAACCCATTTCACCCCTAATGACTCGCAGGACCTGGCAGTCAGTCTGTTCACACTGCTGCAAGGTAAATGGCAACAGAGCGCTGCAACAGTATTGATTGTTTTTGTCTATCACAGGCTATAAGTTGTTAACGTCGAGAGCTGGTAGGGTTTGTTTTTGCTCCCTTTTCACCAACAGTGGAGACTGAAATCTCTGCCACCGAGAAACATTTACTGTTTACAGGAGGATAAAGGAGGTAAAAGATGTCCCCGTAGGACTGAACTCAACAGGATCAATGAAAAAGGGCCTTTATTGTCATATTTCATATCCAGGATGGAAGGTAAGTGAACTTATTTTTAAATGACTTTTTTATGAGGAAGTCGTCACTTTTTAAATGTAAATTACAGTGAGACACAATTTAGTTCAATGTCTTTCCTTTGATGTAGGAAAACTTAACTTCCTTCAGGATAATTTCATAGATTTCAATTATTGATTAATATTTGACATGATCAGTGAAGTCTATTGATTGTCTTTTTCCAATTTTACCACTTTATCTAAAGATGATGTTGCATGAACACCTGGTCATACGAGCAGTAAAATGGCTAATTCAGTAATTTAATACAAACATTAGATCTTCAGTGTTTCAATCAGTGTCTGATGGATCAGTGGCCAGATGTAACTGGATTAACTGGCTGTATAATGGGAAATTGTGTTGGAAGCAAGATAAATATTTGACTTAAAACACATTAGTATTATAAAAAATACAATTTCCCTCTGAAATGTAGTGAAAGTCAAGTACAAGTAGCCAAAAGCTGCTCCTAAGTACAGCATTTGGGTAATAACACTGTTAACTGTTTGAATGTCACTTGCAATTCCCACCTGTTTCCTTTAATTAGAAATATTTGTTTTCCAATAACTAATAAGAAAATGTCAGTGTCAGTTGATTTTTCAGCTTTAAAATGTTGTGTTTACTGTGCATCTTGGTCACTATCTTAAACAAAATCTATAGTATTTCAAAATTATGTGTTTGTTTAGAAAAATGTGTTTAATCATTTTTATCAAGATGCCAAACATCAGTATCATTCCAGCTGTAAAGCTCATGTCACACTATGAGGAAGACTGACAAACTCATATTGTACTACTTTAAAATAGTATAATTTCACTTTTCTTCACACATAAACCTGCTGATCTGTTTCATGACCATTTGTCCATTGTGTTTATGTCAAAAGAAAAAAAAATGGGATTTTAAAATTCCCAAATATTGATCAGCATCAGGTTCAAAAATCCAGTATTAATTGAGCTTCATTAACAGTTGAACTCTTGACTTCTCCCTCACAGCACTGCTAAGGTAAAAACATGGGAGACTGGAACTTCCTTGGGGGGATCTTGGAGGAGGTGCACATCCACTCCACCATGGTGGGTAAGATCTGGCTGACCATCCTCTTCATATTCCGGATGTTGGTGCTGGGCGTCGCTGCGGAGGACGTGTGGAACGACGAGCAGTCAGACTTCATCTGCAACACGGAGCAGCCCGGCTGTCGAAACGTCTGCTACGACCAGGCCTTCCCCATCTCACTCATCAGGTACTGGGTGCTGCAGGTGATCTTCGTGTCCTCGCCCTCCCTGGTCTACATGGGTCATGCCATCTACCAGCTGCGAGCCCTGGAGAAGGAGCGCCACTGCAAGAAGGTGGCTCTCCGCCGGGAGCTGGAGGCGGTGGACGTGGAGCTGGCGGAGGTGAGGAGGAGGATTGAGAAGGAGATGAGGCAGCTGGAGCAGGGGAAGCTCAACAAGGCTCCGCTGCGAGGCTCTCTGTTGTGCACATACGTGGCCCACATTGTTACTCGCTCTGTGGTGGAGGTCAGCTTCATGATGGGTCAGTACATCCTTTACGGACACCACCTGAGTCCTCTTTACAAGTGTGAACGGGAGCCATGCCCTAACGTGGTGGACTGCTTTGTCTCCAGACCCACAGAGAAAACAGTTTTCATGATGTTCATGCAAGCGATCGCCTGCATCTCCCTCTTCCTCAGCCTTCTGGAGATCATGCACCTGGGCTACAAGAAGCTTAAGAAGGGCATCCTGGACTACTACCCACATCTGAAGGACGACCTGGACGACTACTACGTCAACAAGTCCAAAAAGAACTCAGTTGTGCATCAGGTTTGCACAGGCACCTCGGTGGGACGCAAGACTACTATCCCCACAGCCCCGAGTGGATACACACTGCTGCTAGAGAAGCAAGGCAACGGACCAAACTACCCTCTCCTCAATGCCTCCTCTGCCTTCATGCCTATACAAGGAGACCCCGGAGCAAAACCAGACGGCCGCAAGGACGGCAAGGAGGGCGTGCCGAGCCCCACAGAGCAGAACAGCAACTCCAACAACACAAGCAGTGAGACGCGTTCACCTCCTGCTGACAAACAGGAGGAACCTGAGGAACAATCTTCCCCCCATCATGAAGACCTGGAGTGTGCGAGCTCTGAGTATCCCACCCTCCCTGTAGCGGACACCTCCTCCTGCACCACGCTGTCGGGGATTGCGAGGAAGTCACGCAGGGTCAGCCCACCGTGGAACTGCTCCACAGTGGTGGAGGGGAACGGCTCGGACAGCGGAGACTCGTACCACGGGAACAACAGCAGCATGAAGCTGCACAGCAGCTGCATCGGCCCCAGACCGAGGGTGCTCTCTAAATCAGACATTAAGAGACCGAGCAGATCCCACAGCCCGGACTCTGCGGGGGAGCTGAGCTCTGTATCTCGACACAGCCGCGAGAGCAACAGCCCCACCACCTCCTCCCCAAACCGCAGAGTGTCGGCGGCAAGCAGTGCCAGCAGCAGGCGAGCTCCGACTGATCTGCAGATATAAACAACAGACTGTGTTGCCTTCAAGAGAAATTCTCAATAAGCCATGTTTGGGCACAAGCTGTGATTATGCCCCTGAAACCAAAGAGCAGCCTTTTTCCAGCCATATTTAAAAACAACTTCTGTGCATAAAGATAGTCTGTAAACTAACATCTTACTTTTAAAAAAGGCTGTTGTGTTTTTTTCACATTTTCAGGTCAGTTACATGCGTCCAGATGGACTTTTAATGATTTGGTTTTATGGAACAGTTCTGTCTGAATGATTAGAGGGGGAATGGAAAACTGAACCACAAATCTATAAAGCTGCTTTAGGCCGTTATGCAACCAGATACTTTTAAATCAGTAACGCTGAATTAACGCAGCTCCTGTTCCAGCTCTGGAGCTCTCCCTCTCAACGGAAAATATCTGTGCATTGGCATCATGAGCAAAATTACCACCTTTAATGTGCTGTCATCTATCAGACCATAAATTCCCATGAGGCACACGAGCAGTGAGCTCTGAATTATTGTTTGTGTGAATTTTTTTTTTTTTTTTTTTTTTTTACTTGATAAGTCATGCAGTTGATATCAATTAAAATGATTCAAAACATTAAATAAAAATATTTCTGACTGATGTATTTCAGAGGAGAGCCTTGTAGTTTCTTTTGGAAACAGGACTGACACCATATGCTGAAAAAAAAGTTGTTTTATTTAGAAAGCAGAAGTTGCTTCTTGTTGCATAACAAAAATTAACAGTGTTTGTGCTCACTGTAAACCCATTACTATGTAATAAATATTTACATTCTCTACAAAAATGCTATTGTTGACATTTTTCTCTCTTTTCTTTGTGATGACCAGACACGTCTTTACTCTGCTGCTCTCTCCTCAGGCGACGGTTCATACTGCATCAGCTGGAAAATAACAGAGGTTAGAGCAGGAGAAACACCCACATCCTCATCTGCTCATCTGTAAATGCAGATCGACGTTGTCTCACCCTGTTTCTCAGCTCCTTGTTCTCCTCCATGAGCAGGTTGCACTTCTGTTGAAGATCAGCCAGCTCCATGCGAAGAGCCTCAGCATCTGCTGGCTCTGGACCAGCTGCACCAAGGTGAAGCTTTATGAAACTGTGCTGGTGGTTAAGGTCAACGTATGACTTATTCAACTTCTGCACCAACTTAGCCACCAAAACTGTCAAACTTATTAAGCACATAACATTGTATAAAATAAACTCAGTTACATTACATCCAACCATAAAACATCCACAATAACACATAAATATGTAAATATACACACCTCGCTGGTTGCACACAACCCAGACGGTCACTCTTAACTTATAGTTTAATGGAATACAACAACTTTCCATTGACTTGACATTTTATGTAGAAATCTGCCTCAACTTAAAGTGTCCAAGTGCAACACGGGTTCAAAAGTAGTTCCTACATAATGCTAGTGCAAACAAAAGAAAGTTCTTGTGTATTTTATATTAATTTAACATGTGAAAATAATAAAATGGAAGTTAAACAGCAGAATTTTAGATTTTAACAAAGGCACAGAGGTCATGTTTGATAAACAATTACTTGTTTCCTTCTTTTCATGTTTCCACAACACATTTATCAGGGCTCACAAGGGGTCCTCAAATGACTTTAAGTTTAGATTTAAAATACAATTCTGCTCTTAAAAGGCCTCCAGCTGAACTGTTGACATTTCAAACATGGCAGAAATATTTTCAAAAGAGAGAGAGACTGGCTGATATCCCCTCTTTCCAGTCACTGTAACACTACAGACAGAGCCTTGTGGCTATGGAATAAATTTGGAAGGGCATAAAAAGTTAACAGTGAATTTTATAACTTATGTTTACTTATGAGGAAGCTTATCAGGAAATGCTTTATGTCCAGTTACACAGTCACCTGTTCCCACATTAGACCAGATTACAGCAGATGTGGAGAAGGGGAACAGTTCAGCCTTTTCCTATTTCCTTAAAACCTTAAAAACCATTATCTGTGCCTTGTATCAGTTACCTATAGCAGAGGTTGAACACTAAAAGTCACATAAAGTTTCATAAAGCTGCAAACAGAAGTAAAGGATACTCCAGTGCATTGTTAGGTTTATCAGGCTCCTCATAAAGTGCCACCAAAACTGCAAAGGAGAAACAAAATCGTTATGAAACAGCACAGCAGACACTGGGGTCTTGGTTATATGAAGCCAGAGCTTGGTGTTCAACACTCATGTAAACCTGCTGAATAATGTCTTTGAACTGTTTGTACACCTACCACTTGTTATAGTGTCGAGGACCCCAGATTTCTCAAGGTATCGTCTAAATTGTTCTCGCTTCGATTCTGAGGCCTGAAACACACACAAAAAAATATATACAATATACGAATATTTGACTTTTGACCCACAGGTAGCAGCACACATTTTACACACGTGTTGGGTTTTATACAGAAGAAATATGCATGTGTCAATGATTAATTTGGGACAAATTATAATGGGAAAAAAAAAAAAAAAAAAAACTTGTAATATGGACGAAATAAGCCTGTGGTGCGTTCACGGCCTAGGTTCACATCGCCAGGATGCTACCCAGCTAGCACGCGCTTCGTGGAGCCAAATATAAACTAATTTTAGCTCGTAATTAAATAAACAATTAACAGCCACAAAGAGCGGGAAGCCTCATACTTACTCTGTAATGGGCCATGAATGCGATGGTGGTTGTCTAAATTTCTGCGTGAAAATTTGTGAGAGGGTCAATCAAGTGGAGCCACCGGCAGCTGGTTGTTTCCTCCTGAACACACCGGATGAGGATTCGTTGCCATAACAACACGTTAAAAAAAAACGGTAAACGGTAGTAAAAGTGAGAAAACGTGTTTCCTCCCGTGAGTCTTTAATCTGTTACGGACGAGGAAGAACCACAGAACAGCACAGACAAGAATACCTTTGTTTTTTTTTTTTTTTAAAAAGTTCGTTTAATTCCACTTTGTGTTGTTTTGTTTACGAGCGAATAGAGAAAAGTCACAGTAACCGCCCGACGAGCGTCACCGGTGTTGCCAGGTTTGACGGATAAACCCATCACGTCACTGAGGGAAAAAAAAAAAAAGGGGGGGGGGGGGGTAAAAACAAAAGTTTTCTGTAAATAAAAGTCCACAAAGGTTAAGTTTAGATGTGATTGCTTTAAAAAAAAAAAAAAAAAAAAAAAAACCAAACATGCTTATTATATGAGATTTGTTGGGTCCCTTTAATTAATTCTATAAAGAGTTCGGTCCGGACCTGCTCTCTATTATTATTATATATGTTATTTATAAGCAGCTTTCAAAACACCTAAGGAAGCTTAAATAAGCAAATAAACAATTCAGAAGCAAAAAGATGATATAACAATATATGAATTTAAAAAATGAGCATCATGTTGTTTTGAAGACTTGAAACTAGAGACTCAGACCAGGAACTCATTACGCACAAATACGGAAAACGCCGAAACTGGCAACATCGCTCAGAGCCAGCCAATGAGAACGACCGGGCCGCCGTTGGTGACGCGGTGAAACGTCACACATTCAGCGCTGACTCCTAAACAATGGCGGCTGGTGACGGAAGCTGGTTCAACACAGGACGAAGCTGCTCCGGTTAGTTTCACATCAGCGTTTTTGTATCGAGGCGCAAAAAAAAAAAAAAACAGCGCTCATGTGACACTCGGCTCAGTTGTTGTTTCATCGGCTCTGATAACATGACACATTTCATCCGGCGTTATAGTTACACGTTGTTTAACAATAAACTCTGCGGACTAAACCGAGTGACTCCGGTTCAAACCCCCCGATGAGGTGAGTTTTCGATGATCCCAGCTGTCAGTGAACTGCTCATACTCGACCGTGCGTTTCCAGCTGATGAGGAAGTGAAGTGTTTATTGGCTTCGAAAAATATTTTGGAGAAAGGTCTTAAACAGGAACAGACTGTGATCATCTGCACAAATGATCATTAAACTTGGTCGTCGTCTCAGAGATTTATATCATATTTATATCACATATTATTTGAGCCATTAAAGTTCCTTCAAAAAGACAAATGAGCATAAAAAAAAACAAAAAAAAAAACAGCACAGACTTTATTATGCGATATTTAACTCGGTGTTTATCAGGGTCCTGACATGGATGTGCTGAGGTGTAAAACATAGACAAATGTTAGTTTTTCAATCTGTCATCTTTAACACATTAACACACAGACTGAAAATTAGTCAGTTCAAATTCTAATAACCTGGTGAATATATATAATATTTACAATAACATTAGTATCTGCCACTGAACGCCTCATTTACTGAAGCTGAACAGGTGTCTGTGTTTCATGGGATCATGAATCATTGCAACGATGATTTTAATCATTGATTCTTCTGATTATTATTTTTTGGTTGAATAGTCCATTAAATGTTCAAAATACGTGTGAATCTTCGGCTTTGCTTCACTGTTTTTGCTTGAAAAATGACTGTAAGGTTAATTGATTATCAAAATAGTTGCAGACTCTTTTCTGTCAGTTTTGGCTTCATCACAAAATAAATATTTAGTGTTTTTATGGAATTAGTTTGACAACAATATTTAAAACATAGTTTGGAGCTCTGGTAACTTTCAGTGGGTCGCTTCATTTCACCAGTCAATTGACAATGATATATAATAATTGTTAGAGAATAGATGTTTCAGCCCATATCATCATTTGTGGATGTCAGTGCTGTTAATATTATATAATGCATTAATTGTTCCTGAGAGATGGCATGAATGGGACCTCATGATAGACTCATACATATGTAGCTGTGAGTCACATGGTGATGGTAAAACACTGTATGTTTTGTGTTGGTTACGAAGTGAACAAGTGGATTATTGACATCTGTTTGCAGTGTTAGCACATGTTTGACAGGTAAACTCCACAGTTACAGATACTTCAGAGAGTGATAAAAGCTTTACTGAAGGGTGACATGTTTCTAGATTAGACAACTTACATGACACTATATCACCGATTCAGGAGACTGAACAGACAGATAAACCACATCTTGAACACTATCAGGTTCGATGGTCTTTAGTTCAGTAGGTGAGAGCCACAGGCATCGCAGCCTTTTTGTAGTTTCCTAATTTCTGACAATAAATTTAGAGTCAAACAAATAAGGAAGCAGCTTTTTTTCTTCTTCATCTTTTACAATAAAAAAAACACATTTTGTTGATTAATTTAACAATTTGTTAATTTAGCAACTACTTTCATAATCAATTAATTGCTTAAATCACTCATTAAACAAAAATACCAAACCTAGTTTCAGCTTCTTGTAAATTGTGTATCTTTTGGGATTTGAGGCTCTGATCAGTTTGAAGACATCACTTTGGGCTTTAGGAGGTTTTGTTTTTTCTTAATCACCCAATTTAAAAATAAATCAGTGGACTAGTTAATAGTTAAAGTAATAGTTATTACTCCATTTTGCACAGCTCAACATAAAACCACTGGACTTGGGTTCAAAAGATTTCAAAGCTGAAAGGGTCGTAGCTGAACATTTGGGATCAGGTAACAAAACGTATTGGAGTGAAATGTGAAAAAAGAGATTGACTCCTGAGGCCAAATCAGCCAGACTGATAATCAAAGGCTCATTCACAGACACAGCAGCAGTTTATTGATGTGATGACCTCAGACCAGCTGCTGCAGAGGCTCTTTGGGCCATTCATGTGCTGGTATATCATGATAAGACTGGAAATCACCGCTGTCAAGAGAAATTCTTAAGCACCATGAAAAAAAGTCAAAAAGTGCAAACAAACAAGTCTAGTCCTCAAAATCAGCTTTTAGAAATAGTTAGTTCCTGTCAGCGTCATCACAAGTCATCTTTTTTCTGTCCATCATAGCTAAATCCACAAGTATGAGAAATGAAACCCAGAGACCAGCTTGTCCTTTGTAACTTAGCCAGAAAATAACACCTTCACATACAAATCCATGTAATAAGATAAATAGGAGCATTTACAATGCAAACGTATAATTGTTTGCATTTGTGAGGCCACCGATACAAATGATTTCAGTGCTATTAGAGCTGCATCTTAGGATAAGAAAAACATCAAAGCCCCACATTTCACCAGCAAACGCGGCTCATTTCTGTAAAAACAAAAATATGTTTGTTTCTTTGAACTGTTTGTACTCATTTTCCATTTCAAGTTCATTTTGAGAGGCAAACTGTCCTCGAAAAATTGCAGCTCCAGTAAATTTTCTTTTTCGTTTTTTATGACCTTTTTAAATTGAACAGAGAAACGCAAAAGAAGAGGCCGACATCAGTTAGAAACAAACACAACAACAAACACATCCAGTGATCCAGACTTCCTCATAGTGAGTCACCACAGGTCAGTGAACTGATAGAGACGTTGCCTTTGGTTGTTTAACACTGACTTTTGGTTACACAAAACCTTCTTCAACCCACAGGGATAAGCTGGAAGAGAGATGTGTGTCAACCCAAAGACCTGCGTGGTCTGAAAAGTTGACCGAAACTTGTGTTTGTTTATGACTCTTTTCCTCTCTGATGACAGGCTCCACTTCCTGCTGTGTCACTGTCTGGGCATCAATAAATCTTGTGAGTGCAGGTTTGGTGAAACATTGTCAACAACTTGTGAAAGCCGTGTGTGTGTGTGTGTGTGTGTGTGTAACCTGCTGCCTATCAGGATTTTATCCATATCTGGTGAGGTCACTTGACCTGTGCCTGTTCTGTCATGTGTTTGTCTCATATCCTCTGTGTGTTATTCTTCTGATCACTGCCTTCGTCTGTCCGGCAGGTTTCCATGGCTCACTGACATCATTTTACAGACTTTACATTTGCTTGGTCAGCGAAAGGCCATGCAGCAACCAAATGGCTACTCCATCAACTCGGCCCCTTTGGACGATGGCGAGGACGATGAGCCCCTCATTGAGACCGATGCAGGTGTGTTTCTGTTTTCATGCCAAAACTCTCAAGACCTTTGAGTTTTATTTATGTTTAGGGCTGCAACTTTTTTTTTTTTTTATCACAATCGATAAATCCACAGATTCTAATTTATTTGTTTGTTTACATGAAATCAAGAAAAGGTGAAGAGGTTTGTTCAAAACCTAAGAATATTCAGTTCACTATAATGTTAATGATAAAACAAACTACTGACCATTTTAAAAATGTTTAGATGATTTGCTTCAAAAATAAATTAAATAAATTTATCAAACAATGAATGAATGAATTAACTGTCAAATCATTGCAGCTTTGTTTATATTTGTATTTAACATAATGTCTAATGTGAACAAACACATTCTTACTTCCAACATTATGACCTTATGGTTGCAACAATTGATTATTTTCATTATCAATTAATCTGAAGATTATTTTCTCAATTTATCAATTAATTGTTTGGTTTTTAAAAAATTCAAACGTCCACAACCAAAAGATAAATGATGTAAAAACAGGGAGAATCATAACATTTGAGAAGCTGAAAACATTTTTACTTTAAAAAAAAAAATGCGTGGCTCATTAATAGATTATCAAGATAGTTGTTCTATAAAGATTCAAAACATTAAACACGGTTTGAAACCGATCAGAGACGTTGACTTAACGCTGTCGTCTGTCGACTCCGTGCCTCTGTTTGTGACTGAACAGTTGTGTCAGAGTTTGATGTAATTTTCCTTTTTAAACATAAACACAAAGCGTTGTAACGTGCTGCTTCTGTGAGTGACACAGAGAAGCTGATCGTAGTAATGATGACGCAACAACCTGCTGTGGGAACGTGACTCTGATGACTCAGCAGATTGTTGATGGTAGTTGTGGCCTTCACACACATCAGCACGTTACTGGTTAGATATTAGCTCTGATGTAAGATGTTAATGAGCAGACAGCTGCAATTAAACCCAAATGAAGGCACATAAAGAAGATGGAGCACTTAGATGAGCAATGATAGTTACAGTTTAACACGGAGGTCATTAAAAAGCCACAGTCAAATGTTTCCTCTGTCGTGTTTCAATATTTGTGTTGTCCTGTGAAAACCATGTATTTCCATCTCAGCTTCATGTGTGTTTTCCCAGATAATCCAGTGTGTTTATTTTTTTGCTCAAGAAGAATAAATACTTTAAATATGACACTTTTCTCAGGCCATAAATTGATTCTTCAGTCTGTCTGAAATATTTGAAATGACTGGAATTGAAACAGGTGGTTTTCACACCCAGATGCTCGTAAACATCTTTGTGCCGTGTGTGAACAGTTCCTCCTCAGTGCTGCTCGGCTCGTCTCAACCTCGCCATCCTCATGTTCCTGGGTTTCTCCATGGTCTACGGTCTCCGCGTCAACCTCAGCGTTGCCATGGTCGCCATGGTGAACTCCACCGACCCCAGATCAGCCCAGAACAGCTCCATCTTCCACGCCTGTCCCCTGCCATCGGGGACCGAAAACACCAGTAACAGTTTCCACCAACCTGAGGGGGTAACGCTCTTTTCTTTATTTTCCTTTTGTACATTTTGAAAAACTGTTTGAGCATCAGTCAGTCACACCACCAACATTCAACAGATAAAAATCCAGGTGACGTTTCCACCTTGTCTCTGCATGTTGCAATAAATACCCCCTCTCTCCGTCCTCCTGCCCCAGACCCCTCAGTACTCGTGGGACCCGGAGACTCAGGGCTGGCTCCTGGGGGCCTTCTTCTTCGGCTACCTGATCACTCAGATCCCTGGAGGATATTTAGCCGGTCACTACGGGGGGAGTATTTTCCTGGGTCTGGGGGTGCTGGGCACGGCTGTCCTCACCCTCCTCACCCCTCTGGCGGCTCAGTTGGGGTCACACTGGCTATTTGCACTACGAGCACTGGAGGGCTTCGGGGAGGTAAGACGATGCTTCTGCTTCAGGGCGCTCATTTTGCCACAGCATTACAGCAATGCATCAGTTTTTGGCTTTTAGTGAAATATCATATATATATATATATATATATATATATATATATATATATATATATATATATATACTTATAACATCATATAAGTTTGCAATAAAGAGAACTACTGTCTCACCATATAACACATAAAATCAACCTATAAAATCTGCCATTTTTATGTATTTTTTTAATCAGATTTCAAGTAAATTGCACAAATATCACTTTAAAAAGTTCATCTTGACAGTTATTATTGCAGTGGAGCATTTGATGTTGGTATAATCCAACTCATTTACCCGTCTGTCTCTCTCGTTTCCTCAGGGTGTGACGTTCCCGGCCATGATGGCGATGTGGGCTCGGTGGGCTCCTCCTCTGGAGCGCTCTCGCCTGATGACCCTGTCGGGATCCGGGTCCAACTTTGGAGCCTTCCTGGCTCTGCCGCTCACCGGCTACATCTGCCAAACGCTGGGCTGGCCCGCTGTCTTCTACCTCTGTGGTGAGGGAGGGAAATACACAGAAACCACACAATCACACACTCGTACACATAGTAATGCACTTTAAAAAAAAAAAAAAGATGCCAGGGTGGAAAACACAGCCACAGTGGATGGTGGACAGCCTATTCAATAAGTGATGTTTATGGTTTATATGCAGGAAATTACTTAATATTAAACCTTCACAGATGATGTGGCTTTTCTAACTTTCATACATCATGTTCTGACATTAAAGCCTTATGTCTCAGGGATTATGATGATATAACCTCTGCTCTGAATAAGGGAAAAATAGGGCCTGACTTTGCACAATCACCTTCAGAGCAGTTTAATTTTGTTGTGACAATTGGCCTGATTTAAATGAATGATTCACCACCTCGTCCAGTAAAGGTTTGACTCTGTCTCTCTCTCTTTCTGTCTTTATCTTTCAGGGGGCGCCGGCTGCCTCTGGGCCGTCTTCTGGTTTATTTTTGTGTCAGATGACCCTCGCACACATCGTCGAATCAGCGAAGAGGAGAGAGAGTATATCATAAACTCTATTGGATCTCAGGTGCACATAAAACATTAACAGGCCCATCTCGCTTTTTCTCTTGCTCTACAAAGAGATCAGTGTCTGAAAGAAAATAATAACATCACTTTCTTAATTTGTGAGTGAGATTTAAAACTCACACAGCTTTAAATCTTGGATCTATATAGATGAGACCAAAAACTCTTACCTCTGTAGTTTACTTTTATTTCCGGTCACTGTTGGAAGCTGCCAAGGTTTTTCAGCCCCACTTTACTTTTATTTCTAGAGCTTTTCTCCAGCTGTGCATCAGAAAACCAAAGCAAATGCAGGAGGATTTTTGGGAATACATGAAAAAGTCTGGACTTTCAGGTCCTGTTCAGACCTGGAGCATCTGTCTCAAGTGATCTGACCACAAGCTCTGAATACAGCTGTGAGACGCTTTGAGGATCTGTTTGAGATCTGATCACTCAGACAAGACATTATAGTTAGGATTATTCTCCAATCCTCCCCCAAGACTTCCTGTTTTTATTTCTCTTATTCTCCTCCCGCGTGATTA
The DNA here is from genome assembly GCA_038496675.1 of Rachycentron canadum. Taxonomy (NCBI): domain Eukaryota; kingdom Metazoa; phylum Chordata; class Actinopteri; order Carangiformes; family Rachycentridae; genus Rachycentron; species Rachycentron canadum. The sequence goes on along the minus strand of CM076663.1, from coordinate 4,839,886 downwards.
CTTTCTCTTCCCCCAGTTGTTTATTTGTCTATGATTTAAACAGAATCATCTTCTCTTTCATACACGTAAAATAAAAGCTTTCTTTTCTATAAAGGAGGATGTTCTCCCTGTGGCTCCTGAGCCTTGAGTCATGTCCTGTGTGTGTAGAGTTTAATCCAATGTGGTCTCTAATACCAGGGTACAGGCCATGGCTGGTCCGTGCCTGTGCTGCCCATGCTGCTGTCTGTCCCCCTGTGGGCCATCATCTTTACCCAGATGTGTTCGAACTGGGCCTTCTACACCCTGCTCACCTCTCTGCCCACCTACATGAACGACATCCTGCACTTTGACCTGCAGTCGGTGAGGTTTCAGTCAGTTTTTTAACACGATGGACATTAAATGAATAGTTTAACATTCAGAGCGATGAGTGTTCGGCAGTAAACTGAAGTGTAGTGATGCCACAAACAACTTTCACTATCAATTCATCTTATTTTCATGATTTATCAATTAATTGTTTGGTCAAAAAAGCAAATGTTATTGTCTGACTATTGTATTGTCTGATAACTGTCTGTCTGCCTGCCTGTCTGTCTGAATAACTGTCTGTCAGATTAACTAACTGTCTGTCTGAATAACCCCCTATCTGATTGTCTGTCTGTCTGACTGATTAATTAACTAACTGTCTGTCTGATTAACTGACTGCCTGTCTGTCTCTCTCTCTATCAGAATGGTTTCCTGTCTGTCTCTCTCTCTCTGTCTGTCTATCAAAGTGGTTTCCTGACTGTCTGTCTGTCTATCAAAGTGGTTTCCTGACTGTCTGCCTGTCTGTCTCTCTCTCTCTCTGTCTGTCTATCAGAGTGGTTTCCTGTCTGCCTGTCTGTCTCTCTGTCTGTCTATCAGAGTGGTTTCCTGTCTGTCTGTCTGTCTCTCTCTCTGTCTATCAGAGTGGTTTCCTGTCTGACTGTCTGTCTCTCTCTCTGTCTGTCAGAGTGGTTTCCTGACTGTATGCCTGTCTGTCTCTCTTTCTCTCTGTCTGTCTATCAAAGTGGTTTCCTGACTGTCTGTCTGTCTCTCTCTCTCTGTCTATCAGAGTGGTTTCCTGTCTGTCTGTCTCTCTCTCTCTGTCTATCAGAGTGGTTTCCTGACTGTCTGTCTCTCTCTCTCTGTCTATCAGAGTGGTTTCCTGTCTGTCTGTCTCTCTCTCTCTGTCTATCAGAGTGGTTTCCTGACTGTCTGCCTGTCTGTCTCTCTGTCTATCAGAGTGGTTTCCTGACTGTCTGCCTGTCTGTCTCTCTCTCTGTCTGTCTGTCAGAATGGTTTCCTGTCTGCTGTACCGTACCTCGGCGGCTGGCTGTTCTCCACGTTGTCCGGGGTCGTAGCCGACGCCCTGATTGAGAGGAAGATGTTCAGCATCACCGTCGTTCGTAAACTCTTCACTCTCACGGGTGAGTGAACCGAATCCTCTCAGATCCTCTTTGTGACACAAACACAAATGTGATCACGTCACAGGAGGATCCATGTTCAGAGAAGCTGAGGTACTGAAGTGACACAGTCAACTTTAATTTTTCTCTTTGCTGCACTTGAAATGGGGCAGAAAGTCTCATCTTTGTGCTTTTACTGTGGTATAATTTAACTATACTGTGAATAAGAGGGAAACATACTGTGGTCATGGTCCATTAATTTGTCTCAGTGTGACTGTGAAGCAGAAAATTTTTGATTGAATCATTATTTATTGACTCTTTTATATTTTACAACATCTTGTAAAAAAGAAAAGAAGCCTACGCTTTATCTGATGGCGACTTTGCTGATTGAGACTTTACATTTACAAACGTCTAAAAGCTCATAATTGTAATTACTTCTGAAAGTTCAGGAGTGAAGATGGACTTTAGATCAACATAAAAATATTTTTAGAGGCTCAAGCATCAATAATGTGACTTTCTGACAGTGTTCTTGACTTTTATCTGATAAAACATTTATATCTAGTGTTTGTTTACACTAGAGTCATTTCCCTTCATGGAACAGTAGGTTTTCCAACCTTTGTTAATATTATATTATATTCATTAATATTTCTGTACAACAAACAATGTGACTCTTGGCCCAGGGTTTGAATGGACTGATGCTGCCCCCCTGTGGTTTAAACTCATATTGAAATGATCCACAGACACAGTCACTGTGTGGCCAGAATGAACTGACCCACATTAAACAAGATGTCAGTGTTTTTATATTTTACTGAGTGTGAAATGAACCAATGAGAAGAGAGCTGATGTTCTGATGTGTCCTTCCTCCTCTGACGTCCTCCTCCTCTCTCTGCAGGGATGCTGCTGCCCGCTGCTTTCCTGGTGGCTGTGAGCTACGCCGGCTGCAGCCACATCCTCACCGTCACCTTCCTCACTCTCTCCAGCACCACAGGAGGGACCAGCGCCGCCGGAGTCTTCATCAACCAGATAGACATCGCTCCTCGGTGGGTGTTAACATCTCTCCCTGCTCAGTACATTTAGTGGGATCAACTAACAATTACTCCCACGGTCACATGAAACAGATAAAATAGCAAATCATGATGTTTTATACATTAAAACCAGAGAATTGTATTATCTTTTCTTTTTAAATGACTTGACTGATTATCAGAACTATTGCCCATTAATGTTAATTGTTAATGTTAATTAATCTTATAATTGTTTATTAAACTAATCAATTCTCAGACAGATTTAATTCTATACATTAGCTGTAGTTCATAATATAATTTCATCAAGTGTAAGTAGAAGAAATAAAAGCAGACAAATCTCCCTCTTTTCACTGTCTTTGTGTTTTTAGAAACTGTTGAAGACCTTTTTTTTTCTCTCCTCTGCAGATATGCAGGATTTCTTCTGGGAATCACCAACACGTTTGGGACCATTCCTGGTGTCGTGGCACCGATCGCCACAGGATACTTCACAAAGGATGTGAGTCCCTGAACACGTGACTCCTTACTGAGGGTAACATCACCACATCTGCACCAGATGTGGTGAAGAGAGACGGAGGCTCACACAGAGTTTAACTGATGTAGATTTTTGTTGTCTTATCAATTTAGTGAGTGTTTTTTGGCTGAAGCTGATGAAGGCTGATCTTTAGATATAAAGAGTTTTATCTAAAAAAAATGGATTTCACTTGTTCTGTGTAGACGTTATTCCTGTCAGACTGAAAAGCTCCATCATGATCATCAAGTGCCAAAAACTATATTCTTTAATTCATTCTAACTAAAATTCATTTTATGTTTTTACCATGATGACCTGCGTCCAGTTATAACCTGTTTAAACTGTTTACAGCGTATTTTACAAAGCGGTTGTTACAGATTAGTTAAGACTAAATATTTATGCCACTAACCCTCAGGTGTAACTGTTGTGTAGTAAAATGAACCAACTGATAAACATTAGGTCACTAATATGCGAGTTAAGAGTTTATATGGAGCACAGTGACTCATCTGCCCTGACATTTGATAAATGTTGTTTATTAATGATAACTAATGAATTAATGATGTAGCTGTGAAGAGTTTTGGAATACATTTAATAAAAATTTGCTGCATTATGCTAGTAACATGACATCAGCTAACAAAGTCATAACTACATTTCTTTGTAGTGTCAGTGGTAATGGTCTTAATTGACTTTATATCAGATTTCATTACCTTTTATACAGCTGTGTTTTCTCTTATAGACACAAACAGAAACAGTTGTAGTGGATGAGCAGAGAATTCACTGTTAAACACATACAGAGTCATTTCATTGACTCCGTACTTCTTCTCTGGCTGTCAGCACACCCTGGAGGGCTGGAAGATGGTGTTCTGGGTCGCAGCCGGGATCAACGTCGCCGGCGCTCTCATCTTCACGATATTCGGCAGCGGGAAGATTCAACCGTGGGCCATCACGGAGGAGGAGAGGGCGGAGGCTGGTAAAAACAGGAGCAGGTCCATCTCAGCATAAACATAAATACATGTGACGCCACTGTTACGCAAAGACAAGTTAGAGATATATTTTAACCCAGTGAACTGAAGACAGAGACAGCTCTGCGTCTGTAAATCGATTTTTAAACACAAAAATATATTAGACTATATAAGTATTCACATTTAACAGAAAGAAGAAAGTGAGAGGTTTATCTCCACACAAAAGACGGATGGCAAAACAATCATATCAACTATCATTGAACTACAATATCTCGTTTGTAACCGTGTGTCTGGTCTTTTAACGTTAATGCCCAGGTGAGCTTCTAGCAAAGAGAATGAAATCACAAAATCAAAATCACATTTCAGTCACATTTTGAGGAGCAGGTGGATGATATGACCATGTCAGAGTCAAGTGCACAGATTTTTACTATTTGCACTGACATGATTCAACTCTTGCTGGATGTCCACAGCCATCATCAGTCTTTTGTTAATTGTTTGGTACAACTCTTTGCATTAGACCAATATTTACATTATAATGAATGATATTTGCACTATATAATTCATGGACTCAGGATCTCAGGTCAGACCAAATCAAATCCATCACATTTGTCTGATCTTTTTCATATAATTTCTTGGATATTGAAGACATTGAAAGGCCTTTAGCTATTTGTTTACAGTTGTGTCTGTTTTCCAACCAATTCTAGATTAAAAGAAGCACTTTCCACTTACAATATAATAAAATACACCAAAAGTCTTGTGTTTTAGTGCCAAGCTTTTACTATGGTGCTTTAGTCTCATTCAGAAAACCAAAGCACCTTCCGCTACCATAGCGGAAAGTGCTAGCAGAAGTTTTACTATAAATATCATACAATATTCATTTGTTAAAACACTATACTTGTTGTGTTTAAATCTTGTCTTTTCTGTGGTTTCAGTTCCATTTCCAATCAAAGTGCTGCCTTTATCGTTACTTCCTTCAACTAGTAGTAATTATTGATTTTGTGAATCAAATTTAATTAAAAATCTCTATTTTTGTAAGTTCATGCAGTGCATCAAAGTGCACTGTGATTGTAAATATATGATGTTTTTAAACGGATGCAATCATTTATTTGCCTTCCCTGTGATTGTGTGAGGTCCTGGCAGACAAGTCTGTTTTAGTTCATTTTATTGTGAAAAGAATCAACATTGTTCATTAAATTTATATCTTCATTTAACTTTAATTTTGTCTCACAACATAAAAGTCTACACTGTGTATGTATTCTGAGAATATAAACTTGTTTTTCCAGTTTATTAGGTACACCCAGCTAAAGCTAATGCAGTTTAACACAACATCCCCTTCATGAAAGTTAGTCTTAGCTTGTGTTGAAACTGTTGTGTTACGATGAATTTCACTTAAACAGCACCACAAACTACATCCTTAAAAATAATAATATTGTTCAATTGTAAAAGTTTCAGTTAAAACTGAACGTCATAACCTTGGTGAAGGAGGGTTTATTAAAGGATCGTTGTAGTAGATTGATTTAGTTTTAGTTGGTGTACTTAATAAACTGACTGTAATTCTTATGAAAAAATGTTACACTTGTTGTTTTTTAATTGATACTTTTATTACAATTGTATTGTTTTGACTTAAAAACAGCCAGATTTAATTTTAGAAATTGACTACTATGAAAATAAAAATACCAGGATCATTGTAGTTTGGTTTGTGTGTAATTGTAAAATAAACTTCCCCAGATAGTTAAGAGACAGGACTGTAGACAGGTCTTCCTTGAAATAAGGTTAATGCTGTTTAATATTAACTCAGAAGTTGTAAATCTCTTTGGGTAAACTTTGGTTTGGGAGTTTTTTGGGTTTTTTTTTTATTTGATGGAGTCCTCCCCATACCCACGAGGTGGCGCAATGAAATAAATATTAGCTGCTGGTCTCTGGTCTTTCAAAATAGAAAGACCAAACAATAATAATAATAAACAATAAATACAATTAAAGATTAAAAAGTAATAAAATACAATACCAATTAATAATACTTTTTAATCTAAACAGCTGTTATAACCATGTTACACCCAGTAAAGTTGGTTTTAATCGGTTTTAATGCCAACCAGTGATTATTAGTTGAGTAATTTACAGTATAGTTATATCTATATATCATTAAAGCAATATAGGTCCCTCTAGATGCACAATCTTCATAACTTCATAACTTTTTTGTTTGTTTTGTTTTTTGTTTTGTTTAGTTTTTTGTCAGAATTAAATTTGGGTATACAAAAGTGACATTTTAAAATAAAGTTTAGTTTAAATATAAATAGCTAAATCATCCAAAAATCGAGTATTGCCTTGAATATTCGTTTGATTCCTTATTTGATCCCTTTTTTATTTTGTATTTGTATCGATTTAAATCGTCTTCGTCCTGTTGTGTTTCTGTTACACCCGGACATGTGTCCTCTCCTCTGTCAACACTGGTGATGGTTTATTCTCAGGCTGTTTTCTCTTGTTACCTGACGCCGCCTCAGTTTGCATCAGATTTTCAGATGAATGACCCGGATGTTCTCGGTGTGAAGCCGGTGGTGTCGCAGGATGTGTCGTCATCTTGTCGACCTATACGTCATCAACGCGCCCCCTAGTTTACTTCAGTATTGAAGTTGTTGTGACTTTTTATTGGCAGATTTATCAGAATCTGAACCATCGACTTTACTTCAGTTACTATTTTATAACTTTATCGTGTGATTTGTCATTTCACGGCAAGAAAACAACTTAGTTTACTTTTCCTGTTGCAATATTTTATATCACACATCAGAAAAGTAACAGAAGTCATATCAGATTAAGTGCTTTCGTAAAAAACAAACAAACAAAAAAAAAAACACTGAAAACTCAGAACTTACCCTCCACTATAATTCAGTCTTTGTATGTATTGGCCATATTTCATTACTCATTTGCTCCTTTTCTAAAACTTTCTTTGGTAAATTAAATAAACATTACAGCCCCAGTCTGTAGGATTTGTTACTGCTGTTGACAATTAATCAGAATCAGAATACTTAATATTCAATCCCAGAGGAAATTTGGTTTTAGTTAGTATAGTATTCATACTATTTTACTATTAATATATTTATTTCAAATTTTTTTACCTTTAAATTCCACAATTAGTCTCTTACACAATCTTCAAGTCAGGATAAAATGAATTGTGCCCACCAGTCATTTCAAAATAAAACTGACTGAAGGGAAGTGATTTATCTATTCTAATATGTGATCATTCAGTTTCCTTTGAGACTATTTATTATATCTGTTTATTCAAGTGCTTTAAATATAAGCTTTATACAATTTTTCTCTGGTTTTGCCACAGTTCTCTTGTTTTTGACTACACATCTGTCGTTCAAGAATCACATGGTTTAGAAAAGATTACAGGCACAGAAACCTTACCAACTTCATTAAATATACTCAAACTACCCCAGAATATGTAAATTCTGGGGTGTGGTGTGGTGTGGTGAAATGCCCTGCATCCCCCCAGCGCAGAAGGTGTAATCAAGTAGCTACCCCTCCCTGGAGGCTCTGATACATGTGTTATAATCGTGTCACCTTCAGGGTATGACACAAATGCAGATGATGGCCTGGACACCAAAAGGGAATACTTCTTTTGCAAGTGTGAACCAGTTTGTTTGCAAGTGTGGAGCAGTGGCAGACAGGAGATGCGGAGTTGGCTTTGTGTTGCAAATGTGCTTCATTTGCATTAACTGTTCCCCCCCACAGGCTCAGATTGTATTTACATGCAGTGTGCTGACATTGCAATTTAGATTGAGTTACCTTAAACTGCCTGTATGCACGTGAATACCAGTGCTGTGGTGCTTTCTGAATGTTGAACCTGACCAGAATCAGCCAGAGCCTTTTCTCTCTGCACCCACACAGACACCAAGTTGTGTTTCTTAAAACTGGCAGAGATGAAGCAGGACAAATTGATACTGGTGCCCACTTCAAACCAGAGTACAAACTTCAACCAAAGCCCATCATGTGGAATTTATTTATTATTATATTAGGTTAAGGTATCTATCTATCTATCTATCTATCTATCTATCTATCTATCTATCTATCCATCCACCTACCTACCTACCACCTGAAGCTGGAGGTTGTACAGGAGGCTGTTGTATGTGTCTGTACCAACAAACATGTTTTTTTTTTCTCAGTCAGTAGTTAAATGTTCAGATCTCTCTTGTTGCTATAACCACCGATGAGTCATCCCTGACGTGCAGCCAGGACCTGACTGCCAGGCTGCCTGTTGAATCACACTCTCTTTCTCACACTCACACTGAAACACACACTCATACTTCCCCCTCTCTCCTGCCCTGTTCTAGTTAGAGCCTGAAATAAGAGCCCAGCTGTTGTACTTCGCTCCTTTCAGTCATCAGATTATTATTGGCCATGAGCTGAGCTGCTGCAGAAACACTGAAGTTTTTTCTTCCTTTAGCGCCACAATCATAACTAGATAGGTAGATAACACTGTACTGATCCCCTCACTTGTCAAACCATGGCACACTAGTTAAAACAAATCAAGTATTTCTGTGCCTGTGTGTCATATGAAGACTGAATCCACCTCTGGATTGTGTAAAACTCCTCACTTCACTTTCTCTCTCTCACCTGTCTCTTCCCCTTCTCCTGCATCTACTCTGTCAAGCAAATTACACTCAAACATCCTCTTCCCGTCAAAAAGGCAACGCTCCCAAATCAACTCAAGATGTCTGGGTGCAGGCAAAGACGGCTGTCCACATTTCTGTGGCCAGGAATGTCAGTGTAAAATCTGTGTCCTAAAATGTCCCATTTTAAATGTTTGTTTGAGTAACAGTGCTGCTTCTTTGGGTGGTCTGTGGGCATTCAATATTATTTCTCTGCACACCTGTAGAGGGACAGGTGTGTCCTACACGCAGCCAACAGCTATGTTACAGTAAAGTTATCTTTAATTGATATACAATATATACAAAAATGTGTTTTTATGGTTGAAATTTCAATTTTACTACATAATAAAAAGCATTATGTTTCAAACCTAAACTGTCTGTAAATAGCTGAATAAATAGTATTAGTCTCCTGTTATTTCGACTATTTGTTAAATGAAACCTCAGTTAGTTTGATACCTTTGTTTCTGACTATTTGAGCTTTAAATGTACTAATGTAATAAAAAAATGAAGTTAAAACAGTAAGTAAGTAGTAAGTTAGTAAATAAATTTGGACTCAGCTCCAAGTATTTGGCTTATTGATGGTACATACATGAGGCCAGAGGAAATGATGAAGTGATGGAGGTGAGAAAACCAAAGGTGTAAGATAAGTGTTTAATTTCTTTAAGTCTCTTTACAGTGGATCAAAGCCTGACAGTAAGGAGGCTCCAGGATGGACCCAGATCAAGACTACATACCTCATCTGGCCCGGGAACACCCAGAAGGAAGTGGACAACGCTGCTGGGGAGCTGGACGTCTGGACTACCTTGTTTAACCTGCTGCCACTGCAACCTCACTCCTGGGCGGAAAAAGCAACAAGAAAATGGGTGGATACTGAGCTGGTTAGAGGCAAATTAACACCCTAGCATGTCATTCTCATGTTACTCTTTAAGTGGCTCAGACCACATTTTTTATGCAGTTATGAATGGCAGTTACACAACCCTGTAGCAGCATGTGGTGTCGTATATAAGATTTAAAAGTACATGATGCTTTGTTTTGTACGTTGTCAATTAGAGGTGTGGTTCTTCAGATATAGCTGTAATTCCTTGTCAGACAGGTCCCACAGTAGAACCTATTTGTTTATTTGTGATCCCATAACTTTGTGTGTCTGCAAAGGTATGAATGTATTTGACTTTTACATTTGCATTTTGACGACCTGCTCTGTTGTTTCTACTGTAAGTAATTTACATCCACTTCATTTTACCACACGTCTTGTAACTCTTAGCAAATTGCCCTCCCTCTGCCCTTATCTCCTCCCTCCGCTCACCATATCTCCCCCAGCCTGTCTCTTATACTCCCTCCCTCTCTTTCCTTCTCTTTCTCCCTGCCCACCTCTTTTGCTGTGCCGCCCTTTCTACCCTCGCCTTCGCGCTGCTGAGTGAAAGCAGCAGCTGCCAAGTCGAAGTGGCTGTTACCTGAACGGGAGGGAAAGCCGAGCAAGTATTTAGTGTGTGTGTGTGTGTGTGTGTGAGTGTGTCTGTGTGTGTGTGTGTGTGTGTGTGTGTGTGTGTGTGTGTGTGTGTGTGTCAATGCATGCCAGCTGCCTCTATACTGGGCAACATGCCACAGTGATGGAGGAAGAGGCAAAATCTGACCTCCTGGCCCCAAAGTAGCATCATAATAACAAACCTATTACTTAGGTTTATTCCACACATTTTAAGCTGATTTTTGCATTGAAATCTCTAATTTTTTTATCAATAAGGTCTGTTGAACATCTTTAATATGTGATTATGGGTGGGTGTGTGTGAATTTGAATCGAGCTTGTGCAGAAAATTTGAGGGAAAAAAAAGCTCAAAATTAGTCATTGTCTCTCTCCACCCGCCACAGTGGGTGCGAATATTCCTGGGTGACCATAACATTCAGATACTTTACAGACAGCCAGAGGACTTTTGGTTGTAAATCAGTAAACCAGCTGACCCTGATCACACACCCCACCTTGAATAATCACTTTTAATTCAGTTAAAACTATCTGTATATGAATCTGTTGGGAATGTGAATGCCTGGCAGATAAGGTGCCTTGAAAACAGCATGAGTTCATCTTTCCAGGGTCTGGCATCTGTTTGAATGCAAATCTCGTCGGATTTAGATAATCTTGTCAGGCTGATGAGTCTTTCTAGTATCACCAGTGGGTGGAGGCTCTGGGGGGCTTGAGGGTGAGCTTTGTGCCACCTACATGCTCAAATTGTGTCTTTTGGTTGTGGTAAAATTAATCAAGGCTGAGTATTTTCAGGTTTAATTGGTTTACCAATTAAATGTTATAGAAATGAAGGAAACCTAATGTCCAACAACTCAAGTTACTGTATTGTTACTGATTTTTTTTTTTATTTGACCTTCAATCTAAAACCCAAATATATTCAGTTTCTTGTTAAATTAAACTTTGCGTCAAACTGACAAATTGTTTCAGCTTTAACATTAATTCTTAATAAAAAAAATCAAGTTTTCAGCTAAGCACAATGTTTATGCAATGATACCCTTGCAAAACACAAAATCTGTGGATTATGAATAAATAATGGATCAACTATTTTTGTGGTGAAGAAGCGTTGTGTCCCATTTTATATGGTTGGTATGTTATTATATTTTAACTTTGTTTATCTAACTTGGCACCATACTTTGTGATATTAATGTGTTTTCATGTAAAAATCTGTTAATGGCTGAAAGATATTTTCTAGAGGAGATCTAAAAAACCTTGAAGGGAAAGATCAACTTCCTCAGTAAAGCTGAAGGATTCCTGAGAAGAAATGACTCAAATAGCCATAAAACTGTTTGTGAGAGCGATCAGCGTGTTTCTGGATCATTATTATTATCATCTCTACAATTTCTCTGTTGGGTTTTTCGTTTGTGTCAGTGCTAAAGCTAAATTCTCAGTCCCTGGTGAGACATCATACATGTTTCAGGCGGTTCATCCGGTGGCGTGCTGACGTTTTTTGCAGGAATGTGTGTGATTTGCGGGGTTTGCACCGGGGAGGGCGACGGGAAGTCAGGCCGCCTCCCATTCGGTATAAAACCTCCCAGTCCGGCTCCTCTCTTCCTCTTTCTGTTACCTGGCTAGGGGCAGCAGCTTTGGTGAAAACCCAGAAACACCGGTAAGTTCAGCTTTGATTCTTAAGATAGGTAGAGAAATGAAGTCAGGCCTTTAAATGTTATTGATTTTAAATAAGAATTAATGTGGAGTTTTGAGTTTGAGTTCAGGGCCTATTATTATCTTTTTCCCACCACAGTAAACTTTGCCTTTTCGGTTATGTAACTTCACACTAACCTGTGGATTTTTTTTTTTTTTTTTTGAAGTAATTGGATATAAAAGTTAACATAGTTATCACCCATCGTTGGCAAGTTTGATCTTTATCTCAGCTCCCTTCATGTTTTAACGAGGTTATATTAGACATTTGGCCAAAAAGAGTCGGGTTTTTTTGTGAGGGGAGGAGAAACTGTGGGGGAAAAGGAACAAAGAGGGGGCTGCAGAAAGCGGAGACCCGATGATGCTTGAATGGTATTTCTTCCTTCTCTGGCCTCCATGAAACAACTGCACGTATTCCCCGGTGACAGCCGTTGGGAGCCCGGACGAGATAGCCGGTGAATATTTGGCGATCTCGGTAACTTTATACGACGTGGCCCATGGAGGAACACGTGTCTCGGCTGGCCTGTGGCCGAGCTGAGGCCTAGCACCAGCCGCTGCCTGCTAGCGGCACGAATCCCGTAACGCTCGTGTAGGAAAAGCGGCGGCTGTTGTAAATAAGTTCCAAGGGTTTCACTCGGTGTGAACTAAGTTTATTTAGTTACCCTTTGTTTTGTTTTTTTGTTTGTTCTTAAATTAAAAAGAAAAAAAAAGATGACCTACATCCAGGCCAGAGTTCAAATTAAGCCGGCCCCAGGATATGGTTCGGTTACCGTCACATAACGGCCCCTTCCGGTTTAGACGTAGGACGTTACAGACTAATAAAGTAATATTAATGGTTATTGATTAGATGTGAGCTAACGGTCATGTGTCCCCCCCCCCCCCCTTTTTTTTTTTTTTTCGTGACAGAAACTACAACAATGGGAAAGGAAAAGACCCACATCAACATCGTGGTCATTGGCCATGTCGACTCCGGCAAGTCCACCTCCACCGGCCACCTGATCTACAAGTGCGGAGGCATCGACAAGAGAACCATCGAGAAGTTCGAGAAGGAGGCCGCCGAGGTGAGCAGTGACATGGACTCATGTTTTTTCGGTCTGGGGGGGATCGTTACAGTCGGGTCCAAGATGGCGGCGCCAGCGTGCACTCCGAGCTGAGCCCTGTCGCCCGGCACGAGGGTGTAGCAGCCGTGTGCGCGCACGCTGGGTGGGGCCTAACGGCAGCAGCGCTGACTGTGACTGTGCACTTTATTCAGCCCAGGCCTCAGGCTGTCGAGGCAGTACTGCAATACAATGAATACCAGAGCTAAAACTACCAACTGTAGGGGTTTGGCTTTTTTTTTTTTTTTTTTTTTGCTTTTTTTTTTTTTTTTTTTAAATAATTTGCATGCATATAATTTCATCTAAACCCAGTCCCAACCACCCCAAGAGTTGGTTTTCCATTTAAGAATTTAATTTTTTTTTTTTAATTTTAATGTCGTTAATATTTGGGTCATGCAGCATCAGAAAATTGTTTTCTGAAACAAGTGACACAATTAATGTCTTTGTTCAACCAGAACCCCAAATTTACCAGCTGACTGCAAAAAAAGCAGTGTTTTCATTTTAGAGTCTAGATCTGTCATCTTTTCACCACTAATAATGGTGTTAACAAGAGTTAATAATTTCTCCTTTCAAGTTATGTTATAACCCTACTGTAATAGATGCCATTTTAATGAGTATTTCCTTTATGCGACACAGACAGCCTGGTTTCTAGGGATGCTAGCATAATGGTATGGAAGCAATAACTGACTAGCAAATTTGTTCCATCAGATGGGCAAGGGCTCCTTCAAGTACGCCTGGGTGCTGGACAAACTGAAGGCTGAGCGTGAGCGTGGTATCACCATTGACATTGCTCTGTGGAAGTTCGAGACCAGCAAGTACTATGTGACCATCATTGATGCTCCTGGACACAGGGACTTCATCAAGAACATGATCACTGGTACCTCTCAGGTAATTATTGCAACACAGGATCAAAGGTGCCTTGGGTCTAGTTTGAGTTTAATTTAATAACATGCCTGGTTATAATTTTTAGGCTGACTGCGCCGTGCTCATCGTTGCTGCTGGTGTTGGTGAGTTCGAGGCTGGTATCTCCAAGAACGGCCAGACCCGTGAGCACGCCCTGCTGGCCTTCACCCTCGGTGTGAAGCAGCTCATCGTTGGTGTCAACAAGATGGACTCCACCGAGCCCCCTTACAGCCAGGCCCGTTTTGAGGAAATCACCAAGGAAGTGAGCACCTACATCAAGAAGATCGGCTACAACCCTGCCACCGTTGCTTTCGTCCCCATCTCTGGATGGCACGGAGACAACATGCTGGAGACCAGTGAAAAGGTGTGTACAGTATGGAACTTGGTGTCCTTCTATTTTTGTTTGTTTGTTTAAATCTGCTTGTGACTAACCACTCTCCCCCACTTGAATTTGTAGATGGGCTGGTTCAAGGGCTGGAAGATTGAGCGCAAGGAGGGTAATGCTAGTGGAACCACACTGCTGGAGGCTCTGGATGCCATCCTGCCACCCTCTCGCCCCACCGAGAAGGCCCTCCGTCTTCCCCTGCAGGACGTCTACAAAATCGGCGGTAAGAATCGAGCAAAATTTTTAGTGGTGTGAACTACAACTGGTAAAGTCATCATTAACACATTAACTTGCATATTAAAATTTGCTTTTCTCAGGTATTGGAACTGTCCCAGTCGGCCGTGTTGAGACTGGCGTCCTGAAGCCCGGTATGGTCGTCACCTTCGCTCCCCCCAACCTGACCACTGAGGTGAAGTCTGTGGAGATGCACCACGAGTCTCTGCCTGAGGCTGTCCCTGGTGACAACGTTGGTTTCAACATCAAGAACGTGTCCGTCAAGGAAATCCGTCGTGGATACGTGGCTGGTGACAGCAAGAATGACCCACCCAAGGCTGCTGACAACTTCAACGCCCAGGTTGGCATTGTGAACTTGACTGACCAACACCTGTTGTTGTTGTTGTTTGCTTCTTGGATTGAGTTGCTATGCAGATTTTTAACTCAAAATTATTCCACAGGTCATCATCCTGAACCACCCTGGCCAGATCAGTGAGGGTTACTCCCCAGTGCTGGATTGCCACACTGCTCACATTGCCTGCAAGTTCAAGGAGCTCATCGAGAAGATCGACCGTCGTTCTGGCAAGAAGCTTGAGGACAACCCCAAGTTTGTCAAGTCTGGAGATGCTGCCATTGTCAAACTCATTCCATCAAAGCCCATGGTTGTGGAGCCCTTCTCCAACTACGCTCCCCTTGGTAAGTGACTTAGGTCCATTCTATACTTAAATGTTAACTCATGCTTCATACTGGCACAACAAAAGTAAATGTTACTCACCCATCTCTTCTATTACAGGTCGTTTTGCCGTGCGTGACATGAGGCAGACAGTGGCTGTTGGTGTCATCAAGGCTGTCGAGATTAAGGAAGTCAGCGGAAAGACAACCAAGGCTGCAGAGAAGGCCCAGAAGAAGAAATGAATGCTCGTGCAGGACATCCAGCAACAATATGTGTGCCGGCAGGAGCGGGCCACTCCTTCTCCTCTTTCTTCCCCCCACCCTGGATCATCTTCTCTGAGGCTGAGCTCTCTACTCAAGGACTGGCTTATGCTGATTAAAACCCATCGCAAAAGTTTTCGCAGGAAAAAAGAACTTTGTGGCATTGTCACTCACCTGAATCACATGACGGTGCCTCTTCTCAGTTAAGTTTAAGTTGGAAATGGTTTAGAATTGTATCTTGATGTTAATGCCACAAATTTAATTGGAAAGAAAGCTGCTGGTAACTAATAAAAATAAATGTCTTTGAAAAAATTGAAATTGGCCTGTCTTGTCTTCATCCTTTTAGTGTTGCAGTTGGGTGTAGTTTTTCCTTGTCACAGACGAGCCTCTATCCTGTGTTGCAGCTGTTTTTGACCATGCTATGTGTGTCCGGTGATGCACTTGTCAACCAATCGCCTCGATAGGAGTTATGCAGCCCCAGCCAATAGCACCCCTTATTTTTTAGTCTGACAGCAACGAGGGCATGCACAGCCCTCCCTCTCTTTTGGTTCAGTATAAAAACTCTGGACAGATCACATTCTGTCCTTTTTTCCTTCCGCTCCATATCAGGGGACATCTTTGCTGTACACAGGTTGGTGAAATCTTTGCTCATCTCTTCAAGCTTTTAAAAAAAAAAAAAAAAATGCCTATTCACTCGAGCTGAGGCAATTGCCAGGGCAGAGCATTTAGAATAAGCTTATTTTGACCTACAGCCGAGAGTAGACCAGACCAGATGCTGAAAGCTTATATTTCCATTCTAGTTCAGCTGCTGTAATCAGGTTAAAACAGGAAAGCTTACCTTTTTGTATTTCTTATCCAAACTGTAAGGGCTCGCCATCTATTCAGCTGGTTCTTTATGAAGCTTGTACTCCTGGATTTTAAAAACACGGTCATGAGGATAATTTACTGTGAACTTGACTGTAAATGAGTTGCCAGGTTTCTCTTTCTGCCAGTCATGATAGTCCTCTCTACCCTCGTGAACGCGCATGCTTCCTCCCTAGCGCTGGCTGTAAGGTGGCCGGAGTGCGCGCTTGCATCAGTTGGTAACATGGCGGCTCTGCGCTCCCGGCGCAACATGGAGGCCGAGTCGCCGGCATCCAGCACATGGTGAATGACTCATCAGCGTCGCTATTAGGCGGCGTGAACGAGCATTTAAAACGAGTTTCATAAAATACTTCAACAGCTTTTATTCATGTTGTCATCGCGACGACAGAAAAGCTCTAGAAATTTATATTTTGCGCATATTACGCAGTTACAGTAATTCATGCTGCATTCAAGCGATGTCAGCAGAATGGGAAAACACCCTTTCCTCGGCATTGGTCTGGCACCGCATCAAGGTGGTTAACTCGGGTGTTAACCGTGGTCAAATACTAAATTAGACTCGGTTGAGCCGCATTTGTGGCTGATCATTAGCTCAATTGACTGAATTTGTGCTTATATATATATATATAGGCTTTTTTTTTTTTTTTTTTTTTTTTTTTTAGTAACTGCCACTGGTGGTGCATTGCAGGCAGTATAATATAAATACATTGTTCTTTTCACCAAGTGGGAGATGTCAAAAATATCCCCATA
Organism: Rachycentron canadum; assembly: GCA_038496675.1. NCBI lineage: Eukaryota > Metazoa > Chordata > Actinopteri > Carangiformes > Rachycentridae > Rachycentron > Rachycentron canadum. The sequence goes on along the minus strand of CM076663.1, from coordinate 4,823,058 downwards.
TCTCTGAGGTGGGGATCTAAGGCGGAGGCTGCGGTGGATGGGTTTCCCCCACTGGGTTGCTCGGATTCTCGGTGTAAATGATATGACCGGGACGTGGCATCAAGCCAGCTAGCTATTGGTTATTATACACTATATAAAATATTAGGTTTATTGTATTAACTGATTTTAAATCGATTCGGTGCATCACTGGAAACTCCCGCCCTTAAAGAGACATTTAAATCAGAAATAGTCAAGTTTCCTAACTCCCCTGAACCATCATGGTTTTTATTCGTTTGATTGACCCAACGACCAACGGTCCCCTGACGTCAGCAGATTTTAATTAACGTTAATGGCGGCCCCAAATAGCTGAGCGGAGGCAAGTGATGACCTGATATATTTCATTTTAAAGTCAACACAACTGTTCTCCATGTCGTTTGTAACCAGTAATTCGAAATGGGAAAGGAAAAGACCCACATCAACATCGTGGTCATTGGCCATGTCGACTCCGGCAAGTCCACCACCACCGGCCACCTGATCTACAAGTGCGGAGGCATCGACAAGAGAACCATCGAGAAGTTCGAGAAGGAGGCCGCCGAGGTTGGTGCTGGCGGCTCCACGGCTCGTTATTTAGGATTTTTAACACATAATCACAGCGTGTGGGACAAGTACACGAACCCACTGAGGCACATATGACGAATATCCATTAGAGGTGTTGGGTAACGGGTGTGGTGGTGACTGCAGCCTGATGTTAGCTGGGTTAAACCGCCACCTACCGTCCAGAGACGTTCACTGTCCTCATCACCGAGGCAGAAAATATCCCTCTAAACATTTTTATAGAACATAAAGGTTTAAACGCTTAGTAGAAATAATACAAAAGCGGAAGATGACTTTCAAATACATCTATCTACATCTGTGCAGCTGCAACCAGTATCACAATGGATACAAAATTTAGTATTAGAATAAATGACCTTGTTACAGCTGAAGTGATTAGTCAAAAAAAATTATTAGTTTGATTGAAAAAAATATAGCACCTATTTTCATAATCATCTAATCATGTTAGTCAATGCCAAATGATTTCTGATGCTTAAGTAAGAGGATTTCCTCATATATCATTACAAAGCAGATATTTTTGGTATATTTGGCCTCATGGTCACACAAAATGTTTCAGATTATTAGCTGCAAGAAAGATTGGACAACATATGGTTTTGAAGTAAATATAGATTAAAAGTCACTGTAGTAAATATTGCCCTCCCTGTTTAATATTGTAAGACATTGAATTCATATATGAAACACACATATGAAACAGACACAGGGTAGTAAAGTGAACCCGTGAGCTGCTTCAAACATATGTAATATCAATTCTCTATGTGCTATTTACAGTGAGCACATATTTAGAAACTATGCTGGTGTGGCAGAGGAAGGGGTGATGGGCAACGCTTGGTATTTCTAAAAGGTTCAAAGCAACAACATAAATGTCTTTCATTAAATTAACCCTATTAAATATCCTGAATTCAGTTGTAACTCACTGAAACCTTAGGTTGCCATGTCTGCTTGGAAATTTTCTAGAAAAGACAGTTTGCTGTTTTTCCATTAAAGAGAGACATGATTTTATTTAAAATAATATCCTCAGTTGATATTTCTTACTGATTTATACAATGACGCTTTATTTCTGCTAACTTAACCACAATAGATGGGCAAGGGCTCCTTCAAGTACGCCTGGGTGCTGGACAAACTGAAGGCTGAGCGTGAGCGTGGTATCACCATTGACATTGCTCTGTGGAAGTTCGAGACCAGCAAGTACTACGTGACCATCATTGATGCTCCTGGACACAGGGACTTCATCAAGAACATGATCACTGGTACCTCTCAGGTAATTATTGCATCAAAGCAACACAGGATCAAAGGTGCCTTGGGTCTAAATATAAGCAAACATTTTAACCTTTTCTGAGCTGATTCACAACCTTATTCTGTGTGCATAAGATTTACCAAGTTCTTCCTGTTTAGGCTGACTGCGCCGTGCTGGTTGTTGCTGCTGGTGTTGGTGAGTTCGAGGCTGGTATCTCCAAGAACGGCCAGACCCGTGAGCACGCCCTGCTGGCCTACACTCTGGGTGTGAAGCAGCTCATCGTCGGTGTCAACAAGATGGACTCCACCGAGCCCCCTTACAGCCAGAAGCGTTTTGAGGAAATCACCAAGGAAGTGAGCGCCTACATCAAGAAGATCGGCTACAACCCCGCCACTGTTGCCTTTGTCCCCATCTCTGGGTGGCACGGAGACAACATGCTGGAGGCCAGTGACAAGGTGAGGGACTTATCACATGCGAAGCTCAAGTTAGCATACTGCAGTTGTTATACAGGACAAATTGTAAGCAGACCCTCCTGAACCTTGTCTCAACTCACATTCCTGTCAGTCAATCGTACGTCTGTTTAATTTTAATGTGATTTATACTCGTCAATATTTTTAGTTTACAATCATCACTTCATCACCTTTTCCCTCATTTCTCTACCTGTGCCTTGGTCTGAATTCTCCATTTCAGATGGGTTGGTTCAAGGGCTGGAAGATTGAGCGTAAAGAGGGTGGTGCCACTGGTGTTACTCTGCTGGAGGCTCTGGACTCCATCCTGCCCCCCACCCGCCCCACTGACAAGCCCCTGCGTCTGCCCCTGCAGGACGTCTACAAGATTGGTGGTAAGTAGGATCACATATGTCCTGCAAAGCCAATACGATATGTCGTCACCTCACAACAACCTTACCTCGACTAAAAGGACACCACATAATAATAATCATAATAATAATGGAAATAGACACCACTGTTCTGACTTTAATACACTTCCTACCTGTTAAAAAACATGAACATGAAAAGGAATTCAAAACATTAAAATTGCAGCAAAACAAGATAAAACAGAGAAATTAAACCATTTGTTTTTTCTGATTAAGATCACTGTAATAAATTACTTGACTATTATCTCCCATACAAAAAGAAAATAAGATGAACAAACCAGGAGACACTGTGAACCACAGAGAAGAGAGAAGATAATTTTCTCTTGTCAGATGATGTAGGTGTGAGGAACTAATAAGGAAAAAATATTAACCAGCACCACCTCTCTATTTTCAACACATTATATATATATACACATATGAGCAAAAGCTCTTGACGGACACCATCAGACTTTGTAAAACAAGAAACATAATTCTCTATGTGATAATTCAAATTGATGACATTTCTTTTACTAGATTGACTGTAAGAAGTAGGACAAACTTCCCCTTTACCACAGCCATTGGTTGTTTTAAGGATGAAATAATATTTTTAAAAACTCATCAGACAGAAAAGAGAAAACACTCTTCATCCATCACATCATTACTCTTAGTTACAAACAGAGGTTCGTTTTATTATTTAAACAAAACACTCCACCTATTTTTCTGATTTGCATAAATTGTTACTGTATGTAAATATTAGCAAATAAAACCAAACAACAGTTAGCAGCAGTTTTTGTTGCAAAGACAGGGAGGAAGTGAAGAACCCTAACCCTAACCCTAACCCCAGTGATTGTTGCTTCATACCATAGACTCAGTAACTGAGTTAAATGACATGTATTAACACTATCACCCATCCATTTTCCCAACAGTGGCTGCAGGATAAACAGGGAATTTCAGATATCACTCTCTCTCTCTCTCTCTATACTATCATTTCACTCTTAATTGGAGCTGAACTGAACAACATCTTACACACAGTGAAATCAAAAATGCTCAAACTTAAAAGACTGATGCAGAGAAACACAGCATTTACGTCCACGTCTTAAAAAAATAGTCCACACTCTAGTTTCCATACAGGCTCAAAATGTACAGGTTATGTTGTAGTAAACTGAAGAGCGTTCACTCTCAGGTATTGGAACTGTCCCCGTCGGTCGCGTTGAGACCGGCGTCCTGAAGCCCGGTATGGTCGTCACCTTCGCTCCCCCCAACCTGACCACTGAGGTGAAGTCTGTGGAGATGCACCACGAGTCTCTGCCCGAGGCTCTGCCCGGTGACAACGTCGGCTTCAACGTCAAGAACGTGTCCGTCAAGGAAATCCGTCGTGGAAACGTGGCTGGCGACAGCAAGAACGACCCACCCCAGGCTGCTGACAACTTCACCGCTCAGGTGAGTCTCAGGAAATGACAGAGGAAGAATCAGAAGGAAAGAGTAAGCTGTAGAAACTCGACTGTGTTATAAACTGACACTGTGGGGTTTTTGAAGGCAGTAGTTTCTAATGAAGGCTCCTATTGAGTTGCATTATGGGATAAGGTCAAGTGTTTTTGAAGCTTAACCCACACAGGATTAAAAGTTGGTATATCTCAGCCTCTGGTGCTTTAATTCTGCCAATTCTTATTTTAAACCAGATTCTAGTGAGTGCAACACATTTATGCCAGAGCACCTCTTTAAATTAAAGGAAGTGTAATTTTATTGTGAATCTGAAGAGGCAATATTTTTGTATATTTTTTTCTGTGAACCACCAGCAGTAACTGAACGCTGATCTCAGGCCAAGTGAAAGGTGCGTGTTTAATGCCACAACTCACACTAACACCTGGTATCTAAATATCCACAGGTGATGCTGCTATGTGGTGTTTGCCTGAAGCATTAAGGTATCAGGGGGGCCGTCTACTGCTGTTTTTAACTGTACTAAACTATTTCTGTTAAAAAATGCATTTTGCCTGTTCCTGTACCTTCATCTCCCTTTCTGTCAGAGTAACCAGCACCAGCACCACATACAGATCTTAGATGTTGCTTCCATAACCTTCCCCCGTGTCTATCGCTCCTTCTCCCTCTGCAGGTCATCATCCTGAACCACCCCGGCCAGATCTCCCAGGGTTACGCCCCTGTGCTGGACTGCCACACCGCCCACATCGCCTGCAAGTTCAGCGAGCTGAAGGAGAAGATCGACCGTCGTTCAGGCAAGAAGCTTGAGGACAACCCCAAGGCTCTCAAGTCTGGAGACGCCGCCATCATCACCATGGTGCCTGGAAAACCCATGTGTGTTGAGAGCTTCTCCCAGTATCCTCCACTGGGTGAGTAAAACACTGTGAAACAATGAAACTCAGTCAATGCATCTGTCTCTCTGCACGTTTCATCTCTAAAGCTACAGCCTCTAAAAAAAATGCATATGCAATTATCATTTTTATTCTTTTTAATGTTTGACTAAAGACGGGGAGTTCGACAGCAGCATTATTTTTTATTTAACATTAATGACATTATTAACTTATGTTTATTTAGCTTATAATGGCTGTAAAATATCACGTCAGTTGTTAGTTTTAAAAAAGTTTACATCACTTTATCTTATTAAAGGTAAAACAAACTAAAATTTCAAATATTTTCATACAGTTACATACAGTTATACGTTGTATGAATAATGTCCACCAGTTTACTAGTAAACACTGACACTATTTATGTCAAAGATAGATATTTTTAGTAATATTTGAATGTATTTATCACCATATATTTGAGGACATTGAGCTTGAACTGAAACGTAATGAGGCTCCTCATCGACTCCTCTGTTTGTCTCCTTTCCTTTCCGTCTCTTCTCTCTCTCAGGTCGCTTTGCTGTGCGTGACATGAGGCAGACCGTGGCCGTCGGTGTCATCAAGTCCGTCGAGAAGAAGGTCCCCTCTGGTGGAAAGGTCACCAAGTCTGCACAGAAGGCCGAGAAGAAGAAATGAATTCTCATGCAGGACGTCCAACAAAAAGTCATGTCTCAGCAGCAGCGGGCCACCCCATCCCTTCTTCTTCCCTGCTACCCAGCGCCGTCTTCTCTGAGGCAGAGCTCTCTACTCAAGGACTGGCTTATGCTGATTAAAACCCATCGCAAAAGTTTCCGCAGGAAAGGAAGGCATGTGCCTTTTAGGGGAAACTGTGATCATGAATAAGTTGAAGCCAAAACAATAAAAATCTTAAACATTGCCAAATTAAAATGTTTCTGTTGTGTTTCAATATATTACAAGTGTTAATTGACTGCACGCTGCTTCACACATAGCAGAGCCAACACAATTAAAACACGATGAACCAGTTTTAAACCTGCAACATGATGGAAAAGGGAACAGTGGGATAAAGGATGAAGGCCTGGTCAAAAAACAGCTGTTTTATCATTTCCAGATACGGATGAATTCATTTTAAGTGTCACACCGGCAGCATTACTCTCAAAGTGACTGGAGCAGTGTGTGTGAGTTTAACACATTTCATTGTGTTGCACTGTTTGGTTGTTGTGATTGGACACAAGCCCTGAGCCAAACACAGCCATCACCTCGGCTTTAACGCAGATATAGAAATACAGAAAAACTTTCCTGTTTTGAGTAACTGTGCTGGGCACGATCTTTGCTGTGATGTTGGTGGGTTTGAGGCTCATATGGATAAGGAGACGTAAGGAGAGATTCAACACCCCGGAGAGTCTCAGGAAATAAGAAATATAAAAGGAATCAGTGCTATCATCTTGTCTAAAGTTTCTCTTCGTGATCTGTATTTAGTAAATAAACATATCCTGGATGTAAATACGACATAGAAACTAAAACAGGACTTAAAACTATTTATTTCTTGTTGCTTTGTCACATATAAACAACAACAAACACAATTAAATCAGTAGGATTTATTTAACTGTCAAGGACAAACTGAAAACAACAGACTATCGGTGAGAATTAAATGATACGTGTGTTATTGCCACCGAAGAGGGAAAGATAAACATCTGCTGACCTCTGCTGACCATTAGCAGGAAGTATAACGAAATTCATCTTAGTAGGAGGAGTGAGCCTTGAATCAAATACCCTTATCGCCATTTCTGACTCCACATAAACAATAAGATTTCAGGTCGTCCTCTGCACCACCACAGATATCCTAGATCTGCCTCTGGACCAGGGTTTAAACACTGCAGGATGATGAACTGGTGGGAGGAGGAAGCTGGATCGCCACACCCAGGCAGAGACATGTACTCGTACTTAGACAGGGGAGGCAAACTGGGGACAAACAGGAAACACAAGTGATGGGAAAAACAGCAGAAACACTAAGAATGAGGGAGACATATAGATGGAGCAAAACAGCCTTTTTGTTTGTGAACTGATTATATCTTTAAAGATGTTGATGAAGTGGACAGGAAATAAAAGAAGAATTCACCAGGTGTGTCCTCAGGTTTCATGGAAATTGAAACTGAAAGCACAGATATTGGATAAAGCTGGAGACACAACAGCCACCAGCTCCGTTCACATCAGGCACTTCAGCTCCAGGTGAGTTTACATTCATTAGACAGACAGACAGACAGACAGACAGACAGACAGATAGATAGATAGATAGATAGATAGATAGATAGATAGATAGATAGATAGGTGGGTGGGTGGATGGATGGATGGATGGATGGATGTTGTTGTGCTCCTGTTCCTGTTCCTTTTATTATTAGCTTTTATTATCATTGTTTATTTGATATAATGCAGCAGAGTCATTGTCTTTAAACATGTTTCTTTAAGGCTGAGGCGAGTGAATTATGGACGGAGAAGACCTCAGAGAGCGTCGTCTGACAAACGCCACGCAGCGTCCACGCCTCACACAGAGGCAGAAAGTTCAGCTGCAACAATCATCAACAGCGGGTGAGGCTTCAGAAAACTTTTCACCTTCAGGATTAAACATTTTGCTCCTTAATCTCAAAGTACCTGTCATTTTTGTTTCGGCTCGATTGCTTGTCGCTGTTGTTTTAACTCTTTAGTTATTAACATTCACTCAGTTCACTGAATCTCATCCCTGTCTGTGTCACTTTGCAGGGGATGGATCTATGGTGAATAAGGAGTCAGTCTCCATCTCCCCAAAGCTGACGAAGTGGATCAAAGACAACGTTGAAGACCTAAAGATCCGACAGACAGACCGTAGCTGGGCTGCAGGAGTGGTCAACGATTTCAGAGAAAACCTGCTGAAGTTCCTAAGGAGCAGCAGTGATCAGCCCTTTTTCCAGAAGGCTGAGTTCCTCACCACCGGCAGCTACTTTGAGAAAGTTAAGGTGAGGTCATGATAACACTCAACCTCTAAAACAAACAGCTGTGTATTTCATTTGATCTCTGTCCGCCTTCGTCAGATCCACAGCCCTGATGAGTTCGACATGATGCTGAAGCTTCAGGCTCCTTTACGCTTCAATATGATGGAGCTCGACGATGGCCTCTTCTACAGGATTCACCTGAACCGGGCCACTCGGACCCCCATACAAGCCTTTCTTTTGGAGAATGAGCGCACCCTGTCATCGAGCAAGGTCCTGAGTGAGATGTACCGCCTGGTTCGCAAGTTCCTCAAGACCTACAAAGGTTTTCTGATGTTTTTGTTTGGCTCGTTTCCTCCTCCACTGCTGCTGGTGTCTCTCCTTTACCTGTTAATTACATCCCACCCCCCAAAATAAAAAACTGAAGTACTTCAGAATTCCCATCGTCTCTTACTTTACTAAAAGATTAATGTAATTAACAGAATAAAGAATGGACCTTAAAGTAATTAATCAGTTAGTTAATTTGCCAGTTTTAAAAAAAAGATAAACAGAAACATTTTTCAGCTGCACTTTCTCATGTTTGATGAGTTGTTTTTTTTTATTCTTAAACTCAATCATCTTTGCCTTTGGGAAAATGTGATGGAAAAACAATTCAGAAAAACAAACATCAGATTAATCCAGAATAAAAAATCCTTAATCTAATGATATGATACATGATATCTGAACTCTCACAAACACCATTTTTACTTTTGATACTTGATAACACTTATATATTGGTTCCTCAGTCACATTTTCAATGCAGACTTTGAGTATTTCCGTGTGGTGCTGCTTTTAATTAAATTATATGAATTATGAATATAAATATGCACATTTCATAGACCTTAGTGGTTACCCATATCCTAATCCTCCGTTGCACCTCTTGTTTCCAGTGCCAGATAATCAGTATCGATGGGAGGTGAACAGGAAACGTCCCAACTCTCCAGCTGTGACTTTGTCTCTGTGCAGAACTGAAGACAACATTGACGAGCTCATCTCTGTGGACGTGGTTCCTGCTCTGGAGGTGAACAAACGATCTGATCAGTGATGGAAATCTACACAAATAAAATCACCCATCTACACTATTGGGTGTCTTATTTGGAAACATAATGAGGGGATTATGGACAAAATTAAAAAGTTACTCATGGTCACACAAAGTCAAAGAGATTCACCGTTATCAGGAACCCGTGGAGCTGAAAGTCGTTTAAGAGCGAGAGCAGGGAACAAACTGGTCTGATGAACTCTGTCAACCTTAATGATAGGCTGTGCAGACTTTGGGTTGTTTTACTGTCTGTTTTGTGTAGCCATGATTCTCTGGCCAGCGGTATTGATACTGATAGGAACAGCTTTAGATAATCACAGCAGTGTTGTACTTAAACACTTTTTGACCCAATGTGACGTCATATTTGTCTTTTTTCCTGACTGGAGGTCCACTCCTCTCAGGGCTGGCCGCTCGCCATCCGTGATGGGCCACCTGTGGACAACTGGCTGGGCAAGAAGGTTCGACAGGAGATCACGAGTTTGCCCGTGTACTTTGTACCAAAGAGGCTGAAAGGACAAAACCACGCAAACAAGGAGGAAGCCAAAGGTGAGAGATATTTCTGTCTGCAAGCAGCGATGACCAAACCCTGAGGAAAAACCTTAGTGTTAGTTTCACTGGGTTCGTTGAACACCAAACACATCGATCCTTCAAATTTTTAGGAAGAACACAAATCTCCTGTTTCCCATTAAGATTCTTTCTTCTAATTCTTCACCTTTCAGACGTGTCATTTTTGTGTGATTCATTTCACACACAACCAGTAAACACATGTATGCACATGTCCATGATGGCACCATCTCATCAGGTTGTTTTTTTCTGTGTCAGAGAGCTGGAGAATTTCTTTCTCACTCATTGAGAAGAAAATCATCATGTCTCATGGAAACAAGAAAACCTGCTGCGAGAGCAACGCCACCAAATGCTGCCGGTGAGACTCTGAACACATGGTGTTTTTTTGTTTATTTAGTATCCGTGTTAGCAGCTTTATAACTGATCTATAAAGCTATAGTAAATGATTTATTAACTATTACTAAAGTTATCATTTATAATCTCTTTTATAGAAGTTCCCTTTATATAACGTTTTTTACAAACCACTTAAAGAGTCAACATTAACACAACTGACAGATCTGAAAAAAGACACCATACTAACCTCCAACTAAAAAGGCTTGTTGATTTTTTCAATCATAGGTGTTGTGATTTTGAAGAATGAAAACATATAAATGTAGAATAAAAAGCTTTTCTAAGGGCTTTTTTGCAACAGATAATTTCATCTCTTCTTCCACAGTAAACAGAGCTTGATGCTCCTCAAATCTCTGATTGAGGGTCTGAAACAACGTTTTCCCAAAGAGCTCGATGACCTCTGCTCGTACCATGGGAAGACTGTCTTCCTCCACATGTTGTCCATCAGGTAGGCTACTCTGCAGCATCTGTATTATCATCAGCATTTGATTATCATCATAGGAAGAATGGAAATGGTGGCAGTAGTGGTTGCTGTAGAAGTAGCAGATTAAGATTAAAAGTTGTAGCCCGAGAATTAGACTAAAGTAGTCACAGTATAGTAGTTCTCAATCAGCAGACAATTAATTGACAATAATTCTGACAATCGTTTTTCTATTCAGTTTCCTCAGTTTTATCTTTTTATGTCATTTTGAATTGAAGTTATTTGGGTTTTGTAGCATTTAAAGGCTCAGGGAAAATATAATGGGTATTTCTTGCTATTGTCTGACATTTGAAAGACTTAAAATGATTTAAATAAGATGAATCAATAACACAAATAATCAGTCGTTGCAGCCTTATTGATCTATTATTGGTATTTACTGTATGTAATAAAAATTGGGCTGGTGGTTGTTTGGACTGATGTTGGTGGTTATAAAAGTTAAAAAGAAATTCTTCAGTGTCAGTGATTTCTTTACCGTCTTCTTCCTTCATCTGTCAGGTTCAACGACTCCATGTGGACTCCTCAGCAGCTCCCTGCCTGCTTCTTGTACCTCCTCAGCTCTCTGGAGGACCACGCAAGAAGAGGCAGCCTCCCTCACTTCTTCGTCCCTAAATGCAACCTCTTCTCCCCAAAAGTCTTCCCCCGCAAGGCGCTGGCCTTCCTCGTCAACGCCTTGGAGGAGCAGAAGAGGCAGAACCTGCCCCTGCTGAAGCCTCCAGCTCCTGTTTTACCACTGAAACCAGGAACTCCTTCCTCTGAACAGTTGTCTCTGCTGACTACAGGTCACTGCCTGGACACTGCCTCCAAGAATAAACCATTCATAGCGTTTACTGTATCTTTGTTTGCTGTAGCTGTAGCTTATGCCATGTTTTTTATGTGAGTAATGGGAAATGAAGATACACACTCAGTCATTTTGTTGTAAATTTCAGGGTACTGAACTCTCTTGTAAAAGTATATTAATAGTTTTCCCCAATTAATTGTCGACAAAAGAAATATTTGCAGTTTGTCTCTGGAAAAAGTATATGAAGTATATGTTTTTGTTTACAATTAGTCCAATAAGCTTCTTATTTTCACAACATATTGTTTAATCTACAAAATATGTGAAAAATAATTCTGATAAATGATAAATCACAATTTCCCATAGCCTATGGTGACATTTTGAAGTGTTTTTGCCTTATCAAATGTCGACAACTAGAAATATATTGATTATAAAACAGGAGAAAACGGCAAATTGTCATATTTGGTAGCTTAAACCAATGGAAAAAATCATATCATTTTGGTTGATCTGAAGTGCTGATTAATTTTCTGTATTTTCTGTATGAAGCATAAATTGGAGAGTTGGTCAAAAGACCACAATGTGACCAAACACAACGCAAATAAATTCAAAAATAACAACAAAGAGGTGTAAAACGAGGCAAAAATAACCACAGTGATGAATTAAATTACGACAAAAAGACACGAAAGAGCTGGTGTTAAAGTAATATTTTCGTGTTAATACGTATTAAACGGAACAGTCGAAGTGCCCCGCCATGTTTCTTACGACGCTACTTGCGGTGAACACTCCACTATAAAGGTTTGCCGCCGGAAGCGTAACGTCCTCTTCTAGTGATCCAACATGGCGGTGAGTAGCGTCTCACATCGTACGATGGCGATCAAATACGAGGTTACAGTTGAAATCCACCATCATCGGCGCCGCGGGGCCTTTTTAACGGCTGATTTGTGTTCAGATGATTAAATCCCACAATGAGCGATTTAACCAGAGGCTTATTTATCCAATAAATTTGACAGATTAGTATTAAAGTTGACAACCGAGTGATGCTAACATGCTAGCTGCTATAAACTACAGAGCCTCGGTCCACATTTACTTAATTTCTGTCGTTAAAGACGAGGTTACAAGGCTGTTGTGACACTTCAGCAGCGCGTTAAACGCGTCTGTCTTAAATGTTTGAGAGATTTCTGTTAGTTTTTCGTGTGTTTTAATGTTTTTCCGGACGTGTCTGAGAGTTCAGATCATGCTAACGGTAGAAGCAGGGTATGTACGGACATGTCCGGCCGGCATGTGACATGCTGGAGTAGAGGAACCGTGGGAAACGGAGAGAATAACAAGCTGTGGCTGTTAAACGGGGGTCGGGGTTTATTGTTGAGTGTCTGTTAGCGGGGTGGACTCGACATGGCAGTAGGGGACCAGGTGTTTCGGTCTCCGTAGCCGAACAGGTACCGCAGACCGGTTTCACGTTGTAAAAGTGCCTGTCTCGTGTTCTCCAGGACCAGGGTGAGAAGAAGGAGAACCCCATGCGAGAGCTCCGCATCCGCAAGCTCTGCCTGAACATCTGCGTCGGCGAGAGCGGAGACAGGCTGACCAGAGCTGCCAAAGTGCTGGAGCAGCTCACAGGCCAGACCCCCGTCTTCTCCAAGGGTGAGTGCGGATATCTGTTTTGTCTAGTTGCAAACATGAACTAGTTCCTGACACTTGATGAAGATGAAAGTGTCTGGATGTGTAGGGAGCGGGAGGGAAACGTGCATTTGCTGGTGTCGTGTCTTAGTGCTGTGTTTTAAAGTTGGTATTTTGTCTGTCCTCCACCTGCAGCCCGCTACACTGTGAGATCCTTCGGTATCCGCAGAAATGAAAAGATTGCTGTCCATTGCACCGTCCGTGGAGCCAAAGCAGAGGAGATCCTGGAGAAGGGACTCAAGGTGAGAGAGTCAGGTGTCTTCCTGATTCCTTATCAGTTAAAACTGAAGTCGCGCTCCTCTCGTCTTAGATGACTGAAGGGAGAACAGTTTACTATCTTTAGAAAATATCAGGTGAAAGAAACAGAATTTGTAATATATTTTTCTTCCCGTTATCTTTTATATACTAACTTATCTGGATTCTTCAGGGTTACCTAACTAACGCGCTTATACATTTTTAGCTGACCTTCTGAAAGTTGATTTAATAATTGAAAGACTGATGTCAAACAGAATTTGCATTTCCAACTTTCAGTCTTAAAGTAATGAAACGTTAATGTTGAGTCTTGTTTGTGTGAAGTTTTAGTCTCAAGTTTAAGGAAAAGATGAAACACGTTATATTAAATGGGCTCCTCAAGCTCAGTGACATTCACCTCGTACGACCTGTTCAGATATTTTCAGTTAACGGGCAGATTTCTTCAGGACACTGAACGCTGTCAAGTTTCTTTTGTTACAATCACTTAACACAGCTACATGATGATCTGACTTTCTAAGGCAGCAACACTGGCGTTAAGGCAACTATTAACTTTAAGCATAATGTTGCAATAAAGCATTTGTCCTCATCTGCTCCTTCTGCCTCCAGGTGCGTGAGTACGAGTTGAGAAAGAACAACTTCTCAGATACTGGAAACTTTGGCTTCGGCATCCAGGAGCACATCGATCTGGGCATCAAGTACGACCCCAGCATCGGCATCTACGGACTGGACTTCTACGTGGTGAGTGACGCACAAAGATCCAGGCTGGTGGTTGGAGGTTCTGTGGTGGGGTTCAGGATTTTCTTTTTTTTTTGGTTTGTTTTTAGTTGAGTAGCTGCTGAATTTTTATGATTTATGTGAAGGACTCGTATCTTGAAGATGTGTTGACAAATAACTGCTGAAATTAAAGCAACAAAATGCATACGACATATTTGAGGGTAAATTCGTCTCTAAAAAGGTTTTGAGGTTTTAATGAGATGAATATACCTCATGGTCAAAGAGTGGCTTGATGTTTGAGACCACAGGTTGCTGCTGAGTTAACGGGTGTAGATTTACTTTACTTACTTTATTTGATTTGACTTAGTGACTTGGTCTTAGTTCTTATTTTTATTTGTAGCATTTAGTTGAGTTTGTTTACCCTGATTGACAAAAGTACAGTATATGGTCACTTGATACTGATAATAAACATGAAGATTGATGATTAATGAAGATTACACTGGCAGTTTTCCCTTTTAATGTACATTTCACGATGGTCAATCTACTTAATAGTCAACAGAAATATAGTCTCTTAAATGCTGTTTACATTCTGATCTTTAGACGAATGTTTGTTTCATTATTTCAAAAATAAATCACGTCTGTGGTCGATGTGACAGGAGCTCATCAATAAGTTATTAGAGGAACAACTTCCAAGAAGATGAGGCAAATTTCCCACAAGCATTAACACTAAATATAGTGCTGATTGATGCCTGTTCGTGTGTTATTCAGTAACCGTTTGTGTTGGAAGCTTTTCTGAGCTGCTCTGTCCTCTGTGTTCAGGTTCTGGGCAGACCAGGCTTCAGCATCGCTGACAAGAAGCGGAAAAGAGGCCGTATTGGTTTCAGGCACCGCATCCGCAAAGAGGAGGCCATGCGCTGGTTCCAGCAGAAAGTGAGTACATGCAGGGTTTTCACACGTCCTGAGAGAGAGAGAGGGAGGTCAAAGTGAGGGTGTCAGAGAGGGAAACGTTGGTCTGTGTGCTGACGTGACCCACTAACATTAATATAAACAGTTAACGTAGCCATGAGGCAACAAAGCCAACCACTGAAATGATGCAGCCACCGAGGCGAGTATCACTGAATAACATCATCATGGTTGATGTCGGATCAAAGACGCTTCAAAGGGACGTTCAAGTGTCGTAAAACCTTTTGTATCGTGATACAGGAAGTAGGAAGTAAGGAAGTCCCTTATTAATCAAACTCAACAACACTACTTCTGTCATGTTACGACTTAACAAGCTATTCATTTAGTGCCTATAAAGTTAGAGTTCAAATTTTAGATTTTTACTAATATAAGATACATTTTCTTGATAATAATAATCTGTACTTGAGTTTGTCCTGATGTTGACAGTGTCTCAAACGTACGTCGGGTATTCAAGGTAATAATTGTATATAACCGAAGTCATTGCTGCAAATTTTGTTTTTATTTAAGTTTTCAATTTTTGTGATTATCTAAAAGAATTTAAGATTATAATTTTTTTTTTTTTTTTAAGACACTGAATGTGTAACTATGGGTAATTATAATCATCAACACATCTATTAAAGCTCAAATCACTATATAGAGACATTAATTAGACAAGAGTAAAGAATTAGAAGAAACTATGTAATAAATTGAAATTGGCTGATTTGAAGCTGTAGAAGAAGAACAGCTAACATGTCTCTTTAACTTGAATTACTGCAGAGGGAAACAGCTCAAATCTTAGTTTCAGGACCATTTGACCTGAAGGAAACTGTATATAAACACATTAGTAACGTTTAATTTCCCCCTTTTCTTCCCCAGTATGACGGTATCATCCTCCCTGGCAAGTAAAGGACCACCTTTTGATCTTGTTTGTAACAAAGTAATAAAATGGAAAAAATGACTCTGTCTGATGTTGTTACTCAGTATTTGTGTCGACGCCTCCAGTGTCGGGTTACTTTACAAAACTGTGGATACTTGAGACAAAACGACGGTGAAAATCAAATCGACATCAAGTCTGAGTGAAAACACTGAATCCTTCTCTTCCTGTAAGAGAATAATTTATATCAACAAAGTTCAAGTGACTTATTTTTCTTCAACAGGATCAAAACATTAAGGACTAAATATTAAGTAAAAAACATTCAAAGTTAAAACAGAATGGAATAAAATGGCCTCAAATATAAAAGTCACATCATCACAGCCTCAGCTGATGAAAGTTTAAAGTCCAGGTTTTTTTTATCATCAGGGCTTTTTTCTGATTTAAGTTCTTTATTTGTAGAAATTTAATTTGTGTAAATTATAAGAAGGAATAATTCTGTGTACTTTTTATGGCTGATGCCATTTTCTAACTGTGTCAGGACGAATTTTTACCACACGGTGGCAGCGTAGACCCAGTGATGTGTTCAAGTGTCGGGTCTGAGCTGGGAATTTCAAACAGTCCAGCACATGAGCTATTTTCAGATCTCACCTTTAACCCCCAGGGACCTGTCCCGGGAATTGACTGCTCTTGTGTGGATCACATCGGGCATCTTTAAATTTAGGAATCGCATTTTAAAACCACAAAGTAAAAGACCTGGTTCTTTGCTACACACGGTTATAAAAAGTAAAAAACACTACATATATAAAATACATAATTATCTTCCATTGAACACAGCTTCACCTTCTCCCTGATGATCTGTTCATGTCATCAGTCGAAGGGCTTGTCTGTTTTTGTGTGTTTTGTCTGTTTGTCTACACATTGTTTGTTATTAGTTGAATTAGAAAACACAACTTTTACATAAATGCAGGTGATTCTAGTGGATTGTCTCTTTCTTTTCACCGTTATCTCCGGATGGTTTCATACTTGGACGTCTGAACATTTGTGAAGTTAAAGCACACGGACGACAAACAAACATCCCCTGATCAACTTAAAATATTGATGTCAACCACAGTCTTTAACTTAAACTAACAACCTCCTGTTTCTGATCCACATGTATGGCGGTCGTGGTTCTTACAGCAGGTAATACAGGAGCATTTTCCAGCAACAAAGTATAAGTAAATGAAAAGACAAAGAGAGAAACTGGTTCGTTTTGTTTAGGTTTGGCTTTATTCAGTGAAACCCCACAGAAACCAGCAGCACAGAGCTCATCAGAGAAGGAGCCAGACACAGAGGGAGTCAGCTGATGGACTCGTCAGCCTCCTCCTGTCTCAGGAGAAACTAACATCCATCATTAACTGTTCCCTGTTCTCCACAGCTCTTGGCTGTGAGTCTCACTGCTCATTCAGTCGGTGGTTTTGTCTTAGTTTCAGTAAAAATTAGACGTCTGAGGACGACGAACGTTTCAGAACAAACACAGGTGAGTTTTCTATACGTTTTTATTTCCTCAATTTGTTGCACTTTTCCTCATGAGGCATTTTTTTAAAACACATTTTTCAGATTTTTTAAAATTCATTTTCTCAGTCTTGTTGGTTTCTTGGGGAAGATAAATAGTGGGTTTGTACTTTTTATGGTTATTCATTGTGAATCTCACCTGTGTTGTTGATTTCACGCTGCCTTCCTCTAAATCCATCCACTCCATTGCACTTATAAAATGTTTAGTCCTACATCTATATATATATATATATTTTTTTTTTTTTTTGTCACAATCCA
Source organism: Rachycentron canadum (assembly GCA_038496675.1). Taxonomy (NCBI): domain Eukaryota; kingdom Metazoa; phylum Chordata; class Actinopteri; order Carangiformes; family Rachycentridae; genus Rachycentron; species Rachycentron canadum. Next base: position 4,805,549 of record CM076663.1, on the reverse strand, counting down.
GCTACACTACTTCTGACAGATACCGTTCAATAAATAAAACAATAAACAGGTTTGTTTATTGGTGAGAAATCTTCATTATTGCAGTGTTTTATTTTTGTCAGAAATGGCTCATTTCCTGTCGCGCTCACACACTCCTGTCATTCACCCTGTTCACTGTCTCACACTCACACTCACACACACACACTCTGCCTAGATACATCTTTGTACACAAACTGCCAGTGGATTCACAGTCGTCTTGATGTTTGTTCAACCCAAACACAGCCACTGTTCCCATCTCTCCCTCCTTCATCGTCCTCCATCACCTCCGCCTGCTCCGCTCGCCACCTCATCCCTCCTCCGTTTCCTGTCACTGTTAAACCTCCTGAGACCACTTTGGATCATGCAAGCTCTCTTTTCTGTCTTGCACGACTTGCAGCGCACATGCATGGGAGTTATTTAGCTTCTGATTTTAGCAACAAGTAAATCAAGCCACAAAACCATAAAATCAGTCAGATCAGTGCTTCAAGTGAGACCATGCAACTTTTGAACAACATTATTCTTCTTTTTACAAAAGAAAAGTTGTTTTGATGAGCAATAATTTGCTGTTACAGCCTCACTTGGTCCTGAATGACCAGAGGTTTATGGTGTCTAACGTTGGCAACCTCTAAATACACGTTTGCTGTATATTTCTGGGTCAGTTGACTCTTCACTTGTGTTACTGTTAAACTACGTTTTACCATGAAACTGCAATTACAACTTTTAGTCAAACATCTCACTTGCTTTAAACTGTCCGTTATTATTTTTTGGCCCCTAAAATGTAAACCTTTGTTTAATTTTCTTTGCCCATTGATATAAAATTATTAATATTATTAAAGTCTTGCTGCTGTTTAATTCTGCTCTTGGATCTTTACACTGTTGATTTGTAGGAATGATAAGGTCGATGAAGTTCTGGGAAAAAGGTGTTTGTTTGTTTTTTTTTTAACTTTTCCACTTAAGCATGAACAGAAAAAAAGAGCAGCCATGATCCAGATTAGAGCGAAAAAACAATTAATTGATCAATAGGATAATTTGATTAATGGTTTTAGTCATTTTTCAGCCAATAACAATTGAAAAATGATAAATAAGCTGCTTTTCTCTCTTATGTGTTATTTCAAATATTTGGGACAATCACTTTGGTTATTTTAAGTATTTTTACACTTTTTTGACTTTTTTTTTTTTAACCATTAAAAGGCTGATTGAAAAATGGCAGATTAATTGATAATGAAATAGTGATTAGTAGCAGCCCTAATCCAGATGCTCTCCAGAGGTTAAACCATCCCTCCTCTGCTCTAGTCTCTCCCCTGCTTCTTGTGTCTATGCTGTGATGGTCTGTGGGGCCACGCTGCTCTCTCTGCTCCGGTTCTTCCCGGGCTGCTGCTGCTCTTCGTGGGCCGGGGTGTTGCGGTGCTGCTGCCGGCGCGGCGCGGGGCGGGGCGGCAGGGTGAGGGTGCAGCAGGACACCCCCACCGTGGGCTCGGGCAGATCCTCGGCCATGGACCAGCTGTCGGTGGCCGGGTCGTACTTCTGCACGGCCGCCTTGTAGCGCTTCTCCGCCTCGTTCCAGCCCCCCAGCAGGTACAGCTTGTCGGCCAGCGGGGACAGGCCGGCGGTGCTCACCCCGAGCGGGAGAGGGGCGGCCCGGCTCCACGCTCCGCTCTCCGGAGAGAAGACCTCCACGGACAGCACATCCACCCTCTCTCCGCCGGGTCCCAGCTGGCTTCCTCCCACCACGTACACCTTCCCTCCCAGGGTGGCAGAGCAGTGCCAGCCCCGGGGGGTCTCCATGGGGGCCTTCTCGGTCCAGGTGTCGGTCTCCACGTTGTACCGGGCCACTGAGCGGGAGTAGGCGCAGTTGATGTAGCCGCCGGTCACCAGGATGTCCCCGGAGGGCAGGGTGGCGCTGGAGTGGCAGCAGCGGGGCACCTCCATGGGCGCACGCATCTGCCAGGTGTTGGAGGAGGGCAGGTAGCTCTCGGTGGTGGCCAGCAGACCCTCCACGTTCCGGCCGCCGATGGCGAAGAGCCGCCCGCCGCTGGCAGCCAAGGAGAAGTGGGTGCGGCGCTGACGCATGCTGCTCAGGTGGAGCCAGGTGTTGAAGCGAGGGTCGTATCTGAGGGGGGTGGGGGTGGAGGGTCATATTCAGAGGAGGCAGAGGGCAGAAGAAACAACTGCCCCACACACATGGAGGTAGTTTTTTTTTTTTAGCAGCTTTGTTTTTATTGATAAAACCTTTATCATAGCTTATTATTTTATAATGCGTTGTTTCTCTAATCATCATCAATGGACTGTTTGACCTTTAACCTCTGTAAGTCTCTAGATCAATTGGACCCAAATACATTAACAACTTGACCCTGCTGTCATTTAGAGGAAGGGACTGAAATGAGTATTTATAGTGTTTAACTTGGTTGTTCACAACATTTAGGTTAGAAATTGATGTGTGAAAAATTAAAAAATAGAGAAAAAAGTACCATAGATCCCCATTAGGAAGGGTGTTCAGACATGAGGACTTTGTCTGAGACAAACTGAGACTTTAAACCATCAAGTTTGTAGTTGTGGTCTTAGATGTTAATGCCTTGTTAATTATAGGCTTTTGGTCTGTAACTATTTCCCAGGTCACTGGTCTAACGCTCGTTTTTATGGGTTTTTGTTACGGATTCAGGAGTGAGATGAAAAGATAAAACAAGTGAAAGAGACTCGACATCAAACACATGGAAGTTTCCACAACCTGGGAACAGTTGTTCTCACGAATGGTCCTTGCCCATGTTTCACGTGTGTGTCTTGCGTCGCTCTCACCTGCTGAGGGTGCTGACGGCGTGTTTGGCCTGGTTGCGGGCGTCGTTCTGGTCCTCTCCTCCGGCCACGTACAGGAAGCCGTCCATCACAGCCACACACTGGTTGAAGCTCTTCGCCGGCAGCTGACTGAGGTGACGCCAGGTGGCTCCTCCCTCACGAGGGTCCCTCCACAGCACCTGGACACCGGGGTCAAAGGTCAGTGAGGGACGTTCTTCAGGTGAATACATGTAACTAACGAGAACACACAAGTACCAAAGGGTATAATTTCCTCTGAGGGGGGTCAACATGTCCCTGTTGACCCCCTGACTTTATAAAGTCATTAAAATCATCCTCAGAACGAGCTGCGAACGTCCAGAGGACAGAAGAGACAAAATATTCATGTGCTCATCAGTGTTTTTCAGCTGTTGGTAAACCTGGACACTACTATTCACATGAGTTTGTTATTTACATTTTTCTTCTTCTGTATGTCATGTAAATATTAAGAATGTATATATTGTCCATTATTGACAGGGTATATTTCTATATTTTGAAGTTGGGGGTTATATTATTATCTTCATTTTTCTTATATTTGTATATATGAGATGGAGCAGAAAGTATTTCTTGTTCTAAATCTGATTAAATCTGACCACGACTTTCACTGAACCTTAACCAAGTACTGCAGTTACTGAAGGGGATATTATAACTGCAAGAAATGAAGGAGGGGGCCCCAATAACAACTTTCAAAATAATGTGTTATTTAATGTGTACTTTTATATTTTTAGATATTTTTTTGGTCTGTGAGCCTCCATCCTAACTTCTGAAAACTAAACCAACCTCACGGCTCAGAGCCCTCTCGGTGAGCGATGGACGGCCTCCAATGGTGAGCAGAGTCTGCTGCCCGGCGCGGACCTGGGTGCGTCGGGACTGCAGCGTGTTCTGCTGGTAGGGCAGCAGGTGGTAGTTCATGGCGTCCACCAGCAGCCGGTGACACTGTGGGTCCAGCATCATCCGAGGCACCGGCTGGATCTGACTCACCAGCTCGCTGGCTGGGATGGTCTCAAAGCGGACATGAGTCAGGAGCTCTGCGGCGTGGACCTGGCGAGAGGCGTCGAAGTCCAGCCACTTCATGGCCAACTGGGGAGAGACATTTTCAGTGAATAAGACAAAAAAAAAAAATGTGTGAAATGGTATAATAGTCTTCATATGTAGCTGCAAAACTATTAACAGGATGTCAACAAAACAAGTTAAAACTAAAGATTAAGGATAGTAAAGGTAGGAATTTATCTATTTTTCCCATAAAAATAGATAAATTATTAAATATGTGCAAAGATCCAAAAACCTTGAGAAAAAAAAAGTGTGGAAAAAAGACATGCTTGTAAAAATACAAGCTTAAAATTCTTAACATTAAAGTTTAATTGGATTTATTTCATTAACTGATGGTGAAGACAAAAATAAACTGACTGGATTAAAAGTTCAATGAGTAAAGCATATGTGAGCATAAGGCGTGATTTCTTTTAATTAAACAGTAATTTATAGAATAAATTATATCATATAAAATGTTATAAGACAAGTCAAAAATGTATTTATATTATACTTGTATAATAACATTTTACTTCATTTAGTCACTTTTGGGACTCCATACATTCACTTAAGGCAAATTAAAAAAGGAAATGATATAAATCAAATATAGAATCTAAACAATATGTCACACATGTACCTTGAAGGGCCCTGGTCTGCCTTAAAGATATCAATAAAAATAAAAGTAAAAATAACCAGTTCAAAAATTAAAAATAATCCTCAACTCTACCAAATAAAAGTTAAATTCAATCAGGCTCTGACAGACTCACATTTGGTCCAGTTTATAAATACAACTATAACTTCTTCTGCCCCCTCAGCTGTCTGTCTATTTAGGTCCATCATGGAGTTGTATATTAATAAACAAGTGCTCTTCTTGCAAACAGTGTGAGTTATAATTGGTGGTTTCTGCTCACAGTTGACCTGCAGGTGACTGGCTTGGATTCATGGCTCTGCGTGAGGCTCTGAACAGCTGGTCAGGGTCTGTTTTTAGGTCTGGATGAAAATAGTGGGTCGACGATGAAGACCTGGCATTTCTCCTCTGTTTGGATATACGAAGTGACGACTATGTTCCCAGTAATTCATGTCAGGACGCTTTAGATTATAACTGACTTTCTGTAATAAAGGCTTAAGCTGTAGCTATGACTCAAGTCCAACAGGTAATTTTTCAGATTTCAGCCTTTGACTTTCTAAGGCAAAGTTTGAACTCTGACCTGGAAGGCCGTGACCTCCGAGGGCAACATCAGCATGTCGTCCTGCAGGAAGGCAGAGATCTGCTCCAGGGTCAGCTGGGTGAACAGCGGCGTCTCTGCGAACTGCACAAAGTTCTCCAGGACGAAGCGGCGGGCGGCGTCGCACACGGGCAGCAGGCCGTAGGCCGCAGCAATGTTCCAGATGTAGACGCAGGTCTGGACGTTGAGCTCAGCCAGCAGGAAGTCCATGCACATCTTGAGGAGCTGGGGGATCTGCAGGGTGGCGGCGGCAGAGACGGTGCAGCCGATGGTGTAGAGCGACATGTGGACGCGGCCCAGATAGGCGAAGGTGATGACATTGGCCAGGCCTGCAGACAGAGACATGGACATCTGACACAACTGTAGTCAAACATTCATCTCTCACATAACAACTGTTTCTGGCTGAAGAGACAAAACTACTGTGGTCAATGGAAATTTGAGGGATTATAGAGGGATTTAAAGGGAAAATCCCCAGCATTAAAGAAGATGTTTGTAAGTTTTGCTATTACTATATAGCCAACATTAGCATTAGAAGCTGTTTACAAAGGCTTCAGCTATTGATATATTTTCAAGATTACAAGAGGTTGCAGTCCTTTGAGCAGCACTACCTCCTCAGGGCAGAGTGGACGCTACAGTGACTCGCTATCGGAAAGTGACAAGATGGGCTGAATGGGCTGGGGCTAGATGGTTAGCATGCTAACTTTGGTAGGAAAATAAGTCATAGAATTAGAAAAGGGTTTAACCAATAGAGACAGTTTGGTGATAAAAGGAATCAAGGTTGATGCTAAAATCAAAATGTTTCTTCTAGACCGGTAATTAAACAGCTGTTCATGCTAACGTTAGCTAAGGAACAACAGCAAAACTTTAAAATTGTTCCCTTTGAGTCGGAAAACATTTGATCTGGTCAAAGCACCACTGAGGATTTATGATGATCACACTGAGCTTTATGGGTGAACTGACCGATCGATGAAAGAGTGAGCTGGACAACATAAATCAGAGTGTTCATTGATCTTGGTTGGCCTACCCAGAGGTGAGAGGGAGGGCAGCTCCAGGCGCTTCATGCCAGGATCTTTGGCCAGAATCTCTCTGAAATACTGACTAACTGAAGAAAGGACCAGCTTGTGGACGTCAAAGGCCTTTGTCTTACAGGCCAACTCCAGGTCAGTCAGGAACCTGAGAACAAAGGACCATGAAAACAAAATATATATAGGATTTGTCACAATGCAGACGGATGTGAAACATTACAGTACGTACAGTAAGTACCATATAATATTACATGTAATGCAATACATAATATAATTAACTGTTATACATTATACAACATCCATTAAAAATGTGAAATACAAAATGACCAGATATAACATAAAATAAAGTAACATTTTATGAAATAAACAATAAAATGTGATACAATAATGCACAACTAGATACCCAATGTAAGAATATAATCTGGCATCAGAACAACCTCTCCAGGATCCTCTAGTAAATTATGACACAATATGATACAATACAATTACAATATAATAAGAAATGATACAATATAATTGTAAAATGAAAAATAAAATGTAATCTTATCATAATTGTAATGTATTTACATTGATCATATAATTACAATATAACAAACACAAGTGTATCATATCATATCATATCATTTCCAACCCTATATAATCATGTAAGTGACTGAACTGACTTCTCCTGGCGCATCTTGCTGAGCTCCTCCAGCAGGGCGTTGCCATGCAGGGGTCGTGTCAGCTCACTGCCCAGGCCCAGGCCTCTCTCTCCGGGCTTGATGACCGGCGGGGGTAGCGGCAGGTTCAGGCTGTTCAGCTGGGCGATGTCCAGCGCCGCCATCTGCTCGATCTTCCTCACCCCGGTCTCCACCACCACCACGCCGTCCCCGAGGCTCTGCACCTTCAGTGGGGTGGCGCTGGTCTCTGAGGCGACCTGGGAGATGGTTTCCACGGCAGGTTTCTTCTGACGGGAGGCCTTCTTCTTAGGAGCCATCTTAATGAGTTTTCTAGGTTGGAGTTTACTTCTTTATGACTTTATGTTACGTTTACTGAGTTGACTTCTGGAGTAATTCACTTGCTGAAAATCCAGCAGATCAACAACAATAAGTGAAAATTAAAAATAGCAGAAACTCTCTGCTGTTGGCTGGATGTTGTAGCTCTGTACTGTCCTCTTCTGAGCAGAGGGAATATTAGGTTTAGATAGTTTTTATTGGTGGTTTAACACAGCACACAGCACCTGAAAGAAGAGGAAAAGAGACAGAATTTATTTAAAATTCAGTTTGTAATTGCACCAATAAATAATTATGAAACTATAATTCCACCATCTGTTTGTTTCCCATGACTTTCCCATAATAAAACACAGTATAAAATAAACCTAATTTCATCTGAAATCCATCTCAAAATGATGTGCTGTTCAGTTCAATATGTGCTTTCATCTACAATGATATAACTTTGTATTCAAAGCAAAGCAAATATGCAAAAACATGTTTGGTTTATGTTCTTCAGTAGTGGAATAAAATGCCCTGTATTACTGATGGATTCTTAAAGCTTCTGAAAATGTGTTTTTATGATGTCTGTATAACTTTAAATATTCGTGATTATCCATATTAAACAAATTAATTCATGAAGGGTAGCCTCCAAAAATACAGAGACTTTCTGCATGATCACATTTTTCTAACTGAGTCCCCCACAAGAGAAACTACTGAGAAGTTTGGATAAAAACATCAGGACAGAAATCTGCCAGGTGAAAGGAGTGTTTAAGATGCTGAACCCCATTTTTTATAGTAAGAATACGTATTTTTAAGGCCTTTAAATACATTTTTAAATCAGTTTCCTTAAAACTTTTAAAGTTTTCTGACACATTTCATCTGCATCTCATCTCCAGTTATTGATAAACAACTGAATCACTGTATTGTGTCCTGGTCATTTAAGGCCACACCAACCTACTGACAGATGCACGTTGCTCAGCTAATCTCCAGCCAAACACACAACACAACCAAACACTGAGTAACAACACGTTTTCTAAATCCAAACTCAGTGTCCCTGTGGACCAGTGGCAGTGTGAACGACAGGTGCGGGCGTCCTCTGTGAGGCCGCCCAGAAACGAAGCTCAGCACCGGATCGGATTTGTGGTTTATAGTGGCTCCCAGCATTCATTTCTGCACTTCACACGCTGTGCATTTCGCCCACAGATCAACTGGAGAATCTTATTCATGCTCGCAATGAGCCGAGGTTTGCAAACTGCACAGAGCAGAGCAGAGGAGGGACTGCAACGGAGTGGGATCATATTTGAGAGAAGAAGGTGGAGGAGGTCTGAAATAAACAAAGAAATGATGTATGTGTAACTAAATGGGCTCTGTTTTTGTACTTTTTGTGTTTCATGGATTTGATTGTGTATCTGTTGTTGTACTGGCATGAGACATGGGTGGGAGGAACTGGATGCCTCTGCCCTTGTGCTTGTGTCTCTTTAATCATTTCATTTGAAAAACTTTAATTTAAAAAAAGAGACTAAAAGTAATGAACATTGGATCCAAACCAAAACCAACATCTGCACCTGAGTCTCAAAAAAAAAGAAGATAAAATGAAATTACTTGGATAATTAAAAAAAAAAAAAAAAAAGAAAGAAAGATCTGGAAAACTAAACAGTTCACACACCGTCCGTCGCTGTCCAGCCCTCGGACGTTCATAAGGCAAAAAGCACCTTTCATATAAAGGTTAGAGGCTTTAACCCACCAATCAGAGCACAGCAGCAACACCCTGCAAACACATGAAGGCCAACGAGCTCTTCAAATATAAAAACAGACAATACAGAGCTCCTATAATTGTACACATACATAATAAATATGCTGAATTTGCTCTGACAATACTTTAATTCCCAGGACGAACAGTGCAACGACAACAGCAACTCTTCAGTTGAACCTTTTGTCAAAACACAAGTAAGTTTTAAATCTCCAGAGATGAAGGGTGTGTTCGGGTGCGAACTGAAAGTAACCACAGGTCCTGGAGCCTGAACCAGTTTTACACGATGTTTGAGTCCCTGAGCTTCATTAAGATAATTGTCTATGCAGAAGTTGTAGCATTTTACACCACTTTTGTTGTTTAAATGTTTTTCCAGCCGTTCTAGAAACAGAAAACTGCACATTTCACTTTAATGACTGAAACAAGTTCAGACACTGATCTAGTGTCGTTCATAGATCTTCCATTAGTTTTTGAGGTTTCTGTTAAATCCCATTTCAAACGAGCACATGTCCCTCGTACTCCTCAGGGTTTTGCTGCAGGTGATCTTCCTCTTAATAATGTCATTTGAAATAACACCGACTTTACTAATGATGCTACTGCCAGTGCCACTGCTTCTGAAACCTGACGCCCTTAAACCTGAATGTCAGCTCATCAAAATGCCAGTTTGGTTGTAACTTCAGTTGTGAGCTTCCATCCTCATGGCAAAAGTCTTCCAACGCCAACAACTCAGCTCCGGCGTCAGTGACCACAGATGTCTTTCCCTCCACCCCTCCTCATTCGCTCTGTGTCTGAACTTGGCTCTTTTTAAATAGCAGCCACTGGCTCGCTGGCCAACAGGCTCCACACATGGACAGGAGACAGGATCGTACAGGACAGAGCAGCAGCAGCTGTCGGTGTCATATGAAGAGGAGGAGGCTCACGGTTACAGACGCTATAGGCTGTTTGGGATGTCGCAATCCCCTTTAAAACAGATGAAACAGCAACGACAACGTATAACCTCGTCACATCAGAAAGTCCCGATCGTCCAAAGTGCTGCAGCACGAACTCACCCCTCAAAAGTTTCTGTGAATGTGACCCTCAGAGGCACAGAGCCATTAAAAACAAAGGGGAAGGTGATAAATTCAGTGTTAGTGCCAAATGGTGACAGGAAGGGGCAGGATGAGGATTAAAAAATATCTTATGTTGTTTCTTGTTTCTACTCATGAGCAGTGTAATGATCTTCATAATGAAGACTTATTTCTGTAGATAAGTTCTTCTCTTATCTCCCTCCCTGTCTTTATGCTGTAAAGATAAAGGGTGTAGTTATATAAATATCTATTTTTCTTTTTATGAAGCCAGTTTATTCCCACATTCTAGAAAAGATGTACTGGTTTACGTAGGGTTGTGTTTTGTTAGTTTGGAACGTGATCTTCAGCTTCCATAGACTTTAAATTAGCAGAGTAAAAGGTTTATTTCCCTCTGAAATGTAGTGGGACAAAAGTATAAAGCAGCATAAAACAGAAATACTCAGCTAAAATAAATACCTCAAAGGTGTAGTCAAGCTCAGAAGTCGAGGAAACGTAAATTTAATTTTCCACGGCTGAAAATAATATATGTGAAATGTAAAATCGCAGCCTTGGTGAAGTTTCAAACAAACAAATCAGTTGTTAACCGAGTGATTTGTTGGCATGAAAATAATCTCAGCTCTGTGCGGATCAGCCGTCAAAAATATCTGGGCCCAAGGTTAACGCAGGGAGCAGCTGCTCTGTCATCCACCAAACTGGGATCCAGACCTCACACCCGCCCCCCAGCTTCACCACCACCACCATCGTCATCATCTTCATCGTCACTGACAAATATACTGTAACCGACAACAGCATCTCCTTTCAAAACAGCAGCATTCAACAGCAACATCCCAGAAGTCCTAATCTCCGAACTCGGCCGTTTCTGAGAGACAGGAGGTGGAACAGCTGGTCCTCTGGAGCCTGGACTTTAAAAGGAAACCTTCCTACCACCAAGAAGCCGCTCATCTAGGTCTGCAGGACAATCATCAAGTCTGTTCTACACACATCAAGCGGGAAAGATCACTGGTGCCGACCTGCCCAGCATCCAGGGATTCAAACACCTCCAAAGTCAGGAAGCAGGCTCACAACCCTGGGGTTCAACTGCTGCCCTGAAAACTAAAACATCCACCTGACGTCTCAACATTATCCATCATTTGTTAAGGGAAATACAAGCAAGCTGCACATACTGTGTAATTCTTGTATACATAACCACATACTGTCTAAAAATCTAATTATTCCTCTATCGTCTCACTCCTTACACACCTTGTACAGTGAGAAACCAGAGTTTAATCCCTTGTATGAACAAACAAACTTGGCCCATGACGCTGATGATATATGAGAAACTCAACCTGTAAAGTTTGACTCCAAAATGTCTCAGATCTCAGATGTTTGTCTGCGAACAGATATAATACCTGAACAAGGATAAATAGAGTTTGTGAGGGATTGAAGTGACATCATCTGTTAGTTCCCAAATGATTCTAATTTTAGATCAAAATTTACAAATGTCAAAGCTGACACTCTTACAATCCTTTGGCCTATAACGCAGGAATCCATGTGTAGAATATATTACCCTGAAAGCTATTACTGTAAACATCCAGCTGGACAGAAATAAGAGTCCAGTTTGAGTAACTGCCAGCGTTTCGACCCACGTGGTTCATGTGCTGCAGAGCGACATCGTACCTTCTTGATCTCTGCGGACAGATTTGTATTTATTTACATCCTCTGGCTGGAACATGTAACTATTCTTTCGTTTTTTTCCCCAACATTGTCAACATTAAATGTATGTCTAGGGTCATGTCACAGTAATGAAACTGGCAGTGTTTCCTCAGTAATCTCATAAAAGCTTGTTCTTTAGTGGTTTTTAACAGCATGATGGGGGCGAACAGAGAATTAACGGAGTGCAATTGCAGATTAATTTGCGGTTGCCAGGTGGTGATGTGTGTGGGTCTTAATTCGAACTGAAAAATAAACTGTTTCAGAGTGTGAGAACAGAAGATGGGTGGTAATCTAACCACCAGGGGCTTTGACATTTTATTTTTAGACATTGACCTCAATGTGCTAGTGAATCTGCTTTGAGAACTTTAGATTTTTCAAAGAAACATTTATTGATAACATTTATCAAAGATGCCTCAGAAACCACCAGCAGAGAGTGTAGTGGGTGTTTTCACGATGTCACAGGATCGTTGTTGTTATTCTTGAATTCTTAAAATTAATATTCGTCCAGTGACTTCTGAAAGAACAAAACACACATTCGACTTTCAAATCAAAAGTTCAACCTTGGACACCTCATGTTTTTGAACTTTAGACACAGTCGGGCTGTCTGCTGTCGCCTGCGTCTAGTTTATATGCTAAAATGAAATAATCCCCTCCCACCTCAGGCCTCCTACATTAACAACAGAGGGGTATCACCTTTCTCGTCCATCTAAAATATCAAATGATTCCTTTTAAACTGGCACATCACACATTAACTCAACACCTGCAGTTACAGAGGGCAGCATTAGCATTTATTTGGAGTCATGTTTCCAGCCACGTGATAATCATAAGTACAACATTTGTACTCTTTTATCTCTGTTTTTGGTCTCCACCAAGAAGAAATATCTGGTTCGTAAGATGCTATATTCACCGGCTGGTCGTTAATTGTGAGTCTGTGTTGTTTATTGGCAATTAGGTCGTGAACAGTTGGTTTTCTTCACCTAAACCAGTTTCCTGCTGCAGCTGGATGGGGCCATGAGATCAGTGAGACTGAACCAAGCCAGGTTAAAGGCCACGCAGCCAAACAATGAGCTGAAAGATGTTAAAACACTTCCTGCAACTGCAGCGTCGAGGGATAACTTTGCATGTATTTGTCACCATCAGTGCCCTCTTTCACATACCAGAGAGAGCCACTTTAAAAAGACAGTGGATTACAGATCCTTTAAACTTACCATTCAGCTGAATCAACATCTCAATAAAACTGAATATTCTGATCAAACTTTCTGCCATTTTGTCGACCACCTGTTTCTGTATATAGAGTATAAACATATATAAAACACCACCCTGCCCCATCCCTCCCCACCACATCTATCACTTTGTGGCTGTAGCTGAATACCTTTGCTTATCTCAGGAGGGTATTTATAGGAGCTGACCCACACAATATGTATGTATGTGTGTGTGTGTGTGTGTGTGTGTGTGTGTGTGTGTGTGTGTGTGTGTGTGTGTGTGTTTTACAGCTATGGACTGGAAAGAGATGGACTTACACCCCCTGCAGTATAGTAATATCCCAACAGCAACTGGCAACTGCTTCACATTGTTTTCATTCAACAGTTAAATAAATATAACAATAAATGTATATTTTTAGATGACAATACCATGAGATGTGTTTTATTTGATATGTGGTTTCTTTCCTCTGCAGTACATCTGTGTTTATTGTCAATGTAACAAATAAAATTTGACATTTAAGGAATTTAAATTGGAATATAAGCACAAGCAGGGATTTTAAGATACAAAAGTGCTTGAAACCTTTAAGCTACAAACTCTTCTTAAAGCAACACGCTGTAAGTGCTATTAAATTAAATGAATTTTACCTCTTTCTCCTGCCTGATTCCTGCTCTTCCTCCTTTCCTTTGCTTTCTCAGCTTCTCTCTTTGGGCTCTGTTCTACGTTCTTTCTTTGTCTTTGTTGTTGTTCTTTCACAGGTTCCTTTTCGCTTCGTCCCTCCGTCCTCTGTCAGTCAGTCAGAGTGCTGTGTGTGTGTGTGTGTGTCTCTGAGAATCAGGGGGAAATTAAAACCAGAGCTGTGACGTATGATTCACCCCCCACTGACAAACCCCCCAACCTCCAGCACTGCCTCCCTGAGCTCACGTCACACCCCCTTCATTCATTTTCCACCTCCCACCTCCAGTATCCACCTCCATTTCCAAATACAGGCACCCCCTAGTTGCCTCCCCTCCAAAAATATCCCAAAAGATGCCAGCTCTCTTTTCCCCCATACCCACCTCACCCTCTGCTTGGGGGCCTCTGTGTTTTGGGTGTTAGATTTGGTTCCTATCCTGTTGATCACTGATCTTTGTTTGACTGTTAATTTCTCTCATGGCCATTTTTTCACAGGAGAATCAGTATTGATAAATTAAATAGATGTTATTTAATGTATCATTGTCATTAAAGTTACTATAGGATTACTTTACAGCTACTAAAGCTAGGGTTTAGTGTTGGGGGGTTACAATTGTGGGGACTTTTAGTCTTTAATTTGAAAATCATTAGAATTATATTTAAGCAAAGACAAACGAGTTTAGTTAAGTTACAGGTGATAACAGCTAATTCAGCGTTTTCACTGACGTCAAATGAACAGGTGTTCCTGTGTGCGACGTCAGCTGCGTGATGACGTAGATCCGTCTTTCGCGATTAATTCTTTTAACGATCAAACTCCAGCTTTGTCCCTGATTAATAATCGATGATTTAATTGTGTATGTGCGTCTTGAGGCCGATCTGACGGTATTTTCGAACTGCTGTGAACCGGCTGTGTAACGAACTCTAAACTAACGGAACCTCTTGTCTTTTTCCTGTGTTCAGTCAGGATGAAGTAGTTTCCGGGCGACAGGGTACCAGCAGTAAACATGGCGGAGGAACTGCTGGAAACAGTGGACAGACTTCAGTCCCGGCTGCTGGAGAACCCGGAGCCGCGAAAGGTAAAGGCTGGACGGGTGCACACGGACAGGTTTGGTCTGTACCACCGAGCGTTTACCGAGACGTGGCGGTTTCTCTGCGGAGGCCGAAAAGAAGCCACGACCGCGACAGTTTCCCGAGAGTCGATACGGTTTTTTAAATGTTGCGTTCACGGACTTCCATCGAGCTCCGACTCCTGGAAATCTTTCACGTAAAGCAGGTTTTTTTTTTTTTTTTTTTTTTTTTTTTTTGGGTTAGTTCGGAAATATTACTCGTGCTAATCCTGAAACTACAGTCATTTTTTGTTATCAGATAAGACTAATTACAAAGATAATTTGAAAAAGTTAGTGGCTAATAGTCACCTGTGGCAATGCTATAATGACCCACAGCTCAAATTGCTATGTGCTCAAATTACTTATCTTATTTGACCTTATTCCTTAAAATATTCAGATTAGTGTCATGTACATGAAACAAGTCATCTGATCCTTACATTTGGTTAGAACCCTTTGTATTTTACTTAAAATGCTAATTAAATTTCTTTTTAATATGTATAACTGACCATTAAATTTATGTGTAGCAAGGCATCCAACCACGTCTTTGGGATATGTCTGAGTAGCATAAGCAATCAAAATCATGCTTAAGATGAGAAACTTTAAGTAAAATAAATGAAATTTAAAAATTAAAAAACACGACAACAAAACAAAAACACTTAAACATAGAAAGCAGAACAGAACTGTTAATTATCAAAGTAAGAAAAGTAAATTACAGTTCTTAAAAAAAACATCAAGAATAGATGGTTTTATTGATTCAACTTTGTGTGATGTTTTGCGATTGTGAGAATTTGTTCAGTTTCTCCTCCATCACCAATCCATATATTACACTTTTTTAGAGTTCACTGCATGTTTTTATTTATTTATTCTCCCTTTTGCTTCTAATGTAGAAGTCGCGTATAACTGGATATTAATAGCTTGTGGTCATCTTTGAATATCACTATGTCCGACAGCCTGTGAAGGCATCGTGTGGACGTCACGATAATCAAGGGGTTTTAACTTGTTATAACGTAGTTGTTTAACCCCGGTTTTTTAGCTAAAACTTAACACCTGTCAGGTAAAACACCCGCCCGCACGTATTCAGTCAGACAGTAAAATGACAGCAGGAGCCGCGGCCTCGTTTATTTTAAAACGAAACTCGAGGCCAGAGTAGCCGTTAGCATCCAGCTAACCAACGTTAGTGTGTAGAGTAACGACAGTTACAGCGACTCCGGGCCTCTAACGTTAAACTGACCCGGGTTAACCGCAGCTGCACCTCGGCTGCACCGGGCTCCGATGCGGGGAGAGAAAAAAAAAAAAAAAATCCGGATTTAACGGCTGATGATGATGATGATGATGATGATAATTCACGATGTCCGACCTTCCCTTTGTTTACTTTCTTCTCCTGACATGTTACAGTGCTTCTCAAAGCAAAACAGTCCTGGTCTGTGCGATAGGTTTGGTCAACGTGGGCCATCATCCGGTCTCCGGGGCTTATGATTTTATTAAAATACATAAAATAAAATTAACAAAAGAGTGAAATCTCAGCTCGGGGATTTTTACTGAAGCCCTGCCCCGTTAGGCCACGACATCACTGAGTGTCCATGAGGCAGGACTGAGTGATGGATGCTCAGCCAGACAGTAAAAGGCTTAGTCAATGCCTCAGAGAGAATAATATCAAAGACAAAGGTCAGAAACGGCCTCTCCCCCTCCTTCATATATTAAACACCCCATGCATTTAACAGGGTTTTGTAAGAAGATGCGATGTGGGCAGAGATGCTCCACAGCTGAGAATATTTTCACGTGAATCACAGAACAGTTGTTGTAATTGAAGCAAACCATCATTCATGCACAGAGACAAGGCTTCACCCATCACTTTAAAATGTATTCCCTTCACCTAATAACAAACACTGCTTTTACATATCTATATTAATTAATTAAAAACAGTGCAGCAGTTGGTTATTATATTGATTTAAATATCCCAATACAAATGTACAGCGCTGCTTGAAAGTTTGTGAGCCCTCCAGACATGGTCACTGTTTCTGTAAAAAATACATAATAATTACACATACATTCAACCAAACGTCTTCTGTAACCACTGACCAGTCTCTCACATCTGCTCATGGGGATTTTTGCTCACTCCTCCTTGCAGAACAGAGAGGTTGGAGGGACGTCTGGCATGTACCAACTTCTCCAGGTCTCGCCACAACATTTCAATTGGATTAAGGTCCGGACTTTGACTGGGCCAATCCAGAGTACGAATCCTCTTTCTCTGAAGCCATTCCTTTGTAGTTTTGCTGGAATGCTGTGGGTCATCGTCGTCCCAGCTTCAACTCCCTGACTGATGGGAGGAGATTCTGCTCAAGAATTTGTTGATATGCCGGAGAATTAATGGTTCCTTGGGTAATATGGAGTCGTCCAGGTCCAGAAGCAGAAAAGCAGCCCCGGACCTTCACATTTCCTCCACCGTGCTTCACTGTTGGGAGGAGGTTCTTTTCTTCATATGCAGTGTTGGCTTTTCTCCAAACATGTTGGTTTTGAAGTTGAAACGGGCAGTTTGTTCTTTTTTGAGAGCGGAGGCTTCCTTCTAACAACCCTCCCATGAATGTCATGGCTATTCAATTTTCATCTGATTGTAGACGCATGTACATTTGTCCCAGATGCTACCAGAGAGGTCTGCAACTCTCTAGAGGTGATGTGTGGGTTGGCCTTTACCTAATTTATTATTTTTCTGGTGCTTCTGGGTGAGAGTTTAGATGGGCTTCCACTTCTAGGCAGAGTTGCTGTCACGTATAAGGCCCTCCACTTGTAAATGATTTGTCTTACAGTGGATGGATGGAGCTGGAATCTTTTGGAGATGGTCTTATAGCCCTCCCCAGACTGATGGGCTGTCACTACCCTCTTCTTCATGTCCTCAGATATCTGCTTTGCTCTGGGCATTGTTGATTTGTATGGGACCACAGTGGTTTGGTTGGTTTCCTCTCTCTTTTAATTAGTTCAGGCCAAACCCTTTTCAAGGACGTCTCATTTCATTGGTCTGCTTAAATGATTCATTAAGCACCCATATGTGTTTCACCTGAGTCTGTTACCTGCTTGACTTAACCAATGCAGCTGGGGGTTCACTTACTTTTGCACATACACTAATTCCATGTTAGTTTTTGGGCGACTTAAACAAGTCCCTCTAAACAAGTACATGCATAAAAACTGGTGATTGATAAAATAAGAAAATCATGGTAAAACAACAGAAACATCTAAACTGCTCAAGGGGTTCACATACTTTCAAGCAGCACTGTGTGTATATATATATATATATATATTTCATTGTTTGGAAAAGAAACAGCAAAAATTACATCATCATTATAATGTTTTCTTTTTCAGTTTAATTTTTCAACTGAATTTTCAAGGGATTTCAGCTGAAATCGCAATTGCAATTGGGACAGTTACATTGGTGTTAACATCCTCCTACAAATTTATATATCACTGTTTTCATCATCACGTCTCCCGACACATAGTAATCACTAAGTGATAATAATCTCTATTCTTTAGCTCTTGACACAAATTCCAACAAAAATAGCCGTTTCTGTGACATTTAAAATATTAAAAATATTACATTTAAATGAAAACTTTCTCACTTCATTTAATTAGGTTCGTAGCAATGGATATTATTTATAATAAGTGAAACTGTGCAGTCCTCTGGAATAGAAACTAATTAATTCATTTAGTGCCTCGTATTTCAATGATTTTCTCATTTTGCAGCTACTAAAGACCCTCAAGAGGCTGGGGGAACTTCCCATGACTGTGCATATACTGGTGGTAAGTATTTGTTGATTCATGGCTCACATCCTTTTGATTTCCAGAGTAGATATCTGCCAATAAAAAAGAAAAACAAAAACAAAAATGGAAAAGTAAAGCTTTGGTGGTGAAATCGTTTAAACTGCCCTGGCTTATCTGAGCTCCCGATGCTCTTGAGCAAGGCACTGAATCCATGACTGCTCCATAAGACATGAGCTCCCAGGACTGAGTGTGTAGTTGAACTTTGCAGGGAATGAAAATGTCTTGCTCAGTCATTTTTATTCATTTTTATCTTGCCAGGTGACATTTATGGTAATTATCAGCAGAGGCTGAACACGAAGCTCCCTAACAGCTGTAAAATGAACACATGCAGACACTATGTCAGACTCTTGTCATGTGATGTTTAACTGCAGTGAGAATCAAACCAGTAAATTTAGGCATGTGTGCTACATCACTGACTTTCCTCTCTTCTCTCATAGGAAACTGGAGTGGGGAAGACTGTGAACTCTTTCAGGAAACATGAAGTAGCTGGAGAGGTGGCAAAAAGCCTTGTAGCCAAATGGAAGAAACTTGTTCCTCAGTCTGCTGACAGGTACTGTTCTTTAACCTGTGTCTCAACAGACCGTCGTAAGGCGCAGAGCCCTGGTGTCCGTTCACGCCGTTCCTCCAGTGACCATATACGCTGGAGATTGATTGGCCTTCTGCCTTGTGCACTGTTCACTTGAGACTCATTATCACTGATTGTACATTAGCCAGGCTGTTCGCTCCTAAGAGGAGGAACAAAAATCTCCAGTGTTTTTAATAATCATTACACATAACTGTACTCACTTTGGAGCTGAGCCACTCTGCTCCACATGGTTAGTTTAGTAAAACAGTGGAGATCACACTTGATGAAAACATCGGCCTTTTCCCTGTAGAAAAACAGTCGTATAAAAATAAATAAACTCTCCACCTCTTTTCAAAGTGTC
The DNA here is from genome assembly GCA_038496675.1 of Rachycentron canadum. NCBI lineage: Eukaryota > Metazoa > Chordata > Actinopteri > Carangiformes > Rachycentridae > Rachycentron > Rachycentron canadum. Next base: position 4,786,234 of record CM076663.1, on the reverse strand, counting down.
TGTTTCAGACAACGACGAGTTGTCAGGTTTCATGAGTGATGCAGTAAAGCGTAGTGTTGACAGGTTGTGCAGACAGCAGGAGCTCGCTGACTCTGAAATGTGAAATTATTTTTATGCTCCTGACTTTGCATGTTTTCAGGATTATTAGTCTTAAATAAAAGTCTGCTGTCCCAGGTTATAAAATGAACTGTAAACATGTAGCAGCTTCATGAAAGTGTCTCTTGGACCAGGAGTTGGACCAGGTCCCCATGTCTATCAGAATCAGAGAAATATATAATATGTGTGGCTCTCTTATTTTATAAATCATGTCTGATATACTCATCTTCCTTGTGTTGTACATAAAGGAAGCAGAATTGTTAACACTTTAAAGTCTCCCTATTTAATTGTTTTATATTATTTCAATCATTTAAGTATTTATTATATGTATTATATAAACATTTAATAAGTGTTTTCCGAGCCACTATGAAGTAGGTGTAAACAGACTGTATTAGTAAATCCTCCTGTGAGGTGGAGGCTGGTGTATAAACAGTTAATAAATATAGTGAAAATCAGGGAAAAGTGTGTTTCACGGGGGAAATGGTGATTTACAGCCTGGTGTTAGCAACAATTAGCAACTCAGGTTTTTGCTCTGCTCCTAAATTTTCATCATGTTTTGTGTGTAAAACTTTAGTTTGCAAAGTAAAGTGTAACTGTGTTGTTGTAACTTCCTGTCAGCGGCTCTTCAGTCACCTCTGTAACTGTTGTTGGTTTCACCACTGTCCACCTCTCTCTCTCCCTCAGACCCAACAGTCACACCAAAGAGGCCTCTCGGTCACATGCACACTCTCGAGGCCCAGAGGCAGGTGGTGGAGGAGGCAACAGACACACCCGGGAACCCTCCCCCGAGGAAGAGCCCTCCTACATGCAAGAGGAGGAGGAAGAGGAGGAAGAAGAGAGAGGCTACCACACCAACTACTCGCCCTCGCCTCCTCAACACGAGCAGTACAGCCCCCCACAGCGAGGAGGATATCAGTCAGACGAGTACGAGAGCCCCGAGCCAGAGCCCAGTCCTCCTCCTCCTCCTCCTCCTCCTCCTCCTCGCAAAGAAGTCCGTCATTCAAAACCAAACAGAGAACCCAGCAAGAACCACCACCACAGTGACCGAAACAGGGACCGGGACGAGGAACGACAGCAACGCCACGCACAGACGAGTAGTGATCGAGGAGGAGGAGGAGGAGGAGGAAGAGAAGGTGGCGAAGGAAAGAGACGTGCTGCAGACAGAGAGAGACAACAGAGTCCAGTACAAAAACCCGCCAAACACAGCAGGAAGTCCAACACGCAAGAGGGCAAGAGGGAAGAGAAGAAGAAAGGAGGAGATGAGGGTGAGAACATCAGTATCATTTTGGTTAAACCAGTATCGTGGTCATACTGGTCCCAGTTTTAGGTTGTGAGTGTGTTTTGTCTGTGTTACATCTGTGTGGACTGTGATAATTAAACCACAGCCTACAATAGAATATTTCAAGCATTTGTTACTATGAGGATAATAAAATAATAATAAAGCTGTTTATTATACTGTAAATAGTTTGAAAACAAAATCCTGTGATTGCTTAAACAGTTTAACTGTGATGCTCCACTGATCAGGCTAAATTAATTATAGACACCAAAATGATGATTATGTGGTTATGAGATAATTGGCTCTGCAGCAGCGGCCATGTTTTTTTTTGTTTTTTTAAATCAGCCTAGATCATAAAATGTGGCCACAGCAGAGAAACACATCCTGTACCAGTGAATGAAGATACTGTAAGTTTAGTGTTAGGTAACTGAAGTGGCAGGAAATGACATAGTTTCATTTCTCAAATGACTAGAAACCATTTCTTGAGAATATTTGAGACACTGATATCAATTGTTTTCCTTCATCTGTTTGGTGTCGTGTGTCAGTCTAAAGCATCACTAACTGTGTGTGTGTGTGTTGTCAGACATGAAACTGAAAGAGATGCAGTCGTCGGTTATATAATTACCAACAATTTCCCCAGTGGAGTATTCATGAAATTATTTTTCAGGAGAAAAGTCACATGTAGCTTGTTCCATATTTATTTAAAGGTTTTCGGCTTTTTCTGCGTCACATATTCTGCTAAATAAATTCTTGAGTCAAACTCAAAAGGTTTGTTCAGCCAATTGAAGGCATCACTTAGTTTATGCAGCGATTAAGTGATTAGTTTATTACTCAATCACAGTTTGCTATTTTTTTTAATGTGAGAATTTAATGATTTTCTTTGTAATTTGTAATAGTAAACTTAATGTCTTTGAGTTTTTGATATGATGGAATAAAACAAGCTAATTGTCTACATCACTTTATCCTGTGGGAAATCATTGCAGGCGTCTATTCCAATTTTATAGACAAAACAATTAATCAGTTAATCAAATAATAATTATATAGTATGTAGTATGAATAATAATTCAATAGTGGTAATAATCGTTATTTGCAGCAGGTTTTATGATATTTTTTTCAGATCGAGACCAATGATATTGGAGAAAATAATAAACCATTTTGTCTTTTCAGAGAGCACAGGTAAAAGGCAACGCAGACGAGGATCCTGACTTCGCATTATGCACAGCGGATTCTTATTTTTCTGTTTCCCTCTTTATTTTCAGGGCGACCACGAGCACTGAGGGACTCTCCATCCAAGGAGGAGGAAGAGGACTTTGAGACTCCCACCATGTCCTTTGAGTCCTTCCTCACATACGACGCCCCAACGTCTGTCAAGAAGAAGAAGAAGCCATCGTCGTCGTCACACAGTCGGCCGTCTCACTCATCCTCCTCCACGTCGTCTTCCCATCGTACGCGCACCCCTCCGCTGCCTGTGACCTCTTCCTCCAAAGTGAGCAAGGCGAACGGCACTCAGAGCTCCAAGAGGCCACATTCAAGCTCCAGTTCATCAGCTGCTGCATCAGCACCAGAGAAACGCAAGAGGGTGAGAACAGAGTTTGAATTGTGTAAACAAAGTTCATAATAATTTCTCATATTCTTCTTTATTTTTTTCTGCAGACATGAATCTGTATTTTACTTAGGCTGAGTTTAAACAAGTAATTAGAGTAAGTAGGTTGACAAATTTAACTCAAGGTTCATTTTTAAGCCTGGAGCTTTCAACCAAGTCTTTATCAAAGTTTACTCTGACTTTCATTTTTTCAGTATAAGTATAAAACTTGTTTTCACATCTGCGGTTTTCTGGATGAATTGATATCTTATATATTTTTAAAAAATAGCTTGCTTGGCTCAAATATCCAACTGACAACATCTCAGAAGTTGGACTAGCTGTTTCCACCCTGTGGTTTCTTTTTTTTAAAATTATTTTTGGAAAATGTTATGCTTTTATTAAAAAGCAATAGTTAAGATAAATAAGAGATTTTGCAAGGATAGGCCCAGGTTGTATGCTAAGCTCATTAAGTGTAGCTTCACCAACTTACTTTTAGTTTTGTCTGCATCTGTTATCTTATTTTTGAGCGTGAAACGTTGTTTGTGGATCCTGCTTTTTGAATTAAATGTGTTGTTGTGTGCAGGTGGTTGAGGCTGTTCCAACTCTGCCTGAAATCCCTCTGCCAGCAATTCAACCCAATTACAGACCTCTACCCTCCATCGACGTCACACCACTGTCCCCGCAGAGACGTAAAGGTAATGCCCTCACCTGAAGAATAATGTGGTCCATACTCGCCTACATCATGTTGAACGAGGGTCACATGACCAGACAAGTTGCTCCTCCTGGTAATGTCAGGCTGACCATCGTGTTCTCGTGACCTGATCTTTGTTCAACTATTTGTTTGCATTTATATTGCCTTAGGAACTGCACCATGCTCCAAACAAACTGTTATCCTCAGTTTTTCTGTTCCTGTGTGTGCAGAAAATGGCCATATTGATATTTAGTGAGTGGGTCTGTTGTTTTCTTATTTTACCGCTCTAACACTATGGTTAGAACAATAAAGAAAGTGCTTCATAGCTAAACAGTTTGACTCCAGGTCCGAAATCTTTTTAATGGAGCTAATTCTCTAGTCACACACAAACAGCAGGTGGATTGTGGTCGACATGGAGGTGGAGAGATGAGTTGATATTGAATTAATTTTCATGTAAAATTTGCAGCTTGTTTCAAGTTCACCAGTGTTCACTCATTTCAGTGCATCTTACTGTGACGCTGTAAACCACAAAGGCCTGAAGGCTTCTCTCTGTCTCTGATTATCTGAACGCCAAACACCGAAATCTGGGCTTGACGTGTACAAACATGCATTCATTAAAATCCTAAAGAGGCTCTTCTGGAAAAAGCTTCTCTCAGTGTCAGCATCTTTAACTCCCCTCCACCCGCCCTGTGCCAAACTGCCAGACTTTCACTTTCTTCCTCTTTGACTTTCAGTTCCTGTCTACAACGATGAGGAGGACGCTGGGTTCACAGGGAAGCGGTTCAACTCCAAGATGGTGGTCTACTCAGGATCCAAGACCTCATACTTGCCCAAGATGATGACCCTGTACGAGCAGTGCATCCGCGTTCTGCAGAACAACATCGACTGTGAGTCGAGCTGCTGATTTTTTTCCTCTGTTCAGATTATGAGCAACAAAGCTATAAAACAGTCAGAAGTCACAGACAAACAGTTCACAATCACTATCAAAGCTGATTGTACATTTTCAACACAACTTTAAGATCCCAATTTAACTCACTGCATCTTCAGTTCATGATAATATCACAAAGATATAAAGATAAACAGGAAATCTGAACAGTCACCAGTCTTGCCTGCGAAGTGTGGCAAATACAGTTTTACAATGAACTGAAACCCAATACAGGGTTTAACAGTGTAACCCTCAGGTCCTCTGTGTGTTTTGCTGCCAGATTATTTTCATTGCTGACGCACAATCAATCTTGGGATAAGTTGGGCGGTAAAGGAGACACCTGTTGGCTCCTTTGTTTCCCAGGAAAAGGGGGGTTCATTTGTCAGCCACATATGACGCAGCCTTAGAAATGGGACTGACAACTCTTGACGCATTTGTTCTTGAAATGCAGCCTCTGAAGGATGTGGCCCCTGAATTGGGACACAGCTAATATGTTCTTCTCTGTGGTCACTTCCTGTCCCAACACGCCACCCACCGGGTATCTGAAGGTGGTTAAAACAATTGAAAGCCACTGCACAGACATGACTGTTCGGTGTCCCTCTGCTCTTTCAGCCATCGCTGAGGTGGGAGGGGTGCCCTTTGATATCCTGGAACCAGTTCTGGAGCGATGTACGCCAGAGCAGCTGTACCGCATCGAGCAGAGCAACCAGGTAACACACACACTCACACACACATACACACACACAGATGAAATACATGGCCATGCCCCAAACCCTCGCCATAACCATCAACACAACATGCCGAACCTTAGGATCTGGATGTCTGCATCAACAACTTTTTAATGAATTTCACTGGCTTCCTCTTTTACTCTCTTCCTTTTTTTTTAACTTTGTGTCCTTGATTTTATCCAAACAGAGACATGACAGCTGCCTCATCTTTCACAGTAAATCTGAGCCAGTTTCTGGAGAAAAATTACATTTTCCTCATCCCCTCTAGTTCCTGGAGTTTGTAGATGTGTGGTGTGTTGTCATTAAATATGACTACATTTAGCTCCTATTCCAATTTTACTGCAACATAAAAAGCCACAAAAGAGCTGCAGGATTAAATTTATCTGACTAGTTCATCAATCTCTGTGGAAACCTTGTTGAGTAATTGGTTTTTATTTCCTCAACCTGTAAAAAAAATGGTTCCTTCCCTCTTCTGTCAGTGTTTTACAGAAGACTCTGATGAGTTGTGGATGCGTCACTGTCAACGGGATTTCAAGCGCGAATCTCCTCAGGAGTATGAGTCGTGGAGGGAAATGTATCTGAGGCTGCACGACGAGCGCGAGGAGCGACTGAGGATGCTCACCCAGAACATCACGTCTGCCCACGCCAACAAACCCAAAGGTATGAGAAGGTTTCACTGACTAAACTTGTATCTGATGTTCAGGTTGAGGGTTGTTCTTTAGTGTTGACTGTGGAAGGTGGATGTAGTCAAACCATTATCAGTGCTTCTTTAGTTACAGTTAATTTACCATTGTAAGTTTTTTTTTCTGACATTAAAAAAGGAATGTAAGGCCTGTGGTGGGACCTACGGCTGCTGCAGTAATAACAGAATCTTATAATGCTTTGCACAGCTTGAATCAGGAGGCTTAGAGCTTTTAAACAATGTATGATTGATCAATGTTGTATGAAGATTGAGTCCAGCACAGACCAAAACCAAAGGTGACGCCCCATGGATGAGACAGTGTGTTTTAGAATTTTTTTAAAATATGTATGTATGGAGGACTTTAAATCTGTGTTTTAGTGTGACAGTTTTTTTTTCCTTTTTGGCAGGACGGCAGGTTAAGATGGCGTATGTAAATTCTGCCGCCAAGCCGCCACGTGACGTTCGCCGCCGACAGGAGAAGTTCGGCACCACCAGCGGTCTGTCCACAGCTGCCTCCAACACGGCTGCATCTCCCATTAAGTCAGTATAATATACAAGATATCATCATCATGTTGGGCTGCATGTTGACTTTGAGCATAACTTAGTGTTTTTGTTGAGATAATAATCACGGAAGATGTGCAGAAGATTAAGATTAAGATAAATTATTTACTGCATGTGCTTGAAAATATGCGTTTTTGATCCCACTCAGATCCTTGTTTCCCTTTTTTAAAGCATTTTGACCTGAAGAAAGCTCAAAATTAGTTCTTGGCTTGGAGTCAGTGTACACGTCTTAACATCTATCTGTGAAAGTCCATGATTCACCATAGAACTCATAGAACCGTCCCCTTCCTGTGTCTTTCAGAATAAGACCAGCCATGACAGAGTACTCTGGTGAATGCAGTCGCTCCTCTTCCTCCCAACTCAACCCTTCCCCCAGCTCCTCCCGCTCCTCAGCACCGAGTGGTGGAGGAGGAGGAGCAGGACACATCGCCAGGGATAAGCCACAGGTCAAAAGTAAGTGTGTGTTAAAGGCCCTGAGAGCAGTTTTTGGAATATGTCGCTTTAAAACCAATAAATCATCTTATCCTGTTTCCTCTCTCTCAGAAATCGCCCCCATGATGGCCAAAACCATCAAAGCATTCAAGAACAGATTCTCCCGCCGATAGTGTGAAAGAGACTGAATGTATTTTATTCCAACTGTGTTTTTAATTTAAGTTTGGTAAAATTTTACTGCAGAAACACACACACACACACACACACACACACACACACACACACACACACACACACACACACGCGGCATCATCTTTACCCACCAAACATATCATGAATTTAACAGTATTGGTGGAACAAAATGTGTGGTTTTTTTTTTTGTTTTTTTTTATTTAAATGATTATGTTTTTGGGGCTCTTCAAATAAGTATTTAAATCATGAATGACGGTCAAAGGGTCTGACGTCTGTGTTAAGAAAGTTAAGTTGCCAACTTTTTATAGGATCCAAAAGGAGTCAAACACAAAGTCTGTTACTTTTTCTTTATTTTTTAAGGAATAGCCAGTTAGCTTAGCATAAAGACTGGAAATGGAGAAAACAGCTTGTTTGACTCTATCCAAAGGTAGAAAAAAGATCTCCAGCACCATAACCTCAGCTATTAACATGTTATGTCATGTTATATATTAAATGGTTGTTGATATGAACTTAATTCAGTCCTGTCAATATTTAGATACACATTCGGCATATTTTTGTTCAATTTCCAAGCCCGGCAGATCACGATTTCTGATCACCTCTGTGAGAAAGGATTCTCTTCATTCTGCTGCACTTCTGTTGACCCCTCATTTACCCTTTTTTGGTGTTTTACAGTATTTAGAAAATTATTTAAGCAAATATATATTTTTTTAACTTCCTGGTATATGCATCAGACACTGTGATCCCCCCCGTGCCTGCAAATTGAACAAAACTAAATAATGTCAGGTACTTTCTCTATCTTATGCCTTTTTTTTTTAAATTTAAAAAATTACTATTGTTAATTGAAACTGCATTCTGTATCAATTAATGCATTCAACAGTGGCCCCTGGAGTAACACCAGCACATAACCCTCGTCTTGGGCCAGAATGGCACCATGTTGATGTGCGTCTGGTGTGATCCCAACACAATATGGTCTGTAGTGTCACTGTTTTCTTGATACAGATTAAACAAACAAGATATAATATAATTTAGTGACCTCTGGAGGTCCAGATAGCCACAGCCTAGCCTTCTTTTCCACCCATTTCCAGTCCTTTTGCTAAGCTAAGCTAACTGGCCTCTGGTTGTAGCTTCATATTTATGGTACAGACATGAGAGGAGTATCTATCCTCTCATCTAACTCTTGACAAGAAGGCAAAGCATATATCAAACTTTAATGTTCTTTTTTTATTTAAAGACTAGTAATTTGTTACTTTTCTTTATGACCAAATGATACACTACACTAGGAAAACCTTTACACACTTGTTTTGTCTTTTAATCGCATGCATGGTGCACGTCAGCAGCAACATTAAGACTCCACCTGAGACATCAACTGACTGGTGAAAGACTCTGCTTTTTAAAAACAAACATGCATATTTAAACATGTTTTGCCTCGTACACTTTTCAGTGTGTAGGGCTGAAATTATATCTATCAATTACACACAGACACACACATACACAAACACATCTAGACTTATTTTAACCCTCCTGTGGCTTCAGACCATGTTTTCCTGCTGTCGAATGTGTGCGTCCCTCTTTCTATCTGCTTCACTGTGACAAATGTGCTCGAGTGACGGCTGACACAATGAAGAACAACAACAATAAGGAAATTAAGGTGGCAGGACGTCTGCAGCTTCAATCTACAACAACAATGATGATGAGATGTATTTATTTTCAACACTGGGACCTGGCACCCCACAACATGGGCCCGAAAGGAAGTAGATTAAAATTGTAATTTTATTAGATTTTAATAAATGTTATATGGTCATTTTTATTAAAATTGACTTTTTGCCCTTGAACAGTCCCTGTCTCTTCTTTTGAATGCCACCAGGGCATCATCTCCAGTATACTGGTCCTGTAACATTTTTCTGTAAATCATGTAATAATGTCACATTTACTTCAGTTTTATGCTTGAATGTGTTTTCCCTTTGTTTGTCTTTGATCATTACTGTCATTGATCTTAATGGTGATGGTTTCTATGAAATGTATTAGTTTAAATCTGTACTTGAAACCTATTATTATTATTATTTTAATGTATCTTTTACTTTCTTAATTTGAAATACTATTATAGTATTATCCTATTATGTGTCTGTAGTCAGTATTCAGAACTACCTGCACGATTATTCATATTAAAATGGAAGTTACACCTTAATACGTCCATAATTTAACTAAGCGGAGTCGTAATTAGCATTGTTTTTTAATTCATTTTGCTTTTTTGCAGAATTTAATCGCAATTTTGTGTTTTCTCGTCGTAGTTTTTGATTATTCTGACACTTTACGTTACTCATAGGAGGTTTGCGTCAGTTATGACATTTGGTGGTAAGAGATGTGAGCCAATCAGAGAGCACGTCACGTGGTTGATGTTTTGGTAAAGTGAACGTGAAGCTTCAGTGGAAGACTCCAACAGCCTCACATCTCCTTCAAAATAAAATATACTTTGCGTTGCACTTTTTTTTTTTTTACATAAGGATTATCAGTGTTTTGTCAACTGCGCTTTCTCTGAACCACATATTCCTTTAAAACCCCTTACATTTACATCATGGGATACAGCTGAAAGCTCTGGAAGAAGCATGCAAGGGAACATTGACAGATACATTTTCTATGCCAGATGTAAAACCCTACCACTGTACAATGTGAGCAAAGTAACCACTGCTGAAACCATCGCACCCTTTTTCATTTTTGGATGGTTACTACCTTCAAAATCCCTTTAATGCTCAATTAAAATATGAAATAAATCATCATACGTGATATATTATTACTGATATATTTACTGAAATGTTATTTTATCCTGCTTTTTCGTTATAATAGTTTTGGGCAGGTGAATTTTATTTTATTCTATCAGTTTATAAAGAAATATAATAAAACCATTTTGTTAAAGAAATCAAAACCAGCTGATTTCTTTTTGCATCTCTTCATCACAAAGTCTTTGAATCCAGACCACGCGTTAACTTTATTTTATTTTGAAAAACCTCACCAGGAAGTGCGTGTAACATCCGGGTCCTTGACGCAGGCACCAGTTCACCTGATGCTGCGAAGTGAAACTTGCTGATCTCATTTCACTTTATAAAAACATCTGGAGTAGCGGTGTTTCCCAGCCTCAGTCCTCCCACCCTCCTGTAACGAAGAGCAGCCTGTCCAGCTCCACGATGTCCGGCCACGGTCACGGTCATGGTCACGGTCACGGCTGCGGCTGCGAGGGGGAACACGAGCCCGCGGAGAGGGGCCTGGAGTACGGACTGTACCGCCGGATCGACCTGGAGAAGCTGCAGTGCCTGAACGAGAGCAGGGACGGGGATGGAAAGCTGGTGTTCAAACCGTGGGACCAGCGAAACGAGCGGGACAAGGTAACGGCCACACAGAGCCTCTCCCCCCGGGCAGTCGCCCCGCCTCTGTCCCCTGAGGATAAACACGCAGACTGTGCAGAAGTGCCGCGGGTGCTGCTTGTGTCAGTGGCCGATGAGAGTGCAGGTCTGTGGGGCTCATGTCTGCGAGGAGCCGCTGGCTGCAGACACCATCTCTGTGGTTTGAGAAAGAGACAGAGTTAAAAATATATTTAACACAATATGAGTCTGACAAACCACAGAGGCTGCAGTTTGTATCACCTTAGGATAAAAGTATTCACTCCAGTCTGGTACATTTTTGCCAGATTGAGTGGTTGAATTAGCTGATTGTTATTATGTGGCTCTACTTTTGTAGCATTAGGGCGGTTTCCACCCACAAAAAGGTCAGACTGTGCTGCAGAGGTGCTCTGGGGCAGTAATGTCAATGCATGAGGGGAATTACTGGCGATTAACTGCAGCAATTTGTGTCAAAATTTGTCATTAATCTGAACTCACAGACACGATGCACATCTTTAGGCTCAGGCATCATGATCTTTGATGTCTATCACAAACACACGTCCTTAGAAATCACAAGGAGAAAAGACGCTCGTTTTAACTGCAGAACTTGCCTGCGATTTAGTACTTTTATGGATTTTTTGCAGTATTACAGTCATACAGTGATAGAAATTCGTTCATCCGCGGGTACACTGCAAAAAGACACTGCTAATAGCTAATTCAGCGAAATTAATTATCCAAAATATAATCAAATATAGGCTCAAACGGGGTTCAATTTGTAACCTGCACTGTAACGCCAATGCATTGCATGGCTTCTTCATATAAGTGGATGCTGGGGTCAGTTTGGACCAAAACCCAGTCAAACTGATAACGTCTCAGTGCAGATTGTGCACATCAGTGTTGGTTTTATTGCTGCTGTGACAATGTAATTACTCAGAAAGGATTCACTTTTTCTTCTCCTAGTATGTGGAGAGCGATGCAGATGAAGAGTTGCTGTTCAACATCCCGTAAGTCCTAAAATTATGCCATCATCATCATCATCATCTTTATCATCGTCGTCAGTGTTGTTAACAGTTACCAGTACCAGTACTTTATTATTATAAAATCTGCTGGTATATAGAGCAAGTTGTTACTAAAGATTTGCTCCAGTAATACTGAGATGAGCTAATTTTATTTTTTTGTAATTTCAGTCCAAAGTGACTCATTTTCATTTTTGGTTATTTGCATCTCTCATGACAGCCTCTGCCTTCCTCTCGTCTTTCTCCGTCATAGCGTCCTGTTTTGGTCTAGATAGCATCTCCTCTGTAACTGTGTTCATCTCTTTCAGTTTTACAGGCAGCGTGAAGCTGAAAGGCATCATCATTTCTGGAGAAGACGACGACTCTCATCCAGCTGAGATACGACTGTGAGTGTCTGTCTCTGCTTCTCTGGTCAGGGGGTCAGGGAGGTAGCACAGGATAAACTCCTTGGCCTGAGGACACTCCAAAGGCTCGGTTTAATAAATTAATTGTGGGAATTATAGAAGGGGCCTCATTAGAGTTGGACCTTTTCAAAATTCAAGTCTATTGGTATGTTCCTTTTATTAGCTGATGATCAGAAAACTCAAATGTTTATCCATTAAAAAAAACAACAGCATAAATCAAAACATCCAACATTTCATCCTAGGTACAAAAACATCCCTCAGATGTCCTTCGATGCCACCGGGAGGGAACCCGAACAGGCCTTCAGACTCAACAGAGACCCTGTTGCTGAGCTGGAATACCCAACAAAGTGAGAGCATGAATATTATATAATTTTATATAATGCTTTTTGATTTTAGTCTGGTAAAGTTTGAAAGCTGCAACTAACTGGGCTGGACTAATAATGTTTAATACACTGCTTTACTCACTTTACTGAAACCCTCCATAGTCATATATGGAGGCTTATAGATTTGTCCACTCAAGAGATAGTTGATAGAGAGAGAGAGAGAGAGATAGAGAGATAGATATACTTTTATTTAGATGGAGAAGTGATAACGTACTTTAGCATCAGGATCATTTTCAGCACAACTCTGGACACTCAATACAAGTGAAGCCAATCCCATGTTTCTCTTTCTGTTGGTTTACATGATCTCCTCTTCCATACCAACATTAATAAGTTTTATATTTCTCAGATGTTGAAAAGCCTCTGTCTCAAATTCACGTGTCTTGTTGTGTCATGATTTTCAGGATTGCGCGTTTTTCCAACGTTCAGCATCTTTCCATCCACATCTCAAAAAACTTTGGAGCAGAGAGTACCAGGGTCTACTACATCGGTCTGAGGGGCGAATACTCAGAGGTCAGTCTAAACTTCAACCCTGCACATGAAACATTACCAGTGTCTATGTCTGGTTTAACCTCCTGAAGGCCCACTGGGCTAAAACCTGCTGCTGGGCACAGACTCTTTCAAACAGTCTGCATTAGTACGTCCACCATCCACCCCAACCACCTCCTGGTGACGCTGCTGCTGTTAATAAATGTTGTTCCTCTGAATGTAATCCATCCTGTGGGTACTGTAAAGCTGCACCTAAATGAAGTTTGTAGGACACAGTGATACAACATAATTAAATGTTGAAATGCTAAATGGTCCAATTTAAACCATCATCCCTGAACACTAGTTACAGCTGACAGCTTGGTTGATTTTAATAGTGAATTACAGCTTCTTCCACATGGATGAAGGTTCATGGTCCCTAAGTGCAATACCAAACAATACCAAGACAGCTTTGTTTCAGCAGCCATCACTCAGAGAACTGGATAGAAACAATGCTTAATTCATCTGATTTATTTATTAATATTTCCATGTTCATGTTGTCTGTTACATAATTAAAGATTGATTAATCTTTTTTACTGCAAACCAAATTTAGCTGCAAATAAAGTCACCCAACCAGCCCTGTGATCTGCAGCCTCCAGAATGACCAGACAACTGAATCACCACAATTTTTTTTTTTTTTTTTTACTGGGCTGTTGTTAGTTTTTTTTTTTTTTTTAATTTTTAAAATTTTTTTTAGGTTTAGGTTTTAGGTTTTTTTTTTTGTTTTGGCGTACCTAATAAATTGGCAGTGAGTGTATATTCCTTGAGTCAAATGCTTTGATTAACAGTTGAGATGTGTTGTTGTAGGAATTTAGTGAGATTCCAGAAACTGAATTTGATAAACAGTCTTATGTTGGAGCTGTGTCATGAGTGGTTTGGCTGCCTGCATCAGATCATAACTGTTAAAAAAGAGATTATTTTGCCTCATGTTTTATCTTAAGGGCAGCAGATTCTTTCCTGAAATGTGTTGTTGCCTCTCAGATGTTGCTTAGCTTCTATTCTGACAAGTGCCTCTGAGTGTCTGTCAGTTAGTGTGATGCTGCTGTGGTGACAGCTGTGTTGGCTATTGAGTAAAATCTTTTTTACAACTAATACCATACAGTTTATGTTTATTGTTGATTTATTAAAACCGTTTCCACCATCATTTAAAAAATTAATTTAGCTCTTTTTCCATAAGCCAGCACCAGATGTTCACCATCCTGCTTTGCCCTGCAGGTCTGAATTTCAGGGATCGTGCATGTTGCAAGCATGCAACCAAAGAGCTGGGTCAGCTTGTTTAAGATGCTGTTTGTGGCATGTTTTCTTATTTTCTGTTGGATTTTATGTCTTTGATTCATTGTTGTTAATCTCGGAACTAAGATCTTGACATTTGATGTCTTGGCTTTTGAAAGAGGTCACAGTTTGATTTGTTGTGCTTCACATCTGCCCAAGACTGGGTATCATTTATTCTGTATTTTTGGTGGAGGTCACTCAATAAACAACCATGACAACAAAAAATAAAACTCAGCATTGAAATTCAGGATGCATAGTTTTATGAAGAACACGTAAAGTACATTTTGACAGAGAGGAAAAAAAAAACATTATTTTCTCTGTTTTATATTAATAAACCCCCAATAGCTTTATGTTTTGAACTGTTGGTCCATAGGAACATAGAACAACATGAACATTATGGGCTCTGGGAGATTTTTCATTGCTTTATAGACTAAACAAATAATTGTTAAAGTAAGTAAGTAAGTAACTGTTAAATTCAGCCTTAGAATAATTGTGACCAGATGCAATATGTATTTAGCATTTTACAGTGAAGAGATAAACTATATTACACTATGTTATTCTGTTTCTAAATGACCTGAAACATTTATTTGTTGATTTATTTTATACTTCAATGGCAGCCATGCCAATGTATCAGTTAGTCTCTAAATGTAATAACCCATTTTCAGCACAGTGCTTGTGTTTAATGTGTTGTTTTCTCCTCAACTAAAGTGTTTATCTAAAACATTTTAACATTTAATTTTTATGTGTTCTTGTCTTTACTTGAAGTCAGCCTGTCTTTCTCTTTGCATTTTCAAGGCTCACAGACATGAAGTGACAATCTGTAACTACGAGGCGGCGGCAAACCCTGCAGATCACAAAGTGGAGAGCATCATCCCGCAAACAAACTTCATTTCCTGAAAGCTTCGGCAAGTCGGGAGGAGGAAGAGGAGGAGGATGAGGAGAGGTTTCAGTGGCGTCTGCCAACTGTGCTTGACATGAGTCAAAAAGTCAAAGATGAGTTCAACGCTGCGTATTGGCAGGTTGGTCGAGCTCGACCGGGACTGAGCTGTGAAATCTGAAGACCAGAGGGCTTCAGATGTGTCTGGAAGTGCCAAGTTATTGCTCTGTTTTCTATGGCAATAAAGAGTGAAGGCTTAATGTGAGCAAAAAGCTTAATAATAACTGCATGAAACATTTGACACTCAGATAAAGTCTGTTTGTTTGTCAGTTTAACCTGTATACTCTGATTCATCAAGACATTCATCACCACAATAAAGTGACAGCTACTCTCAAATAAAACAGTGAAGGCTGGAAATTAAACCAAACAGTGTTAGTGTTTGCTTTATTAAAAAAACTTTGGTTGTCATTTTTACACTGCATCCATAATCAGCTTCACATGCTGATTTTTAAGCGTAAAACATTTGCTGTTAAACCTCTGCAGAAAAAAAATTCACATAATACATAATACATAGTACATAAGTACATTATTTCCCTTCTATAAAGCCAACACGCTGCCCACATACAACTGATTATTTTCTGCCACCTAGTGGATTATTTTGTCTTGTCTGAGCATTAACTGAGATGGATGGTCACAGTCCACAAGTACTTCAGTTGTTCATTTTAGGACTATTGTCCTGACCAGATCAGATATTGAAAGTAGTGGGCATTAAGGGTAAAATTTCTGCATTTAAATGTACATAAGTATAAAGGCAGTGATGTGTTATTTAATCACTATTTATACCCATAAGCAGGAACATAGGCTCAAACTTAAGAAGGCCCCTCAGAAAGTTTGTTATAAATTTGCAATGTACTCTGTTAATACATTCATGTTGAGTCTACTCTATTACTGTGGGTAATAGGGTTAATAGGGTTATTAGTGAAAGTGATATAAAGTACAATTTTTCCCACTGAAACGTGGTGAAGTTTAAAGCAGTAAAGTGATGTAGAATATTTGAATAAATACATTTAGTGTCTTTTAACGACTGATATTTGTTTTATTAGATTTTTTTAAAATATCTTTTTTTGTGAAAATTTAAATAAAATAAAAACGGAAGCCTCGATCAAAGCGGGGCGTTGCTATCGGGTTGCTATGCTATGACGTCTGCGCGTTCTGTCCCCGCCCCTTGCTGGTGTGCGGCCAGTAGCGGAAGTTCCGTTCCGTCGTGAACTGGGACAGCAAGCGGTGAGTGTATGAATTTGTATGAGCTGACGGGCCAAGGATCTAATTCCTAACCCCGTTTATCACGACCCGAACCGAACCGTATCGGGGGCTTTTGGTGCTTAGGGTGTTTTCTAAAGAACGGTCCGTGTTTGAGGTCCGAATTTGAATCGTAACGAAAGCCCGAGGCCGGCGAAGAAAGACACCGGCAGACAATACGATTAGTGTGTGAGCGACGTTAGCTAGCGGCTAGCAACTCTAGCTCCGGTTATTGTGTGTGTGTGTGTGTGTGTGTGTGTACGCGCGCGTATGTGCGCGTGCGTTAAACCGGGATTAAACCGGACTGCGAAGGTCGGGAGTCAGTCGGTCTGTTTTTTGGGGGCAGTGGAGGCTTTGCACCGCTGAATACCATCACTACCGAGGATGAGGAGGAGGAGGAGGAGGAGGAGGACGGGTCGCATTTAACAGAGCTAACCATTCATTGTCTGCCTCCTCTTCGACACCTCCACGACCCGCTCCCCGCCGACACTCACTCCTTCTACGTGATAGCAACAACCCGTTTTTGACTGCAGTGTGTTTCTACAGGAGCTAACTAGCCGAGCATCAGCAGGCGCAGAGCGCGGTTAGCTTCTGCTGCTAGTGGAGGGTGGTGGAGGAGGAGGAGGAGGAGGAGGAGAGGTGCGCCTGTCACTCAGTGCCGCATATTATCCTGTTGTTTGGCAGCCATCCGTAGCCGCTGAGCAGAGAGCTGTGCAGCAGCCTGCTGTTGGTGTGTGTCCACGCACAGGGGCTGCAGCACGCCTCTGTTTCTGACTTCTATGTAATTGGAGTCACGCAGGATGGAGACTCGTGATGTGCTTTAAGTTGTCTGCAACACAGCCCTCATTTTACCCTTTCCCTTTCCTTGGCTCGTGTCATCTAATAGCAGATTGATTCAGATTTCCCAACATTTTAACTCGATGATCTGATAATGTTGCAGGCTTCGCTGCTGGTACTTGTTCTTTCAACACAGCAGAACATTTACTGTGAATCTAGATATTACAATAACCAAAATTCAAGAACATGCTCTTTATCATCTGACAGTGTTAATCAAGGCAGCAGCTACCAATTACTGAGGTTATCAATGAATCGATTTGTCATCCCATAAAATGTCAGAAAATATTGAAACCCAAGGTGACGTATTCACTTGCTTGTTTATTCAACCATCATCCATAATTATCTTCTATCATCTTTATTTTTTGTTGATTTTAGAAAATAACTCAAACATGAAGACTTTAAAATTGTTGCAGCTTTTGTATAATGTATTGAAAATGATTTTGTTTCACTTGGCCATAGCTCCTTGGTCAACCTCTTAACTATTTTGAGAGTATCTTTTATGAATTTAGTTTTTATTCAATAGGCGGCAGTAGAGAGATGACATGAAATGAAGGGGCAGATAAATGGGGGGTAGTTTGCCTCAAAGCTGCCCCAGTCAGACTAAAATCAGAAACAATGTGGTTCAGTCAGCAGCTTAAAACCGCAGGCCATCAGAGCACCAACCTGTTTCATACAGTGTTATGAAGGAAAGTGGCAAATGATTATTTCCATCATTAATTGTTTAATCGAGTGAAAGAAAAAATGTTATCTATTATCTCTCAAGTTTTTCAAATGTGAGGATTTAGTGGTTTTTCTCTGTTATATGTCCTTTTTCAGCAAAGTCTCTTTGCTGCATAGCAAAACTATATAATAGAAGAAATGATTGGGGCAATAGAGAGAAGAGGATTGGTTCTGTTAAGATGACCCAAATTAATCAAACGGAAAAGGACAAACGCCCCAAATCTATTTGAATCTACTTCCAGCTTCATGTCATGGAATCAGCATTAAACTAATCAGCTGTTTCTGACTGATAAGCACACAAATTATTTAGGGTTTGCTGTTGGTAAATGTATAATTTGTGCATTTTCCATTCCCAGTTTATCACTAGAAGAAAGGGACCATTAAAAACCAAGGGAAAGTGAATGCAGATTGCAGCTGCATCTGTTCACTGTTTTAAAGAGGGCACAGCCAGAAAATAAAAGCAGGTAGAAACAGCATTAAAAAGCAAATGAAATTCAGCTGGTGTGTTGAAACAAGCCCTGGTGTCAGTTGTTTTTTTAGACCCAACCTGAATTGGACTGGATGCTTATACGCAGCGTGACACTATTTTTAACCACCGGCCTCTTCCAGAAGCACAGAGAGTGAGCCATTGTTTCTTAGAGCGTGCTCTGAAAAACCCACACAGTGTTATATGCTGGTACTCAGGGTTTTGGGTCATTGTGACTCTCCTCAACAAGAACAGGTGTTTAAAAGAAAAAAAAGGGGCTATAAAAGTCAGAAATTGCCTCTTTGCATATGCTACCACTTTTAGGGAGCTTGTCCTACTTGTTCCAACAGATCGTTCAGTGTTCCTGCACCCGTCCATTTCTGTCTTTTCTTGTTATCTATTTTTTTTGTTTCACTTCTCTGTCTGTCTTCAGTCTCAGTGTCTGCCAGGCTTTGTCTGTTCCCTTTAATTTGCCAACGTGCAGCTACATTGCATCTGTTAAACAGGTTTTTAACACTGAATTAGAATTTGGTGACGAGTTGCTCATCTTGTGCTGCACATTTTGTTCCTGTCATTTGCTCAAACAGTTTCATACTGAGGGGCCGTTCTCAGCTCAACGTTCAGGGATGGAAGAAATGTTGACAAGTTAAAATGCCAACACCACAGATTTAAAACACTCCAGTGCAGTTAAAAGCCCTTTAAATTCCTATTTAAGTAAAAAAACAGAAGTATTTTCAGCAAAATGTGCTTAAGAACTCAAAGGTAAATGACCCCAGAGATATTATTACACATGACGTTATTAGATTGTTAATACTAACTTAACTACTTGTGCAGTGGAGTGGTCGGGGTCAGGCCCTTCCAGAAGGTCACAAGATACATCTGTGAAATATTTGGTAATTTGATTTCTTTGAGCTTTATTTCAAATATCAATTATCATGCAAATTATTATTTTGATTGATCATATAACTCTATTAAATTTCAAAAACAGTGGGACAAAAATGCTTTTCCAGAAACCACAGTGCCTTTAGATGTTGTTTCATCACATTCAAATTCCATTTTGTCACAAAGAAAAGCATCAAATTCTCACAATATTCTTCAGTCTAGTGCTAAAGAATATTTCTCATTTTCACCTCAAACTTTATTTTATAAAACATTATTTTTCTGTTGACTGACTGATCAATTAATCGACTAATCCTTTCAGCCCTAATTTGATCCTCATTTAACACTTATTTAAATGAGATGTTGAGATTCAAGGGGGAAAGTCTGGAGCTCGTAGAGATCTGAAATGTGATAAGGGACCAACTACACAGATTTTTTTTTTTTGTGGTCACAAGCCAAAAAGGTGGGGCTGACTGGTTTAATCATTAATAATGTGTTGTATTTCACAGGTTTATGATATATTTTGAAATGCTAAATATGAATCTGTGAAGTAAATATTTGCTACAGCTTTTAGATAAATGAAGGCAGTAGAAAGTAGAATATTGCTCTAAAATGTAATGGAGTACAAATATAAGAAATTGTCTTTGAGTGTTCTGTACATGTGGAAATTTCCTTGATGCTTAAAGATTAATTCCAAACTTTGTACCACACTGAAACAGTGTTTCCCAGTATTTGTCTGTGCCCAGTTCAGCTATTACTCATTCATCAAAGGTCAGGATACAGGGCATAAACACCTCCTTTTGTCTACTCTTTGGACTCTTAAATGACACATTTACCACCTACTTCCATGTATTTTGGGTGTGAATGTGACCTTCAGATGCGAATCCATCATGTGCCAAAATGCGACAGTAATGGCAGCAGTGGAATTTTAACAGCCGTGGAGGATAATCCCGTTCAGGGTTTACACATTAACCTTGATGCTTCAGACATTTCCGCATCTCCTCATTACCTATTCACCAATCGGGCAGCGCGGCGTCTGACCCCCTCCTTAGTGTCTCGTCCTTTCCTATAGCATCAGGAAGTTACAGGCCATTAATGAGCAAAGGCTTTTGCGGCTCAACTTTACTGTAAAACAACCTGATCTCATGCTTGTTTTTCGGTGGCTGACTCACTGTACAGCAGGAGAGACGTCTCGCAGCTGATTTACAGAGTACGATAGAGGTCAGGGGTGCGTTTCATTTAGTTAATGAGTCCTGTGACTTGCTGACTACGGAGCCCTGCCAGACACACAAACGCACACCTCATGAACCCGCTGCATCAGGTTCAGCAGCAGCTTCATTATGTGTTTGTGTGTGTATAAGTGGTACGTTGGGCTTTGTTGTGCCTGTTTGCGGGTTGAATGACTGCATCAACAACCAGCCAGCTGTAAATGTCAGACATTGTCGTTGCTGATGTCGACAAAACAAGCAGTCCTCCTGAATAACACGACAGGCGCCGCTGTACACGACGCTGCATCACATGTGTCTGTATAAGTCTCTTGTTTTGAATAGGCTGGGCTGGTGTCAGAATTTGAATACATCCTGGCACTTTGAACCCTCTTTCACTTTTGTGACAGGTCAGGTTTGGAGAAAAATAACATTTCTATACTCGGAGAGAGACGGAGAGAGAGAATTAAACACATTTCAGTCATTGTGTTATGAAAATAACAGCTGTTTTCAACATTTCTATACATTTATATCATATAAACATCATCATTCTTTTTATAATAGAGGTATTTGGACCTGCAATGATTAGCTGATTAGTCAAATTTTAATATACCCCAAATACGAGACCAATATTTACATCAATACAGATTTTTTTTTTTTTTAATGAACACATAACGTGATTTCAAAAAATTGCAGTGTATTGTTTTAATTTGTTTTTTTGCTTTTAAGTGGAACATTTCATCTTGTAAAAATGTCAGTTCAAAGTATCTCTGTACGTGTACAGCAGTTCAAATATGCTCAGTCTAGTTCTAATTAGCAAATATTGATATTGGTTGTGCCTGAAACTATTCACTCCTCCCCACTCACCATCCGGGGAGTTTGACGCAGAGGAATAAATAATGAGCTCATCAGTAAAGTTGAACACTTTCAAACATTGCGTAGGTAATTTTCTCTGCACTGCTTTCAATCGTTCACTGTGAGCACACTGCATGATGGTATGTATTGTTTGGTTTCGGCTGTGGACTTTTTTTCATAATGCCTTGTGGGATACGATGTGTCCGCCATATAGGGGATAATAATTCTCACTATACAGCCAAAGACAGCGCTACAAAATGGCGAACTCGCTATGTTTTGGACCATGTAGGGAGCAGTGAGTGATTTTTTGATACAGCCATAGTTTTCACCTTGTGAGTCTGTGTGAGAGTTGTTAGCTGGAACTGTCACTGTGCTGCTTTTTAGTGATTTGGCAGGTGTTTATATTTTATCTGTTTTAGCATCACTGCTATGAAAGATGCAGTTATGAAACAGGTCTGTATTTAAGACCAAACAGAAGACTGGGTTTGAAGCCAGGTGTGGTCTGAGTAGTCATGTATGTCGTTTTAATAATTTGGTTTCGACTTCTCAAATCTGCCGTTTTGATGTGACAGTGAATTCATTGTTTTCGCTGATTTGAAAAAAGTATTCAATATCAATTGATAAATTATAAAAAATACCCTAATGGTATTCCAACAGAAAATATTAATTATCTGTGAAACACTGAATTATTAATGCACTAACCCTACTTACAATCACTTCACACATCATGCGCTTCTCTCCCCGGATGTTCTTGTGTCCCCCCAGGAGAATATTTATGGTAAATAAAAAATAGATTAAATTATGTTAGATTTATTAAACACATGCACAGAAAGTAAAAGTTTTTTTAAGATCTGAGTGACTACAACAACCTCTACCAATTAGACAGTATGGCAGCCTGCGTGTAGCCTGAGAGGCAAAATCCAGGGCACAAAAGTCCTGAAGTGACAGTTGAACTCAACCCAGATAAACGTATTAAACAACACTGACCAGCTTAAACATTTTTGTGACGTTGTCTCTCATCTGGTCTTTCTCAGACGACTGAAACTGTAAATCAAACTGAAACATGATATTAAAAAGTGAGGGCAACATCTCCTGCCCCCCCACACCCCCACCCCCTGTGGAAATGATGTCTTTGTCTGCTTCATTGAGCTTGCACAGTTCACTTATCTGCAGAGCTACAGGACATGAAAAACCAAGTCTCCCCTAATTTAATATGATGTGATCCAGCGCGCAGGCCTGATTCATCAGCAGCAAAGTACACTGATTATTTGTGTAAACTGATGCATATTTGTCGTATTTTTCATCCACAAAATGCTCCAGGACCTTAGGGTTAATACTGGTCCCTCTCACAGCCACTGGAATAAAAGATATAAACTTTGAGCAGATTTTAAATATTTCCTGTTTGTTTGGCCCTGATGCACATGACAGTATATTTCTGTCCAGTTTCACTCTGTGTGACCTGCAGTCAGGTGACCTCTGACTTGTGTGTCCTTTCTTCTTCCTTCAGCACCTCTTACAGTGTATGTGTGGCAACAACATGTCTGTGCCGCCGATCCCCGAGGCCGTGACGGTGCCCTCAACGGAGAAGGAGACTGCGGCGGTGAGTGAAACCACAAAACCTGACATTTTAAATGTTAAAGATCATTTTTATCATGATTAATGCTCACATGCAAAACAGCTGATAGTCACAGAGGAGGGGAGGACAAACGGGGAAGGGGTAACAATGTCTAAGCTTTGGGACACCTTCATGAAGCGATTTGTAAGACTTGCCATTGCTACATTGCCGGCGTTAGCATTAACAGCTGTTTATTTACCAGTCTCGCCAAGATCTTCAGCCACAGTTACATTTATAAACAAAACAGGTGATAACACATCCTCTGAGCAGTGCTACTTTTTCTTGGCAGCCTGGACACCTACAGTGACTCAGTATCGGAAAATGACTAGTTCGGTCGCTTGGCCAGGGCTAGCTGGTTAGCATGCTAACTTCCCTAGAAGGGCCTTGATAGGGGAAGTCTTCAAGTGAGTGATCAAGAACCCCATAGGCTGATCTCCAGAGAGCCGGTCTGGAGATGGAACAAACTTCCAAAGGGAAAAAACTAATTCTGAACATCAGATCCAAGTGTCAATCCATCGTGACATCACCCGCTGGTTTGTGGACTGAAGCCTTGAAGTTTGTAATTTGGCTGTTGCCATCTTGGTTTTTAGAAACCATATTTGAAGGAGAAGGTGGAGCTGAGGAGGAGTGAAGGGTGGCTCTGACTCTAGACTCTATCCTGATTGTCAGTATGGTGAGGGACATGGTAGCTACACCCTAATTCACACCCTGCCTTATGGTCCATTTTCCTCTAAATGGGACCATCATTTAAAAAATGAACATTATATTGTATTAAAGACGACTTGAAACTAGAGACTGAGACCATAAACTCATTAGGAAAACATTTAATAAATCAAGTGAGAGGAACATTTTCACATAGACTTTGATACAATCCTCCTTCTTTTAATAACCAGTAGAGTCGCCCCCTGAAGGTCATTAGATACAATGAAGGTTTAGCATTAGCTTCACTTTTCAGACCAGAGTCCAAGTCCACTTTTATAAACAGTCTAATATTTTCCTCTAGACCGAAGTTGCTCCTTGATAGACTCCCTGCATTGTTTTGGATCATCTCATCTGAGTTTTATGTTTTTATAAAGGTTTACTTACTTACATGTTTGTAAATGTGGCTGTAAAATAGTATTTTCTATTTGATTATGATCAGATAACAAACAAAATGTTTGTTTTTAAAAAATTATAATATATATATATACTGTCTCTTATACACATCTCTGNGACCATAAACTCATTAGGAAAACATTTAATAAATCAAGTGAGAGGAACATTTTCACATAGACTTTGATACAATCCTCCTTCTTTTAATAACCAGTAGAGTCGCCCCCTGAAGGTCATTAGATACAATGAAGGTTTAGCATTAGCTTCACTTTTCAGACCAGAGTCCAAGTCCACTTTTATAAACAGTCTAATATTTTCCTCTAGACCGAAGTTGCTCCTTGATAGACTCCCTGCATTGTTTTGGATCATCTCATCTGAGTTTTATGTTTTTATAAAGGTTTACTTACTTACATGTTTGTAAATGTGGCTGTAAAATAGTATTTTCTATTTGATTATGATCAGATAACAAACAAAATGTTTGTTTTTAAAAAATTATAATATATATATATATATATATATATATATATATATATTACTTCAAAATCAAAAAATTACAGCTTGACCTTTAAAAGTAAGATTTGACAACGTCCTCCTACAATTCAAATTTTCAGACATATTTAAATTTGATCAACATCAGAATTTTCTGGCTAATAAACAAACTAATGAGAAGCTGCACCTGTAGCAGCAGGTGTAACAAGTACAGGATGATCAGGTAGATTGTTTAGAAGCTGGATGTGAGTATAAACATGAAACAAGCCTTTTATTGAGCTGTGTTCAGGTACAGTGCACGGATCTGTTAAACTGCAGCATCAAAGCTGACTGCCACTGGTTCCAGCTCTGAACCTCATCTCAAACCCTACATGGAAGAAAAGTGTTTTGATCTCTGCAGAAACAGATGAAGCTCTGATTTACAGCCAACAAGCAGTGAAACGCCAGCTTTCTAAATTGTTGTTATTCCCTTTCATGGCGTCTCTGCGGGAAGTAGCGCGTGTGGAAACTGGCAGTCAGAGCTGATCTTGGCAAGATAGGAGATTGGCACCTGTTTTTCTCTGTTTGGGAACAAGTGCACACACTCACCAGTAGCACATTGTGTGCACACAGGCCGATGCAATGTGATTAAATTCTGTTCTTCAAGGTTTTTTTTGGGGTTTTTTTTGTTTGTTTTTTTCAGCAAAGTGCAAGATAGGATATAAGTTATTGTTCTGCTCTGAGGGGAGATCACAGGTTTCTTCCCTTCAACAACTAATGTCCAGTGTGATTGATCAAAAATATCTAAATGTCTTTGTATCTGGATTTAGGTTGATACATAATGAATAAACAATTAATCAGCAGCAATTCTCTTAGCAGCAAACACTGAAATAAACAAAGAATTATATGATTTAAATATATGTCTGTAATAAAAATATTCACATAAACATTGTCAATATTACACAGTTGTAGGCATAACACAGTTGACTGTAATTTGGAGGGGAGTGTTCAGAAATATCAGTGTGGGTGTGTCATCATTTAAAATCTTAACCACAGGTTTTATCTGTTACAGGTGATCTTCCTTCATGGGTTGGGCGACTCAGGGTGAGTGATTATTTTCTCTTTCTTTAATTTTGCCTTTGTTCATGTTGATTTTTTCACTTTGTCCAGCCTCCAGTCAAAGGCTCAATAAGCCTGTTTTTTTCTATTTTCTTTACCAATTTACTGCCATTATTTAAACGTTTGTGTGGACGCAGTATCAGTGTAGAAGTGCACTGATGTAATGTATGTAATTTGTAGTTTTACTCTGTATCAGCAAATTAATTTCTACTTGTGCTGGACAAGGAACTTCAGTACTTTTATAGGACCGACTGACCGTGTATGGAAAACTGTCAAGTACAGAAAACTGCCAACAAATAACAACAATGAAAATAATGATATCTTGATTATGTAACATTTAAAAAAACACAAGTCACAAAGTGCTTTATCAGCTCTAGCTGTGAAATAATACGAACAGTTCAAGCTGTTAAAGGCACAGTGTTTGATAAAAATCTAAAATTAAAAATGACATTTATGCACTTACGACAAACAAAATAGAATATGAATAAAAATAGTTTTTGACAGTGATAAACTAAAGACTGTTTAGATCAATGATCAAGAAACATCAAGAATGTGGATTAAACTGAAACTTTTTTCAAAACGCTGTATGTGGTCCTAAATAATGTTAAAATGATTAGATAATTAAATAAGTTATAATCCCTTGAGCACCAGTGAACCAGTCACATGACGGTGTTGTATTTAGGACAGTCAGACAAACTGCCTCACACTTTTTATTCTTCCTTCAACAATTGGACAAAATTTAATCAAGTAACATTAGAGATTGATTATTAGTAGCATCAGAGACCTTTTTTTTAAGTTGCTTTCAAAGTTGAGTTCTCCATAATATTTCTGAAAATTGAGGGTATCATGGTAATTCACTTTTTTTACACTTTTTGATTACACAAGCTACAGTCCTGATTATATTTACACTTGGCTTTGATACCAATACCTGTTCAGTCTGCAAGTGGTAAAATGTAAATGCCCACATTCATGTGCTTTAATTTCATTATATTCCACTGACAACACCATGAATGTAAACATGTCTGGTTAAAGGTTCTGAAATGAGCAGTTGACTGATTCACTTAAATAGATGTTGTAATGTGTCAATGCATCTTCATAATGGAGAGCAATTTTCTCTTAAGCGCATAATTATAATTCAAGAAAAAAATTTTAATCCGTATTACCTCAGTGTAAAAGAGATTTTCATTTACAAGCAACATAGTGTTCTGCACACAGATTATACACACTTAAGTTTTAATGCTGTAGTTTTGGGGTGGTGTTCTGTGTTAGTCATTCTGCTGCTGCTGGATTAGAAACAAAGAGCTGCTTTCTGTCTCTTTTCCATCAGGCATGGGTGGGCTGAAAATTTGAGAGAAATCCAGCTGCCTTACATCAAGTTCATCTGTCCCCACGCGTAAGTCTTTTCATTTCCACGTCTTCCTGTCATACTTTATCCTTCCAAGACTGTCACCTGTCAGCAGGGAGGATAACTAGTTACAAGGAGTGAGTTACAAAACCAAAATGTAAACAAATATATTGCCTATATGTCTTTTTAATGCCCAAATTTGTCCGTCGCAATTCAAAATCAGCCCATGAATAGTTTATGTACCATTCTGCCTGGTTGGGTGAATACATCAATCACCATCATTTAGCTCTTGGCTGCTGGTGATGTCCTACACTGATTGTCTTGTTTTCTTCTCTCTCCATCCATTTTTCCCCTCACAGGCCCAGAATCCCCGTCACTCTCAACATGAAGGCAATGATGCCCGCATGGTGAGTTGGCGTGATAAAAGAAACCGCCTTTTAGCCCAACACTAGATCCCATTGTTCCCCTAAGAACCCACAATAGGCTCCCATATTGCCAGTGACAATGCTGCGATTGTATGGGTTATTCTGCCTTAAACGCTCGCCTCTGCATGTGTGCAGGTTTGACCTCATGGGTCTCAACCCTGACTCCGCAGAGGACGAATCTGGAATCAAGAAGGCAGCAGAAAACAGTGAGTTTAATGTTTTTAAATACCATAGAAGTAACCTGCCTATGGGATCAGTGTCAGAGATGTATGAACATATCAGCTTGATAATGTGATTGGAAATAAAAAGCTTTTATGTCTAGCTGTAATGTTCATTCTGAATCTTGCTTAATCACATACATTCCACACTCCCCACTGCAAACAAGGGCCTGTGAAGGCAAGAGACTAATGTGATCTGGACTGTAACGAATGCTAACTAGAGAAATATCACTAATCCACTTAAAGCAGGAGGGTGAACGAAACGCAGCCTCCTGTGCTGTTTGATTATTTAATGTGCTGTGATACAATGAAATACTGTCCACCAAGTCAAGTTTCAGTGACATTAACATGTCTGAAGGATTGTCAGACACAAAAACACCACGCAAAGGTTCATAAAACTGGCACCTGCTGTATGTTGAATCACAACTGTGGCGATGTAAACAGTAGAAACACAACATTCATTTTCCAGAGAGAAAGAAATAGAAATGGGGAAATAAGAGACTGAGATGAAATGAAAGCAAAATTCAACAGCAAAACCACGATCACCTGTCGTCAGCCTTAAAAAGCCAGAGGTCACTGTTCTGAGGACTCGTTAAAGCGTCCACTTAATTCACATGAATGTGGCCCGACAGCAGTAACATCTGGCCAGACTTTTTTTTTTTTCTTACAATATCAGACTGACATTCTCACATTTATGTTTATATATATATATATACATTTATGTCCATATAGAGAATCAACCCCCACCTGAAGGTGCTTATATTATATTGTATTTAATCGCCTTTAAACAGTAACAAAACAAATTCCAGTTGCATTTTTTTTTTTGCTTTACTTACTAACATAGTACATTAAAATAATTTACAATAAAGAAATAATAATAAAACTAATTAATAAATCCAGTTGCATTTTGAATTAGATCTTAAATTATCCATGGATTATATTCCGTCCCACCATCTAATGGATTAAAAAACTGGCCAAAGTCAAACTTACTTGCTGACTCCTGAGCTCCAGCATCATGTCCTGAAGACCTGAGGCACCACCCAGTGGTCAGAAAGTAAAATTTAAAACCAGCACTGAAAGTGACTGGGTGACAAACAGAGAGAAAAATATAAAAAATATGTTTGTATGCACTTATGTTAACCTAGAAAGACTGGTGGTAAGATGGTAACTACCATCTGTAAATTATTTGTTGTGTCTCCATTAATGAGCACATGTTTTTTTCTTGTTTTACTCCAGTCAAGGCCCTAATTGAACATGAGGTCAAAAACGGGATCCCTCCAAACCGTATAATGCTCGGTGGCTTCTCTCAGGTAGGACTTTAAGTCTGAGCTTTGTCTTATATTCAGAAAGTCATATCTGCACACACAGGGATTGGAAATGTTTGTAAATGCATGTAATAAAATTTGTTTCCTCTTATTCCTCTTTGTTTGTTTCCTCTATTCATCTCCAGGGTGGGGCTTTGTCCTTGTATACCGCCTTGACCTGCCATCATCAGTTGGCTGGTGTTGTAGCCCTCAGTTGCTGGCTACCACTTCACAAGACTTTCCCATCGGTACAGTAACACTTTTAATGGAGAAGTTTCACGATTCTCCTGCCTCAGTTTAAATTTTATTTATATTTCCACACACTGCAGTTACCCAGTTACCTCTAAACATCTTCACAGGGCATGCTGCCTGAGGTTTTTAAGAGTATGTTGACCAAAGAAAAACCAAAACAAAAAGCATTTTCTCTCTCACAGGCAGCAAGCAGCAACAAGAACGTTCCAATCCTGCAGTGCCACGGTGAGATGGATGGTTTGATACCCATACATTATGGCACCATGACGGCAGAAAAACTCAAATTCATAGTCAACCCTCAGATGATCACCTTCAAAACCTACCCAGGGCTCTCTCACTGCTCCTCCTCATTGGTATTGGACCACCATTTATTCTGCATGTGTTGATTTATGCTGCTTGTCTTTCAGTGTTTTCAGTATTTCTGGTAGATTCAACCATGTAGAGCTGCAAAGTGGACGAAGTTGCCGGTGCTAAGAGAATCCTTCTTTGTTCCCATTTGAGTTTTTCAAATTTTTTCAGGATATCCTCACAGCAGCAATAGGAATGATAGATATGTCTAAACTAAACCAGTTAAAATCAACAACATTGTTAACTGTGAGAACTGACAAACCTCCACAGTATTGTTTTCATGTAAAGCTCCAGGGTAGTTAAATAATAGTTAAATAATGTTGGTTCTCTTTGAATTATGAATTGTTGAAACTTTGTTTCTGAGAATTGATGTTTGGTGATTGATAATGCACCTTGAGAGTCTTAGATAACTTCTCTCCTTATGTTTTTTTAATGTTCACAGGACCTCCGTCTTTGACTTTATTAAAAAAAAAAAAGAAAAAAAAGATTTTCTATTATAGTTGCTTGTCTTTTGTACTAATTTCAGCAGGAGAGTGTGACACGCATACAAACTTTGATGG
Organism: Rachycentron canadum; assembly: GCA_038496675.1. Classification (NCBI taxonomy): domain Eukaryota; kingdom Metazoa; phylum Chordata; class Actinopteri; order Carangiformes; family Rachycentridae; genus Rachycentron; species Rachycentron canadum. Next base: position 4,756,217 of record CM076663.1, on the reverse strand, counting down.
TATTTGACCTTGATCTAATATGGTCTTTGCAGAAGATGAACTTTTGCATCCAGAAATCTGGACGACCAAAATAATCCCTCCTACTTTTCCTCTCTATATTTTCTAGGTTTATCTTACTTTGTCCGTCTTGAAAAATGACTTTTTGAATATGGGGTTTAATGTAGACTCAGTATTTGGCTGGACTGCAACAGTGGGGTTGTCCATATAAATTCATGACCTTGACCATTGCTCTTTTGAGAAACAGTTTTAATTGGGAGGCAAAGTATTTACATCGAGAGACTTTTTTTTTTTTTCAATAAAAGACCAAGTCAAGTGACTTTTAAGGACGAACTGTAGCTAATTTCCATAGCAGGGAATTGGCCGCAGGGGTGAAAGTGGATAGACAACAGACCATACACGCTTCAGCCATATACAAAGTCTTGTTTTGTATGTTTGATTTCACTGTACTCACTGTTTCACTGTTTTTCTCCCTTGCAGGAGATGGCGGCTGTAAAGGAATTTATCGTGAAGCATTTGCCCCAAATCTGACCTCACCTCATTCCCACTGTGACCCCCGAGACACTGACCTCTCACCCCTGATCTGCCATTCTCCCACAGGAAACAGCCATGAACACCACCCTCTACCACACACACGCATGAACACACACACTCACACATGTAATAATACTGATTTGATCCACACTGCTAAACAAAACATGTGCTTCTCATGCAGCCCAATTCAACAACACTCATAGTGAGAACAGATTTGTAAAACACACCGATTTGAGAATAACATTAAGTGGTCGCACTCACATGTCTTAGCCCTCGGAGGGAGAAACACTGACTCACACAATACATTCCCTTTGGTTTTATTTAAACAACCAGCCTGTCGCCTCCACCTCACCCTCGGTTTTTCTCCACTTTTACCTCATTTTGCTTCATCTTAACCAATTTTTTATGTAGCTGTAACATCTTCCACTGCCACACCTTTCCCTCTCATTGTGTCAGTTTGAGAGATTTTGTGGAAAAAACAAACATAAGACTGAATTAGTTAAGCAGTTTACCAACTACCTGATGCAGTCTGTGACCACACTAAGGTGCAGTCAGACTGGATTTTGCTTCACATTCATTTCGAAATGGAAAATGCTTCTTTTTGCTTTGTGCGGAGTTGAATGTGTCCAAGCTCCATCCAGTAGCTTGGACACATTCAGTCTCAAGGTTTCTGATGTACAGCCAGTTTGAAAGAAAAGGGACAGGGACAGAGGTCAATGACAGTAAAATGTCCAGTAAAACAGTGTAGAATTTACAACTTTGTCAGTTGTTACCCAACTAGCCACGCTACCGCCCTCAGTTTATGTTTTCCATCCTACCCATGCTATTTCCTGTCACCTCCTTGTTTTTGCGTCATTAAGCATGCATATTTTCCCCAAGCTAAATTCAGTCTGACAGCAGCCTCAATCCAGTGCGGGAGTCCCATTCAGGTGTAGTGAAATCTGGAGCGGCTGCTTTACCACCAAGACATGCATTTCATTTCACCACCTACCACCCAATGATGCTCAACTACGAGGTGCTTTTTACTCAAGTATCAACATCCATGGGGCCCCGCGTTACCTTTTTTTAACAAGTGTGATAAACTATCGTGAATTATGTGAAGAAAATCCAGTTGAAATAAAATAAAACTAAACAATCGATGCATTTGCCGCAATGAGCTGTTTTATTTTTGATTTGTTCTTTTTCCCCCTAAACCTCCACACCTGCATGGTAATGATCTCTTTCTGTTTAGATTTTTGTGACTCTTTACGTAAAAGTACCTCAGTTGATTTCTGCCGGCTTAAAGGTGAATGACTGACCAGTATGAGTTGCATGAAATGCGTCACACCAGACGGCTGTAGACCCACACAGACTGCACATCACCAGTTGTTTCACTGTTCCTCCCACCGACACTTCATCCGACCCATGAACAGTCTCCTCCGCTGTTAGACCCAGTTCATTTTCAGGGGGTTTGGTTGTTTTAAACTCTGGAAAAACCTGCTTCTTCCATATCTTCCTCCATGGCACCATAGCAGTCCCGAGTTTAAAACTAGCACAGACTATTTATTCCCGAGGAAATGTAAGAAAATATTCCCTTACTAGATCCCTCCTTTGGCAACTTACTGTAACCACCTAATAGAACATAAAAAGGTCAGATTTAAAGTAAAACCCAACACTATTATAGTTCACTAGTTCACTTCTTTTTAAAAAAAAAAAATGGCTATACACTGGGAGGGCTTGGCAAGAAGCTGTTCCAACATAACTAAAGGGTGATTTTACAAACAAAAAAACTTAATCTTGAACAACTTGTGATCGATGGGCATAGGAGTGTAACTCTGAGGAGTCATGTGTGCTTAAAAATATATGAATCAGGTGTTCTGCATTTTCCTTTGTGAATGTTAATTTTGCTCTCCTCATGATTATCTTGTCTATGTTGCTGTTCTCAAACCTGATTTTTAAAACTAAAAAAAAAAAAAAGGACGAAAGACATCTGTTTTGATTGCTGTTGATAAATCAATGAATGTCTCTTTTATCTCCTCGAGTTCTTTCCTACTTTCCTGTTACCCTCTGATGCAGCCCTCCGTTGTTCCCTTCTCATCGTTAGGTCTAATTTTTCTTCTCTTTGACACCTTCACCAATTTTTTTTTGTTATTCCCAAAATTCCCCTGTGTGTGATGGCGTCGCACTGTCTCGTGTGTTTTCTCCTGGGTTGTATATTGTCATTCGTCACTGTTTTTTTTTTTTTGTTTTGTTTTGTTAATTGTTAATTGTTTCTAATTCTTTTGTTGTGTATTGTCACCGTTATCATCTCATCCTATTTGTATCTGTTTATAATGATGAGCATTACAAAAACATGTTAAGGTGAGACTGTTGGTCTCTCCACTTATTTTGTTTCCAAAACACCTGTATCCGAAATAAATGACCAAAAAAAAAAACATCCACCTGAGTTGAGCTTCTTTTATTTTGTTGCTGTATCTATGTCAGATGACAGATTAACTTGGTGAAAGATCCACAGAAGGAAAATAAAATTATAAACCTATTTATAAAATGTGATATCCACAAACACAAGTATCCTCTAATGGAAAAATCAATACTAATTAAGATGTTATATTAAATGTCAATCCTTATCAGAAATATGACCAGGTCATCGCTTTATAAACCTTAAAAAAATAATAATAAAAAAAAAAACTGGACCCTGTAGAGGTTCCCTTTGTCCAAATCTGCTTTTAATAACTACATTTTAATTATTAGTCTATGTTGCTCTAACAAAGTGCATCATTTTTCCAGTCATATAATTACTACACCAATATTTGGAGGTTGCAGTGTTATTCCATTGTAGAAATGAGAACTTTATTTATATTTATTATTCATTTTATTATCAATAGTTTTGACAAAATAGTTGAATTCAAATTTAAATGGTTGCAGCTCCTGAGCGGTTTCTAACTGTACAACTAGATATTTTTGCACCGGGAGGTTAATGTGACCAAGTTAGTGAAAATACTATAAAACTGAATAATCTGGAATTACTTGGAAAAAAAAAAAACAAATTTTATGGCGCCGCCCACTCATTCAGACCAGAAACAGGAGCATCCAGCGGGGCTCCCGGCTGCGGTGACTCCTCCTGCCCGCCCGTGGACCAATGAACGCGGCTGGGCGGTTCTCACTGTGCCGGAGAAAGAAGGACCCTTTTCTTCGCGACCGTTAGTCGCCATTTTGAGAGGTTCGACCAGCAAACACCGGCACAAGGTGGTTGCTACGCAGAAAATCATTTACAGTCTTTTGGTATTTTAATAATAGTTAACACCGATTTAAGAATCAATGTCTCGATTTAACAATAATCGCGGCGGACTTGGGATGAATCATTTCCAGCAGCGCAGAGGCGGCGGCCCCGGCGGCCCGATGCGGGGTGGAGTAATGGGAAACCCAAATTTTAGGAACCATCCGTTTCAGAACCAAAATCGGAGGGGACCAAATAATAACTTCAACAAACCACCGAATCATGGATCGCAGACGACTCCCCAGAAGCCACAACAGAACCAGTCGTTGCCCATCATCCCACCGCCGAGTCCCGGCCCGGCTCTCACGATGAAGGGCCCGATGCAGCAGCAGCAGAAACCGGTGCAGCAACAACCAGAGCAACGGAAACCGGCGACCCCTGCACCTCAGCCGAAGATTCAGTCTCCATCACCGAAACCTAACATGACCTCTCCTCAACCAAATCAGGCAAATAAGAACCATAATCAGAACCAGCAGCTGAAGTCACCGGTAGGAAACGCTAACGGGCAGCAGCAGCAGAAGCAGCAGCCACCACATCCGAGCCCGAAGGCCGGGCCACTGCAGGGTCAGAAGACGGGCCCACAGCAAAGCCCGAAAACGGGACCGCAACAAGGCCAGAGGACAGGCCCCCAACAGGGCCAGAGGGCAGGACCTCCGACCATGAAGCCCAGAGATGAGCCGGAGAAAAGGCCCAACAACATGAATGCAGCGGAGTCCAGCGAGAGCCAGGCACAGGTCGGTGCTGTTGTTTGTAAAGTAGTTTCTACCGGCGTCCATGGCGTCGACGGTCATTGTTGTTAGCTAGTAGCTTTGAAGCTAGCCCAGTCAGCATGAGTAAGGGTGCGCTTGTTTTGCACAGCCGATCACCCCGAGTGGGCGGAGTTACATAGCATTCCCTTCACAATGACTGGGGTTTTTAAGCTCCGTCGTCTGCCACAGGCTGTGGCGGCACTGGCTGTGATAAAATTCGAGCGCACCGCATTTTCGTCGCCTTTGCCGTCCGCCATCTTGTCCAAAAGTCTAAATGTCACAAAAAGCGATTTTTTTCCCCTGCTGGTAAAACAGAAGTTTGACACCAAAACGATGTTTGTTTCCGTTTGACTTTCACACCATTACTTCTTCTACTACTGTACAACAATTGGCGGAACATTAATTTCTGAAAATATAGGTCACGTTTTTTTCCCCCATTTGAGCACAAAGCTTGTATGGGGGATGGGCGGTGAACTAGATGAATTACGCAAGACGTATGTTTAGCACTTTTAAATGTAAATAACACTTCACATAACCGTGTAAATAAGCACAATTTTTTGACTTAGTAGTGAATGTGAATTTTTCCGCCACTGTTTTTAACCGTCCCCGGTTTCCCTGATAAACCACTATTGTATAATGTGGTTTAGTTGAGAGACTTGAGACCTTCAGTCCATAATGTTTTGTCTGCTGTTTTCAATCAGGAGGGATTTAAGGCAACCCTGTCGAGGCTGCTGAAACCTGGTGAGAAGACATACACACAGCGGTGTCGTCTGTTCATCGGCAACCTGCCCAGTGACATTACAGAGGAACAATTTAAGAAGATTTTTTCAAAATATGGAGAGCCCAGCGAGGTCTTCATCAACAAGGGCAAAGGCTTTGGATTCATCCGATTGGTAAGACAACATATCGTACTCATGGTGGTGAACATTTCAAGTTGTCAGTTGTGATTGTGTTGGAATTCAGATTATTCTATTAAGATTAAGGCCTGCAGAGCCCTGAATAGTTGTTTTGCCCTTTCTTGCAGGAGTCTCGTGCACTTGCAGAAGTAGCAAAGGCAGAGCTGGATGACACACCAATGAAAGGCAGACCTCTCCGTGTCCGATTTGCCACCCACTCCGCAGCTCTGTCTGTGAAGAACCTGTCACCAGTAGTCTCCAACGAGCTCCTGGAAGAAGCTTTCTCACAGTTTGGAATGGTGGAGAGAGCCGTTGTCATTGTGGATGATCGTGGGCGCTCCACAGGCAGGGGCATTGTTGAGTTTGCCTCCAAACCTGCAGCCAGAAAGGTCCTGGAAAGGTGCAACGAGGGCGTCTTCCTACTCACCACGTAAGTAAAGTTGGTTTTCTAAAAGCACACTTTTGCACTGCATCTGATGTTCCAATACATGTCAATAAAGATGCTACAAACCCTTGCTTATTTATCTTTCTTTGATTGTTTCAGGTCACCCCGGCCTGTTGTTGTTGAGCCTCTGGAGCAGTTTGATGATGAAGATGGTCTTCCAGAGAAACTGGCACAGAAGAACCCCAGATATCAAGCGTGAGTATGCTGCTATCATGTTCTTGCAACGCATTTGCTCTTAAAGGGGTGAATAGAAGGGTTTGATTTGAGTTGAATCGGATCTTCTAAACATTGTCGTTGTTTTGAGGGCAGCAGATGGTGTGATGTGGATGTTGGGGGAAGGTGGAGTGGTTCATAGATTTCAGCTGTACAGATCAATGCTCTGTGTGGGGTGGCAGATGTTAATGTTGTAAATTAAGGGCAGGCGGGTGTAGCATCATGCCTGACAATGGGCCCAGATACACAGTTTGAAGCCAACTACTAATGAAGGTCTGAATATCAAATATCAAGTGGTCATCATGGGGAGGGCACAAGGGACTTCTCTTCAGGCATTTATTTTCCAATGAGCTGGAAGATGTTTTTGCACCTATGCTATTAAAGAGCATTGAGGTTATAGCATTTATTCACATGGAAATTATTGATTGATTAGTCTCATTTCAGTACTGCAGGTTATAACACTATATGAACTGTGTCCTCTGTGTACAGAGAGCGCGAAGAACCTCCTCGCTTTGCCCGTCCAGGCACTTTTGAATTTGAGTACTCCAAGCGGTGGAAGTCCCTCGATGAAATGGAAAAGCAGCAGAGGCAGCAGGTGGAGAAGAACATGCGTGAGGCCCGGGAGAAGCTTGAGAGCGAGATGGAAGATGCTTATCACGAGCACCAGGCCAATCTACTCCGACAAGGCAAGTGTAATGATAATGTTATCAGTGTAAAGACATTGAGGTCGTACCATCAGAAAAGGAGCATGTCACCAATAGGATATGAAGTAGCTCACTGTTTGGGAACTACTATTAATCAGTTGGTTTTATGAACCCCTGCAGACCTGCTGAGGCGACAGGAAGAGCTGCGACGTATGGAGGAGTTGCACAGTCAGGAGATGCAAAAGAGGAAGGAGATGCAGCTGAGGTAATTGTTGGTTAGAATTCTGTGCAGTTGATCCAAATCCATCAGCTCTATTAACCCTAATACTAATGCTAATGATCGAAAAAATTTCAGCTCTTGCTTCCTTTGCACCTGAAGTAATTTGGATATTGCACTTGGCCACATTACAGTTTCGGTTTAACTGTGCAGTCCTAACTTTTTTTTTTTTTTTTTTGTGCACAGACAAGAGGAAGAGCGACGCAGACGTGAGGAGGAGATGATTCGCAAGAGGGAGATGGAAGAACAGATGCGGCGTCAGCGTGAGGAGAACTACAGGATGGGCAACTTCATAGATGTGCGTTAATCTTTGTATTAGAAGACAAAAACTCTTAAGTAATGCAGTGAGAAACTTGTTTAGCATTTGCTTGGTTTAATACTTATTCACTTGTCTTTTTATTACAGAGGGACAGGGAAATGAGAATGGGTTCCGGTGGAGCTTTGGGCATGGGTGGTAAGTTTTCTGTTTTTCTTAAATGTTCTCTTTGACGAGGTTGAGATTCCTTTGAAGTGACACAACATTGTAACATTGATATCTCATCTAATTGTTCCACTTCAGCTCTGCCCTCAACAGGCTTCAGTAGGAGTTTGTCCGACATGTATATTTCAAGGGCAGTGTGTGTAGTGGAGTTGCTGACGTCATGTTCTTTCTGTTAGATATGCCCTTTGGTGCAGCCAACCAGAAGTTCCCTATGGGTGGAATGGGCTTTGAGGGACAACAGGGAATGGGACCATCCTCTGGAGGCTTGATGGGCAACGAAATGGTAATGTATCCCACTTTTGGGAAGATCAGTAGTTAATGTAGTTGTGCTCGGCTTTCCTTTGTGTGGGAAAGACTCCCGGATGATTTTTAAATGTAGACTCCAGCTGGCCGAGCAGGGTGGGAGAATATGAATGATTTGTGTTACAGCCGCTCTCGAGTGGGTCGCCGGTTGTCGAATGTGACAGAGTTGCTTCCTGCTTCATAGGATTTCTTTCAGTGGCAAGCCAAGCCCCCTCAGTTGTCAACATCTGAGTCTTGCTTGTGTAGCAGCTATGAAACCATCAGCCTGCACTAAATCAAAAGAAATTGCTCTCCAGTGTGCTTTCTGACAGCTGTAGACAGACTTCAGTGGCTCCTCACTCTCATCACACCGTTTGTGTAGTGGACTGACATTGCAAGCCCTGTCTCGTGAGCTGGACAGGCACTATTTCTTGACGGGGGCAGAATGCAGTGTTTTTTCTTGTTAGCTGTTGACAGCGTGCTTACCCAGTTTTAAATCACCCTTTTCATACTGTGCTGGAAGTTTTGCGCATCATCTGAAGAAATTAAGTTGTATATGAACAGACTATGTGTATTTTTGGGCGGCAGTGTGAAATTCTGTGTTAAGCTCTTTTTGTGTTACAAGCCAATGAGAGAACTAGAGTAGGGGTGTAGTTCATGTTCTGGACCAGCAATCTTTACCTTTTTTTTTCCCTTTTTTTTTTTAAATAGCTGATCACTTATAAAGCTTTTAGTGCAGGCTGATGGTATAAGGCATTATATCTTGAACAGAATAGTTCAAATCGCATATTACAGCAGGGTTATATGATGGGGGCAGTCGCAGCCTCGTGACCTTGTGTCTAGGATGATTTTGTGAAGAGTGGAACAAACCTAAGATCTGTGCTTCTGGCATTGTAGTACCAATGTTATTTCCTGTTTACAGTTGTCAGTAAGTGTGTGTTAACACCATAAGGCCTGAATGAAACCAACCTTTGTTCTTCTTTATAAAAGCTTGTACATGCTGCAACTTATTGATCTAGGTTTGGTATTTGAAAGGTAGTGTGCCATGTTATGTGGAGCTCCTGACGTATCAGACTTTGTTTACTCATGCCAATATTAGTTTGAGACTAATTCTTAAGTCTTGCCCTGGATTTAAACTACAATTTACTGTTTAGACTGATTTTAGAAAGTCTTTTGACTTTTCAGGTTAAAGATTGTCAGCAGTGTTGAGGTTGGCAGTGCAACAGTTTCACAAAGTTGCGTGACGTGTGACACTGCAATTTTATAGTTGCACCTGAAAGTGAAGCCAAGTAAAAGTATATGATAATTAAGTTGGCTGAGCAGATTACTGTTGGGTTGATCCAGTTCAAGACATTCATATTCTACAGCCGTACTACATTACATTCTGTTTTTGTTCTTACATTGATGGTGCCGGAGTCTTTCTCCTCTCTTGGATTTTTGGCTTCATGGTCGTTCACTTCTCACTCTATTCTAGTTTCACAGAGCTCTGTCTGAACTGGCATATGAAGTTCATGTTGATTGACAACTTGCTTTTGTTTTTTTGTTTGTTGTTTTAAAATTTTTTATTTTATTTTATATTTTATTTTTTTTGAGCTGAATGTCTTGTGCAATAGTGCCATATTAAGTGCCAATATTCTACATATTTATTTCTGGTGTAGAGTCTGTACTTCAGATTCTGGTAATATTAGTGAAGTATTTTATTTATCAGTGCAGTGCCATTTCTGTTCAGGAAACTAACTTACAAATTTGTTACGGTGGCACCTTATTTCATAGCTTTTTTTCCTAAGGAAGCACGAATATGGTCAGTTTATTATCTATAATTTATATTTTTATACATACATAAAAATATCTTGTAAATACCCATAGCCAAGTATTTGTTGCCATAATTAAAAATAGTGTAGATGAAGAGGTTAACATGGTCAGCATTTACAAAATGCTAGACCTGATAACCACTAAGGACTTAAGTCTTGGCATGCACTGGAGAGACCATATTAGGTAGGCACTGACTAACGAAAGCATTACCCTCTCTTCCTTTTCCGTATGTAACCTGTGGCACCTGTGGACCTTCATATTGGAACGAACGGTTTCTTCGGATGTGTCTCCTGCTGGTTGTGTTGTAAATCTGCTCACAATATAATACAAACCACCCTCTATTTCCATACCTTTTGCACACCTCCATATGGACATGAACTGTGTGCTTGCGCACCGACCCCCAATCCCATACCGTATTCCCTCACCTCCCGGCAAATTGGCCCCCACAGCGCAATGAGCGCTTTGCCCAGGGTGGTCCTAGGGGAATGGGTCCTGGTAACCCCGGGTACGGGAGGGTCCATGAGGAGTTTGACGGTCCTTCTAAGAAACCCCGTTTTTAAACGCTGCTCTTTGATGCTTCCAGCAGCAACATTTGTATAGATTCTCCCAAAAGGAACATGCTGAGTCGTATTTCTTGTATTTAAGTTTAAATTGTTGCTACATTTTAGCTTGACAATTTACTCATTTTATGACAAAGTCAATATTTTCCTTTTTTATTTTGTATTGTCAGTAGTATGGAAAGGTAGGTCATCATCCTCGTGTGACCCGTTAGTTCTTTCTGACCCATGTACAATTTTCTTTTCTAGATGTATTATGCTCTGTGAGTCGTCGTGAAGTGATAATTGTAACATTTTTCTCAACTTTCTATGGCTGTGTTTTGTGCCATACATTTGCAGTCAAAGCATGTATTATAATAAAGAGAAATTGGTTCCATCAGGACAAACCTTTAACGTTTATTCCTAAAAGCTGAAACCTACACGACGTTCTAAAAGCAAACCAATTGGTTGCTTACACAAGTGAAATATAACTTTAGGTCTTAAAGGGTCTATGTGTTATCTCTGCCACAGTCCTGGCCTTTTCATTCGCTGATGTGTGTAACACTATTTTGAAAAACACATACGGGGTTTCCATGCCTCAGGACTCGCTGCAAATGCTCCATCTCGTCCTTTTTATTCTTAAGGTATTTACCCTTAAATTAGCAGCAGAAAAGCAGGGATATTGGGTCATTCAGCATCTGTCCAGGCTGCGTCCAGCACTTAATTTTTAACAGGAGCCTGGGCTTATTTTAGATTTTTAGTATGCAGCGTTGAGGTTTGATCCCAAACTCTCTTTATCAGTAGAAACTGACACAAATTGGTTACCGTGTTTTATTGAGTAACTTTACTTTTACAGCAATGCCTCAGGAGAGCAGGAATACTACACATAGAACCTTTAAGGCAGCCTGTGGTTTAGTGTGTGGTTGTAGCTTATCAAGGCTTTGGCCTCGTCACTGACGCACAGTCCACATTAGTGTGTGTCTTGTGTGCATGTTCTCAGCCTGGGATTATTGACTACGTTTACATGCAGCCTGAAATATTGAAGGATCACAGAAAACTACAGGCTAATGTTTCTACCTTCTTAGAAGATTGGTCGTGGATTTTTAAATTGTAATGAGATCTCGTTTTCAAAAACAACCCACTAGCTACTGAGCTACATCAGGCTTCTGGCATTCCTCTGTATTGTGTATTATTAGACACAATGAGGAATTCAACGGCGGCAGTGACATTGATATTAAAGGCAGCACCTCTGCAAAAGAGCTGCAGTTTGTTGGTGCTGGATAAGTTAATCATCGTGATCATAATCTCACTCCTCTAGGTGGCTAAAGTATAAACATGTTAACTAAATGTTAACAGCTGCATGGATGTTCGTTGGAAAATGGTTGCTTGGCAGTTTATCCACGACAAACCTGCATGTAAACGTAGTCATTTTCAGTTGTGGACTTTTGAGTAGGTGTGTTAAAGGAACACAGAATGAAGTCTTTGCCGAAGGAGCCACCATTAAATCACATCTGGATCTGATGTCCATTCCAGAGTCACACAATTTGCTTTTTCCAGAACTGCCAGAGCTCAGTTTGACTTGTGTGATCATGTATAGTGGTCAGTATTGAAAGCATGATAACCACCAGAAACTATAACAAAAGTCTGACAGTTGTTCTGTGGATGATAATGTCAGTCCTTACTTGTAAGAAAGAGGTCACCCCCTCAGACAGGGCTCAAAGTGACTCATTATTTTTACTTTTTTAGGTTTTATAGACAATTGTGTAACATCAAAACTCAAAAAACAGCCAATGTCGTTTTTTTTTTTTTCCAAAAAATGAATAAAAATCCTAAACCTACATAAGCAGTATTTCACTGACTAGAGTTTCCAGAGTCTCTATCATGTACAGGAGCTGTAATAATTATTATTTATAGTTATGCCTGACATCCATCCTGGAGCACAGGTTGTTGTCAATAACCTCCATCTTCTCACTCTCAAAGTTAAGAACAAGGTAAAGGATGAGGCTCATGCTGGAGTTTCCAGCCAGTCTCTGCTGCTCCTTTTCCACTTCGTGTTGCTGTAAAGACAGAGTTTACACATGCTGAAGTTTGTGAGTCTGTGTACGTCTGATCACTTTTATTGGTTACATAATCTAAGCTTTTATGATGACTTTTTCTTTAATGTGGTGCACAGATAATTCTTACGTGATTATGAAACCAGTCGTATGGTGGAAATCTGTTCTCAGCATCCTCTGTACTGTTGGTCACGGACGATCCCACAGCTGAGGACCATTGTTTGTTTGACATTTTGTTGGGTCAACCTTGTGGAAATATTACAAGTTTCTAGAGCCCACCAACTGTATCTAAATAAAAATATTTAACTCTAATTTCTAACCTTTCCTGACTGCCTTCTCACCAGGCGTCAGAGCGTTGAGAGGCAGTTTCACCTTGACCTTCCTCTAAAGAAAGCCATGAGGAAATAACAAAACGTTCAATATCTTCGATATAATGTAATGATCTCCGTCAGCCATGTTTCATCACATGTAAAAAAAAAAAAAAAAAACTTTGCATAATTTGTATTTCACCATTGCTCTTTTTCATTTTGAGCTGCGATTTCACTAAATCCTGCTCATAATCTGCTTCAAGTCAAACTCTTCCCTTCAGCAGATTAATGTGGAGGCTGTTGCCTCATGTGAAACTCTGCTCATACACAGCAGAAAAAAAGTTTGAACCATTGTTAATGTCACTGTGCAGCCCACTCTGGCCCCTCGTACCAAAGTCAGTACCTGCTTAGAGGTATTACAACATCGCTTTGGCATGAAATCACCAGCCTAGATTGCCTGACTTGCCATGGCAAGTATTTTTCATAGTTAAATAATACGTGGGGTTGGACTTGAACAGTAAGTAAACTAAGTGCATTTCATTCACCGTTTATTGTTATATTTGTGATGACAACATGTTGAGAGATGAAGCAGAACTGGTTGTAGTTACTGTAGTAACTTGACTCTACCATTTTGTAAAGAGTTAGAATAACGGCTCCTGTTGTCAGCCTCTGACACTAGTTGTCAATGTTTAAACCTTGGACACATTTTTCATCCATTCTGCTCTTTTTCACATTAAGTGGCTTTCTGTCCCAACTTTGAATCGTCCTCTTTTGAGAACAATGTCTGACAACGTTTGGACCTGTGACGGGATGACTGGTGCAGTTTGTCAAATAGTTAAACTCTGCCAAGACATCATGAACCTCTAAATCTAATTCTGGTGTTTATGTACATTATAATGCACCCTGCATAGTATCTATAAATATACTGATATTTAAGAATTCTTATTTGTTTATAAGAATCATCCCACGTAAATCTTCGTCATGTAGGATCTGAGAACCCTGCAAAACGCATCTGTAATAGCTTCGAAACAGAGGACAACAGATACTTAGGAGGATTTCCTAATGGAGTGTACACCTGAACTGTTACGTGTGTTTGTGTTATGTACATTTTTTCTTTAACAGGTTTGACCAGCTTTAAAGATTGTGGACTGTGGAGGAATTTGTGGCTGTGTAGCGTCGACTCATAAATACTTGAGCAAAACAATGGATCTGTGCAAATTTCCTGAGTTAGCAAGATTCAGCTGGCACCGTGCAAAACATTACAAAGGAGCTATGCACAGAGGATTCAAACAAGGAAGCCATATGTCATCACCACACTTTGACTCTTGGATCAGTGTAGTACAGACGGATACATAGGTTACATTGCAGATTTGGCCATGTGGCATTTCTATTGCATGACAAATTCATGTGAAACCTGTAGATGGAACAAATACTAAAACTTATAAATACGTAAAACTTCTATTGTTTGAACACAAGTTGCAAGCTACTGGATCTTGGGTAATATCTGGTTCCCAAATGTTTGATCCTGGTTAATAGAAAATTCTGCTCTTGTGGCTAAAACGTGAGTATTTACGTCTTTTATCAAATGATGTGGATAAGTAAATTCTAACACTTTGTGTTTCTGTCAATTTTTTCCATTATTAATAGTGATTACAGATTTCAGTGATTACTTAACCTAAGTGAACGGACTCAGTTTCTGTAGTTTCAGGCGTTTTATCTTTTGGCTCCTGTTTATAGCCGCTGCGTTTGTAGACAAGTGCCAGTGTATTTGTCATTTTGCAAATCACCACCAAAAACAACTTGTGCAACAGTATAACCGTTCCCCCGAGGATTCACGATCCTCTTAATCCAGACCTGATATTCTGTCGACGGCCTCTAGAAAGATGGGTTTATTTTCTAGTTGACGTTAATTTAATAATGTAATGGAAATAATCATAAGATTAATGAAAAATGAATTAAACATTTAGTGCTTCACCCCTTTGGGAGCATCTTTGAGTTTTAGCCTGACCACCAAACAAGCCTCAGTATGTTTTTGTAAACAGTCTGGTGGTTGACTTTACAGAGAAGTGTTTAACTGGACTATTTGAATTAAAATGTCCCTTTGGAGAAAATGGCAAAATCAGAGGAAGAGGGTAAATCATACTCAATAATTACCTATTATTAGACATATTACTTCATGTTAAATCCAGTTTTGTATTTCTAAATAGTTAATTTAATAAATTTTTAGGGATTTCTAGTGTTAAAAGATAAACAATTTAACCAGTTTTCCTTTTCCACGCAGCGTCTGAACACAAAACAGGACCACTACTAATACTCAGGTGGATTTGGTGAAACAATTGGACTGAAGTGTAAATTTTAAAACTTGCAATGTTATGTCTGTGTGTTGGTGTTGTGTACCATTTGTTTTTCTTTAACAGGTTTGACCGTCTATAAAGGTGTTGGACTATGAGAAGGAAGTTTCCAAACCAAGAAAGTCAGTGGTAACCACAGAATTAGCATCTTATCCGTCCAGCTGAAGCTTTAAGTTTCTTTCAGAGCAGATTAAAAAATGAAAATCTGTCGTTCTCAAGGACCAAATAGTTCCTGTTTTTGAGGAATTTTCAATTATTGATGCTGATAGGTTGTGGCTCTTTTGGCTTGAACAGCTGCTTGGAAAGTTGTAAGATTTTATCTTTTTTTTTTTTCAATTTTTCTTGTGCAAGTAAAGGACATTGAACTGAGGTTCAGAACAGGCATCTCCCCTTATTGCCAGTACATTTTGACTTTGCCTTGTAGGAGTAAAAACAAGCCCCTTTCAGACACACACTTCTTTGTGTTATCTGACAGCAAAGTTGGTCTCATGTCTGAATAGGCACCCTGGTCACATTTCCATAAGTCACCATCTTACCAGGTCAGACACAGTAACGCTCCTGTGTTCCTCTCCACATGGAACAATCTGAATGAATGTAGTCACACCAATAGATAAGTATGCACATTGTGTTTACTGCTCACAACCGCATGATGCTTAAAAAGCAACAGCATAATCCCAGACATAATTTAGAAGCAGCAGGTTTGGTTGTTTTCTTATACAACGACACAAGCAAAAGAATTTTTGCAATTTGTGCTGAAGTTTGGTTAATCAATCAAAATCAAAGGACTGTTCTGCTTTTGTACCATGGATGAGATAACGGGGCCACAAGGAGAGCTGCTGCTATACACAACTTTCTGTTCTGTCTAAACTCGTGTTAGATGCCAAATATCACACTGTGACGCTCTCATGTCTAAATGAAACCATACGGAACATTAACTTAAAATCCACCATGTCTGAATAACACAAAGTTGTAATGCACACTCCATGTCTGAAAAGAGCCAAAGGAACCGAAGCTCTGAGAAGCTCATAGTCAATATTTGTTTAAAGGTGTCACCAAGTTCACTGAACAAACAGCAAGTGCACATTCACAGTAGAACAGAGATGTTCATGTGGCAACACATTTTGAAAAGGAAATCAAATCTGGCTCCTTACTCTCACTCTACACTAATGTATTACAGAGGTTAGGAACAGATGTCTCCTGACAACACATTTGACTGTGTTATTGAAGGAAATGTGGAAAGTTCCAGGTCCTGATTTATGTAGCGTCAAGCACATTTAAAGGTGGAGTATGCGATGCTTGATATTTGAACTTAACAGCAAAATAAATGCAACTGTTCGTTTAGTTCTCCTCCTTTCCTGTCGTTAAGCTAAACAACAGGAAGGACGAGACCGTTTCCTGCACACAACAAACCAGCTCCTACAGCTAACCCCACACCAACAGCATATCTAAGGCAAATCTGCCTTCATACCTTTCACCTGTGGGAGGTGTCTCCTCCAGAGTCAGATTGGTCACTGCTGCAACGGGTCAGTCTCTGTCCTGGTCTCCTGTGTGCCTGTCATTCAGGGGTCAGGCTGGTCCCAGGGGATAAATCTAAGCCTGATCATACCACTTCCAAAGTTTGTGTCCTTCTAACCTTCCCTTTGGCTTTTCGTCAGCCATCTCTCCTTCTTGACAGTGTCGTGTTTTATGATGTTTCTGCATGCCCTCGTCTACACTCCCAATTAATCCCATTCAAAACTTCTCACAGTCTGATGCAAGAAAGATAAACTGCTCCTTCTCCACTGGCATTTACTGTCTCTATCCCCCATTTCTTCTTTCCCTAGTCCAGTGCATGAGCATGAACGCACCCTGACCTCTGATTGGCTAGAGATGTCAGTCCAAGCCAGTTTATATCCTATATACAGGACCCAGGCTGTGTATGAACACAGCAAACACACACACACACATACACACACACACTGGACAGTGAGCTGACCATGACCACGTTCACTAAATGTGACATTGTGTATTGGGTCAGAATCGCCTACTCTACCTTTAACAGAACACTAGTCTATTAGAGCTCTGAAACAGGGATGTCCTGTTTTTCCAAGACACTGAAGGCATCATTGAAGTAAAGATTGAAATCTAAGCATTGACACAGAAGTTCTGAGTCTAGATTTTAAGGTGGCGTCGAGTCACTATATCAGGGGCATTCAGAAAGACGTCTCCTGTTGTTACACATTTTGACTCTGTCACTGGAGTAAGGGTTGAAACCAAACATGTTCTTAAACAGAACTTCTTAGTCACGGTTTATTTAAAGGCAACGTCAAACACAGACCGTTACAGATGTTTGAAACGAGGATGTCCCTTTTTCCAACGCATTTTGACTTTGCATCATTGGAATAACAATGGAGACCAACGTTCTTTGTCAAGACTTGTTCCTCACATATTGGTCCTCTCTTGTTAAAAAGTCCTGACCTTGAAGCTTTTGGCAAAATTTAAACTTATACAACTGACGAAACGCCTTTACTCACCAACCTACCTGAGGTAGGACGTCCCATGCACCTTATGGTTGAAGAGAGGATGGCATGTCATGTGTGTGTGCGTGTTTCATGTCTTTGGGTAAATGTGAGGTGCGTTAGCTGCTGTCAGCCAGCTTGTCAGAGACAGGCTGCCCCAGTCCACAGTAGAGGCTCTTCTCTGCAGTTGGGTTACAATGACGATGAGTAGTTCTGCAGAAGTCAGTGGACAGTAAAGCCTGGACTTGTTTGCACTGCAGCCAGAGGTATGCTTACACAGATCAGCTGAACACGTAAGGTAAGTGTCCCATCCATGTTTATAATACAAGATTCATAGTTCCCCTATAACACAACTCTTCTTTCCCATGTCACTGCCCAGAGTGACGTTAACAGGGCTTCTGGCATCACACTGACAAAGAATGGCATCACAGTGCAGATCTCTGTCCTTCAACCTTTCTGTGTGTGGGTGTAGCAAAGCATTATAGCCTGTGCAGTGTGTGTGTGTGTGTGGTTGTAGTACTTTTGCTTCTCTGTATGTATGCATGAAAACAACTGACTGGACGGCTGAGTCACTGGTTCAACACCACAGTTTCAAACCACAAATGTGTGCAATTCAGTGTTGAAACTTAACACGTTAGTAAACTCTGGAGGTCAAGAGAAGCAGTTTCTATTTATTTGTATCACAAGTGTTAAAACCAACTGAAAAACGACCTTGTGGGTGATCAGCAATGGAAATGGACAGTTTGTGTACGACGGCAACAGAAAAGGGTCTGAGTCAGAACAAGTGCACAAGCTCATGTCCTGGCATTTTTCCACTTAAACAGTCAAAGCTGTGTGGGTGGGTGTTTGTCCATGAGTGAGCACAGAAATTATTTCTGCTTTGATTCCTTGAACAACTACATTTGACAACTTATTGTCCCGTCACAACGTTTGTGACGAAAAACAATTTTTGTTTTCCAGAACTCAAATGTGCAGCAGTCCCAGCTGGGGCTGTTCCTAATGTCCCTGCAGCGTAAATGTTAATCCAGACGACTCGACTGGTCTTAAAGTGAGCAAACGATCAGAGAGGCTTCACATTGGCCCGCTGAGTGTGGCTAACGTTAGCAGCGCTAGCACCAGCAGCCATTTTAACTTGCAGCTTAATGCCCACATGCCTGGGCTGAGTGTGGTTGAGCTCTGCTGGAGCCGTTCGATGCCACTTCATTCTGACACAACCTTTTCATTTTCTATATCCAAATGCTCTCAAACGTTTTCCCGCCCTCCATTTTGCTTGTTTACGACAGGCGAGTGTTAGCGCTGGGAGAGGGGGTTCAACAGCTGTGTAACGTCTCAGACGCATCAGGTGATGAACATTAATAAAATATTAACTGACTAGTATTTCTGGTGCCGACTAGTGAGGCACTTATTCTTTGAGTTGTCTAGACCATGTATCAACATTAGCAACACTTATCACTCCTGACTCCTTCGGTCTCTGCCTCTAACCTATAAACATAAATGTTGGTGGTACTGGGTTGGGACGTGTCTGTGGTTTTGAAGTGGAACCAGTCTCATACTGTTCGGGTTGTTCTGGGGGGGGGGGTGTTTTTTATCCAGTGCTCAGTGTAGGTTGTAGTACTTTGGTTCATCACTACCTCTGTGGTTATGTGTGTATGTGTAGAGGGACTCTGTTCTGAGGGAGGGGAATATTTATATTCAAACTGATAATGACTGATTTCCTCAATTCATGTGTTGTTTCTTCTTTCAGTTCATTACTTTTCTCACAACCTCTGTCTATTAAATAATGGGCTCTAAATGTGGGATTTACCATCTATCAGCTGAAATATCTGCACAGTTGTTTTGTTTTTAACTATGGCCAAAAACACCAGTGCATCACTTAAAGTAGATAAGTGTTATATGGACAGGAAACATCAGCTGCAGGTCTTCAATCATCAGCCTGTTAACAGCAACAGTGACTCAAAGACACTTCAATGAATTTTTTTTTTTTTTTTTAACCAAGCAAACCTCAAAATCAGAGTTAAAGATGCATCAGAAAACCACTCATGGAGGTAATGTTCTAACTGCCCCTCAGAATCTGTTTATTCAGTATTTTTTTTAGTCAAATCTGAACAAACTAAAGTCACTCACTGTTTTTTTAGATTCAGTCTGACTCACTTCAGTGAGGACCTTATTTCCCCAATGTCCATGATTAAATATCCATAAAACTGCTTCGAAATTACACTAAACTTGCCTCAGGATCAACATGTTTGTAGCTTTTCTCCAGTGTCAAAATAATCCTGCAACAGTTATGACCATAAATTCTGGCAGGAACTGCCGAGAGTTCATTCAGCGAACTGTAAACAAAATGTAAATACGAGCTGAAGTCGTAGCGTCATCCCTCCTGTTCGACCATTTTGGGAAGTGTAGTTACAAAGACAGATGTTCCAGACAGCAAACAGGTATGACCACGTAGTTGCTGATTATTTCTGGCCTCGCTGTTTCGTTGGGTTTGTCAGAGGAAAAGCAGGAGACGTAGTCTTTTCTCTTTGCAGTGGCGCTGGACTCTGTTGCTTTCCTGTCTTCTGTCCTCTCAGTACAGTACTGCTCACATTTCGTCACTGTCTGTTACACCTGAACGCCCTGTTATGCCAGTGACCAGCCAGCCACGTTGAAAAGGTACATGACGACTGTGGCCGTCTCTTTATTGCTTGTGTGTAGCAGTTGTCTCGTAGCTACAAAGGATCGTGTGGTGCTACCTGGACTTATTGTTCTCACAAGCGCTGACGAGGTTTGATGAAGAGGAAACTTCACTATGCTCAGTCTCTGCCATGAATCCAGCCCTGGAGGCTCTCGGGATGCATCTGTCTGCACTGTGATCCATTTTCTAACAAAGCCCTCAGTCCTGATTGGCTCTTGACTATGTCCTGTCTCAGAGTGTGATGCCAGAACGACCCTTTTGGCCTCGACCGGCCATCGTCTAAAAGGGCACTGCCCAAAGTCTGCACAGAAAATGACCAACCTCTGTACAAGGTTCCTCAGCTCCCAGCTCTGTGTGGGGGTTTTGCAGCAGCAGCCCTGATGTGTCAGTATGAAGTCCAGCTTCACATGGCTTGGTAACAGAATTCATAGGATTGCAACAGATGTGAATGTCGTAGTCCTGGATTTGTCTCGTCCCCTCTGCAGTTTCAGAACAAATGACTGTACTTCAGTTTGCTGAGATGCTTTTCTATAACTCTACCTGTACATCTACTTTGTCATACTACATATTTTGTACCTCACCTCACGCTGACGTACACATTAACTTATTTACCTGTAATGCATGTTCACATTATATCATCGTAACCTGTGTTTACAATTTAAAAATGTTTGGTTTTCTTTTGAGTCTCAGTCCCTGTTGACACAAACACATACAAAACGTACACATAGATGCACAGGCTGTCATTTTGTCTTTCAAGAGTGGCAACCGCACAACACGAAACACTAATGGTGTTAAATAACTGACCAAAAAAAAAAAAAGTGACAGTTGAAACTTGCTGACTAGTTCACTGCCAGGCTCTCATCGTTTGTCTCTCGCCACAGGAGCCTCGACCTGTCGAAGGAGGCTGAGAATCCACATCGATAAAGAACGGTAAGATCAGTCAGAAAAAAGGCCGAGTCCCAAAGGTGGAAATGTTACATTGACTGAAAATGATATTTCACTTGTCTGATCGCTGTGGTGTTTCTTTGAGAAGTAACAGCTGTAGAGCAACTTGACACCACGTTTTAGCTTCAAGACGCCTCATTCACAAAGTCAAAAAAAAAAAAAAAAATGCATTTGAACCCTGACACATCACCTGCGGGTTCACTGAGTGTTGGAGGTAGAGAAGGAGCATATTCACCACAAGTAAAGCACAAGCAGTAGAGACGGTTTCTACTGCTGCCACTCTGATTTACTGCTTGTCCTTTTTCCATATTAGACACAAATTACCAGAGGTTTCATGGAAAGATTACATATATTTTCGTGCCGTAAACACAATATTATTATTATTATTATTATTTATTTAAAGTAACTGGACACGTTTCCACTAAATCTCCTAAAAGTGGATTTACTGTTGAGTTGCTCCTTGAAAATCAAAAGCCTTGTTGGCTTCAGTTCTCCCATTTTCACCACGAAGGTCTTTGTTGGTCAGAATAACTTCCTGTTGTTTTTGTAGGTAAAGTGAAGACTGATGTCTGATAAAATACCAAGAGCTGCAGGAGACTCAGCATCTGCCCCGGGGCCACGTCAGGATGACTTCCAGGTGAGTTTCTCTGCACGTGGTTGTGAAGTGTCATTGTTGCGTTCATTTCAAAGTAAAGAGATCTGGAAACTGATAGCTGCTAATTTCCTGAGCTGAGCACAGCGTTTGAGTTAAAATAATCTTTTTTCCCCCTTCCCAGAGCTGCAGTGGTGATGCAGTAGCAGGAGGCATCCAGCAGAGGACGGACAGAGGACGGACCCACTGTTCAAATTTGAATGATAAATAAATGATGATAAACTTGAGTTCAGTGTGTTTGTATTTCTTAGTGCTGACGATCACTCGCTCATGTATTTGAGTTTTTAAGCCTGTTGATGTATTGAAAAGATCCATCTGTAAGAAGTTTCTCTCTGAGCAGTTGTTTAACCACCATCACATCCTGCCCCTGACTTGCCCCAGTGCCTCAGCTCTGAAGCTCTCACAGCCCAGTTACAATTAAGGTTAAAGGTGCTGTGTTTGTGCTGCTGGATCACACTTGTATCCTGAGGGTTGGCTGTCAACCCTGGAGGAAGTCCAGCCCAGAGGCGGCAAGACGATCTGCAGGAGACCGAGGGCACACGCGGAACCAGGGAGGCCGGATGTGGGTCAGGTTTGTGTTGTCTGGCACGACGACACTGACACTGAACGGGCTGTTAGCGGCCAAGTACAGACAGGAAGGAAGAGCCTGGATGAATAAATGCAGACGAGTTCGCTGAGCTGCTTCAGTGTGAAGATGATGTTCATCATAAAGACGAGGGGAATCTTTCAATAACACAAATTCAGTATGAAACAGACATGTTCACTGCAGCAAATACAGATACCTGAGTGAAGAAGCTTTGAAGTAAAGCCTGGAAAAATTAATGATTTACAGGAAATGAACTATTCTGATAATGTTCATACTTGAAGGTTTTTTTTTTTGTTTTTTTTTTGTCTAAGTCATTTTTGACATTTAGTTTCTAAATTATGAATATTTTAATTAATGTCTACATTTATAATTTAATGTCTTGTGATTAGTCAAAAAGTGGTACAGTTTCCACTATTTTCTGATATTTATATATTGATAAGATAAATCAGCAATGACACAGTCTTCATGTCTTTACTTACAAGTCTGTAAACTAGACAAACTGCTCAGTTATTATAATTCTTACTAATTTCAAAATGTGTCAATTAGAATCAGCTAAAATGTGAAGAAAGCAAATTATCCAATACACACAAGGAAACAATAAATGACGAGTTTTTGTTTTTAATTTATATTAAATTTCACACTGATACAAATAGAAGCTGCTCAGTTATTATTCTACTTATAAAATGTATGTAAGTGTAATTTATTTCCACAGGAAAACAAATTATCCAGCATATACAAATGAATGTACAAGAAATTAGGAAAACTGCTTTGAAACTCATTCTGAATTAAATTGAGTTTATCAAACATAATATATGAGACATGCTTTTTAAATCTAATGGTGATTTTTAGATATTTTCTTCTTGAAATCATCAAATAACTGGAGGGTTCAGTCCAAACCATCACCCAGCTGCTCTCTGTTTGAATGTCCCGGACCAGCCCTCCCCCTGCCCCCTCCCCCAGGCTGTAAACTGACCCGGGGGAGGGAGGGGAGGTAAAGGAGGTGGTGTCCACCTGACCAGCTCCATCCATGCATCATTCATGGAGGTGGAGCGGCACAGTCCCGTCTCTTCTCCCCCCCGGGGCCCGAGGAGGGGCGGGCACTAGACCCGGCCGCTGTTCTACTGTCGCTCTCAGGTAAATCCAGTTTAATCCAACAGGTCTTTCCAGGTGAGTCCTGCCTCCAGCTCGAACATCCATGAGCGGCCCCGCTGGAGCTGCGCCCCCCACGGCCGTGCTGGGCTTGGGTCTGGACCTCCGTGGACCCTGGGACCACGGAGCCGTCCAGAGGAGCAGAGCCCTGGTCCAGACCTACCTGCTCACCGGCTCTGGGCACCGGCCACCCGCTGCAGGAGGAGGAGGAGGAGGAGGAAGGGCCCCTCTGAGGCTGCCGTCTCTTGTGGTCAAAGGGCCTCGCAGGAGGAGCAGCATGACCCGTCTCAGGTGAGTTTGATGTGTTTCAGGTGATTTTGTTCTGGGACATAAAATAAAAACTACAACTTCTATACAAATATTGAAATTAAGGATAGATCCCATGTAGTTTGTGTAGATAAGATTCACATTTTCAATATAAAAATGGGATTATAATCACAAACATCCATAAATATTATATATTTGTATGAAAATATAAAATAATCCAGGTCAACATTATCATCTATACATTTATCAGATGTGTTTCATGTTGTACAAATTTTAATGTAGTAAAGAGTAAAGCAATTTGAAAAACTGGTAGAAACTGTGACCTGGGTTTTTGTTGTGCAGAATATTTTAAAGATTATGGAAATAGAGCAAAGTGTTTGAGGAAAACAGAGGCTGAAGCTCTGTGACTCTAATGTCTTCATGAGAGACAAACTGAGGCTGTTGGATGTGATCAAATCCACCAAAAAGGAAGCTGATCACTTTATTAAAGGTTTCCTGTGGTTGCACTGACTGTGTGGACACTAAGACGGGTACAGGTTTTTATCTTGTAACCTATGATTAAAGATAGAAGGTGTATATTGTGTAGACATTGTAAAGATCTCCGAGATAAACTTAGAAATTAGGTGATATAAATTAAACTGAACGGACTTAGTTTAATATTTCTTTAGGATGTTTTTTCGGCCTTGTTTTCTTTACAGTGCAGATGTAAACACCGTCTGTTTCACATCATGTTCATTCACTGAAAATGATTGAAAAGATTGTCACTCTGACGCTGGTGTGTTCAGATAAAGGCTGGTCAGTCTCCCCCAGTGTCTCAGTGGACCATCGTACCCATCATGCAGCTCTGAATGTGATTAATCAGCTGTATGTCATCTCCCCCCTCCCACCTCCACTGTCTCTGCTATTCATTTCAGGAAAAGTGCCTGTCAAAGTGCAAGTTGAA
This sequence comes from Rachycentron canadum, assembly GCA_038496675.1. Classification (NCBI taxonomy): domain Eukaryota; kingdom Metazoa; phylum Chordata; class Actinopteri; order Carangiformes; family Rachycentridae; genus Rachycentron; species Rachycentron canadum. The sequence continues at coordinate 4,731,668 of CM076663.1, read as the reverse complement.
CGCTTGACTGGAATTACACTGTAATTGCTTCCTCTCTGGTCTGTCCCTGTTTGATAGCATAATGTAGGCCACCTCCACCCACCTCCACCCCCCCCACCCCCCTACACTGTGGCTTTACACAGCACAGAGAGCCGGGGACCAGCGTGTCATAAATCTCAGGCGTGGAAGCTGATCCGTCGCCCGATGCAGCACCCAGTGGTGCCACGTTGGCTTCACTCAGAGGGAGGGAGAAACCTGAGTGAGGCAAACACACACACTTCAGGCTCTTAAACACACACACAAATACACCTCCCTCGCTGTCCAGCAGAGTATTTGATGGCCTCCACTCACCCAAGCAGAGCGGGTTTTGAATAACAATCAAATAAATGAGGAGCTGTGAGTTTTTGTGTCATCGGCAAAGCTCGGCTGAAAAACTACTTCCTGCTGCAGCTGAGAAAATTCAACCTGCTAAAGTCACTGATGGTGAACTACACCCTCATACCCTGCAGCCACAGCTGAGGACAAGAGCAGACTGCAGCTTATCATTCGCTCTGCTGAGAAGGTCACTGGCTGCAATCTGCCCCCCCAGGACCTGAACACCCTCTCACCCCAGACACAAACTGACTGAGGCTGCAGTCCATCAGGACCAAAACCTCTCGCCACAAGAGCAATTCTTCCCGTCTGAAGCTGACTTTAATAACCGCCCACCCCCATCTATTGTACATATTTATCCATCCATTATCTATATCGCTAGTCTGTCAGGGTCGTGGGGGGGCTGACAGTGGGCGAGGGTGGGGTTCACCCTGGACAGGTCACCAGTCTATCACGGGGCCGACATGTAGAGACAGACAACCACCCACCCGCCTAAACGGGGATGTGTTTGGACTGTGGGAGGACGTCAGCACAGGGAGGTACATAAGCTAACTCCAGACAGAAAGGCCCGGGAATTGGACCCAGAACCTTCTTGCTGTGAGGCGACAGTGGTAACCACTGCCCCACCATACTTATATTTTTCACTTAATAAATGTAAATATTTTAGTTTTTACATATAAATAATGTAAAATTACTATTTTACTTATTATTTTATTGTTAAATGTTTCTATTTATATTCAAATTGATATCTTCGGTAATTTGATTGTTTTTGCACCAAAACACTCTGACACATTCTGATTCAGAGGATGAATCCTAATGACTCTGACTGACTCGAATCACTGCTGTCCACGTGCAGCTTCACAGAGCTGCTGGTCTTGTGATGAAAATAGATTCCTGAAGCTGTTTTTTAATATTAGATCCTTTCTCTGCGTCTCCACAGCCTCAGTGAACCGTCTCTTCTCACCCCAAGTGCGAACATCCACTTTGAGGGATTCTCCTGCAGCCGTCGTCCGAGTGTTTTACAAAAGCGACCTCCACCTCCACTCTCCAAGTCCTCAGCCCTGCTCCCTTCGAGGACCTGCCTCCCACCCAGCAGCCAGCCTCATCAGCAGCAGGTCCAGAGCTGCAGCAGACCAGCCTACATTCACTTCTCCCAGGCCATCCAGCCCAGCTCCAGGCCGAGACCAGCAAGACGCCATTCACACAACCCGGCCCTCAGCGCAGACAGAAGCGACCTCCGACCTTTAACAATGCAGCATCGTAACTCCTCGTCTCAGGAGGAGCCTCTGTCTGTCATTGGGAGGCCGTGTCTTCTGAGCTGCGGTCAACGTCCTGCTCCGGCCGCTGCTGCTGGTCCGGCTCGCACTCAGCTTCACGTCTTCCTGCCCACAGAGGCGGAAGGGGAGGAGGTGGACAGTGAGTCTGTGGATGAAGGCTTCATGGATGAGCTGGACAGTAAAATGACCTCTTTAAAGCTGCAGCAGGGAGCGCCAAGGACAGTGACATACCCCTGAGCCAAGGACAGATGCATCATCACTTCTTGTAGTATATGGCCAAAAGTATACGGACAGCCCTGTCCGTATACTTTTGTGTACTTTGCTTCTGGGGCTGTTCTTCATGACTGATTACACCCAACAATAATGTTCCAGAAAATAGCGAGCTTCCAGCGTTGAGGCAACAGTTTGTGGAAGGGCCTTTCCTGTTTCAACAAGACAATGATATGAACATAAACGAGGTCCAAACTTTCCACGATATGAGAGGATTTGGCAGATCCATGACATGAAGTGCAGCCAACATCCAGGCTTCGTCAGCAAAGATCAATGTTGTTCCTGGAGCCGGCTTCCACACTCTGGTGGAAAACTTTAGTAGAAGAGTGGAAACTGTTACAGCAACATGTAACAGCTCATGGTTTTTGAATTAGACGTTTGACAATCACGTGTATGTGTAATGTTTGAATATCTACATACTTTTAGCCATGTTGTCTTTGTCTGTCAAAGCATCTCAGACCAAAACATCTTTGTGATAAACTTCACTTGGAAACACAGACATACATTTTTCAGTAGTTTCCAACCTAAAAAAAAGATGCATTTATATTAAATTTCACACTCTGAAAGGTGTTGTTTGGTAGATACATGCATTTTTATCTGAATATACAGACAGTTTCATCATTTCTCTGCCTCTGCTGAGGTCAAGCTCTTTGCAGACAGTTCTGCAAATCATAAACAGTGTTTGTGCATTAAATCATGTGTTGATGTTAATACAGTTTGTTGTGTATATTCAATTTGGACTTTGTTGCTAATCATGAAATCAAAGACCAAACGTGAACAAGCCCGGGGAAGTTTTTGGATGTTTTTGTCATCAACTTGTCATTTTTAAAAATATTTGAATCTGTCAAGAAGAAACTGAGTGATAAATCTTCATGAGTAAGCATTTCTCCTGCAGTCGATTGTAACGCCTCTCTAAGACTCATGGGTGTTCGTGTTTTGATTGAGATATAAATAATGCAACACTGCTGGTGTGGAGCCATCAGTCACCTCTGATATTCAGAGGTAATGATGGATTATTCTTGGTTGGCTTTGTGACTGCAAATTTGGTTTTATTGTTGTTATTATAAACAAGATCACAGCTACAGCTGATGTTGTTCTACACAGTTTATTTTTTACTCATAATTTACACACCAATATGTGTTACATATTCTGTTTGAGCCTCTTTGTGCATCTCATAACTTTTTGCATCCCCATCTGTTGTATCATTGTGGTTATTTTTTGTTTTCCCTTCATGCTGTTTTGCATTTATTTGTGTTCAGGTTGCCTCTTTGTAGCTGTTTTGCATCTATTTCTGCTCCTTTCAGTCTTTTTGTTGTTGGTTTGTGTCCCATTGTGGTTGTTTTGCATTTCACGCCGTTTGATTCTCTCTGTGATTTTGCTGTCTGGCATTTATTGTGGTTGTTTTGCATTTACAAATTAAATATCTTTTTTATCATTCAGTCGAGGGAACATTTCTTCATGCAGATATTTGGAGATTCTTGCACCTCCGGGGCAACAATGTGGATTTAATCATCCCAGAAAACCTGAGCATTACTTCAGCTGTAGGCTCATACATGAGGAACACACACACTGGGGATAACCTGGTCAAAGCTGCCTCTGACCCTGAATAACCCCCCCACCCCCCACCCCCCGATCAGCAGTGTCCATATACTTTTGGCCAGTACACACTTCCCATCGATGGGGGCGCTGGTGAGCTGCTGAAGTTTGATAACTGCCACAAAGTAAACAAAAGAAGAAGAAACACGCTCTGCAGCCACCGTAGGTTGTTGCAGATGATGTAGTGAAGAGGTTACACTCGGTGTTTTTCAATTGTAGTGTTTGATTTGAAGACCCCGGGTCATATTTGACTTGATTTGCAAACAAAAAAAAAACAAAAAAACAAATACAAAAAAAAAAAAAAAAACCCGACGCCTGTGGATTTTGGAGTAAACATGGCGGCTACGGAAAGAGGCGATGGACACGAACTGGCCACCAATCAAGTCCCGTCTGTCCAAGTCTCTGGCGCGGTAATTTTCTGCACGTTGTAACGGCTGAATACAGACATTACAACGTTTTTACGGGATAAACTCCAGCCACACATTTTTTATTTAATCAGCACAGTGGTTGGTTTTTGTGCTGTGTGAACACAGTAACACACTAACGGCTGTTTAACCTCAGCGGGCTAACGTACAGGCAGAAAGCTAACGTTAGCTTAGCAAACACAGAGCTACTTCTCTTATTTACGGGCAGTTTAATGTTTAAACATATTATCATGACATGTTTGCAGTCAAGGGAGTGGCCCGGACAGAGGTAAATAAACCTGTCACATTCAATAAAGCTTTAGTTGTGTTTACACTGCATGAACAGTGCCCTGTATCAGCAACAAGCTAACTTAATGTCGTGTTTTCTTTGGCGGTTAAAACATGGAAAAACAACACCGAAGTCTTATCAGTTTATATTGTCCCAGCCTGTGTTATGCAGCAGTTAGTTTTATTACACCTATGTCCACCGTGAAAACACTGTGTGAGATCCCTTGTTTGTAAAGTTCAGCTCCTTTTCTCTACGGGTCCATGTGTACATGCAACACCAGCCATGAACCTGTCACATCGGCAAAAAACATTATCTTCCTCCAATATAAGTCTCCCTCATGCTGTCAGTGGCCTCCACAGGTGCAGCCCTGGGTGTATGAGTCAGTCATTTTTAGTTTTTTTAATTTTATTTTATTGCTTTATTAAGCGGATGTGGAAGTGAGTTGTTTCCATCCGCGCAGACACTTGGTTGCAGTCAGAGCAGCACAAACTGGTTTGGTTTCTTATGATCAGCTGCTTTTGCAGATTACATGAGACTGAATGTATGGTTGTGTGTTATATATATAGTATAGTGTCATATCTGCAGGGACCAGTTCCCTAGGTATCAACAATACATTTTAAAGATGCAGGCATTCTCATGGTGGGATCGGTATAATAACAGGATATCAGCCTATGTGATCAGTTGATTATTTTGGACCCATACTTTGAATTAGAGGTGGGAATGGATTTGATTTAATTCTAACTCGTGGGATCATGAAGTAAGACAGCATCCAGCTTCATTAGCAGAAAGAATATCATTTATAAGACTGAGGTTAAGGAGTATAGATAGAGGTGTACATGATCTCCGAAAACATGTTTAAACTTGTGAACATGTCAAACCTTAAATAAAAATAAATAAATAATAGATTTCATGTACATATGCGCAGGTGACACATAATAACTAAATATGTTTGTCCAACACAGGTCACAGAGGGATCAGACGGAGAGTCCGTGGAGGCTGTTTCAGAAGCAGAAGCAAAGTTGGATGAGTTTCCTGGACTGTCTGAACACGGAGAGGAGGACACAGTTGTTACTGCAGAAACAGAAATGAAAAGTAAAGAAACAGAACATAAAGAAACTGAGGCAGATGTTGTCCCTTCTCCTACATCTGTACCTTCGCAGTCATCAGTCTCTACGGACAAGACATTGAGCACAGCTGTGGTTCACGTTAGTGAGCCAGGGTGCACCCCACAGTCTGGAAAGGACAGCACTGAGGTGGAAACTGAGGAAGAGTCCGAGATAAAAAGGGATGTTACAATAAAGGACAAAAGTTCAGAGGAAAGTCCTGCAGGACCAGATGCAAATGAGGATACAGATATGGACACGACTGATGCCAAGAAGGAGACAACGAACACAGACAAAGACGCTGACTCTAGGAAAGACATCGGTACACAGCAGGAGAAGCTTTGTGGCCCTAAGATGAGGGTTTCTCCAGCGAACGACCTCGATGAGATGATGGACATTGGTACAGTGGATCAGATAGAACAGGAAGCTCAGATGAAAGAGGAGGAGGAACAGAACAGTTTGATGGATATAGAAAACAGCCATTCACCTGCCAGTTCAAATACAGGTAAAATGATACTGCTTCTCAGTGAGTTTGAGTGCTTGTGTTAAAACTGATGAATTGTGGAGTTGACTTTGACAAAGATGGTGAAGTAATTATTTATTATTAACAATACTTCAGAAACCCTTTGTTGTGACTTTTGGTGTTTTTGCATCACATTTTCGGCATCACCCAGCTTTGATTATAAGAATAAATATAATAATTGATTGTTGGGCGGAATCAAGTCAGTTTGGGGCCTTTCTTTGTGGAGTTTGCATGTTCTCCTTGTGTCTGTGTGGGTTCTCTCCGGGTTCTCCGGCTTCCTCCCACAGTCCAAAGACATGAACCATAGATGGGTTTGTGACCAACTTGTCCGTAGGTTTGAATGGTTATTTGTTTCTATATGTCGGCCCTGCAACAGATAAGCAACCTGTCAATTCATGCCAATTCACAACAGAACTTATCTTAAGGCACTTTCCAAATAGAGAAGTTCCAGATCATCTCTTTTTAATATTATTTACAGAGGGTCAACAATTCCCACCAAGAGAAACAAACTTTTAAGAGGCAGAAACCAAAGAGAAGAAGCAGGCTCATGGTGGGAGGCCTTGACCAGTTTGGTTGAGCGACGGAGGGAGAGAGACCCTGCTGTAATAGTAATAGTAATAGCAGCATTTACAGCAACAACCATAATATAATATGAGTTAACGGTAACTGTGACGCTACAATGCAGTATAGAAAAAAATTACAGCTAGTAACTGTAACAGTTATAATTAATTTAGCTGGTTTATTGATTCGTCAATTGAAAGAAAATTAATCAGCAACTACTTTGATTATTTGTCATTTGCCTATTTCTTCATGTAAAACTGCCAAAAATGGTTAGATATGACGATTTTCTATCTTCTCAGTTTTATATCAGTGTAGCTGTGAATATATTTAACGTCAGCATTGTCTTTTATCAATTTATAGACCAAACAGCAGATTGATCATTAATGAAAACAATTGCTAAGTTCAGCCAACTCTTTTATTTTTTGGGCTGCCTTTATTCTAGTGAGAGACGGGAAGGTTGTGGAGAGTGAGGGGATGACATGCAGCGAATGGTCTCGACTCTGTGCCGCTGTACTTAGGACTAAGTCTTAATGATGTGTGTTTTACCAGGTGAGACACAGAGGTGCCCTGTAGCTGCAAACTCTAAAAGGGAAAGTACACACATCCACTTCAATGATCACTCAAGCACAGACAGAACAGAAAGAAAGTCTGCTCACAAATTCATCTGCACTGTTTATGTTGACACCACATCAGCCTGATCTCTGCAGACTGCTGTTTGCTGTAGACTGACTACAGTTCATTCACCATCCAGTCGATTTATAGGGTGTTACATGTCAGAAGATAATATCTCTGCAACTAACACCAACTGAGTCTTTTTTCATTCAGTCCCTCTCGGTGAGGTGCTCTTTAGATTCAGAGAGTCAGCTGCTGACTGCTGACATCTCGAGTCACGTAAACTGCAGTGGCTCTTCATTAACTGTAACTGCTCAGGTCAGTCTACAGGACTGTCTTGATTGAAGGCTGCCACCTCGTCTATATTACTGTTTCACTTAAAATAAAAAATGTGTGCACCTTATATTCACCTTAAATTCTGCACAACAATCACAGGTCTACATCCTACCATTAATGTCTATATTTTCATTTCCCTCTCAGTCTCTGTGGCAGAGGACAGTAACTCTTTTAAGGAAGAAACTGATGTGAAACCCACTGTAGTGCCAACACTGACAGAGGAGGACCAAGCAGAGGACATGAAAGTGGCTTTAGAAAAGATGCAGTCCAGCTCGTCTCCATCATCTGAAGCCATAGCCAGTACAGGTGAGGCACTGCTGGAGATAAGTGTGTGATAAAAATGAAATTCTCATAGTATGGGCTCCTTTAAGGATGTGTGTGTACCTGCTCAAAAGAGACAAATCGTCATGTTTTTGAAGCTTCAGGATGTTAGTTCGTGATAAATTCTATCATGTGATTATTTATGGCTCTAGTTTAGCAATTCTGATCCATGTTAGTCTTAATGCCTCCTCACATCTTCCAAACAAAGCTTTAAACAGTCTGGTGATGGTTCAGTTTCAACATGTTTAGCTGTTGACTCACAGGCCATGATCTCATCAGGTTTTTTTGTATGTGACATTTGCAATTATTACCTTTGCCAAGGAGGTTACGTTTTTTTTTCCCTCACTCTCATTAACATTGAGTTAGAACAGCTTTAGATATTTTTGGATCTCGATGTAAAAGAAGTGTTTATGTTGTTAAGATCTGTTTGTACAATTGGGTGCAGATCCTGATAATAATCTGGGTCAGATAATAATCCAGATCTGATGGACAAACATGATTGCTTTATTCACAATTAACCATTTCACATGTTGCTTGTGTTCATGTAGGAAGAGACAGTTCATCACCTGCAACCATGATGAATGGGATGAAAGTAGTTAAACTATCAATACCAAGATTAGACGCTGTAAGTATAAGTAAGGAAACCTGAATTTTTATTGATGTGTTTGATTTCAGTATTGTCAAAATCTACATCATATATATTAGGTGATTCAAAGAGGCCATTTTTGTTTCTGCTTCCTGTTCTAGGAGAGATTAAATTCAGCAACCCAGCCCGTCAAATCTCCTTCACCACCTTTAGTCAAGGTGAAGGATGAGCCTGTGGATGAGGAGTATGAACAGGCTCTAATATCTTCTGCATCTACGGCAAGCGTGAAGGATGAGCCTAATACTGCTAAGGTGGGTCACACAGCTCTTCACAGGGGTTTATGAATGTTTGACTGTATACAAATAATTTGTGGGTTGTTATGAAGGTGGCAGAGTAGAGAAACAAAAACCTGTTATTACACGCTCCCATTTTTGTGCAGGAGCCTAAAACACACCTGGTCCCACCCATGGGAAACACTAAGTGATAAACTCACTGAAAAACAGAGAACTGTATTTGAACTGGCAGGTGAACAGCTGCTTTCCACATCTATCAAACTGCTCTGTTCCTCCTCTTTCTTCTGAGCGAGGGAGTGGCCACTGCTTTCATGCTAAATCACAGTAAAAATGTCAGACGGATATTAGTGATAAGTTTCAATTCAATTATTAATATGACTGTGGTCGATTATTGTGTTTGTTGTAACTCACGTTAGGTTTTGTAGCATCAGCCAGAAACAGCCTCCCAGACGCGTGTTGTGTTGTTGTTTTGTGTCAGTGAAAAGAACCAGAGTTCCTGAGCCATCACTGACCTCTGTGTCGCTGTTCTCTTGTTGACAGGAGGACTTGAGGATTGGATCGGTCTTCTCTGTGACTTCAGCTGCCGAAACACAGACGCTGCCTGACACCAACCCGCCGTCTTCACACATGGCCTGTTCCCACTGCAAGAAGAGCCTGATGAAGGGACAGACGGCGTTCCAGAGGAAGGGCTCCCCGGCACTTTTCTGTTCCACCACCTGCCTCACCACGTCTCTCCCCACTGTCAAAGGAGTCACCAAGATCTGCCACAACTGCCAAAAGTTAGTTCAACAGAAAGTTCTCACAAAGCTGCAAAAGTTAAGACCAGGGAAAATAATCAACCGTGTACCTGAGGATTTTGGTCGATCACCTCTGAAGTTGGACCTCAGATTGATCACTTCTCTCCTCATTTCTCTCAGGTTGATATTTCGGCCTCAGGACGTCATCCTGGCTCCCGATGGCAAAGGAGTCATGAAGGAATTCTGCAGCCAGAACTGTTTGACCTCCTTCAACTACAAGAAAAACTCCAGCTACAGGAAGACCGCCATCGCCAAAAACCAACCACAACCAATAGCACCACAGTCACTTTGCAGCATGTGCACCAGATACTGCGTTGTAAGTGGAGCAGAAATCTACGAAACAAAAATTGTTGCCAATTAATTTCCTGTTGAAATTATCGTTTGAGCTTCTCTTAGTGTATCCACACTATTCAAACAGTTTGATACTTACATAGTAAATAACATCTACATATTTAACTTTTATTGTTTAAATGATCCACATTAGAATTTATATTTCAGTGTCACAGGACTGACCGGTCACCTTTTATAGAGAGTTTTTCTTTAGCCAATAAAATAGTTAACACAGTATATATGTATATCAACACACAGGTATGACACACAGTCTTTCTCCTCTTCAAACCAAAAAACAGAAAAGATCTTTGAAATGATGCAAACTTTCTAACCGATTGATCATCCCTCCCTCCCACAGAGTAAACACGAGGTGATCCTGAGCGGTTCTGTCCACAAGATCTGCAGTGACGCCTGCTTCAACCGTTTCCGTACAGTTAACAACCTGTCATTGGCCGGGTGTGCGAACTGCGGCTCCTACTGCCACAGCAAACCGCTCATGTTGAAGATGGAGGACAGCAACAAAACTCTGTGCAACACAGAGTGTCTGGCCAAGTACAAAGAGGTGTGAAAATCCAAAATTAAAAAAACAAAAACACACTGACAAGAACATGAAAGGACAAGATGACTCTTTGAAAACAGTATCAGCTTAACTTCCTTCGGTGCTCCTTCAAAGACAAACAGTTAAAACTGTAAAAGGAAAACTAGAGATTTATTCTTATGATGTAACTTTCTCATTTTCTCTTATTCCATAACAGAAAACCAAGTTAACTCTGCCCTGTACGATGTGTCGAACGACGCGTTTGCTCGCGGAGATGGTCGACAACAAAAACAATGATGACACTGTGAGCCTCTTCTGTAGCAGCAGCTGTGTGATGGCATTTATGGTTCAAACTGTCAGTGCTTCAGGTACTGGACAACAGGTTTTCAGTGCATCAATAGTGCATCAGTGCTTCAATACAACTTTACTTCAGTTACAACTTCACTTCAGACCATATTTCTCTAGTAAAACTGTTTTTTTTTTTTTCCCCTCAGGTGCTCGGTTGAATTGTGACAGCTGTGGGAAAAACACTGTACCAGCCTACCACCTCGCCATGTCAGATACCTCCATCAGGAACTTCTGCACTCTACCATGTGTCATGGCTTTTCAGGTGATGGGCTTTACTGTCTGTAAAATCCAAAATTAAGACCTAACGTTTGAGTGAATTTGCACTGGCAATCTTTGAAATGATTTTAGTGTCAAATCCCTAAATTTGTAAAGTAAGTTTATAATGACCGTTTAAATATCTATGTGTGCATTAGTCCTCTGTCATGAATATAGTGCAGGATGTTAATCTGTCACTCACCAGATCTTTGATGTCGCTGATTTCATATCATTTCTCTTTTCCTGTAGTTTCAGAGGAGTCAGCAGTGGTTGCACACTTTTTTTGCAGTGCTTCTCAAACGTGACTCTTGCCCTAATTATATATTTTTTTCTTGTTTGCAGGAGAAGTACAAGAAGTCACAGAAACAGGTGAATGTTTTCACCAAGTTGCCGATCGGATCCACACAAATCCAGGCCGTCACTCCCATTCAGTCTCAGCAAGATGTCTCCAAAGGGCCGAAACTGAACTGTGCCCAGTGTGCACACAGCATAACTTTCAAACCTGAGCTCATCCAGATCAAGGTAACGTGTGTGTGTGTGTGTGTGTGTGTGTGTGTGTGTGTGTGTGTGTGTGTGTGTGTGTGCGTGTGCGTGTGTTAAAATAAGAGTTTGGTTCGCTGGACTGTTGGTGTGGGCTGATGTATCTCCAGGCTGCCTCACTTCTACCAACAGTCCTGCATGGGAACTGCTTTTTCTGTAGATAACAACTTAAAACTAGAGAGAAATGGGATTTTATTGAAGTTCTCAAAAGTAAATAAAGTCACAGATTTCCATTGCACCTGATGAGCACCTGCTGCAGCTGGTGTATCACAGCAGGCGCATGAGATCTGTCATGAAACTATAATACAAATACACCGACTTCAACACAAAACCTCCTGACACACTTACATCATTTAATATAAATAATATTTTAATATACAAAACATATAAAATCAAAAACTTGTACATCCCGTTAAGCTGTTTGTGAAGCTTCATGTGATGCACCAGTTATTTGCTACAATTTTTTTAATGCTGAAATAAATTGCTGTATTCTTACTTTTCTTTAAATTTTAACTTGAAGAACAACAAATGGTTCAGGTTGCTGGTGTAGACCTCAATGTGTTGTTGAACAACTAAAAACAACATGGTCTTTTTAAAAAAATATTTAAGGAGATAAAAGAATAAAGGAAAATTTGCTTATTTGCTTCCTGGCTGCAAGTTAGATGAGAAAATTGATACCAATCACATACAGCACCTGTCTGATAAACATTAAGCTACAGTCCAGCACAAAACCAATATTAAATCACTAAATAGTTTTTTCACTGCAATAAAAAACAAACAAACAAACCAAAAATATAATAAACAATAAGATATAATGTGTAAGTTATTGAGGTATATTGATTTTTTAACTTTGGATGGAGCCTGACTCTACTTGTTTCCCCCTGTGTTCAGGCACCATGCTAAGCTAAGATAAGCTAAGCTAGTGGCTTCTGGCTGTTGTTTTATATTTAACAGACATGACAGTGATATTTATCTTCTCGTCTAACCCTCAACCAAAACCTCAAATAAATGATTATTTTCTTAAAATATAAAACGATTCCTATAAAAATAGAAGCTTTTAAACACAGCAGATTAATGCAACTAAATAAAAAGTGTTCGCGTTTAATCTAAACTCAAAGGTCCAAGCTTTCATCCGCATCTCATGGTCTTCTTCAGCTGCTCTCTTCCTATTTCACTATACCTTATTTCTGTCTCTGGAAGTCGGATGAGATTCCCAACGATACAGAGCAAAGCAAAAGGAAGCGTCCGGATCAAATGTGGAGGAACCTGTGCGACCAAAGAGAAAGGTGAAACTGCAACACGCATGACTTTACAGTAATTTACAAGAGAGTTAGAGTTTATAGTTGCCTTTGTATTGATGTATCTGATGCATCTGTAAACAGTCACATTTCTAGGTTTTGATACTTGTCCAACCTGGACTGTTAAATATTAGCCACATAGCCATGAATAATTAAATTACAAGGATATTAATTAGCATTTCATGATCAACATTGTTCTCATTGTTTTTACTGTGTGAATATCAAACTTACAATATATTCTTAACTTTTCAGGTGATCACAGTCCTTCATGCATCACTACTGAAAAGGTTTTTCTTTTTCTTTCTGTGTCTATTGAATATTTATCTATATCTATTATCTAATCTGCAAGGGTCCCTGTGCAATAGTAAACATTAGTGTCACCAGAGTATGATGCATTGTACCAGAGTTGGCTCAGCTCATTTTCATTTGCACTAATTAAGAATTATTGACACATCAGATGAGCTAAAAGCTTTTAATTAAGATTTAAATCAGTGAAGTTGTTGCTGCAGCTTGTAACTGTATTTTTTGTTATCGTTTTAAAACATCTTTGTTCTTATTGTCTTTACTGGGAATCTTGAGAAAGTTAAATTATGTTGTAGGAAAAATTGAAGAATGTTTTGTTTAGTTTTTTTTTCTCTTCCTGAAGATGAGACGAATCAAATAACTAAAGGACAAAGTGAACAGGATGGAGAACATGAAAGACAAAGGAGGATAAGATCAGGCTGAAAGTGGCTCTGGTGAAGAAAGGTCTGTTTCTCTTCAGATACATAGTGAATATAAACGTACCAGACGCTGACCTCTTCACCAACGCAGCTGACAGAGGCTGAACTATTTAATGCATGACTTAAGTATTGTAGTAGTTTTCAGGTCATTTGACTTGTTTTGTTTTTTATGTTGTTTGTGTAAAGAAGACAAACAAGTTGGAGCCAGAATTAATTAGTATGAACTGAGAAGATAGGAAAGACAAAAATAAATTATACTTAAACATTTCTTCTCTTTCAGGTTGATTTAGGCTTTAGTGTCCAAAGTCCACAGGAAAAAATGTATTCTGTCAACAAGGAAAACTCCCGGCAGATGACCAGAGATATAATGGATGTTTTGTTCATGATGAGATGGCTGTGTCATCGGTTTGTTGGAAAAAGTTATTGTTCCCAGATACTTTGACAAAGCCATCTTTGTCCAAAGGCAAAGTCTCAGCCGTTGTTGGTGAAAAAATGTTGCATAGACACGATACTTTGAATAGTGAGGTTGAAAAATATTTATTGTTGCTCATTTTTCTAATGTTTTATGGCCTTTGTCTAAAGCCACTTTAAGAGGACAATACCAGTCTTGAGGAAAAAAATGCCATGGGACACAAACTGAGAGCAGGCGGATTGAAAGTGAAACAAGTTGACCAGTATAATGGATTAATCTAAATCCAAATATGTTAATAACCCATAATCAATAAAATCTGCTCTTTAACTAAGCAGCCTCTCTCTCTTTTGTTTTTCTTTTCATTTCTGAAAGCGGCTGTGAAAAACCTTTAAAGATGAAAATGTCTGAAGACTATTTGACATGAGTTTCATGCTCCTGCAGCATCTGTGTGACTTAGATGAGGGCTTCACCTTGAAATGTGAAAAATGGCAACTGTTGAGAAACTGTGAGAAAATAGTTGGTCATCTGATAAAATGTAGGTGAAGGATCCTTCTTTTTGTTTTATTTGTTTGTTTATATTTATTTATTTTTAACATTGTGATAAGATTATAAAAACATCAGCCTTTCAGAGGAATAGAGAAGAGACAGTCCTCAGTTGGCAGTTTATTAGGTACACCATGATTAAAACTAATGCAATAAATCCTCTTTCATGAAGGTTTTAACGTTCAGTTAGACTTGATGTTACGCAGAAAAGTGTGTTTGTTACTCATTGATGTAAATCAAATGGACAAAGAGTCAGGATGTACTTTAGCTTTGTAGTTTTACCTGGCTGTGCCACCGCAGTGTTGAGTCCATCGACCTTTATCGTGTAAACTGTTCAGTGTGACATTAAAAACATGAGAAAAAAAACTGCAGTCTTGAAGTTTTTTAGTCATTTATGAAAAATTATTTAACAGTAATGATTTATTTTAGGGAACAGGCCCAAAAGATGCGAATACGAGTGAGTTGAAGTGCAACACACACAAAAAGAAAAACTTGCAATACAAATGAAAAGCTGTTCTTTATCTGCTCTTAGTTTTAGCCTTGACAGTTGAGAAAATGTGACATAAACGCTGACATGTCTGATTTCTGTATCGACTCTGTTTTTACAGGACAAGATGGTTTTTGTGTGTAGTGTTGACTGTGCACAAGAGTTCAAGAAGGCAAACTACGTGGCGAGCGTGTGTGAATACTGTAAGATCGAAAAGATCACCAGGGACGCCAAGAGAATTAACAACAAAGACTGCTACTTCTGCAGCGACGGTAAGAGACTGATGGTTATCTAATTATTTAGTCATTAAGGAGCTCAGTGTTAATTAAAGTGATGATAAAGAGCCACAAACAGATTCAGGAAGAGAGAGACTTCACCACCTCTCATACCAAACACTGCAATAAAGAGGTCAGGTACTGAGAGGGATTCAGGCCTGTTGCTAGTTTCATAACTAACATGTACCATCATTTGTTGCACTGAGAATCACTGGCTCCTGATGAGATGAGTGGCTGCTGAACTGAACGAGCTGCCAGGAGCCGGTTGAAAATCACCGATCTTACACCAAATCCACACACACAATAATTAAAACTTGTGCGCAAAACAACACATCAAAGCAGAAAGAGCTGGTAAAGCAACCTCCACATGTCCTGATCGATCATGTGAGATGTTAAATCACGTTTAATTATTATCGTTTCTTGTTTCTCATTCATTGTAGCATTAGAAATGGTTATGAAGTTGTATTTTGAGACCCCATGAAGTTTTGGGTGACCTCTCCTGTCATTTGAAGGCTGGTCATGTTGTACAAAAAGTGTGATCCACTTCAGATGTGTCTGAACTCATATTATAATTTGAAGATATCTCCTAATACTTCTGATTGAGATCATGAAAAAGGTATAAATTGTTATTTTTTTTTTCTTTGGGAGGGTTGAAGTCTTAAAAACACCAGGAGACACAGGACAGGCGTAGTTTGCACCATGATAGTGACCTGTTGTCTCTCCTCTTCCTCCTCCCAGGCTGTAAGCTCCTCTATAGACACGACCTGACCAAAAACTGGGGGAAACACTGTCACTCCTGTGTCTACTGCCACTGTGTGTCAAAGAAGCTGGTGACGGCGCAGTACGGAGGCTCCACAGAGGAGTTCTGCTCTGAGGACTGCAGGTCCAAATACACCATGCTCTTCTGCCACGTAAGTCTTTAAAATCATAGTTGCACCAAAAATAAAAACCGATGATGATGATCTCGTTTTGCCCCAACATAAAATGTACTCACTGTTTTCTCTCAGGTCGCCAAGTGTGACACCTGCTGGCGCAAAGGGAAACTGAAGCAGAGTCTCCCCATGCTGGGGGAGGTCAAACACTTCTGTGACCTGAGCTGTCTGCTACAGTTCTGCAGTAACAAGGTGGCCTCACAGGGCGAAGTCTTCAAAGGTGTGTTGATGTTGTTGATTTCGTTGTGTCTGTTTGATTCATGTCAAGATGACTTTCTAAATATCATCCAAACAAGAAACCTGGTTTCCAAAATAAAGTTGATATTAGAGAAACCTGATTTTTACTGAAATCTTCCCTGTGTCTCCACAGGGGACCTTTTCCTTTTGGGTTTGCTGACCCTTAGACTTCATTCTTAACCCTTTAAGCACCAGGGTTTTTGCATCAAGATTGCAAAAGGCTGTGGCTTGAAGGGTGTTAGAGATAAAGGCCGAATGTAAATGAGGAAAATGTCAATCTTTTATCTGTTATTGAACAACTGATCTTCATCTCCTAAAGGCAGATTATCTCCTTCAGAATCGGTGAATCACAGATCCATAACTGTAACTAACATAACAAGCTTTCACACCAATGCATGTGAGCATGTTCAGAGCATCTTTCCTCTGCTGTCTCCTCAAACAGGAACAAGAAGTAATTTTGGGCTAGAATCAAAGAAGTGCACGTCTGCTAACTAGTGGTAGAGAGTACAATTTAGATTTGGCTCTGTAACTGGAATTATTGTCTGTTTTATTCAGTATTGTTGTTTCAGAGGGTTAAACCTGCTGTCCACATTGTTTGTGCCGTGCAGTGGCAGAAAAGGTAGAAATTTGCCTGTTTGTTGTATTTAGACACATTCTGACCTGCTGCATTTGCAGATTTAGGTTATTACAATGAATTACAACAGGTTCATTGTAACCTGGTTTTGTGGTTTTATTCACAAAACCAGGTTCCTCTGGTTCCTGAAATGAATGTAAATCCACTGACCGCTGCACAGCTGCATTTTCCTTGTTCCTCAGTTGTGAGGACATCGCTCTCTGACCAGAAGTGTTGTCCTCTCTATCGTGCACAAACTAATTAATGCCAGTAAAAAGTGATTTTGTGCTCTGAGACACCCTCAGCTGACTCCTGTGTGTTTCATTTCCTGTTTCGTTTCCTTGGACCAGCTGGGACAGGTGAGGCCACACCTGTCATCGCCAACGTCATCTCACTTGCAGGACCTCCAACAGGGAGATCCAACTCTTCTGAGAGAAGTGCTCAGCAAAGTAAGAACACGCACACACACAAAAGTATTTATGTGTTGGATGTCAAAATGAGAGAGAGAAAAACAAAACTAGTTTTAAATTCACAGATTGTGAAGGTTTCATATTTTTCCTTTGTCTCCACAGGCACAGTCTCCAACTTTCAGTCAAAGAACTCTGGACATGTAAGTCATGAATTTACACATTATATGTATGTATGTAGACTGGTGAACAGAAAAAAGTTTCAGCCTTAAAAGATTTAAAAGAACTGAGTTAATGTCTTTTGGGAGTTTGTTCCACATATTAGTACATAGAAACTGAATGCTGCTGCTGCTGCTGCTGGATAAATACACATTAAAAACTATGAGCAGGTCCAGTTAACCTCAGGTTACATTTAAAGGACTTTGAAAGAGTCTAGAGGAGTTGTGACTGGTGTCTGTGCTGCTGAGACAGTCAGGTCTCTGCCTTTAGAAACAGTCAGTAAGGATCTCTGTTCCCTCTGCTCTTGATTATTACACGTGTTGTGCGGAGAATGATTAATTGTTTTGTGTCACTTTCTTGTTGTTCAGATCAGTATTCAGACTGAAACGGTGAAAGCTTATCCTCCACCTGTCCCAAAAATCCTGAAGAACAAGGCTCTTCTGTGTCGACCACTGGTGCAGAACAAAGGTGTTTCCTGTAAAACACAGACAGCTGATGTCGAAGCACAGACAGGTAAGAGCAACGCCCAGACAGGGTCAACATCCAGACACAGGCTCTGTATGTCAACAAGCTCTGGAGTGAGTTTTTTTCTTGTAGTAAATAGTAACATATGCATACTTGCTTATTTATTTAAATTCAAAATTGTTTGCTAAATGCTTTGCCTTTTTTTTTTTTTTTATAACATCTTGTTGCTTCTCCTTTTTATATGAGAACATTGTGGCTGTTTATGTTCATCCATCTAATCCAATTTGTGCACTTTAAATACGTTTGTTCTTTTCTATTCTATTTCAACACATTGCTACTAATTTACTTGCTGTGTTCTCATGTCTTAGTCAGGACAGTATCCTTGCTCATATTGAAAAGTTGTCAATCATATTAATGATGTTGTTTCTCTTTTTTTCTCTCTCTGTAGATGACATCTTCCCTAAAGTCATGGTTCTGCCCGTCCCAGTGCCGGTGTTTGTACCTGTACCCATGAGCATGTACAGCCAGTATACCCCCAAACCGATGGGCCTGCCACTGCCGGTATGTCAAACACTACAAACACCTAATAATAATAAATAATAATCCCGCTATCGTCAAAGTCTCTGTTCAACGTCTGTCAAGTGAAATTAAAATGAAATGATCATCTCACGATCAAGATCTCAACACAAAAGATCTGTATGTTAGACAAAACCATGCATTGCTCACTCGAACCAATGAATTGGTCAGTCACGCTTATACAGCAGCTGAAATTTGCTGTTTGCAGATAGTGTTGACTGTATTTTTATTACCATTGCAAGATGAACGTGTCCAAAGAACACGATGAATTAGAACAAAATCATTTTATTAGCATTCACTCATGTTTTTAAGGCACAGTGCCTGAACCAAATCAAGCAGAAAAAAAAAAACCGTTCACACCATCTGAATCAGATGAATCCCCAGCGAACTGCCAGCTACCCTCTGATTGATTGTTTCACTTAGTTAACATGATGGTAGAGGAAGACGTACTGCATATGCACACTTCAATATTGATTTATTTATTGCAAGTTATATCAATCAATCACTCTGTATTTGTGTAGCACACACAAAATATATATTAATAAACTAATAAATAAAATAATAAGTGAATGGAAAAATTCAATATATATAATAATATTGTCATCACGATATTAAACAAATTACTGTGTCATTGCACATTGGAGATCTTCCTCATATCGTACAGGCCTCTCACATCGTATATATGAGCCAGTGAATAACAAGAATTGTCAGGAGACAAAAACCAAACCAAAGTTAAGATAATGTAGAACCAGTGTGAACCAGCGGCCGAATCACAGACCCTGATCAAAGACTGTTATTTTCTCGACCTGTCCTCCACAGCTGCCTGTGCCCATGTTCCTCCCTGTGACGATGGACAGCGCTGAGCGCATCATAGAGACCATCCAGGAGATCAAGGAAAAGATCCCATCTGATCCTTTTGAGGCCGAGCTCATCCTCATGGCTGAGATGGTGGCAGAGCAGGATGAAAAGAACAACAAACAGGAGAAGCCAAAGGAGAAATTGGTGGAGAAAGAGACTGAGAAACACGAAGCACCTGCTGCAGATGGTGAGAGAAATGGTTCAGGTTCCTTTTTTACTGATGAAGGAAACAAATTTTTCAAATTCAAATTCCTTTATTTGTCCCACATTAGGGAAACTTTGAAAAATAGATAAAAAGGATAAATAGATGAAAGCGTGAACAGATCTGACTATTGCCCACAATTTATTCCATTGTATAAAAAGAGATTAAAACTGACCTGAAGCCAGAAAATCTGTATGTTAGTTCAGTGGAACTGTGCCAATTGATGAGGATATCACCTGCTGATGAACAAAGAGATGTTACTCTGATCTTTATCACCTTTCTGATGGCAAGCAAAGCAAAGACCATTTTTTAAAATATCTGAATCAGTTGCTTTATACCAGTCTGGAGAATTTAATTTAAAAGAAAAAGACTTGAATTTAAAATTGACTCTCATAGATACTCTCAATAAATCATAAACATGGATTTGTGGTCTCTACTCTGCGTGTCAAGATTTCATTTCCTCATAAACCATGGAGATGACATTACATCGTATTATTTTTTATGTTGCACGTTTAAATATGAGAAATGTATTCCACTGTTTCTTTTGCAGACCACGCCAGTAACTACAGTGACGACTTGGATACAGAAGACTTAGCCAGTTTCCTCAACAACTGGGAGGAGGCCTCATCTGACGCAGGTGTCAGGTCACCGAGTCGATCGTACCCAAACGAAAAGTTCAACCCGATTCTTGATGTTCCCATGGGCATGCCCAGTGAGCCCTACTCTGAGCCCCCACCTCCTGCTCCACCTCCCATGGACATTGAAGCTGACTTCACTGTCGGTGAGGGGATGAGATGTATAAACATATAATTCAAGGTGTCATTAAATAGCACCTTGAATTAAATGTTTCATTCGCTGAGTTTGATTGGAGGCTGCTTTGTTCTATTTGTGGTTATTTAAAAAGAAAATCAACACAGGTTTGGCTTCATGGTGCTTGGGTTAATGTTTCATGTGGTATAATCATCAGAAACTCTGGAGAGGATGTCCCGGTTGAGAGAGCACTCCCAACAAAGTCCTAGCCCTCCACCTTCTGCTCAACGGCGGCGACAAGCTCACAGGAAAGCCAGAGAGAAGAGGGTAACTCGCCTAGATTAGGTTTTATCTTTAGTTTATATATTATTATATAATATTATATTTCTCCACTTTATTAAGGGTCGTAAGTCTCAGAGGTCGTCCAAGGCAGCTGAAACAACACCTCAAAAAGGGTCTGCCCACAAGGCTGCGGCTCCAGAAGTCCCAAAACTGAAGAGTCTGTATGGAGTTGACGCCTGGAAACGATGGATCCAGTGGAGACAAACTCAGCCCAACCTGGAGAAACCACGCTTCGGCTGTAAGTCTGGAGAACAAGTGGATACGCGTCAGTATGTTAAGATTTGACTGAGTTTTAAGAAGAGTGAGAAAACAGTTTTATCATATACAGCATCTCTCCCATGCCTCGACAACGACGCGTATCTATTATAGTTTAAGATCCTGTCCAGTCATCACCTGTCATCACTCTGATTCCTTATATCTTGATCTCAGCTCGTCCCATGGAGTTAAAGGAGGATGTTCTTCAATGCACCACAGCTGAGCTGAGCTACGGCCTCTGCTGCTTCATCACAGAGGTGAAACGGCCAAATGGAGAACCGTACTCCCCGGATAGCTTGTTCTACCTCTGCCTCGGCATCCAACAGGCAAGATAAGGAATTTTTTGAACACACAGGCAGTTAACATACTGCTTAGTGCTTATACTTATTAGGTCTAACTGCTCCTAAATAAAAAATTGATACCAGGAAAAAGCTTGGATAGGAGGTTAAAACAGGTAGAACCTAAATGTGCTATAACCATATATATACGTGCGTATACACTAAGAGGAGGAAAACCAGAGACGTGCCCAACATTTGATAAAATCTTTCAACAAGACTATAGTTGTGTAGTTGTACAACCGCCAATTGTGCTTTGAGACACTACCAGAGGGAAACTAAAAGGAACAGCAGGCATGCAAAGATGAAATAAAGGGCCACCATCTCCATTGTTCTTGTTGCTCACTGTGAATCTGTAACCTTTTGTCCATCTGTAGTACCTGTTTGAGAACGGTCGTGTGGAGAACATATTCATGGATCGCTTCTACAACAAGTTCTCCAATGAGTTCACAAGTATGCTGCGAAGTTTCAAACCCTCAATAACAACCAGTGGTGAGTTGTGACTGACGCTGTGATTCTCTCAGTATAGTCGTTTGTCATGTTCACATCTGAGCAGATTTATATCCGTCCTCTGTTCTCGGCAGGTTACATCCATTCCCGTGTGGAGGAGGAGTTTCTTTGGGACTGTAAACAGTTGGGGGCGTACTCCCCCATCGTCCTCCTCAACACGCTGCTCTTCTTCTGCTGCAAGTACTTCGGCTTCACCACGGTGGAGCAGCACCGTCAGCTGTCCTTCGCCCACGTCATGCGCTGCACCAAAACCAACCCGAACAACACCAAGACCACTTTTCTGCGCTTCTACCCGCCCATATCCATACATGAAGTAGAGCCAGGTATCAGTTTGGCTGAGGACAAAATATATTAAGATATTAAAATACAAGAGTCTTCTTGAATTCAAAAGATCATTTCATTCACAGAACCTTACTGTGTTGATCATGAAACTTTCTGCATTATTTCAACCATTAAATGTTCTCAAATTGTGATTTAATTAACTGAAGTTATTTATTTTATTTAACAGTTACTAATTCTTCAGTCTATAAAATATAACTGAAAAGTTTGAAAAATGACCATTATAGTACACGAGAGCACAAGGTGGCAACATCTAATGTCTGTTATGATACAATCTAGAGTCCAAAGTCAAAAAATATTTTATTGTATTATTATATAAGATTAGTAAAAACACAAATCTGCCCATTTGAGAACTGGGAAACATTGAATATTTAGGTTTTTTGCTTGAAAATGAACAGAAACAAAGTTTGTTTCATGGTAAAGAAGTCAAGTCTTATGCATAATTATTTTATCACTTTATTTGGTGTTTCCTCATCTGTAATTTAAGGCAAGTTTATTAAAATTAAAGTGCAAGTGATAGAGCAGACAGTAGATAAAAGTCTTCTGTGTTATTTCCCTTCACATTTACAAGAAATCATCGTTAGTGTCATTCAAAATGCAGTTAATTTATAATATTGTGTTTACCAACAGCTCTGTGTTTGTTTCTTCATCTACAACTGAGAAATGGATTCATATTGGATGTAAATGTGTTTGTGTACTGTGTCTTCCTCAGACCCAGAGGTTCCAGCCAAGAAGCGTAAGGAGGAGGAGAGTAAAGAGGACATCCTGGAGATGATGGAGAACACAGAGAACCCTCTACGCTGTCCGGTCAGACTGTACGAGTTCTACCTCTCCAAATGGTGAGTATTGTACCCCACCAACACTTTTATTAGCTGTCTCTGGCTGTTTGAAATCACCTCTTCATCTCACAGGAATCATTTTGGTATTATGTCATTAATGGCTCAGGATAAAATGTTCCCACCTTTTGAAACCTTTTGACAAATCAGGTGATATTTTCTAAGGCGATGGTCTCAGTTTTTCTTAAGCTATTCTTCTATAAATAAACTGTGTTGGAGATATCACTGTATAATACCAACTGTGAGCTTGTTGCCACTCACTTGACCCGTACATAGTGAGCAGAGAAATGTTGAGGTTGTGTTTGTGCAGAAAGACAAATTGAAACTTGTAGTGTGACCAAAATGTACAAGATCAATGAAATGACAGCTGCCCAGAGCTTTAAAGGCCAGCTTGAACAGGAAGAATGATTAGTGACCAAAATTTAAACTAAAATCAAACTTATTGCTGCACATTTGTTGCCTTAATCACCCAATCACCATGTTGACATTATCAACTGATCCATCCAGCTCGGAGTCAGTCAAGCAGCGCACCAACCTGTTCTACCTTCACCCCGAGCGCTGCTGCGTCCCCAACAGCCCCCTGTGGTTCTCCTCCACCGCTCTGGATGACAGCACCATGGAGGCCATGCTCACCCGCATCCTCACCGTCAGAGAGCTACATCTCAGGCCGAGGAACGAAGGAGGGATTGAGCAGAAGAACGACCCACCATTTAGACCTGACGAGGAAGAGGATGATGATGATGATTCAGAGTGATGAAAAACAATGAGAACAGACGAACAGAAGTGACCTTTTATTGGTGTAACAACTTGTGCTGTAAATGGTTGTAGATTAACTGAAATGTTCGTTTAAACTTGACCCAATAAACATAAATGGACAACATAAATCACTCACATACATAACTACTATGTGCTGAACTACAAAGAAACTCATTCTTCCTGAACATGTTGAGTGGGAATTTTGGAAGATCTTCACACTGAGAACCAAGAGTCAGTTAAGCATTCGGACTGTTGTTGTTGCTGCTCAGCAGGACACATAGCTGGACTTCTTCCTTCCATGTGTTATGATCGCTTAAATCCCTGTGCAAATTGGACTTGAGTTTTGTTTTTTTGTTTGTGTTTTTTTGATAAAACTTTCTTCTCGAAGGGATGGGGGTCTGCAGTGAGGAATTCAAGAGCTACAATAAGAACAATTTAGATTTTTGTAGGTGTGAGTTGTAAACATCCACGCCAGAAGACAAAACATCTCTCTGATGTAGATGGGAATCACCAACCGTCATTTTGTGTGGCAAAGCTACAGTATTGTTTGATTTTTATCAATTGATGAAATAATTGTTTTGTCTCTCAAGTCAAAGAGCAAACACAAATACTAATTCATAGATGTGTTCTTCAGGTAATCTTACTTTGAAAAATCACTTGATTGTTAGAATACATTGACCTGTGATTTTTGTCTTTTATCTTAAATGAAAAAATCAAACTGTTTTCTATATTTGCTTTTATTTCAATTATAGAAGTGGAGAAATTTTGATCTCCAGTGTCCAAATGATGGGATTAACAATATGTATGGAATTAATTTGAATACATTTAAAGAAAAAATTATTATAATGACTGTAGCGCACATCTAAAAGACTGAACGCTCATGCCATTTGTGGGGGAAAAAAAGGCACAATCTTACCCTTTTTGTTAACTGAACACTAAAATCAACAGAAGTGTCTGAGTTCATTTTGGGCATGCTGTTTCATCCAAAGTTTCCTCTTGAGACTTTTTCCATAACCATGACTCTGGTATAATAGAAAAATAAAAGAAAACTGTCCCTTCATGTATATCTTGGTTATATTAACCCCTAATCTGAAGAGTATGGCTACCAAGGTTCTCTGGATATTTTCTATTGTATGTTCTTTTTAAATAAATAATAATAATAATAAAAAAAAAACATTTCAAAACATTGTCCGGTGAGAAACAGTTGAAGTGGTATAAAATGTTTTTCTTAGTATTTACAGTATGCATGTTCAAGCCAGATCTAGACAAAGTATTCTGACTTTATTTAAGTAAAAGAATTAATGGTACACAACAAAAAATATTTTTTATATGCAAAATTATAAATATATATATTAATATGTTTATGTATGTAATATTTTTGTTGTGGTTGAGTAAAAGAAACAGTGCAGAATATGATTAAATACACAGTTACACTCCCACCGTCTTTTGCCTGTATGTGGGGACAGTACTGTGGAAATATCCTGTGTCCTTATAAACCACTCACACCAGTAATTTTGTGTTTGTCTGCCCACCGCTGCTCCCCGCGGCCGGGATTATCTCGAAATCTGATTCGCCGCTTCGGGCGTCAATCAATGACGTGGCGTTCCGTGACTGGCTGGAACGGTTGCCGCTCTCTTTGGATGATGCAGCGTCACGGTCACGGGGTCTGTGGAAAGTGCGAAAGGAAAAGGAAGATGGCTGCCAGTGTGTTGGCTGCTGTTGCAACCCTTATTGCTTCTACTTTGGGATTTTAAAAGTAAAGGTAAACGTTTCTCTGTGTGAAAACAATCTATGTCCTGAGGTACATCTGTTTAAGACGGAAGCAACAGACACACTTGGTAAAAAAAAACAAACTACTAGCTTGCTCACAACTAGCTAGTTAATATAGCATGCTAGCAAAGGCATGGGTGCAATGCAAAGTAAACAACAGTGACATAAACACACTTCACATGCCTCATAACAGAGAAAACAACCAGGAAGTTATCATTGCTGCTGTCTTCATGGCTGGTTTTTAGTTCAAACAAGTTCATTTCTGCTCATGCAAACGTGTGGAAAAGTTTAAAGTTTTAAAAGTAAAGTGACGAATGTTTTCATTTCAACTTGCCACAGTTTTTCTGAGGAATGAGGTTGTATGTTTGGGCTCTATGTTTGTCAATCTCGAGAATAGCCTCCTTTTTAAAATTTAATTTAACCAAACAACAGTACCTCTGAAGACAAAGCTGGCATATGGTTCTTAAAACAGGAAAATTATATACACACCTGGGGTGGGAGACCATGTGTGGACATGTAGAATAAAAGTAAACCACAGAAATGCAGTTAATTCACGAAAAGGCTGCTTGAGTAGTGGATTTTGAATTTATTTTGTAGTTAAATAATACAGACAAGCTATCTTGGGTTATTAAAGTCATAATTTCATAAAAGACATTTTCTTAAAAAGGCCTTCACAGTCTTAAATGTTTTTTACAGAGGTCTTAAACATGTTTTCCAACCTGTGGTAGACATTGCTGTCCTTTTATAAATAGTTTTTGTGTGTGATATTAGCAAAAACTCAATTAAAAATCTACCACTTCTGATGTTTTGTAAAATCCACATCAGGACCTTTTATTTTTTTATTATTATTTTATTATATAATACATCCATCTTAAACCCAGATAAACAACAGTTTTTCCCCTTTTTACACAGAGAAAATCTGCTTTTCACTATGACAACACACCTAGTTAACCAACAAAGATACCTTTGTTGGTTAACTAACCTATTGTTTTAAATGACTTATTTCTGTGTGTATCATTGTGTGATTCAAATATTTCAGTAATATGTAGCTAAAACATATTGAGTGCCATATATTTAACAATCCCTCATATTACCAAACCTAATTTAGCATCTTTGGAAAACCTTCCAGCTGTCATGGAAAGGCAGAACCAACCTCTGAACCCAGAGGAAGATGCTCTGAAGCACATTGCTGCTTGTAGAGACAAACCCTTCCTGGAGGAAAGGTTTATAGACTCCTTTAAAGGTAGGTGGTACATACAGGATATTAGTTACTACGTATTCAACACTGAAAACAGCAGGTAAACAGGTTGACAGGATTACAGGACTAAAGGTTTCATGTTAATCTTTGCTTTTCTAGGGAGAGGGGTGTTCACCAACAAAACCATCGAACCATCCACGTTTGTTGTTGAATATCGAGGGAATATCTTTTGTCAAGACAAGAAGAAATGCTGTGACACTCTGAACAATTTTTTGTATCAGTTTTCTTGGAATGAAATAAACTGGTGGTAAGTTTGTTTTTTAGCTTTGAAAATGTACATGAAAAAGTATATTTACCTGTTTCAGAAGAAAAACATGGTTAAGTGCAGTCATTTTAGGAATGGTTTAAGTTCCATTAGGAATAATTTGCTTGCAGTATTGATGCTTCGAAAGAGGATAAGACCCTTGGAAGACTCGTCAATGATGATCACATAAGTCCCAACTGCGAAAAGAAGAAAATCGTTTATGAGGGGAAGCCACATTTGTGCCTTTTTGCGGTGAAAGAAATATCTCCAGGCGAGGAGATAACTTACAGCTATGGGGATTCCTCTTATCCGTGGCGCGCAATGGTAGGTTTAGTCTTTTTGTATCAATATTACACTCAAGTGTCAGTTTATTAGCTAATAAATTCTCCTTCATGAAGATTGTAATATTCAGTTTTTGTTTAAATTGTGTTAGCGTTATTTATCAAACTGGTTGGGGGATTAGCATGGTAGTGTGTTGAATACACATTATACAGACAGTTGATCGTACTGTACTTTTTGATTTATTTCATTTGACGTGTTCAGGAGTCGCATGGTGGATCAAGTGCTTCAAACACAGACATTTATGCTACTTCATCCACACCAAGTAATGAACAGGTAAGTAAACATGTACATTTGATTTCACCAGCTGTCTTCTTAAATGTCTTTTTCTGGCCACTCCAGCACATAAGACAGTACCACAATATTAGCAACACACGGCTAATGCTGTCACAGAGATATCTGCACTTCAGTAACCATGACAGGTTTTACTCTTGGTTGCATGTTGGACTGTTTCTCTGTGGGATATTGATTAGTGATGTAGAAAATTATTATGTTCATTGTTGTGTACTACATTAAAAAGTCGTTATATATAAAGTTATTTAGTCATTGTCTCTTTAGTCACTTTAGATGTTTAGATGGTGGATTATCTTACAGTCAATTTTTATTTCTAAGTCATATACACATACAAGTGGCAGAGATCCTCTTGACTAAATGTTGGCAAGAGAGTAAATGAGCAGATTTACATAAATCTTTAAGAGTTATTTTAATGTCACACTAGCACAGTAGTCAACTTCACATGCTTTGTGTATTTTCATATAAAGTTATCTACTGTATGTATGAAATTGTGTTCTTATATCCAGCTTGAAGACTCAGAAGCTTCCAGCTCTGAGCAATCCGACTCTGATGATGATGATGGTGATTATGGTGATGATGATAAACTACCTGACAGTGGACCAAGACATGACAGTGACAGCTTTGCCAACATTAACAGTCAGCTGGATTTCAGGGAGGGTTCACCTTTTACTCAGTTTGAGTCTTCTCATGACACTACTGGGTCCTTTATGCTGCCGTTAGATGATGCTTCATGCAGCCAGCAGGATGAGGACGAGGCTGCTTTCAACTTTGACGAGCACTACTCGGAGAGAGACTATGAACTGGACGAGGCCGATTTGAACTCTGGCCAAAATAGTTCAGATGAAGAGTGGATACCCAATGAGGACACACAGAAACCCCAAAATCCATCTTACACCAGTAAAAATTATTGCTACATTTGTGGGAAAGGTATTTCTAAATTTGCTCGTCATCTTTTAAGGCATGCTGACGAAGATCCTGACGTTGCTGAAGCCTTTGCGTTACCCAAATTCTCCAAGGAACGAAAAAGGTTACTGGACAATTTACGAAACAGAGGAAATTACAAACATAATCAAGAGGTGTTGAAGAATAATAGCGGAGAGTTAAAACTCAGAAGACGGCTCATAACTATGGCAACGAATGCTAAAACACATGTGCACTGTCTTTATTGTAAAGGCTTGTTTAATCGTAAAAACATGTGGAAGCATGTATCCAGATGCCCTTCAAGGAAAACACCATGTCTTTCAAGATCTAGCAAGACAAGTGTCTTAAGTGAAATTGCTCTTGCCGAGTCACGATTCTCCCAAAAACTCCCATCTGGTGTGTGGAAGATTCTTTCAACGATGAAACAAGATGAGATTTCTTTCATAGTTCAAAATGATTATCTTCTAATACAGCTGGCAAAGTATCTGACAGAGAAGTATAGAAACAACCGAAGTAAACATGAACACATCAGACAGAAGCTGAGAGAAATGGGAAGACTCTTGTTAGCACTGCATGAAAAGTCAATATTCAACTTTGAAGATGCTATCAAGCCCGAAAACTTCTACAAAGTTGTGGAGACCGTGAGAGACATTGCTGGCTTTGATGAAAAAAAACAATGCTATGAAAAACCAAGTCTTGCTTTGAAACTTGGACATTCACTCAAAAAAATGTGCAGGATTTCCCTCAGTGGAACTGATGATGATGAGCAGATGAGAGAGACTAAGAAATTCGTGGAAATGTGCAGAAAAGAATGGAGCAAACTCGTCTCCCAAACAGCCGTCGCTTCGTTGAGTGGGCGAATAGTGAACAGCCCGTCGACCATACCCTTCACACGTGACATGCAGACTTTCTACACGTACCTGGAAACAACATCAGCTTCAGCCACTGAAAGCCTGGAGATGAGTGAAAGCCCACAGGTCTACAGTGCACTTTGCAGAGTGACGCTTGCACAGGTGTCAGTCTTAAACAAAGGTGCACCCGAGGTTTCAAAAATGACTCTCAAGTCATTCCAGGAGAGGGACGATGCCACTAAAGTGTTGTCCAAGCACTTCATCAGAATAAACATCCAAAGCAAGAGGAGCCAGTGTGTTGCTGTTTTGTTGACATCTGATCTTGTCGGTGCATTAACACTACTCATTAGCAAGAGGACAGCATGTGGCGTACACAAAGACAATCCTTTCTTGTTTGCGAAGCCGGACACTTCTACTTCAAGCCTCTACCACGGAGGGAACTGCATCAGGGCTTTTTCAAGTCTGTGTCGAGCAAAGAACCCAGAGCACCTCAGGTCGGTGCATCTTCAGAAGCACAGTGCAAGAGTTTTCCAGATTCTCAACCTGGAGAACGATGAGCTTGATCACTTGGCTAAGCTGCTGGGCCACGACATCCGGGCTGACAGGGATTACTACCGTTTGCCTGAGGCAGCTGTGGAACTGGCTAAAATTGCAAAACTGCTACTGGCAATGGAAAAGGGTTCACTTGAAAAATTCAAAGGAAACTCTTTGGATGAAATTGAGATTGAAGGTATGTGTCAGGGCTTGTGTAATAAAATAATAAGATACACCACTTGTTAAAAATAAAACAAATAAATACAGGATCAGTTTTGCTTTTTATTTAAGATGAGTTGGAGCCAGACGTGGAGCAGGGCAACCGTAAAAACAGTGATGCTGAAGAGGACAATGAAGAATCAGATGTTTTACTTCAGCAGAACGGTAACTTGACAATAACTCGTCCCTTTATTTGAAATATTAATATTCAATATTGGTTTTTCAGAATATATTTCTTGCCAGAGGTGGCCAATGACAATTAAATTGATAAGTCACATGATTACATTGTCTTTTGTGCCAAAATCTGACCCTTTATTATAATATTAATGAAGCCTGAATAATTATAAATAGAGCTGAAAGGACATTGAATGACAATAAATCAGTTTATATTGGAAGCAAGATCACTGCCAAGATGAGAATTTTTTTTAATCTGAATGTTTCTGGATAACTCTCCAGATGATGTGGAGCGACAAGGTAGAAAACTGAGTCCTGAGCAAGACGCCTTGGAGCACATAAAGGCCTGCAGAGACAAACCCTTCCTGGAGGAAATGTTTATTGACTCCTTTAAAGGTCGGTGGTCAAACTCCCACGAGTCTCTGTTCATATCCCAGTGTGTCTGGATGTTTTTGAGAACTAGCAGAGGAAATCAATTAACCCATTTTCTAATATTAGAAGCTATTAGATACACTGATGGATGTGTATATGTCAGATAGTGTGGAACAGCTAAGGGCAATCAGCCATTTTTATTGTTATTGTTTAATTCCTATCAATATCACATAAGTATTTATATGTGTTGTATAATAACTGGAATAATTGATAACTTTTTTTTTCGCTTTTGTTCTTGTTTTTCTAGGAAGAGGTGTGTTCACTCAGAAATCCATTGAATCCTCCAACTTCGTGGTTGAATATCGAGGAAACATCTTTTCTCAGAAAGAGACCCAGAAAAAGAAAAGTGGTGACACGTTAAACAATTATTTGTTTAACTTTTCATGGAATGGAACAAACTGGCAGTGAGTTTACTTCTTATTTTATTATTTTAGTTATTAAAGGATGGTTCTTGTTTTAAATGATCCATATTGGTTCAGATCAAGACTGATGTTAAAGAAAAATATTTTTCCTGATTTTCTTTTACATGTTCAACAAAAGTGACAAAATTTAACACTTGAGGATTAGTTTATTTAATGAAAGGTTTACCTAAATGTAACAGGATGTAAAAATGTCAAAATCTTAGTTTGGCTACAACATGTATGTCACTAAATATCTGTCACCACCATCATAGTTTTAAGTTTCACGAAGTGTCTCCTGCTCGCAGCATTGACGCTTCTGCAGAGGACGGGAGCCTTGGAAGACTCGTGAATGACGATCACTTAAGTCCCAACTGTGAAATAAGGAAGGTTATTTTTGAGGGGAAGCCACATCTGTGTCTGTTCGCAGTGAAGAAAATATCTCAAGGCGAGGAGATAACGTACAACTATGGGGATGACTCATACCCCTGGCGCTGCACAGTAGGTTTATCCTCTGCAATGTGTTTTGGTTTTTGTTTTGGTTCTGGGTTAAATGTTTGTACAATCAAGACCCAAGTAATTCAAGTACGTCTGACATCTATTGCAACACGGGTTCAGACATTTCACTGCTCTGGCCTTCTCTGTTTACAACAAAAACTCTTAACACAACACTCGATTAATGACTTTGAGTTAAATCACTCTGTCTCTAACATAGTGTCAACTAATTAATAAAATCTATAAAATGTAAGAGAATTGTGAAAAGCAAACACTGTGACACAGACAAAACAAGCTAAACAAAGTTAAAGGGGAGAAAATGAGAGTCTGAAAAAAGTGAGCATTGAATGAAGCCTAATAATGTATATTGGTGTCAAGAAATAAAAAAAATACAATTATAATTGGCAAGGCATGCGCCCTGGTGGCTCACCTGGTGCATATCAATAAGGCCCAGCCCTTCTGCAGGGACCCAGGTTCAAGTCGTTGCCCTGACTTTCCTGTCTCTCCCTTTTCACTTTGGCTTTAATGAAGACAAAAATAACTTTAGAAAAAGACTTTGTATGTCATAATGGGAAGGTACCTTATAGCTTTGTTTTGTGTTTCAGAAAGTACATAAAACGACCTGTTCTTAATTCCAGGTCGAGGGCTCAGCAGGAGCCTGTAGTTCTGCAGAATCCTGCAGTGATGACGAGTATGGACCAAGCAGTGATAACCATCTTACCGAGAACAACAACCAGCAGCGTCAGACTTTGAAGGCCAATCCAGATGAACGGCAGAGATTTGTTCTATATGAAGATGATTCGTCTGTCCAGCAGGAGGACGATGTTGGCTCCAGCTTAGACGATTCTGCCTCTGACGAAGAGGCCAAGGACACTTTTTGCACCAGGAAGAATTATTGCTACGTTTGTGGGCGACCTCAGTCTAAGATTTCTCGTCACCTTCTCACCCACAGACATGACGAAGCTGAAATCGCTGAGGTGTTTGCACTACAGCAAAATTCCAAAGAACGAAAAAAGCTACTTCAGAAGTTACGAAACAGAGGAAATTTCAAACACAATCAGGAGGTTATGAAGACTCATCGTGGTGAGCTGAAAGTGAACAGAAGAACCTCAAACATGTCAACCACTCCTAAAACATTTGCACCCTGTATATACTGTAAAGGAATGTATGGCCGTAAGGAAATATGGCGACATATGAAAAGGTGTCCCTCAAAGATGTCCACACCTGTAACAGGCAGCAAGACGAAAATCTTAACTTTGGTTGCTGGTACACTGTCAGCAGACCCCCATGAAATCCCACCAGATGTGAGAGAACTTTTAGAAAACCTGAAGAAAGATGAGGTTTCGTTTGTAGTTTGGGAAGATCCGTATATTCTGCAGCTGGCACAGTGTCTGTGCCACATGAAAAACAAAGCAAAAAAATCTGAAGTCATCAAACAGAGCCTGAGGCAAATGGGAAGACTCCTGTTAACATTAAGGAAAAAGTCGATAAGTAGCTTTGAAGAGGCCATTAAACTGGAGAACTTTAGCAAATTTGTTGAAGCTGTCAGAGAGCTCACTGGTTTCAATGAGCAGACAAAGTCCTACGACAGACCGAGTCTCATGCTGAAACTGGGAAATTCACTCAAGAAAATAGGTGAAATTAAATACGCCAGAGCTTTGAAGGAGGATGCTGATAAAGAGACGATAAGTGAGGCAGAGACATTTATGAAGCTGTGTGCTGAAGAATGGGGCCATGGCTCCTCTGCCAAATCAAAAAGCCTTCCAACCATACCGTTCACACAGGACGTGCAGCTTTTCTACCAGTGCATGGGGAAGACAGCTGCATCTGCAGTCAAAAGCTTGGCGATGTATGAGAGCTCACCGGTGTATAATGCACTTCTCAGAGTGACAGTTGCACAAGTTTTGATCTTAAACAGAAATGTGTTCGAAGTTTCAAAAGTAACATTCAAGTCATTCCAGGAAAGGGATGAGACAGAGCTTCCTGAAGACGCTGCTGTTTGCCAGTCACAGTTAGAGCAAATCCTGTCCAAGCGTTACGTGACGATCAACGTCATGAGCAAAAGTGACAAGAAAAACTGTGAGAAAAAAGTTGCTGTCACGTTGACCCCTGAACTGCTCACCGCAATAAATCTGCTTGTGGACAAGAGAGAAGCATGCGGCGTACATAAATGTAATCCCTTCTTATTTGCAAGACCTGTTGCCATATGTACAAGCTTCTACCAGGGACAAACGTGCATCAACACTTTTGCAGCTCGCTGCGGTGCGAAGAACCCGGAGAACCTCAGGTCGGCCTTTTTTCGTAAGCACATTGCAAGAATCTTCCACATCCTCAGCCTCACAAATGACGAGCTCGAGCAGCTAGCCAAAGTGCTGGGCCGAGACATCCGGACCGACAGCGAGCACTACCAGACGCCAGAGGCAGTTGCGGACATTGCAAAAATCTCAGAGCTGCTGTCAGCGATGGAGAATGGATCTCTGGAAAGATTTGAAGGAAAATCGTTTGAGGAAATTGAGATTCCAGGTATGACCCTTGTTTAAACCTTGAACGTGGAGTTTTCACATAGACAAACAAAAGTCGTGTTTACAATCATTGTTACTCACAATGTTCACTGTGTATCATAAGATCTAGTGAATATCCATCCATACAAGCACTTATGCTTACAGGGTCGTGTTGGGGTGAACCCCGCCCTCAGCCGACAGAGGGTGAGGCCGGGGTTCGCCCAGTCTATCACACGGCCGACATATACCACCAATTAACCTAATGTACACGTCTTTGGGAGGCAGCTGTCGTACCCCTACAGACACAGGGAGAACAGCTCTACCCAGAAGGTTCCCAGACCTGGGGTTTGAACCCAGAACCCAGTGTTTAGCACTGTACCACCATGGCGCACACAAGTAAACACGTTGGCTGTATTTCCCACCACAAAACTGTTGATTATGTCCTTGTTAAGGGTTAGTTTCATGGGGCTTTACTGCCACCTGTCAATCAGTGGGTTTAAAGGTTGTTGGATGCCAGGAAGCAATTTTATCATTAGCTTTTACCAGTTAGCTTTACTTTGCCCGCATCACTCACAGTCAGACGCATAAGGAGATGTATTTTCTTATGAATGTCAGATAAAGTGTGTCACTCTATTGTGAAATATGGGCCCTTTAAATCATCAGCAACAAAGTGTATGGTTTGTCAAAAACTCCACTGTGTATCCTTTTCAACAATGTTTAACCTGTCAATACAAGTGTTTTTGGATATAAAGGCCTCAACGTAGAGCTGGGAGACACTTATTAATAGTTTTCACTGGTTTTCAATTTGATCCAGTTAATAAATAAATAATAAAGTAATAATAAAAAAAAACTGCATTAAGGCATTTATGTTAAGGAAGTTAATGTCTTTGTAATATTATAATAACTTATCTTTCTCTTGGTTTAAACCATATCAGCTATTCCTCTTGGTACAATACATGTGTGCATGTCTTCTTTCCCTTTGCAGATGAGGTGCAGCCATATGTGGAGCTGGACGATTCTGATGATGATGAAGAGGACAATGAAGATGCAGAGATTTCTCTTCAGCTGAGTGGTAATAAACATAAAAACTGTCCTACTAGCCTTTGATCTGTGTTATACTGGTTTCCACTCCAGGGATTTTTCAATGGCCTTGAGACTAACAGGGAAAATGGTAATAGATCTCTGCTAAATCCAGGCCTGATGTATAAAATTAATATAAAGAATTAGTAAAAATCATTCAGGAAATGGAAAGATAACAAATCCTTGAGATGTTTACTTGATTCCATTGCAAGAAAAACAAAATGGATAATACACATTTATGTATGGGGCTATCAGTGGCTGTAATGTTGGTGTGATGGTGTTTAGATTTAAATTATTGAGGGTGTCTGGATCAATATGTTGCTGGATAGAGTGTTTTAGCCAAATTTAGCTGTAAATCCTGAACAAGAAAAGTGTTGATACTCTTCTCACATACCTGCCTCTGTCTCCTCATGGTCTTTCCTCCTCTGTAGACTCCTTTTCATCCACCAAAAAAAGAGTTTCTTCCTCAAAGAAACATGGCAGATGTGGGAAGAAGAAGAGTGAAAATGAGGAGTCTGAGAATAATGATGATGCAAACACGGAGAACGACGTCAAAACACCTGAGGAAACACCATCTCAGAGTAATGACATGACAAACATTGGTTTCAGTGATGATGATGATGACATGAATGTGGACTTTGATATGGACATAGACACTGATGAGGACATCAGTGATGGGGATGGTGACTCAATCGGATCAGCAGCAATGTCTGTGACGACACACGTCAAGGACAAGGTTATTGGTGATGGTAAGAAAAAAGGGAGCTCCCTTAAAATGCACAACACTGACGCAGGTGGTGAAGAAACCGAGGCCATCGATACAGAGAACCATGTGGAGAAAAAAGATGGCGAGAACGGTGAGTAACAAACTGACTGGATGGATAAAACACAGGTAAAATAAACCTGCTGGTGCTAGAGGGAAAGTCAGGGGATCAACAAAGTTATTAGAAAAACGTGAATGTCTGCACTAAACTTTGTCCCAAACCTTCTTGTAGATGTCAGACTTATTTCAGTAAATATATTTCAACTATTGATAGCACTGGAGGAAAAGTTCAGCAGACTCAACTGACATCTTGAGTGGAATCCATCCAATAGCTGTTGAAATATTTTAGTCCAAACCAAAACCATCAATTTCACGGAGGCATGAGAGGAAATGTCAGTAGTGTTCATCCTCTGTGGACCATGAATGCAATGCATTTGAACTAAATAATAAAAAGGATGTTTGTTTGTTGTTTTTTTTCAACAAATTGTTTATAGAAAATAAGAACAGATTGTTAGCTGCAGTGGCTGGGATGAAAGAATTGAGGATATTAATCCCCAAACTCAACATGGTGAGTATCAAATTATTGATGCTTTATCTCATATTATGATTAAAAACGGAGTCAAGTATGAATTAAATTTTATATTCGTGGTTTTTCCAATAACAACAACTGATACAATCATGCTTTTTCTAGTCATTAATATTTTTTTCTTTTTCACTCTGGGTTTTCCATTGTACACAGCTGAAAATGACAACATTTGATTTTGTATTTCAACTTGAAATGTCATTAATGTCACATCGCATTGTTTTTGTTTAGTATTTTTGTGTTCTTCTCCTGTGCTAAAAGAATTTACAGGCTTCAGTTCACATTTCCCAGTTGTCATCTGTGTGTGACAAGTGGCCGATGAAAAGTCAGCCAGTCCGAGACGAGAGCAGCCAGCGTAAAACATCTTCTAAATCCACAAATGTCAGAAACAAGGTGGGGAAATTAACATCTACTGAATAGTGGATAAAACATTTATCAAAATATTTTGCCTCATAATAAGAAGATATGACTTTTTAAATATATAGATTAAATGACATATGTCACAGTAAAGTAATGTAAGTGAAAGTGTGCACCATTATTAATCTAAATGCAAGGGTGAAAAATAAAAATGATAGAATATCAGTACAGGTCAAATCTTTAAAAAAAAAAAAAAAAAAAAGGCTGTTGATTTTAGCATTTTGTACGCAGTTATTTTCTACCACAGATTTAGTTCATTTACAGTTATTGATATAACACAGATTCATTCTCTATCTGTTCTTTCCCCTGTCAGGACGTGCACATGACGTGCTCCCACTGCAAAAAGATAATGATGATTGGACAAACTGCTTATCAGAAGAAGGGATTCACAGATGTCTTCTGCTCCAAAAACTGCCTGTTCGAAATGTTTCCTGTCAACAAACCCAGCGCCAAGATCTGCTATTACTGTCACAAGTCAGTCTGCAGAAAACATCCCCTGCTCTCTCAAGGCCAGACCAGTGTTGCTGCCTGAAGTAGCCTTTTTAGTGTAAAAGCATGATGTAGTGGTTTCAGTGTTTGAATGTGCTTTTCCTAACTTCTAGGCATTATGCTAAGAAAATGAACTGATGGAGTCTTGTCACCAAACTGGTCTATATTTGCTTTTTAAGTTGGTGGCTTGAACTTCCGGTGGCTCCCACCTTTGATAACAGTGACTACAGGCCAAACTCGCTCAGATGAATTACTTATCGTTGATTGTATTTCAAGTTTGTCAAAGTTGATGTTCATAACATTCGGAATGAATTGAAACAATTGACTCCATCAAAATTAAGATAGATACTGCAGAAAAAAACATGTTTTAAAGTAAATCACCCAGATTTACACATAAGACTATCTCATCATCCCTCTGTGTTAAGTCAATATATTAAGGGCTGATGTATCTCTTTATCCTCTCTCCTCCTGGTTCTGTCAGGGCAATAACTCAGCCTCTCGACCTTATCATGGCTGTAGTGGACAGTAAAGGAACCATGAAGGACTTCTGCAATCTGACCTGCGTGACTTCCTTCAAGTCCAACAGTGTATCCAGCCAAACACCACGGCCTCTCTGCAGCATGTGCAACAAATCCTGCACTGTAAGTGAAAACAAATAAAAAAATTTTCTTCAGCTTCATTTTAATTCATTTTAGCTATAAAGTATTTTACATTCTCATTGTTCTCTTATCGTTATCTACTACAGACCATATGCGAGTTGACCCTGAATGAGACTGTACACAAGTTTTGCAGCAACTCCTGCTTGGAAGATTTCTGCAGGGACAACATGCCCATCTGTGAAAACTGCAGCTCCCCTTGCCACAACAAACCGCTCCTGCTGAAGCTGAAGGAGGACACAAAAACCATCTGCAGTCGGGAATGTCTGCAAGAATTCAAAGAGGTGCAGAAATATCACAATCACAAAGTACACAAATTTAGATTCAATAAGATAAACAATAAGATATTAACCACTAAAACAGTACGAAGTACAGGTCTAGAGCAAATC
Organism: Rachycentron canadum; assembly: GCA_038496675.1. NCBI lineage: Eukaryota > Metazoa > Chordata > Actinopteri > Carangiformes > Rachycentridae > Rachycentron > Rachycentron canadum. The sequence goes on along the minus strand of CM076663.1, from coordinate 4,693,162 downwards.
ACACCATATACATGATGTTTAGGTTTTTTCAACTTAAGTTCATTTCAATTAAACCAATGTGCAAAACTGGTTATATATGTGAAAGAAGACTGAATAATAATATGTAATAATAATAATATGTAATAATACTTATAATAAATACAGTAACAATATAGGAATATGGTTCAATATATATATTTGTGTTATTATTAACAGATGACATCAAAAAGGTAAAACCAACATGATGTGGCCTTCAGCTTCAGGTCAGTGTATTTTTTAGTTCAGTCACTGGAGCAGAATTAAGTCATGCAGCCACAGATTGATGCACATTTGTGTGTGTTAGTGAATATTTATGGTACCAGTGACCCAGCCGTCAACACAGCTGCTGTCCAGCCGCGCGTCTATTCGTGCAATTACGGTACAGGCACTGAGAACAGCCAAAAAAGCTCGGATCGGAGTTTTCCTCAAATCCTGTGATAAGTTCAGCTTTATCACACACTTAAGACTAGGAAAGACCCTTTAAGGTTAAATTTTGTACATATAAAATGTTAAATTACTCTGTTACACCATTTAAAGTGAGGCCAATAAACTCAGATCATCAAAGCGAGGCTCCGTTTCCCTGGTGACGAACTTCCTGCCAAACCGTTAGAAACCGTTAGAACAAACGGCAGGAAACTGTTTAAAGTCTCGGTAAAAATGGAGATTGATTTGAAATTGAGTGACTGAGCCTCCCGATGTTCGTGGTTTTAATTGTTGATGTGTTATGTTATTGTCACCGTTTTTTTTTTTTTTTGTTTGTTTGTTTGTTGTTGTTTTTTTTGGTTGCGCTTTTTGGCTGCTTGCAGCACCTGTACCGTAATTACAGGAGCAGACGAGCGACAGGCAGCGGCTCGGTCGGTGGATGTGACTCCCGGTGTTTTGGTGGCGTTGTTTACATCGTCTAAACGGTCGCGACGGTCCTGAAAGGTCCGATGAAGTGCTCGGTTCCCGGCTGTGGAAATGTCCGCACGTCAAGACTGTCCGCCCAACAGAAATTTCACGTCTTCCCGTCCAACCCGGCGCTGTGCTGCGAGTGGCTGGAGGCCATCAGGAACAGTCGGTTCGACCCGAAACTTACGACGGTGCTGATGACCAGGATCCACGGTCTGCGCGTGTGCAGTGACCACTTCAGGCACCAGGACTACATAGGGGGGCAAAGACATTACTACGCCGCGTTGAAGCGAGGGGCTGTCCCGTCGCTGTTCCCGTGGACGGAGCCGGAGTCAGAAACCGTCCCGACACCGTCTCTGTCCCGGCAACAGGTAACGGTCAGTCGGGTGAAGCTAACACACGTGTTCGGAAAAAGGCTTCACCACCGGATCAACCTGTCAGGGGGCCCTGGGGCTAAAACGTGCCATTGGGCCCCTGGCAACTGTGAAGATGTAAAATATTCAATTATTTCTTTATTTTTTTTATTTATTTTTTTTTGCCTAAAGGTACTTAAATGGTTATTAGATAATGAAAATTGTTGACAATCAATTAATCTAATTATTATCTCAGAATTTAAAAAAATGAATGAGGAGGTCTGAGTTTCAGATGCAGTTTGAGTTTATCAATTTCTTACACACCAGTCTGGGAATGGCTTTTTTTTTTTTTTTTTTTTTAAACTATTGCACCAATCTGCAATGTAAATGTTTCAAAAGACCCTGTTATAAGTTATTTTTGTGGCCATTTTAAACCTGTCATTAGGTGGGACAGCGTAGAGAGACAGGAAATAAAGGGATGGAGAAAGGGGGAAGATTTTTTTTTTTTTTGCAGAAATGTGTGAATTTCCCTTCCCTGGAAATAAGCACAAAAAACATCTCCAGTTATGTAGTGTATCTTGAATCCATTTACTGCAACTTAACTTGTGTCTACTATTCAAGCATCACATCAGACTGTCACTCAGCAAGACACATCTGGTTTCTAATTAACAGCTGTTTTTCTTTGTTTTGTCTTCCTGCAGGAAATCAAGACACTGTACCAATGCACCATGTGCCACACTTCTCGACCTTTGTCGGACATGATTGACGAAAAAACCAGCGAGGGCATGGTGGAGCTCTTCTGCACTCGCACCTGCGTGACCTCATACAAGCTACGGCCTGCAATCGTGTACAAGCTTCAAGGTAGTGAACAAAAAGTTTGTCAGAGGGGCATTTTTTTTCCCTTTCACTCTTTCCTCAAATTTAATTTATGTTCAGATTAATAATAGCTTTGCAATACAGAAATCATGATGCAGTGTTAGTGTGGATTGGTTTCCACAGGTGCTTGTTGCCTGTGGTCTTCGATCTCACTGTTAGACACATGCACCTACGGCATGTGACATAAATTTAGGACCAAATTCTTGCAACGTGATTGTTACTATGAATGAATTGCCCCTTTTTACCCCTTACTTTACTTTTTACTATCTCATACATGGGCAGCTTATATGATTTAATAGATTTTTCTTTATCTAGCCGCTACTTAAAACATGGCACACTGGTTCAACAAATTATTTTTACAGGCATTCATCACACCAAGTGACGTGCCTTAAAATAGATAGTACGCAGTCTGACACAGATTGCGACCTCTTTTATTCGACCCATCGTGCAGTGTGAGTAAGACTGTAGTTCACACAGTGACTGTAGGTTCCTTTACTTTCCTCCTTCTGTTGTGACTTCAAGGCCCTGAGGACCATATCAAAATAAAAAGGCCTACAGCTAGCTCATTCCTATATTTTCATTTACAGTACATAAACATTTAGTAGATCATCATCATTTAGTAGATCACTTTAAACATGGACTTATTAACACCTTCAACTTATTCTTTGGGCACCCATTAGAGGAGGCAGCTTTATAAATAGATAAGGAATCGTATGGAATAAAACATCTGTATTGAAATATGTCTTCATACAAGGACAAATACTCCTTACATACTCACCACAACTGCTTAAAACTACATTGTACTGAGTTGTAAACCATTTATTATTACCATTATGTTCATAAAGTGCTTATAAATACTGAATAAGGGGCATCTAAGTGAAGTGTCACCCATTGATCTCATGTTTCTGGTGTCTCCCCTCAGGTAAGAGAGGCTCAGCTCGGTTGAAAAAGAAGAAAAAAGACAAACAATCAAAACAAAAATCGGATACTGTGAGTATATTTCACAACAATACACTATTTTCATGCATGCAGCAGTAAAAATATACAAGTAGTAGGAGTTAAAGCCACAGCACATGATAGCAGCATAAATAAGACATAGTATTTGCTTATATGCAGTTTTTATTATGTTTTAAATAAAGCTTTCTTCTGAGTGTTTTTATGGTTGCGGTACAGGAGGAAAGCAGCGATTAAGTTCTAGATAAGTAGGTTTACATGGAAGTCCAGAAACAGCCTCTAAACTGTGCTTCATCCCTCAGGAGGATGTAAACGTTGACTCAGACTCTACTCTAAACGAGGATGCAGATGCAAATGAAGCTGATGAATCGGACAACACACCAACTCTCATCATTGCACACTCGTGTGTGCTCTGTTGCAGCTGTGGAAAGAGGCTGCTGAGAGGACAGACACTTTACCAGCCGAAGAGCTCATTAGAGGTTTTTTGCTCTGTCCCTTGTCTCTCTGAAAGGCACCCACACATCAAAGTAGTCACCAAAAAGTGCTACAACTGCCTCCAGTAAGTCTAGCATATATCACTTCATGCTTTTCTACCCCTTGGGCCTGATGATTTTATTTTCTATTTTAGGGGCTTGTACATTTGTAATTTTTTATTGATTAGACAACTACTTGATGAATCAATTATCAACAGAAAAATGGTCCTCTACATTTTTCAAGCACTTCATAGTTACAGCTTTTCAATTGTAAGATTTTGATGCTTTTCATTGTCTCATATAATATGTCGGAGTGTTAAGAAATTGTCATTGCGATTTTGTGATAGTTTCTGGAATTTAATATATTCAGATTCATAGTTAACAGAAATAATCATTAGTTGCCAAAATGGAGCTGTTCAACAGCAGCATAAAGTCTTTTTTAATTTTTGCCTTTGTAGACTAGTATTGTGCAGTAAAGTCATGCACCACTGCAAGTTTTTACAAACTCTAAACCCTTCCTGAGGTCATATCATATCACATCTCCCATGTGCTTTTGACAATTTATTTCTTGACTGAGAATCCTGTTTTTATTTCGTTCTTCCTCGTCTACTCAGGGTGATAATGCGACCTCACAACCTCATCCTGGCTCCAGTGGATGATGAAGGAACTATGAAGGAGTTGTGCAGCGAAACCTGCCTCACCTCTGTCCAATCCAAGAGGGACATGGCTGCCCCCAAACCCCCGCCCCTCATAGGACCTCGCTCAGAGTGCAGGATGTGTGCCAGATATTGTTACGTAAGGAAAAAAAGAGTTTGACTCTGATCTGTTGTTTTTCCAACAATGCTTTACTCTGACTATTTTACTGCCTTACACCTAAAAACCTCCAAACATGACTGTGACACTCAGCCCCGAGCAAATATATACTTTCATTTTTTATATGAAAAAAAAGTTTACTGTATTTTTTAGCAAATGTTACTTAAACAGGTGTAAATTGTGCATTAGTAGGGGAGTATTTTTAGAGGTTTCAGACATTACACTCACTGTATGTATTTGTGGCAGCAGGATGGTGTATGTGGGAGTGACTCAAAAAAACCTTCAGTCCTTATGTTCATTATGTCACCAGGTGCAACAATGTGACTCATATACTCAAAATAAAACCTACAGACATAATTTCCTAGCTTGACAATTGATTCCTAAATGACCATATTTGATCAATGAAGAGTGTTGCACATTCATAAACAGCCACTTGAGGCATTGTTGTTCATAAAAGGGCAGCTGTTTTAATATCTTTTTAATAATCCATTGTTTCAGCACTGTTCGAAAGATTTGCAATAGCCAGGTTGATTGTACATTGTTTTTAGACTTTTATTAAAGGGTCACACAGTTGTTAATGTAGTACATAATAGATCTTTGGGGCAATCTCCCTGCATGAAACTGATCTAGTGAGAAGCTTTTAAGGAGTTTTTTTGAGACAACAGTGGAGGTCTCTGAAAAGAAAGAGCTTTGATATACAGTTAATATTTATATTTAATAGGATCAAGTCATTCAGTCATTTCATGGAGTACTTTCACAGTAAGAAAAATAAATATATATTATATATTAATATTATTCTTAAAATTTTTAATTTACCACATACTATATATCAAATTTAAATAGAGTTTGAAGTCTGTTTAAAATAATAATCCCTCAATGCTGTTGTCATCCTCAGTGCAAATTCAAGCTGACCCTGGATGGTGTGGTCCATAAACTTTGCAGCGACACCTGCTTCATCAACTACCACAAAGTCAACAACTTGCCTGTGAACACCTGCAACATCTGCAGCTCCATTTGCCCCGATAGACGATTCCACCTGAAGATGGAGGACAGCAGTAAAACCATATGCAGTGAAGAATGTCTGGTCAAGTGCAAAGAGGTGCACCTGTGGTCAATCCAGTTGATTGGACATGATTTGTAAAAAAACAAATATCTGCATATTTAACTACTTTCTTTATACAGTGATATTTGCAGCAGACTGAATTGGATGTTAAATCAAAGGTTAGACACCTTTATTACTCTCACTTCACCGTGTTCTGTGTTTTCTAACTTTGCAGAAAGTCAAGACACCTCGGCTGTGCCCCATGTGCCAGACGTCACATCAGATGTCTGATATGGTTGAAAATCAAAACGAAGAGGGCAGGTTGGACTTCTTTTGCAGCAACAGATGTATGATGGTGTACAAGGCGCAGTCTTCTACTGCATCAGGTAGTTTACAGACACATTGTCAAGACAATTCATTTTCATTTCTAGCAAACTTTCAATTTTCTCCACTAACTTCATCAGCATTGCTGAGGTACTGTTGCACTGAATTAAAGGATATCTGAGTTTTGACAAAATAAGATGTAGAACAAGTTCTTTTGCTAAAACCATTAACTTTCTTTCCCTCACATTCATGTCACCTTATTTACCGAGTCACCACTGACTCTGGCTCAGGTGTCTCCACCAAAGGAAATTCTCCCTCTGTAGACCATGATTTGTTTTTACTATGTCTTGATAGAAAGGAACCACCCTTCATCTGAAGAGAGTGATATTAAAGACGTGAAGCCACCGCTACCAAAACTAGACTCTGTGAGTGTTTATTAATCTTAAGAGTTTATTAATGTCTTCTGTAATAATTGTAATGCACTGACTCAAGGTTCTGACTTTAAGCTGTAGTTGAGCCGTAGTTTCAGAGTTAGAAAAATCACAATGCTCCACACGGACCTCCCTGTCCTAGATGTCACACAGCTCATCCATCTCTTTCTTCACTCCTCATCAAGATCAAAGAAGAGCCTATTGACGAAGAGTACAACCAGATTCTTCCACCGTCTATACCTGCAGAGGACATTAAGGATGAGCCAAATGTGGCAAAGGTTGGACACACACACACAAACACACACACACATATATATATGAGATTATTATTTATTATTGATGTGGAGCTGAGTTTTACTGATTTTTACTACTACTCTATAAAGTGTTCAATCAGTTGAACTTTAAAAAACACAATATCCAGAATAGAAGTTTCTGTCTATAAACATGTCTAAAAACAAATTTCACAGAACAGAAACCATATATTTCAATATTTCATGATTCATGGTTTCTGGGAATGTGTCTGTATGTTGAAATAAAAAAGAATAGCAGGCTGCAGCAGAATAATAAAGATGAGGTGTATTCAAGAAATTACTTCCAACTATTTAGAGTCAAACTGGTTTTTGTTTTCTTTTTTATTTTAAGAAAAATAATAAAACTTAACTGAATTACAGACAAACTGACTTAAAGTTTTTTTCACAGCACAATTCACCATCTTACAGAGTGACCATAAATAATTTTATATAAGGTAACTTGAAAAGGAGAGTGGCATAAAATGCAAAAGTACCTCAGTGTTACTTGAGTCAATGGACTTGCATTTGAAACAGGTCTTTGTAAATATTAATTTCTTAAATTATTGTTTGAGCCTGTAATAAGATGATTTCTACTTTCAAGGGACATAAATCCTGTTAGTAAGAGTAACATGAATAGTATTAAAGATGATGACTGAGGAAGGAAGAGAAGCAGAGCCACACTAGTAGATGGATATTATCTCCAGACAGCAGGTCAGAGTCTCCTGACTCCATCTCTGAACCATGTTATTGCTGTGTTTTTTACAGGAGGAACTGAAGATTGGTTCTGTCTTCTCCTTGACTGTAGACTCTCCACCGGCAGCTCCCACTGTCACCCACATGGATTTGCCTGCGTCCTGCTCCAACTGTAAGAGGGTCCTGATGGATGGAGAGACCGTTTACCAGAGGCAGGGCCACACAGACATCTTCTGCTGCACTTCCTGCCTTTTACAATTTTATCAAAAGAAATCAGTGAAGACCTGCAATTTCTGTCTTCAGTGAGTCATGTTTTGCTTTACTTTTTAGTTTGGAATGAGTTAAAGGAATTTGTCATTTTAATAGAAGGTGATTATCAAAGATGAAATGAGATAAGGTCAATAAGGTCACAAATCCATGTGTATGTATCTGATGTAGGGCTGAAATTATTTTTATTAGTCGATCAACAAGAAGTGAATCTCTAACAATTTTTACAGTTAAATAATAGCACAAATCATTTATTCAGCAAATTTACAAGTTGGGTGCAACCCTTTTCTCTCTGTTTACATGTTGTGTTGTAATTTAAATGTCCTGAATTTGAGACATTTGAATATGTCACTTTGAGTTGCTTTTTTTTTAAACTGTATTCTGAAATATTATAGGCTAAATGATTAATCTAGCTAAGAAAGACGATGCTAACAAACCATTTATTTGAACATTTAGTGGAACCATTGTTGTCTCTCTGTCCTCATTTTCTGTTAACTGTCTACTATTTGCTTTTCAATATGACCATCAAATGCCTGAAAACAGTATTTTAAAACCACACTTTTTTATTGGACATTTAAATAATAACCAGCTTCTTCAACTCAGCTTGACTCAGTAGCGCCTGAACATTGTCACTGTCTCTTGTGTATATTAACTGATCCCATCCTCCCGTGTTCTCCCAGGGTGATAACACGGTCTCAGAAAGTCCTCCAGGCCCCTGTGGACACTGAAGGGACAATGAAAGACTTCTGCAGCCAGACCTGCTTATCTTCCTTCAACTACAAGAAAATCATGTCCACCAAAATACCCATCTTGCCAGTCTCACCACATTCACAGTGCAGCATCTGCAGCAGATATTGCATTGTAAGAGATGAGGCAACAGATGAAATTCTGTTTTCATTTTTCTTAATTATAATAATGGACACTGCCTGCTATAAGAATAATCTGAGGAACTAACTAAACTTTGTTTATCCTTGTGCAGAGTAAACATGAGATTGTTCAGCAGGACGTCGTCCACAAGATCTGCAGTGACCCCTGTTTTCTCCGTTTCTGCAACATGAACAATCTGGCCATCTGTGAAAACTGTCACTCCCGCTGTAACACACAGCTCATACTCAAGATGGAAGATTGCAACAAAAAACTCTGCAGTGGAGAGTGTTTGGCCCAATTCAAAAGGGTAAGAAAATAAATATGTAACACATAAAAATTACTGTCAAAATATACTACAAGAATATTTGATCAACATTTGTAAATTTTAGACATTTTTGTAAAGATAAATTACTATGAACATTTGGTAGAAAAATCTGGTTTGGTTCTTTGTTTCATCAACTTAAATAACAGTCCTTCAAGTAAAGAGGACTCATACGGATACTGACACTAAATTTTACATAACATCTGTTCTGGCTAAAATAAAAATTACAATTAAACAAACTGTAATCAAGGTAAAAAGCTTTGTAAAAACATCCATGTTATCGAAAGAGGAGGCGAGCACCCACATTTCCTAAATGTAAGTTTCACCGAGGTGATGATGGGATCTAATTCTCTCTTTGCTTTTTATTACTTGGCAGAAAATCCAAACGCCGCAGCCTTGTGCCATGTGCCACACGTCTAATCTGATGTCGGACATGGTTGAAAACAGAAACGGTGAAGATGTGGTGGAGCTCTTCTGCTCTGGCAGTTGTGTGATGGCATCAAAGATCCAGGCTGTCAGTGCAGCGGGTACTGGACCATCATTTTGTCTCTCCTCTTGTTTGTCTTGTGGCTGAGACTAGAGTACGGTCAGATCCAGAACCAGGTGGTTACATAACCCAAAATGTGGTCAAACAAACTAGACCTTAACAGTTTTATGTTTTTATGTTGTGATCATAATAAAGCAGCAGGTGCTCCACAGCAATAAAACAGGATATATGCAGACTGAACTATACAAACCCTCTCCTTCTCCCAGGTGTTCCACTGAACTGTGATAACTGTGGAAAGACCACAGTACCGGCCTGCCACCTCGCCATGTCAGATGCCTCCATCAGAAACTTCTGCACTCTAACATGTGCTATGGCTTTTAAGGTAACGCAACTATAGACTATAACAAGTTAATGTGCAGTAAGAATATGTGACGACCCCTCCACACCACTAGTAGTGTGACTAGAATTAATTAAAATTAATCCTGCTAACAAGTGTTGTGTCAAAGCCTCACCGCCTCTTGTCCACCCTGATTTTAAGACAATCCCTCCCTTTTCCAACATCAAAGATGTCATACTGTTGCACTAGTTTAACATGTGCCTTCTATACAGTTAACATGATCTGTCTGCTTTTCTTTTGCATAGGAGACTCAGAAAGACGCGCCTGCTGCCAGTAACCTGACAGGAGCCAACGACCAAACCCAATGTGACCTTCTCAAACCACCAGAGAAGCTGCCGTGCGCCCAGTGTCGACGCATTTTAAAAACAACACCCAAAATTGTCCAGAAGAAGGTGTGTTGGCTCTGTTCTGGTCTTTGAAATGAGTAAAACTAGTGGACATGATCTGAGGCCATTTGGGGGATGTGTTGTTTCAGAGATTAATATATTGTAAAGTAATTTATCCTGTCCTTTACCACTGTAATTGGAGCCCTTGAGCAAAATTTGATTAACAGTTAATGTCAAGTTCCTGCAGTTTTATTGCGACAGAATCATCCTGCCAGCTGTTAAACTCTATTCTTAATCGGGCAACTGTAACATGTGTGCAAATATGTTAATAAAATACATTGTCTATGTGCACACAGAACAAAATGAATTTCGTGTGTAGCCTGGCCTGCTCTCAAGAGTTTAAGAGGGTCAACAACATCATGGGCAAGTGCGAATACTGCAAGTATGAACGTATCATCAGAGACGCCAAGAGGGTCGACGGCAAAGACTGCTACTTCTGCAGTGACGGTAAGGAGGCAGACTGTGGTATCATTTTTGTTGAAGACTTGTGATGTGCTGAAGAAGTGCTTTTTTTTTATTTTTTTATTTTCTTTTTTAAATAACCACAAGAGAAAGTTAAGAAATAAGTGTGTAAAAAAAGGGCAAGAATAACCTGGTAAAAAATTTTTTGTGTTGTTTGATATTTGTTTATGGCCAGTTTCACTTGTTTTGCCCAAACTTAACTCTTCTCTGTCCTCACAGGCTGCAAGATGCTCTTCCGTCATGAGCTGGAGCAGGAGTGGGGGAAACACTGTCACTCATGTGCGTACTGTCACTCCATCGCCAGGACGGTGGTGACAGCAAAGTACGAAGGAAAAGACGAGGAGTTCTGCTCGGAAGACTGCAACACAAATTACAACATGCTCTTCTGCCGGGTAAGTTAAGGAGGCTGCTGCTCCACTGCACAACCATAGTGCTTTTAAGTGTGGCTTTTAAACTTTTTTTTTTTTTTCTCCATTTATGTTTCCTCAGTTTAACTAACTTCTACTCTCCGCTCTCTGTCAGGTCGCTCAGTGCGACACCTGCGGTCATAAAGGGAAACTGAGGCAGAGTCTTCCCATGTTGGGGGAGGTCAAACACTTCTGTGACCTGAAGTGTCTCCTACACTTCTGCAATAAAAAGGTCCAGACGGTCAACACGGGTATGTGGTGTTGTTGTTGTAATCAGGTATTGGTTGATCTTTTTCAATGTTCAAAACCCTGTTCACATCTGAGTTTGTACTTCCCTCGGGTCCGAAAGTCAATTGTATATGATTTTTTTTTTTTTTTTTTTCAGAGCCAAAAAAAAAAACTCTGATAATTTCTGCATTTTATTACCAAACAATCATGTTTCCTTTTTTGCTGTTTCTGCAATTTGGTTATTGCATTTGGTCACAATGCAATTTTGATCATATTTCTATTAAATTTGCAGCTCAAGTGCCCAACAGACCAGGTACTGGATTTAAACCTTGTTGGAGAAATCTGAATGGACCAGAGTCCAGAAGTCGTGGCTAGGGTGGATAAAGCTAATGTCTGATGTGTCGTCCTCTTGCTTTGAGCCCAATTAGTGCGTCAGGTTTCGTGGTCACTTGTCCAACTCTTAACCAGCAAGGAAATGTTATGATTTCATTTACTTTTTACTGTGGTAACGATGCCTGTTACAAACAGTGCGGTTATGGCTATTAAACCCTACAATTCACTGCCTCTGATATATGGCCAACTTGTTAACCAGTTGCTAGATTGTCAGATTGCAACACAGTGAAAGCGACTCAGTTGGATTCTCAGTTTTTGACCCAAGGCCTCTTTGGGTATTGACTTTAATTTTTAGGCTGTCAGTTATATTGTTATGGGGCTGATCACTGATAGCACCTGTTGATCTTCTGTTTGTTATCTACAGCCTCTTCACCTCCGAGACCCTCAGGTACAGCAGAGTCCTCCCCCGTCATTGCCAACGTTATCTCCCTTGCTAGTGCTCTAGCTAGACCGACCAGCACCTCTTTCAGCCCTGCACAATATGGTATAAACACAAACACACACACAGATACACACATGTGGACTCCAGATTTCATCCATGTGGACATTTATTTTCTTTTTCTGACTCCTGCTGTCATATCTCCACAGGTTCAAACCCTGATCTTCAAACTAAGGTCATTGGACATGTAAGTTCCAAAATGTTGCTCTACAAAGTTATGTTTATGAAAAACAAACTTTTAACCCGATGTTTACAGCCGTATGAGAATTTACAGTGTTATTACCTTGAAAGAATTGTATTATTTGTCTGTTCTTCAGGCCAGTATTCAAACAGTCCCCAAGGAACTGAAGAACAAGTCCATGATCTGTGCACCTTTGGTCCACAACAAAGGAGTCTCCTGTACAACACAGACGGTCGACACAGAAGCACAAACAGGTAAGAATCACAATACTTGTTTTTGAGATGCAGGAGCTTCACTCTCTGCCCCTGTGTTTGGGTTTTTCTTGTACTAAATATTAATATCAGTTAACACATGTGACTTTGGTCATGGTAAAATGCAAATACAAAATAAACAAATACTAAGATGTTGTGTTTGTTTTCTCTCTGTTGTGTTAAGACAACTTTTTGCCCAAGGTCATAGTGCTTCCCCTCCCAGTGCCAGTCTATGTTCCTTTACCTATGAACATGTACAGCCAGTACACACCGAAGCCTGTAGGCCTGCCGCTACCGGTAAGTAAAATAACCTTGTTTTACTTTGATCACATACCAATACAAAATATAAGGACCTTCGCTGCCAGACAAACACTCTGTCTTTAAATATACAGATTTTCTTATGGTTGAGTTCACTGTGCTAAGTTAGGTCCAGGTTACACCATCAAAAAAATAATCTTTGTGTCTACCCTTGGCCTACGGGTGAGATTTTGATGATATTTAATTTCTTAAAATCCTGGAGAAAAGTGAGATCTGTTAAGACCTCAGTAGCACTGCCTCCAGGTGCCACTAGCAAACTGTCTTTCCCAAACTGTGCCTCTCTCAGCTGCCTGTGCCTGTGGTCCTCCCTGTGATGTCGGATGTGCCTGAGCCAACAATGAAAGCCATGCGAGAGGGCATCCAGCCAGAACCCTCTGAGGGAAAACCCAGCTTCAGGTCTGAGATGGAGACCAAGCAGGAAGATGGGAAGGAGGTGGAGCACGGACAGGATGCTGGAGAGGTAACTGAAGAAGGAGACGGAGGAGAAACTCAGGCCCTGAAGGGTAAGAAACTGGTTCAATATTGATTTGATTATGTGAAATCATTGTAGTTTTATATATTTAAATGAAGTTATTCATTTCTGTAGACAAGGGGAAGCCCTCTTTTGAGGGTTTGAGTATTTTTTGGCCAAACCACAACACTAATTACTTTTCTTATTACTTTTCCCTCATTAAATGTTGGCCTTCTGTGTTCAGTTAAGTGGCTGCTGTTTTCGCCAGGACCAACTGTCATTCTGATACTTGCAAAGTTCAGTTTATTGTTTGTAAATTGGTCGTTGCTATGTTGGTTTTTTGAAACCAGAATAAACCACATTTGTAAGAGAAGGTGGAGCTGAGGAAGAGTGAGGGGTGAATCTGACCTGCTCTGTACTCTATCCTGATTGGGTGGTGCAGTCTGTCAATCACACAGTAGCCACACCCCCTAATTCATCCCCTGCGTTATGGTCTATTTTCCTCTAAATGGGACCAACATTTAAAAAATAAACATGTTGTATTGAAGACTTGAAACTAGAGACTGAGACCATAAACTCATTAGGAAAACATTTACTGAGCTAGTAACTCGAGAGAAGTAGGGACACTTTCCCATAGACTTCAATACAGTCCGACTTCTTTAACAACCAGTGGAGTCGCCCCCTGATGGTCGTTAGATGGAACAAAGGTTTAAAGCTCTTCAGCATTGGCTTCACTTTTCAGCCTCGATGTCCACCTCCATTTTTTTTCCAGCTGTGCCTGATAGTACTGTTTTCTGTATAAGATTGTTTATAAAGAGAGATGAAATAATACACAGAGCGTAAAACAAACAAGCTACCTGCTCCATTTTTAATCCTTAGCATGTCCTTGTTATTTTCAGATGACACCAGTTCCTGCAGACATAACTTGGTTAAACAAGACCTGGGTAGTTTCAGCTGCCATCAGGACTTGGTCAGTCCACCTCAACCCACTCCAGCTTCTCCTTCTGCCCCAGAGATGACAGAGGATCCCCAGAGTTTACAGAGCCCTGAGTCTGCTTCTCCACAATCACCACAAACTCTGGGCAAAGTCCACAACAAAAATAAGGTAAGAAACCTCCAGCGGAAGAGCAGTTCAGAGGTGGTTGTCTCATCTTCCTGTGGAGCAAACCCATTTCTCTTCTCTGTCCAAGGGTTCGAAGTTGCAACAGTCATCAAAAGCAGATAAAGAGGAGACAGATCAAAGAGACTTTACTAAAGTTGTGTCGAGGAAGCACCGCAAACTGCAGAGTCAGTGTGGGACTGAAGCCTGGAGGAGATGGGTTCAGTGGAGGGAATCACAAACCAACATGGACCCTGTTTCTCGTATGTTTTCTGTCCTTCATTTTTATCAGTAAACTCAGGAATTTGGTTGTTTAACATTTAATGTAAGTCGTCACTGGCACAATAATTCAAAACGTAATCAATTCAGATTTACGCAGATGTTTGTAGGTTGTTGGACGTTGACCTGTGTTAACTTTTCTTCCGCTGTTGTCGATATTTTAGCTTTGGTATCGTTGTATTTCTTAAATATTATGTCTTATTTTTTAAGTCTTCTAATAACTCTGACTCTGCAGCCGGACAGAAATCAGCACCGGTTATCACATGATAAAACAAGACTCAACTCATGTTATTGCAAAATATAAGTGCAATTGTCAAAGTTAATTATTAACAATTTCACGATGAAATAATGATGGAAAATCCACAGAAATGTATTGCCAACAATTTTGCTCACTGATAAATAATTTTAGATTCTTTGTATTTCAAGAACATTTCAACATTTGATGAAGTATGTTTGTTTGGTTTCTGATGTTGGTCTGACAAAAGAAGCTATTTAAATATTTCATTTTTCTAAATTAATTTAACATAAAAATCAGAAATAGCTGATACATCCACTGTAACTGTCTCCTCCCCCGTCAGTAGATGCCGTGTGGTTAAAGGAGGACGTTCTTCACTGCTCCGCGGCTCAACTGTGCGACGGTCTCTGTCGCTTCATTAATGAGGTGAAGCGACCCGATGGCGAGCCGTACTCCCCTGACAACCTGTTCTACCTCTGCCTCAGCTTACAACAGGTAAGACGGACAAACTGCTGCCGCTCTCCCACTAACCTGCCGTATTAGGATCAAATTTCTCTTTTCAGGGACATTTTTGTCAAGTTTAGTGAGAGATTTCTCCTACTTTTTAATAAATAAGTAAATGAAAAATCAGTTTTTAAATCATCATGTGACTGAATTCATGAATAGTATTAGTACCTACCTAGTACTTCAGCTTATTTATCATTAAAATAACCTGTTACAGGTACAGATGTTGAACAGTTTTTACAGTTTATTCTTTGTGGTTCATGGCATTTTACAAAAATGTAACTAATTCTTGGTCCTTTGATCCAGTTCACTGTTATTAACCATTACTTACGAACTAAAGGACTGATTTGCTTCACTCTCTTCTTCTCAGTACTTTTTAAAACTACAGTGTCTTCACCCTCGTGATAGTTTATGACATAGTGACTTTTGCTTCTGTTGTTTCTCTCTAGTATCTGTTTGAGAACGGTCGTTTGGAGAACATATTCAGTGATATGATCTACAACAAGTTCTCCACAGAGTTCACCAAGATCCTCAAACCTTCAGTCACAGCCAGTGGTGAGTTAATGTCCAGTTATTTATTCTTTCTGTCTCTGATCGACTCAGATTTATATGCGTTCTCCTCGGCAGGTTACGTCCATTCCCGTGTGGAGGAGGAGTTTCTTTGGGACTGTAAACAGTTGGGGGCGTACTCCCCCATCGTCCTCCTCAACACGCTGCTCTTCTTCTGCTGCAAGTACTTCGGCTTCACCACGGTGGAGCAGCACCGTCAGCTGTCCTTCGCCCACGTCAGACGCTGCACCAAAACCAACCTGAACAACACCGAGACCGCTGTCCTGCGCTTCTACCCGCCCATATCCACAGACGATGCAGAAGCAGGTATCACTCCGCTCAACTGCTCACATCCTCTTAAATTGGATTTGTGTAATTTTACTTCATATGAGGGATGTGGTTTGTATCTGTGTGTTCTTCAGATACAGGCGGAGTCCCAGCTAAAAGACGTAAGAAAAGTCAGACTAAAGAGAGTTTCCTGGAGATGATGGAGAACACAGAGAACCCTCTTCGCTGCCCGGTCAGACTCTATGAGTTCTACCTCTCCAAGTGGTGAGTGTCTGACCCTCACTGATGGTGCTTTTATGTGTTTTTATGCAAGTTGTACTGTTGTATCAACAGCAGTATTTGATTCCCTGATATTGTGTTTAAGGTTCTCATTACAGTTTAGGTTGATATTAATTGTCTTAAAATTAGTTGTTTTTTTTGTTTTTTTTAATGCTTAAAAGCATTTGTTGTTTTTCTGGAATTCTTGTTCATGATTTGTGCCTCTTAATTCATATTTTTGTTTAAATGAAGAAGAATTGAATTTAGGTAAAGAAGGACTCAAGTCAGTGGTGTAGTCTACGTCTACGTGACAGAATGAACACTTAAATAAATGTAAATAATGTAATGTCAAGTGAAACTGAAGTGTTTTAGTGTATGGGTGGATTAGAGAGTCTGGTGGTAACAGCAAGTGTAGTTTTAATGCAACAGAAAACATTAGCAGAACAAAAACTAGGTTTGATTTCATGAAAATCCTGATGATTTGATCTTTAGGTGTCAACGTTATCAGTTTCCGACTGTTCTCCCGTATCAACACAGATGGTCGAGGAGGCGACGACGTGTGTTGTGTGTCTGAATTTAACGATCTTAACGTCCTAAAATGTCATCGTCGTCTTTGTTTCCATTCAGCTCAGAGTCGGTGAGGCAGCGCAGCGACTTGTTCTGCCTTTGCCCAGAGCACCACTGTGTTCCCAGCAGCCCACTGTGGTTCTCCTCCACCCCTCTGGATGACAGCACCTTGGAGGCCATGCTCGTACGGATCCTCACCGTCCGACAGCTGCAGGGGGAAGATCCAACATAGAAGATGGACCAATGATAGAGATGATCCAACACAGCTGAGGAGGTGGACTCAGAATGATGAAGGCAGCTAAATGACTCTGTTTGTTTTTCTTTTTTGTTTTTGGAAGGACTGTTTTTAAACCTCAGCATCGATCTGAGTTTCACAATGTTTAAAATCATTCAAAATATTTCAAAATGTATAACCAGCTTTTGTTTCAAAAGGTCACGACTTCGATGGAAATTATAGTCAGATTTAAGAGATGTTAAAGCTCATCAGCTGGACAAAGCTGTCTAGTTCCTATCCAAAATAAAGCTATATTCAACATTTTTATAACAGAAATGTATTAAGTAACAATGTTAATAACTGCTCTTGTTTACAGAGTGAGTTTCAGCTCTTTATTTTTGCAGCAACTGTGTTTTATCTCTCACTGCTCTCATGTCGTTTTCAGCCACTGCTGGGAGCAGTTTTCAGAGGAAAACACTCTGAACACCCTCAGTAGACTACCTGCTCAGCACACAACAGACACACAAAGTTAAAGTCCTGCTGGTGAACATGTTGTATATACTAAATATTTCCATCAGGAGACTGAATATTGGACTTAAACTCATCGGGGATAAACCATGACATGAAATTAATGACATTGGTCCATCGTAAATATTGGACATGTAAATAAGTAAGTAACTGTTAAGCTATTATAAATTAAACCTGATGCCAAAATCTTTTTTCTTTTTGAGTATTAGTCACTTATTTTCTTTAGTTTTGAAAGGCTGTAAAATATGTTTTTGTTGTTGATGGAAAATTTTGTCAATTGCAACAGATTTAACAACATTACATTTTACAATACACCAAAACATGAACACAACATCAGCAGACCAATATATTTAAAGTGAAACATTTTTATTATGAATCCTTTAAAACCTATCACACAATTGATTTATATTTTTTACTGATCACTGATCACGTTTAATGAATAAAGATTGATTTTATGGTTTTATTTTAAACCTCAGTTAATAATGAATAATTTCAGACTATAGAAATGTAATGTTTCAGATATCTTTTTATATACACATTTGAATTTGAATATGGTCATGTACAATTAAAGTACTAATTTATATTTATATATAATCAAATTATAATAGCTTTTGCAAAAAATGTACAAACTAACACTGCAAAGTTAAATTATTCTGGTATCTCACTTCAGAGCTTCACACATTTGAGCAGTGACTTTAAAATATCTAATTGTAAATCAGGAAGGAA
Source organism: Rachycentron canadum (assembly GCA_038496675.1). Lineage (NCBI taxonomy): Eukaryota > Metazoa > Chordata > Actinopteri > Carangiformes > Rachycentridae > Rachycentron > Rachycentron canadum. Next base: position 4,674,901 of record CM076663.1, on the reverse strand, counting down.
GTCACAAGCTAATCGTTACCATCTTCTGACTTTTTGTTAATTGAAAAGCACCTTTTAAGAAACTGTGTTTTACTGTTTGCAAGACTTTTTGTTGTTTTTGACATTTGCTTATGAAAGAGCCTTGCTAATTATTTTTAACATTGTTTTGGAAGCTCAGCTGGGTTTGATATACACAGGACGTTACCTACTACCTAACCCACCATAGTCCTGCTTGTTTCTTACCGAGTGGTTTTTCAGGATTTATCAACGTGCTCTCTTTCCTTTTGATGTACTTATATAGTTACACGATTATATTTTCAGATTGAAGAGGTAACTGCATTTATACATTAAATATACAAGAAAGTAAGAGTTGGTCAACAAAGAAATGACCTAACTTTCCTATCTTCTGTCTGGAAGGAGGAAAAAAAAGCCAGATCTGGCTTCAAACTTAGTTATATTATTTTGTCATAAACAGTCAGTCAGAACTCGTTTAATGATTCAATTTTTTTATTTGTGTTGGGATCTTTAAATGTTTGAAAGCTCTTCTATTGTTTTTGACATTAGCTTTATGAAAATAGCATCATGACACAGATTGTGACATTAGTTGAGGACTTGAGCTGAGCTGGAGTTCAGACACAGGACCGTATATTGTCCCATCTCTAGTTTCTCACAAATACTTTTTTGTCGTATTTTGCAGGATTTATCAAACCAGATATACAGTTGTGTTTGTGCTTTATCCCCCATCCTCACACAGTTCTCTCCTTCAGGATCCTCGCCTTTCCAATTGTCCGGCTCCTTTTTACTCCAAAAACTCTCCCAACTAAGAGATGAAGAAGAGAAGCAACTGGATCAATAAAAACTGGGACCTTTGAACTGGAAATGGACAAAATGTTTCCACAAGAATCAAACCTCTTAAGCCGTGATCCATCCACCCACAACCAGTCTCCCTCAGTCTTTGAGTCTGTCAGTCCGATCCAGAACTTGTCCTCAGGTTTGTCCATTTTATCTTTCAGTCTTGCAGGAAACGCTGAAGAGGAAATGATGACATTTACTCTGTGAGACAACTTTTCTGTGCTGTCGTGATGAAACGTGAGAACCTGAACCTGCAGCAGTGTTTTATACCTGCTCCTCTACGTTGTCTATTTTCACCAGGTCTCCTCCCAGTCGTTTGCATTCGTTCCTGCCGTCTTCCCAGGATAAAGGAGTGGTGGTGAACAGGTAACACTGTTCTCCGTTATGTTCCCAGCCTCCTTCACAGCTCGGATAGCTCTGGTCTTTGAAGAGATCACAGCAAAGACGTCAGTCGGGGAGGAAATCACTGATCACGTGAGATTTGGAAGCAGCAGCAATTTAAAAGAGTTACAGGTACAAAACTGCCTTTGTGCAAGGCATCTTTCTGGCAGCTGCAGCTACAGTGTAACTGTCTGTCAGTCCATTAGTGTTTTTTAACACCTTCAACAGCAGCAGATGCAAATATGTAAAAGAAAAATCACGAACCTCTTTTTACTTGAGGAGGTTTTGGGCACATGAGCTTCACTTTGTTTGGTTCTGTTTAAGAGAATAAAAACGTTTAATTTTCAGCAGTCATTCATCAGGATTGTCTCTTTCTTCAGGACCTGAACAAACTACTGACAAAAATCGCCCACACTCGACATAAACACTGAGCAGAAACACAAAGAGAAATCACTGGTCGCCTGGTGGGAGGTTTTAAACAACACAGCTATTGTCCACATCTGTGTGTGACACTTTATGATAGACTTACCTGAGAGGGTTGTTTTTACAGGTCCATACTTTTCTGTCAGCGCCTCAAGTTTTTTCTTGGTTTGGAAATGATCTGAAGCTAATTTTAAAAAAGGAAGCAGTCGGTAGAGCTCAGTAATCAATAACGGACAATAATGACTGCATCAACAAAATTGTAGAAACTCACAGACGCGGTAAATCACAATGACAGCAGCTGCCAGGAGAGCAGAGAGAACCAGCAGGCCCACTCTCTTGGATACGACCTTTGACCCCCTGGTTGAATTTAATTGTTGGGAGGCTGAAGCTTCACCTGTTGAACATGGACGTCAGAGGGACGTGATGCAACTGCTTATGTTTCGACTAACCCACCCATCAGTGTATAGAGTAGTTAAAAGTCGCACCAGCTGCAACATTAAGTTGTTGCGCACATTCACACATTAATAATGATGTTGAAAAGGACCGTTCTATATAACAATAGAGAATACTTTAAAGCATATTGTGAAGATGCTGTGTACAACCCCTGCCCTTCCACTGAGATAAGATTAGGAGTGCAGGTTACTTGATAAACACAGCTAGATGTGTGTCCGCTGTTTTTGATTTTAGTGCTATATTTATACCCTCACTGCTACTTCCACTATTGCCCCCAGCACATGAACTGACATCAGTTGAACCAGTAGCTCTTTGACACTTTCAACAGAAAGCCAGCATCATAAGTTTGAGTGTTCTTGCTTTTTTTTTGCATATGACACTTGAACATATTAGGTTAGTGAAGATTTTTCCCTTTCTGAAAACCTTAATATTTTATCTTTTAACTGCATTTTTTTTTAAAAATACATAAAAACACTTACTCACACTCAGCAGCCTTTATGGAGGGTGTCCACATAGTTTTGGCCATATGCTATAAAAATACTGTAGTTTTCTTTATCAACTTGCATTTTGTACTTTAAGGTTTGAAAGGACAGGAAACCTATCTAAGACACTCAGCTGAAAAGATCTAAACCCTAAACTTTACTTCCTTTAAAAATTAAAGGAAGTATTTTACTAATAACATCAGAAAACATTTGTTTGACCACATGAACCAAACTACTTTTTCTTTGATAGTGACACAAAACCTTCCTACATATGGTCGGTCTCAGTCCATCCTTCATATCCATTCAGAGCAGTTTTCTTCTGGAGAGTCCTCAGAAATTCAGCTTTTAGTTTGTACCGAACAAACTGACTTGGACTTGTTACATTAGTGGCTCATAGTTTCCATAAAAGATCTGACATTTCTCCTCTGTCGTTTCTTTGTCGTGTTTGATCCCGTATAGAACATTTTACATTGATTTACCACCACATCACTGGTTATTACCCTCTGTGTTGCCCCGGGGACAGCTCATCGTGCTGAGTCTTCAGGGTCCTGGCTTCAGTGTTGATGGTGTCAGTTGATGAGGAAACTTTCTCAGAATCAAAAAGCAACATTTGTTTACTCTCACATTTCATGAAGGTTTGCACAAATAAAAAAACATATATAATAGATAGACAATCAACACTACGCTTAGTGTTCAAAGAAAATGTTAGAACTAGAATAATATTTCAGACTCACCAATTAAATCTCACTGTCCTGCTATTTTTAAAGATTATAAATTCACACCAACGCACAGCGCTCCATCCACACCTACTACTTTACCACTGAGTGACTTAAGTGTGACATTTTTCTATTTAAAAGAAAAAAAAAAAAAAAAAAAAACTTCCTCTGTGTCTCATAGATAGTTCCCCAAATTAGGTTTCTAGCTTTGAATGACTGTCAAATTGTCAAAAAATTATTGTTAATTTTAATTGGTCTATTTAATTTTGGGTTAAAATTGAACAGTTTAATCCAACTATAATTTGTGGAGTCTGTATGTTGGTTTTCTCCTGTTCATTCAATTGCCTTCAGACTCGGTGGGTGTTTTGCTGAGGGCTCAACAGAGTGGATTATTGAATGAGAAGTTTCTTGAATGAACAGCACCTGCATTTTATCTGAGGACCATCGAGGGGTAACTCTACTGATCATAATTGTACTGACGTCTATGGGAAAATGTCCCTACTTCTCCCTTGATTTATTAGCTCAGTAAATGTTTCCCTCATGAGTTTATGGTCTCAGTCTCTAGTTTAGAGTCTTCAATACAACATGATGTTCATTTTTTAAATGATGGTCCATTTAGAGGAAAATGGACCATAAGGCAGGGGATGAGCTAGGGGGCGTGGCTACTGTGTGATTGACAGACTGTACCACCCAATCAGGATAGAGTACAGAGCGGGTCAGCTCCACCCCTTACTCCTCCTCAGCTCCACCTTCTCCTCCAAATATAGTTTCTTTTGGTTTCAAAGAACCAAGATGGTGACGACCAAATTTCAAACTGGAGGCTTTAAAATGGCAGCTCACAAGCCAACGGGTGACGCCACAGAGGACTGACACTTGAATAAAACACATTTTCTCATGCATTAACAAACTGTAGATGTTGGTTTTAAATTTTTAATGTTGCAAACAAAACAGAAACACAACATTAAGATAAGTTCATATTTGAAAAGAGCCGTTGTGGTACAAATTAAAACAAGCTGAATGATTCTGTACAATCACTGTTTATTACTGCTGTGCATCGTCTGTTACATGTGATCCTTTCCTTTAATAACTGCATTTTTAAGTCCCCTTACACAAAATCATCATTTTGTTGTCTTATCTGACAGTCAGGCTGTTTTCTTGACCTTTAAATGTTTGAAAGCTCTTCTATTGTTTTTGACATTAGCTTTATGAAAATAGCATCATGACACAGATTGTGACATTAGTTGAGGACTTGAGCTGAGCTGGAGTTCAGACACACAGGACCGTATATTGTCTCATCTCTAGTTTCTCACAAATACTTTTTTGTCGTATTTTGCAGGATTTATCAAACCAGATAAACAGGTTTTCAGTTTGTGCTTTCTCCCCCATCCTCACACAGTTCTCTCCTTCAGGATCCTCGCCTTTCCAATTGTCCGGCTCCTTTTCACTCCAAAACCTCGGCCAACTAAGAGATGAAGAAGAGAAGCAACTGGATCAATAAAAACTGGGACCTTTGAACTGGAAATGGACAAAATGTTTCCACAAGAATCAAACCTCTTAAGCCGTGATCCATCCACCCACAACCAGTCTCCCTCAGTCTTTGAGTCTGTCAGTCCGATCCAGAACTTGTCCTCATGTTCGTCCATTTTATCTTTCAGTCTTTCTTGCAGGAAACGCTGAAGAGGAAATGATGACATTTACTCTGTGAGACAACTTTTCTGTGCTGTCGTGATGAAACGTGAGAACCTGAACCTGCAGCAGTGTTTTATACCTGCTCCTCTCTGTTGTCTATTTTCACCAGGTCTCCTCCCAGTCGTTTGCATTCGTTCCTGCCGTCTTCCCAGGATAAAGGAGTGGTGGTGAACAGGTAACACTGTTCTCCGTTATGTTCCCAGCCTCCTTCACAGCTCGGATAGCTCTGGTCTTTGAAGAGATCACAGCAAAGATGTCAGTCGGGGAGGAAACCACTGATCACGTGAGATTTGGAAGCAGCAGCAATTTAAAAGAGTTACAGGTACAAAAGTGCCTTTGTGCAAGGCATCTATCTGGCAGCTGCTTTCTGTCAGTCTATGAAATGCAGGGAGCCAGAGATCATGCATCAATCTGATTATTTGGAAATTTGGAATGGAATTTGTAACTTTTGTCTGAGAACAGATCTGGCTGACACGTCTGATTAACAACCAGTACTAGCTACACAGAGAACATAGTCACTACAACTTACTTCTTTTTACTTGAGGAGGTTTTGGGCAAAAAATCTGCATCGTGTTGTTTGGTTCTGTTTCACAGCATCTACCTGAGATGAAAGAATAAAAGGATTTCACTTCCTTTTCTTCAGTATTAGGATCATCTGAACAGAAAAATGTTAAGAAATGCAAAGACATACATGTGAAATCAGATTCATGTCAGAATGAATGAGGCACAAACTTACTTGTGAGTTTTTTTTCCCCCTTAGGTTCATTATCATTTTGCAGCTTTTGGAGATATTCAGTGGTATGAATGTTTTTATATACTGATTTTAAAAAAAGAAAATGAAGTCAGATGATGAGCAGCTTTCTCTTCTGATGAAAAGACTCATTCGAGGATGGATTAAGATGGATGTCTGATCTTATAGAGCACAATACAAACTGGTTCTCAAAAATCTAAAATGTGACGTTTGTAAATTTGTTTAGATTTTTGTTCTACAAAAATGAAAACACACCAGTGGACAACAACATATCAAACAAACAGATCTTGAATCTCAAAGTTCTACTGCAATTCTACTGCAAATTAGAGTCAACATAAATGAGAAAACTGTACAAACTCACAGGTAACAGCAAGAGCGATGACGGCAGCTGCCAGGAGAGTGCTGACAATCAGCAGGGCCACCCTCTCCGGTGTCACCTTGGATCCTTTGTCTGGCACCACTGGTTGTTTGGAACCTGCTGGACAAAAGAGGAGACGGTTTACGTGGATCTAAGTATCCAGACAACAGTGACATTTTTAAAATCTGCCTTCATTAATGTTTGTTTTGAATCTGTTTGAGAATGTTGATTCTCTTTAGATCATTTTGGATGCTGTGCTGTTGTTGAGCTGTATTGTGTTATACAGCAAACTACTACATCAGCGGACAAATTATATAAATACCTGTCAACTCATTACAGTTCAACAGCAACAAACTACAGCCTCCAAAATCATCATAATGTAGAACCAACACCTCTCCAGCTTTGATAGTCCAGGTGACCTGCATCACCTGACGACCCTCCTGTGTCAAACATGTCTGCTGAAGTTGGCCAGGAAAACCTCCAAGGCAGTGAGAGTTGGCATCACAAATGTCAACAAAAACTGAACTTTCAGACCTTAAAGGAGGAGGATTGAATGAGGGAGTGTTGTAATAGATCAGACATTAGTTGTAGCTCTGTGTACCTTAAAAACTGATAAGACTGTCAGCATTTTTTTATTGCACATGTGCAAGACAAAGGCCACAGACAGTCACAGTCAGTAGGACAGTACAGAGAGTGGAATAAAAACACTTGTACACAGTAATACAGCCAGTCTTAGAAATTACCAGCTGAACCAACAACATAACATGGAGTAGCAGGGCTGTGCTATTGCATTAGATGAATACAGATGTTCATATATATATATTTTGTCCATCCCATCATCTACACAAGGTAAATCTAATCTGTTGGTAGCAACTGAACATTTCTGTCAGCATAAACTCTCAAATACCATTTAAACTTAGAATTAAAAGAACAGGAAATGTGAGGCTTGATATTTGTGTAACTGTTGGGTAAAACTTAACACAAACCACAGTTGGTTCCTCATTTGGCTTGACTTATCTTTAAACTGTCTTTAAATAAACAGATCCATCCGTTTACATTTAGGTTTTTTTTTTTTTTTAAGGCTGAGGATGTGACAGAGATGAAGATAACTGGTCACACTGCAGCAAACATTTCGCAAGACTGTTGGGTGGTTATGTTCGGTACATTTAAATTCAAAGATGAGTGTGTATGTAAATGTGTTTTTTATGTGTGTTTGTGTTAGCGATTATGACATATGATATATGTGCACTTATATGTCTGTTGTGTAAATGTGTATCTGAAAGCCCCAGTCCATGCAGAATATCTGTTTAGTTGAGACCTGTTTCACATCTGTTTTAAAGTTTATTCACATACACAAGTTTTTACATGTTTTTAATTCTATTTAGTTAAGAAACACACAATGTACCAAGTTATATTTCATCTCCAATTCCTCCGTTATAACTGTTTATGCACCTGAAATATACAATATGGTGAAAAAAATAACCTCAATGAGTTTCTTAATATTTCAGAGTTTATCATCCTGTTCATTTATAGAACAAAAGATAATGTGGTTTCAAGCTGATTAAAGTTAAATGAGGATAAAAATTGCTAGAACTCTAGAGAATATGATTTGTTGGCCAGGGCATCTCTGTGGCACCACAGAGGTGTGAATATTTTTTATTATATTTTCATTAACTGTGCAGCTATAAACTGCAAGAGCTACAAATATGTTATCTTATGGTAATTATAAATTAATCTGCTGATTATTTTTCTATAAAATGTCCAAGGTGATATCTACAAAAGTCTAGTTTAATCTGATCAACAATTAAGAGTTTGACGATACACATTTACTAATGTAGAAGAAAACCAGATAACAATTACATCTGATAAGCTGAAAGTCTTAAAAAAAATTATGAAAATATTATTCCATTTCCTCAAAATAGTTTATCAGGTAATTACACCACAGCACTAACTTGTTGTCTATTACCTACCAGGCAGCTCTGCAGATACTTGAGCATTAGCGATCCTGACTTCGGAATAAGTGGTTTCATCTGACAAGGAAGTGGTCTCTGCAACATAAAACCAAACTGCTATTGAAAGTGCCATGAAAATGTGCTGACTGATGATAAAGTATCAGTTTAACTATGAATGTTTCACTCAAATTCAGACAAGCAAAAGAAACAACTTGGAAGTTTCTGGAGGTTTTGTATCAGAAACCTCTGGCAGGTTTCTTAAAGATGTGAGAAGGAAGTCAAGTCCACCAGTTCATGGTCTGTAAAGACCACGAAAGTGCTGTATTTACTTACAGCCTGTATACATCTGTTTCTATTGTGTATTTACTGTAAGGTATATAAGTATTTAAGACTCACCATTGGCATTTCTCCTCGCAAACTTGACATCAGTGTACAGTACATCAGCTTCAGGCATTTTCCACCAACAGTGAGTTTAGAGGAAATTAGGTTTTGCAGCATGTGATTCAAATACTGCTCAAAACTCTATTCATACTCAATAGTGGGGAGGGATTAAACATCATCTTCTTCCCCAAAGTCTGATTTCTTTCAACTCAATTAAAGGTTTCACTTCCTTTAACAATGAAGGATCAGTGTTTTTCGGTTTTTCTAATTTTGAAGGTTCAATACAGCAAGTGAGTTTTTTCAGCCTCTCAATGCTCTGTACTGTAACTGTTGTAGAGGCAGAAAAAGATGAAACTAAATTTTTACCATGTGGGCAAGGCCATACTACATATTCACACACACAAAAAACCCCCCCCAAAAAACAAAAAGTATTTTTACTCAAGGTACTTTACTTTCCCATACTATTCCCATTTTTCTTTCCTTTATACTAATGGAATACATTTCAGGGGACAATGTTGTACCATTTAGTTACTTTGCATAGTCATCTTATTAATACAAATTATAAGAAATTAATTATTAATACCGTTATGTATTGTTATGAATTAAACCTACCAGCAATGCATAAAGTGTGAATGCGTCTATAATTTTTTTTAACCAATCAACGTGCACAACATTTGACAGAACATCTTGATAGCCAATCAAATTTCGTGTTTTCTAGCAGGGGTGTGGTTTAATCTTTGTATCAGGAAGGAGGCGTTGTCACTTCCTTTCCTTGCCGACCAGGCTGCGGTGTGATCAGGACCGCGCGGACAGACTTGGTCAAAGTTTCTGCCCCGGTGGTTTTCCGGTCCAAACATGGCCCCCAGCACACAGCTGAAGGAGGCAATAGCCGATGTGCAGGAGGGGATCCGTGCCATCCTGCTCGGACCACCCGGAGCCGGGAAGGGGACTCAGGTGAACTCACGGAGCTAGCTGTTAGCCGTTAGCCGTTAGCTGTTAGCCGTTAGCTTGCTACAACTGTGATGCAAAGCTCATGGTGGTTATTGGTACAAGCTAATGCTAACCCCCACTGGCTTTACCTGCTGGTTCAGGTAGTGACCTCGGTTACATGACAGAAGTTAAGTAACATAACAGCCTCCCTGAGATCCGGGACTTTAAGGAATAAGTGTCTCACGTGTTTTTTTTTTGTCGTTACATCATGAAGATACGACGTAAAACAGACGTCTGTTGTTATATTCAGTCATAAGGTGAAGTGAACTTCTCATTCAGTCCGGTCCAGGTTCACACATCTGAAACCGTCTGTACACTCTCCCTGTTAATCTAGTCTCTATGGGGCCAGTGCTAATAAACTGTTTTTATACAGTAACACAAAGTTTAACAAATCAATCTGGTCTAGATTTGTCAGTCTTCAGCCTCTGTGGGTTAATGTGGTTCAGATTCGACAAGAGGATTTAGTCCTGGTCTGATGTGATCAGGCTTCTCCCGCTTTAATTTAGTCCACGTCTGTCATGTGTCAATTATTGTGGGTTTTGATGTAAACCAGGTCAGATGTAGTCTGACAGTGAAATTACACAAGTAGACTAAAGGTTTCTCTGACACTGTTCTCAGAAGTTATTGCGCTGTGCAACATTAAAGGCAACTGTGCTCAATTATTACTTAATTGGTTGATTTTTGAAAGTAGCCTTTGATTCAAAGTTGTGCTGAAATACCTTTGAGGCAGCACATCAGCCCTGACAGGGATGTGTTCAATGTTTAAGAATCTCACTGAGCTCCTCCTTTATAAATTACTGGCCGTTGATGTCAGGACAACTAGTTACACGTCCTACAACCACAGTGTCGGCCTGTGAGCGTGTGAGCATGAAGGCATGCAGATTGACAGCAGCATGTTCACGTGTGCAAGTAAAATATAACAGGTGGAATATAACCAGGGTTTATTTCAGTTGAATTCAGAATTATTTGTATTGCAGCTTTGTAGGCAACACAAGCCCAGATATCAAATATGTCAAAATGACCTCCTGCAGTCAGTGCAGTAATTTCATCAGTTGTACATGTACACATGTTGAAGTGCTCTGGCTATTATTTCTGTGTTCGGTCCCTTATTGCTTTAACTCGTGTTGTAATCTGTTCTGAGTCCTCTTCCCACTAAAACACACTGTGGCGTGTTCCCTGTGCTCTGTTTCACTCACTTTGGAGGAATGGGTGATTATAATTAGAGCTGAAACAATAAATTGACAAAGTAACAGTTTTGATACCTGATCAATTTTTTTTTTTTCCCAAGCAAAAAAAGTCAAACATTTTCAGTCATATTAAACTGATTTTCATAGTGTTTTCATAGTGTCCTCCTCTCTGACATGACTATAATGATCTTAATTGACAATTTCACAGTGAAACATTGACTTGCTTTACAGAAAGGTTCTATGTTGGGTTGTATATGTGATAACTCATTATGGTGAAATGCGAGTTAGCAAGGAAATCACTTGGTGTGTAGCTGAATCCAAACGGATAAACTCTGCTGCTGGTGCAGATTCTTTGGTGTCACGGCCAAAATGCACAAACTGGAAAGATGATTTCTGACTTTAATGTCTAATGAGCGGTTTCTTCCTCTCTGCAGGCCCCTCGGCTCGCGGAGCGGTACTGTGTTTGCCACCTGGCCACCGGAGACATGTTGAGGGCCATGGTGGCTTCAGGCTCCGAGCTCGGAAAGAGGCTCAAGGAGACGATGGATGCCGGCAAACTGGTAACATTTCCGCTCGTCAGCTTCTCATGAGCTCTGTGTATTTTTCTTTCTGTCCCTTTGCCTCCTATGAGGCTCTGTTGACTTCATAGCCCTTCATCCTCAGTTCCTGGTGATCACGTGTCTCATGTTTTATTTGTCTTCAGTGATGTTTACATCCACCAAAACATTTCACATCAGAATAACAGCTGTTAGCTGTTTTCCCTGAAAACTCACCTTCTTGTTTGGCCTCAGCCATAAATGGAGAAAAGTGACAAATAAGATACATCTTAATTTGCCTGTTAGACTTAATTTATTTTCAGCAGCGTAAGACAGGAGTGAAATAGGTAGAAAAACACACACACACACACACACACACAGAACAGAAACTCAGCAAGTGACATTGATAAGCTATATACATTTTATACATTACAATTCTTAGGTCAGTTACAGTACTTTGCAAAAATTAAAGCCACTAAAAGTAAAATATTTTCTTAAATGTGGCCATGAATTGTTTATATTTACCAAAAGAAAAATTCCTGTGACCACCTTCTGCCTTAAAGACGGTGCCACTTCTCCTCAATTCACCTGCACAGTTTTTTAAAAAAACCTGGCAGGCACGTTGTTCCCAGACCTGACTCAGTGATGCTGAGATCAGAGCTCTGTGTTGGGGCCGGACCATCTGTTGCAGGACTCCATGTTCTTCTGAAGACTTTTTTTATGATTCTGGCCACATGTTTGGTTGATGCAGAAAGAATTTGGGACCTGAAGGTGTTGAATGATGAATAATAATCTAAACTTTTGCACAGTACTTTACATGTTGTGTCTTGTGCATTGTTTAACTGTGCAAATGTAAAAGTATATGTGCACAAGGGAAGAGTCTGGTAAAGAAAACAAGTCAAAATAAGGGTGAAGATATATATATATATATATATATATATATATATATATAAATAAACAGGAATTTGTGTAGCTGATTTTATTTTCCCTCATTTGACACAACTGTAACCATCTGTTGACCTTGACAAAATATTAGACACCTCATAGTATAACACCACACAGTTAAATAGCTTCATTAACAACAGCCTCTATATTGATCATTTAGTTGAATCAACTCCTTTCTGAAACACTTTCAGTAAAGGTCGAACATTACAACATTGGTGAAGGTGAATTTCTCGTCGGTTGCTTTAGTTATAGCTAAGTGTATCTAATAAACAGGAAACTGAGTTTATAGGCTTGTGATGGGCTGGAGTCATGTTATTGCTCCTGGGACCAAAATAATAATAATTTGCCTTTTTCCCCATCTTCATATAATCTCTAATTGTGTCTTTTGTGTGTTTGTGTATGTTCACTAATTGTATGTTTATTTATGCAGCTGTTGCATCACTCTTCAGCATCTCAGTATGTGACTGATTTCTTATTGTGATGTTTGTCATTTTCTCTGCTTAAATTAATGTGCATCCACTGAGTAAACAAGTCTATTTGCTGTCCTTGTATAAAATTACTAATTGTTTATTCATGTCATGAATGAAATTCACTGTGGTTGGACTCGGAGGACGTTGTTCTCTAGTTCTGGCCATAGTGTTGTTGATTGACCCAAAGTTGTTGGTGTGCAGGTTGCTGCCGATCATGGATGAGGGTTTCTCTTTGCTCTCCTGCAGGTCAGTGATGAGATGGTCGTGGAGCTCATTGAGAAGAACCTGGATGCGCCGGCCTGCAGGAACGGATTCCTGTTGGACGGATTCCCCCGAACAGTCAAACAAGCAGAGATGGTGAGGACTCCCTGGAGCTGTCTCATAACACAAAACAAATCATCAAAAGAGTTCAACAGTCCAGTAATGACTCTCAGCTCTAAGTAGACATTTAAAGGAATTACTAATAATTATATCATTTACTTTACTTTTCCTAGACAAATTTACAGCTTCGCCTGACTTCAGTCTTAATGCTAAGCTAAGATAATCATCCCATCTTCTCATCTTTACTCTACAAGTAATTCTATTTCTCTAAATTTGTCAGTTTCTAGTTTAATTTAGATTCTATACAGTAAATATGAAAGCTATCATTTTTTACAGACATACATTTCTGGGGCACAGACGGTTATTTGTGACCTTTTAATGTCAAAATTCAGACCTCATTTTTTGTTTTGCATTGCTGACTGTGAGTTTTTGGCAAATTAAACCCCAAAAACAGTATGAACAAATCTACACATAAAACAGAAAGAAAGAAGAACTTTCTCTGATAATAACCTGTTGTAAATTAAGTTAATATTTTTATCTTTAGATGAATTTTGTGTTTAAAATGATGTAAAAATTGCCAGTTTATCAGCTGATGTATTTTTGAAGTGGAGATCAATGGTTTTGTGCAGGTCACTAGTTTATTTTTTTTCCTGCTGTATGTTGACTCTCGGTTTCTGTCTCTTCCAGTTGGACAACTTGTTGGACAAGAGACACGAGCAGCTGGACTCAGTGATCGAGTTCGCTGTTGATGACTCTCTGTTGGTCCGCAGGATCTGTGGCAGGTAGGAGAGAGAATCAATTATTCAGCACCAGAGGGAGGATTTAATCTGTGTCATTCCCCAGGCATGATGCCGGTAGACAACGGTGGTTTATGGTTTACCCACTTTGTTTTTTTGACCGAGAAGCCCCTCTCATTCTGTCGCCCTGAGCGGGTAGCTCGACTCGTATGAACAGAAGCGTCTGGGACAGTGAGATAATGTTGGAGAGAAGTGGAGCGTGAAAGTGATAAGTGAGAGTGAAAGTGAGTGAAAGTGAGACGGGGGCCTGGAAGAGTTTGAGTCGTCCTGCCGTGGGAAGGTCACAGGTTGAATCCTTCCAAGAAGTCGACATGTTGTAATCAGATGAAATGAGCTGAATGTGAAAGCTGCTCAGTGTTTGATTGAACTTTTGTGTGTCTGTGTGGTTAAACACTACTTGAGAGTTCGGTCACTGAAAAACCACAGGTCTTTCAGCTGATTCTTCTGCAGCTTACTGTGTCAGTTCAGTCTGGCTGCTCTCATAGCATCATCCACTGTCGACTACCTGCTCAGCAACAAAGTTAGTGACCAGCTGGAGCAGTTGGGGAACATAGAGGAACATTTAGCAGCTAAAGAACCAGGCATCCTCAAGTTAGCTGCCGGAGCAAAATGGAGGTAAAAGAGGGTAAATGTGGGACTTCAAGAATCAGTTAAGGAGATGAAAATGTCTACACAGTGATAAATGACTCTAATGGACATGTTATTGGAAGAGTCTAACTTTAAAGCAGCAACTTTACAAGCAAAACAAAATAATAAACAGATGGTGCTTAAAGAAAAATGAGCCATAGTGTTGACATGAGGCCATTAATTGATTAATCGGTTGACACTTAGATTAAACTGCAACTGATTGATTTGATCCTGATTTGTCTCCAGCTCCTCTGATGTAAATATTTTATACTTTTGTTCATCATATAATTTTTTTTTATAATGTGTTTTGTAATGTCACATCATTTTTTTTTCCTGTTCTTATGCTTTATATACAAAGGGATAAATGAATTAATTGAAAAAGTAAGATGGATTGGTTATAAATTAATATCTAAAACTGTCACCTCAGGATTTATGATGCTAAAATTTTATACTAAATTCAGTAAATTATACTGTGGAATCACTGTGGAGGCCAACAACACTTTCACTGTGCTTTTTGTACATTAAAACATTTGTTAATATTGACGCTCGGATTTGTGCTGTTAATCAGTTGAAACTTGACAGTACACTACATCACCAGGTTTCCACCGTCGTTTATTTCACAGAAGAAGAAAAAAAACCCACTGAATTTCTCTTTGCCACTTCCTGCTCTGACCTGGCACTGGTTTGTTTATGTAAGCTCGGCAGGTTGAGGCCAAAGGAACAGAGCCGCAAAGAAAGTTGCAAGTCTTCAAAGTTAATTGGAAGCTTCTTGTTTCTTGGTGCGCTTCCATCTCCCCAGCTCTTCTGCCTCCACAGAGCCACAGATAATGATTTACATAACGCGTTTCAAAACAGTGTAATCTAACACGCTGTGCTCTGATTTGAAGCTGACCCACACGTTTTCAGAGACTGAGACACATGTCAGCGCTTTAGAAAATCTGTGTTTGTTATTTCAGCACAGTGTTTGTCCTCTTTCTCCACAATAGCTGCTCTACATTACCCATACACAACGCTGAACTGGAAATACAGATAGTGTGCAAAGAACTATCTCTTTGTCTACGGGGGTCCTTTGTGGGGTGGAGGAGGCCAGCTGCTGCCTTTTCAAGCCCAAGTAGGACAAGGGCAGGAT
Organism: Rachycentron canadum; assembly: GCA_038496675.1. Taxonomy (NCBI): domain Eukaryota; kingdom Metazoa; phylum Chordata; class Actinopteri; order Carangiformes; family Rachycentridae; genus Rachycentron; species Rachycentron canadum. Next base: position 4,659,482 of record CM076663.1, on the reverse strand, counting down.
GTGGGATATGAAAAGGACAGTTAAGTAGTTAGTGAGTCACTCTGGCTGTCTAACCCTCATCTGTCCTCCTCCTCCTCTTCTCTCTCTCTCTCTCTCTCTCCCTCTCCCTGTCCTGTCCTCCACCTCTCATCGCTATCTTCCCTACATTTCCCCAGACTAATTCATCAGCCAAGTGGCCGCTCCTACCACGAGGAGTTCAACCCCCCTAAAGAGCCCATGAAGGATGACGTAAGTAGTTTGATGATCAACCCACTTAGAAACCACTTCTGGCTAAACTGCCACCTACCTACAATCACTGCCAGCCTGGAAAGTCGTGGCGATCAGGCAGCTTCAGACTGAAGTGCTCTGATGCTTTCTGGATGTATAAACGTTTCTGGTTAAAAGTCAACCTTTGATTCCTCTTATTAAACCCAGATATATCAGAAAGAAGTTGATGAAAAGAGTTGGAGACACAACTGTAGCTTAATATTGGGAAGATGTCTTAATATTTTGGACACTCAGTGTATCAGTGAGGAGAAGCCATTTTTTTGGTTTGGTTTATTGATGGTAATGAAACTTGTTACAAGTTGCTGACAGATCAAGTTTTCCAGCCTCTCTGGAAATGACTACACTACACTGTTGAATAAAACAGCAAAGATCATACACAAAGTGACTGAGACTATTATTGAAACCAGCATCTAGCAAATGAATTTATCATGACATCCCTCCAGCGTTGGCTGACTTAAGCTCAGCAGATGAATGTAGTTGATCAGTCATACAACGTGGTGGCTTCATGTGGTGAAGCAGCAGTTTTAATGTCATGGAAAAGAATCTTCTAGGCAGGAAAAGTAGGGAAAAAATGCCTCAATCACATCACATCCCAATTGGTCTGTGACATGGAGAATGTAAACAGCCCTGGGCTGTAGTTACTCTGGAACTGATCATCAAATGATTAGCTCTCCTGCTAAATATGTTCTTGATGGACAGACGAACTTTACATAATGAGAAGGAGAAGGTGTCTGTGCTCAAATGTGGAATTTGTTGTATCCAAGAAATGGGTTTGAAAGTGTGTAATGTTGCATTAAAAAAGTGTGAGTGAGGAAAGTGCAGTAAATCTAAAAGAATTTGTTTCCCTATGCAGAGACAAATTGATATCAGCAATGAAATGGTACCAACCAGAGTAAAATGTTGATCCTGCCAAAGCTGTGTTTAAGTCGCGTTTGATCAAATGTAATCTACCAAGAAGTTTCTCTCTCTCTCTCTGGCTGTGCCCACACGGTGTAGACAACTTTCAGATCAGGTTCTCGTCTCAGATTAGGCATCGTCAGCTGGTTTCTGTCTGGTCTTGAAGACACAGATAAAGGCCGTGTTCAGATTTCACTTTTGATGATTTATACTCCACAGATTCCACAAGTTTTTACTTCTGATCTGTTTTCTGCTTCTGCAGATTTTTATGAATGACACTGTGAGGAACAGAGACGTTGGTCTAACTTTTTCTTCCTTTGCTTTTGTCTTACTTTTGTCTAAAATTAAAACTGTATGGAACATGTTGAGGGTCATTTTTATCATGAGGCCAGGAACTGCTGTGGTACTATTATGACTGAATAAAAGCAAATAATGTCAAAATATTTATAATAATTTTACAATAAGTGACCAGAAATTATTACAGTAGTAATTTTGAACAGTTTGGCCAATAAGTGATCAAATTTTCAGTACTGGCGCCTGCACTCGTCCGACAGGCTGGATGTGCTTTACTCTTTGAGTAAACCAAGTGGCTCGCCAACAAACAAAGTGCCACACACAGCGTGGCTCAGTCCAGGAGCTTAGAAAGGCTAGACTGCGATTTCTGAAAGCTGTTGTTTTGTTTACAAACACAAGACACAGATTTCAGTAAAGCAACAAAGCGAAGTTAAGAGATGGGAAGTGACACTTGATGTGGTTGTATTGTGAAACCATGAAGTCACAGTTCAAGAAGATACTGACATTAAACCTGAATTGAAACAGGATGTGGTAATCTACAGGCTCTTCACTGTCTTGTGCACCTCTCCTCATCTCTATCCTCTTGTTTACACTCAGGTGACAGGCGAGCCTCTCATTCGCCGGAGTGACGACAATGAGACGACGCTGCGCTCCCGTCTGGACGCTTACCACAGGCAGACAGTCCCCCTGGTGCACTACTACACTGCCAGGGGCCTGCACACGGCCATCGACGCCGCCCAGAGCCCGAACGTTGTCTTTGCCGCCATCGTAGCTGCCTTCTCCGCCGCCACGGAAACCCCCGCCCGTGCCACTGCATGTAAAGACCAAGTGTTCTTCATTTAAAAACCCTTCTTTTCCCTCTCGCATCCCTTCCAACGGGCTCTTTTTTCCTCAAAGGTGGAGATTATACAAGAGTTGATCAAGTGTCTCAGCGGCAACAAAATGTAACTCTGAGGTGTAAACATGGAAGATGGAGACTCCGTGCGACACCAGCTATTCAAGAAATTCACCATGATCCCAAAAGAGTGATCCCTGTTGTAAAAACAGAAAGGATTTAAAGTCTCAGTCAAGTACTTCTGTTAGTCTTCATCACAAAATCAGTGCATGGCCAGTAACTACAAAACAAACTGACGCATAGCACCATGCTGCTGCTGCTGCTTCGGCCTTTGACCTTAGAGAAATGAAAGTTTGACATTGAGCAGAGCAGAACACTTTGTTTTAGGAGATGGTTTTCACCAGATGGTGTCTGACAATATTGATGTTTGTTGCATATTGTTTGCCTCAGCTGGACTGGTTTGCTCTTGTTTAATCGATGACTCTGTCCTCTGCCCTTCCTTTACTCTTCGGTTCTCATGCTCATACAGCAGATCTCTGGTATTTAATATGCACTTGTGTTCTCCTTTACTTTTCTAAAGGTGGAAACACAACAGAAGCATCTGACATGCATTGTCCAACCTGCCTGTCATTTATGAGTTTCCCCTGAGATCCTCAGATCGGTTTTAAATTGAAAGGAAAAGGAAAGAAACATGATGCGTATGATCATATGATTGCTGATAAACAAAGGCAGGACTGAGAAAAGGCTAAATACTCAAGCTAAACTCCATCATGAGCAATTTGTAGTTTTTAGAATATATAGTTTTAACCATGATCTAAATTTGGGGAGTTTAAACTGAGGCGTGCGTCCCCAGGGGTTTGTGCAGAGATGTGAAGAAAAGATACAGCTGGGGGTGAAATGGATAGGAACATACCATGCTCTGAAAACAACAGGATGTGAGTTGTCCCACTGATTTGTCCAGTTTATCAACACGGTCAGCAGTTGGAGCTGTGGCAGTGACAGTGACACCCGGCTCATGGAGGCTTTAAGGATTTTTGGTGCTTGGACTCCTAACACCAAATTTTAACACACAGATGTGATATTTTAGATTCAGTGTGAAAAGATATTTAGTATAGATAAGATATAGTATTATCTCTCATGACCGTGCGACAAAAAGCCCATAAATCCACCGCGGAGCCATAGAAAAGAAAACATGATCTGTGTAACTGCTGAACTTGTCTGAGGATCATCGTGTTTTAAAGTTTTCTTCAGTACCAAATTTCTCCTGCGAACAGGAGCTGTTAAAAGTTTCTCCAGTGTCGGACTTTGAAAGCTTCTCTCTACAGTGGAGAAAGTCGCTCGTAGGCAAATGTTTCCCATCAGCAGGTCTCAGTGCTGCTGTTGCTTCACCTTCAGACCTCAGACTCACTACAGAAAGGACCAATCAGGAAGTTCAAACGTGTCACTTGCTTTGTCCCATAGAGATGTTTTCCCAACCTTTCACCTACTTCGCACATCCCCCCTCTTTGTTTTTTCCCTTTGTCTCACTCTTTTGGACCCCATGAATGGATGTTAGAAATAGCTTCATTAATTTAAATCAACATGCACTTGACTGTGAAACAGAAAAATTTCATTGAAATGTAAAGCACTTGTTTGTTTTTTTTTTTGTTTTTTTTAAATCAAATCCTGAGGTTTGTTAGTGGTTTAATTTGGGAAATGTATTCTTTTTCCTATCATCTTTGTCCTTTTACCTCAGCTCCTTGACAACTTAATTTCGGTCTGGGGATAATAAAAGTATATCTATCTATCTGTCGGTGTTCAGAGGCCTGTTAGATAAACATACTTCAGTGAGATTTGGAGATAAAGTTGGTGCTTTCGTTCTGACCCACCAGGTCTCTCAGCGAAAGCAGTGACATAACTGTTTGTGAGAAGTAAAATTGGATCAAAGAGAAACTGAAGGTCGCTGGTCACCCAAACCTGAAGGAAGAGGTTTTGAGCTCAGGCTTTTGTTTCTGCTGCTCCCAAAGGTGTCATTTTACCTTTTTGTTCCACTGGCTTTTACTTACTGTACTTTTCTGTGTTTTGTTCCACACACAGATTGTTGATTCAGTTTTACTGGCACTTTGGGAGCTGTGGAAAAGAAAAGAACTGGTATCTTAAATTATCAACAGAAGCCATGATTTTTCTTTTATAACTGACATGGCCTCTGGATATTTTGGGCGTTTGTCCTCGACGCCTCTGTTCCTCCTCATCCTATTAGTTTCTTTCCTGCTCTGTAGTCACCTGGTGTTTGTGTTCAGTGGAAACATCTCGCATGCAGACTGTGTTACCTGCACTTTGCCTTGAATACCGATGTGTTTCTTCTCTCTTGGGGCTGTTGTGATGAAAAACAATGGCAGATGTTCTGCATTCCCTGCAGGCAGATTTCAGACTTTATTTCAGCACAATGAGATAATTTCATGCTAAATTTCCTTTAATATTCTGTACTGTGCTCAATGACATCTTTAGCTTTTTTGTCACCCTGTAAAAGCAGCGAATGTATAAACCTGACTGAAGCCTTGTTGTTTGTTTTGTTTGCCCTAAATGAATGTGACTTTTAAATCTGCACTTTAAAGTGAAGGCTGGTGACCTAATTCCACTGTGAAATGGACAGGACTCATTCTTCTTTGATTGTTTCAGCATTTAAATGACCAAAAAAAAAAAATTGTTGCATTTTCTCTCTTAATTCACCCAAAACTTTTCTTTCCCCCCTCTCTCTCCCTTGTCTTCCAGCTGGTTGAGTCCTGAGCTGCTCCATTTACACCGAGGCGAAGGATTGGAGTTGGCAAAAGTGCTTGGGTGGGTGGACAGATGGAGGGGGGGTCGGGGTAATGGCAGGGGATTCCTTAAGACTTCATAAGTTAAGGATAACTTTGCGGTGCTGTTGGGCTTTTTAGTCATCAGCACATTTCTATTCCCAGTAGATTCGGAGAAGATTTACCTTTCTGTCATATTCCTCATGTTCCCCCCTCAAATAAATCTATTGCATTTTGCTAAATTATAACATTTTGTGAGCATCATGTTTTTTTTTGTTTTTTGTTTTTTAAATGTCCGACTGTGAAATCCACGTTTAAATTAGTTCTGATAAATTTGGATATTGGAGAGGAAGTCTTCATACATGTTTGATTTGTTTTAGTCGAGTGTCAACCCACCATCATGTTACCCATTAATTTGTAAACTGCATTTTTGAAGCCTTGAATTTGTATTGTATAAATTTGGCATCGCCACCTTAATTTTATAGAGGAAACTATATTTGGAGGAGAAGAAGGATTGAGTTTCTCTGTGCTCAGCTTGATTTGTCAGGCAGGTTGCCATTTCTGGTCCAGTCTGTCAATCACACAATAGCTATGCCCTAATGCATACAATATGCTTTATCTTTATTTATCTTTATCTTTATCCAAATGGACCATCATTTAAAGAATGAACATCATGTTGTATTGAAGACTTGAAACTAGAGACTGAGACCATAAACTCATAAGAAAAACATTTACTAAGCTAATAAATCAAGGGAGAAGTAGGGACATTTTCACATAGACTTCAATACAGTCTGACTTCTTTAACAACCAGTGGAGTCGCCCCCTGATGGTCATTAGATAAAGTGCAGGTTTAAAGCTCTTCAGCATTTCTTCACTTTTCAGACCCAGAGTCTACGTCCACTTTTAGAAACTGTCTTTGGTTTTAGTCCAGACGTGACAGATGAGGATGAATCGTCACTTTACTCGTCAGGATAATAATAATAATAATAATAACAGAATATTCTTTATATAAAACCAGAGGGATTACCAACTGGGTAAAAGGGAACAACCTCCTCTAATGGTTGTCTTTATTATTATTATCAGAAACCCTGACACATTTCAGGGGCCAGTAAAAGTTGATGTGAGCAGTTCAGGCCGAGGTTGTGATATCAGACTAAAGTCTGATTTTATTTCAGCAGATTTACATCATCTATGAAAAGAAGCGAAACGCGGGACAAGCTGCAGGACTTTGTTTCGTATTCCCCACAAACGCGTTTAAAGGAAACGAGCTCCGGTTCCCGGAGGAGGGGGGTGGGGCTTCCGTGTTCTGACGTCGTGACGTCACCGGTCGGGGCTTTCCTCCGTGACGTCAGAGGGCGGCGAGGCGGCGGCGGCCGGAGAGAGAGAGAGAGGGAGAGCGCGAGGCTGCGGTGGTTCGTCAGAGTCTCAGTGCTGCGCTCCCGGGGCGCAGGAAGACCAGAGGCCGCCGACAGGAGCCCCGAGAGGAAGAGAGGCGGGCACGGTAACGGAGGTCAAGGTCCGCGGCTCGTAGATATAAGAGCGAGGCAACGCACGGAGGGCACCGGAGGATCGGAGCCGAAGTGGCCGTCGCATCGCATCGCGCCGCGCCGCGTCGCGTCGCATCGCATCGCAGCGCGTCGAAGAAATCCGGTCCTGAGCGGGTAAGTGCCCGGTGCGAACCCGCTGCTGCATCCGCTGTTCGTCGGAGATGTCACGGGTTTGCAGGCTGCTCTCCGTGCCTGTATCACCCGGTCTAAAGCAGACAGGGTCGCTTCAAGGGGAGAGCAGCCGGCTCCCTCCATTAACCCGAGATTAACAGTTTTCCGTGTCATTATTGAGAAGCATGACAGTCACATAGTCTCCATCTGCCAGTCAGGAAGGTCAGCTCAGACCAAAACCACCCAAATTACCATCATAGAGGGCAACAATCCCAGACATGTACATTAATACAGGAGGATACAAGTCCACATCCAGTCACGTATGAAAAATTATTATAGATGCAAAAGCAGAATTCCTCCAGTTTCATTTTCCAAGGATGGCTGAGAGTTAAAATCCTGCCCTGGCTTTCCCTTTAAAACACATTCCTGTCTGCTCTGCCACTCCCTGGTCACTGTTTGGTCTGAGGACATGGTGTATTTGCCTGTAAGGACAGAAAAAGACATATATTACATGTGAATTTGAAAGGAAAGCTGGCAGCGGAAGAAGATGTTATGTTAAAATGTCAGAGGAGGTGCTGTAATGTCAATGAGCCACAGTCAGACCTCACAGGGATATTATATAAAGCTTTCACTTCTTTTTGAGGCCAGTTTTTATGATCGCACTCTTCAGGCTGGAAATGATGTGGTGAATTTTTCCAGCACCATAATGTTGTGGTAGCTGTGGAGAATAGACAAGGTACAAAATTATAGGTTTTTAAACGTATATATATTGTAGCTGTAAAAACACTTACAACACTTGCAATATTATGTAATTGTCTGTGTAAAACTGTATTTATCTAAATAGATAAACATCTGCCAGTGTTGGAAAACCAGTCTGGTCTTGGTTGGCCTCCTATTAAGGAGCTGTGATGTGTTGAAAGTCATCGTAGGGCTCAAGTGTGACGTTTGTGATGGGTGGTCGTTTGTGTCAGTGTCCCCACTTTCATACTGTTGTATAGATATGAAGAAGCGTCCTTGTAATTTATGTTTAAAGTGAATTATTTTGTAGGACAAAGTGAGTTCTTTTTCTCTTCAGGTTTTCCTTTAACCGTGAAGCTGAACAAAGAGTCATTTGTTGTAATGTTTGGACTCTTTGGAAATCACATTAACGTCTTGAGTGACACTGAGTGATGATTTAGTAAATCCACCCGTTTAGCTCTTTCAACATGAAAATAAACAGGGATGTTCTAATTCTACTTTGTCAGGATTTCATATTTACCTAAAATTAATACTCAGTACTTTGTTTTAGTCTTATAAGCCTTAGAAATTTTATTCTATAAACATATAACACAGTTTTCAAGAAGTGAAATTGGCTGAAATGATCAGCTCATATTAGCTTATTACTGATATATAATTACTGACAAACTGTGTATTCATAGTTCGTAGTTATGTTATTTATATTAATGTTGGTCCAGGTTCTTTTTGACTTTCAAATATCAGTATTGGTCCCAAGAGAACCAGCTTGGATCAGTGAGCTCAGAGTATTGGCTGATATTAAGTACATGTTCAATACCAGTTATAGTTTCTGTCTGTAAATTATAAACTTTATTCTCCTCACTGTGTGGAACTGACTGAGATTTGGCTTGTAAATTTAAATATAAATTTGATTTGTTGCTCAAATGTTAAATATATTTTTCTCGTAGTTTTATGAAATTGCATTGTTACTGAGACCATAGAGCTGTTTGTAAAATGCTGCTGTGAGCAGGTTTGGTTAAAACTTCAAATTAGTACAACGCTGTTTGTGTTGGTCTACACATTGTTCCCTTGGGGATTTTTTATTTACCAACCAAAGTCACTGCAACACATGTGGAGCTCACAGGAAGCATCTCAACGAAGATGTTTCAGGAGAGCTGGAGCTCTATGACAATCGCTCCATTGATATTGTCATAAATAACATAAATGACATAAATAAATAGCAAAACAAAGGCTGCAGCAAACATTTATTTCTATTATTAACAAATGCACTGATTATCTTTTTGATTTAGTTCATCAGTCACTTATTTTGTCTGATCAACCGTCCAAAATCCCAAGATATCCAAAGATTTTTAGTTCATAACAAAGGAAAGCATCAAATCTTCATATCTCAGCAGTTGAAACAGTTGATATTTGACACTTTTGCTTAAGAAGAAATATTTGCTGATTAATTTTCTCAAAGTAAAAGCATTTTCCTTGGCTTGTTTTTCCGATTCGAAAAGGTATAAAATGTCAAACATTAAATAAAAGTGACCCCACCCAAATTACATTTTAAAAACACCACATTTTAGCAAGAATGTGTAACAGTCCAACTCTGTGCTCTCTCTCAGTCTTTCCTAGTCAAATGTGACCATTACCTCATCCAGAGGAGGTTTGGGGTCCAATGTCATTACGTGGCTCGGGTTACAGACAATAGCCGGGAATTACATGCTCAGTTGTCAGATACACTGTGTCTGTGTCCGAGCATTGTGTTGCCGTTTCCTCTCTGAAACCTGAACCCTCTCCTCCAGTTTACTACAGTTACACTTCGTCGGCCTAGGCCTCGGTGTGTGTGCGAGTGTGTTAATGTGTGGTGTAAAGGGGCTCAGAGGTTTGCTCTTTGTGCCTGTAGCGCCTGCAGGCCTGACATTAAACATTCAACAACTCAGCAGTATGGTTCCTGAACGCTCCTCTAATTATAGACACTCCCAGCCTGGTTCTCTCCACCTCCACCTTCCAGTGCACTGCTCTTGACTACTGGATGTACTGTGTGTGTGTGTGTGTGTGTGTGTGTGTGTGTGTGTGTGTGTGTGTGTGTGTGTTTGTGGGAGAGAGAGAGGTGTTAATGAGAGTCAGTGGGAAAGAGAGAAAATGCTCAAACACTCCATTTGTGTACCCATCTGCCTCCCACTGCATTTATCCCTTAAGACTATAATGTTTTAAAAGATCTATAAGTCGTTATAATCTTTGCAACAAGCACGGGTTGATTGTGCTTTATTGTTGAGCCGACACAGAGCAACATTTTGAATTTATTTTAAGTCTTTAACACCCAAGATCAATATTCATTCTCCTTTTTTGGTCTCCACCACCTCCGTTAGCTGCTAAATGCTAAACTATGTTCACCAGCTGGTCATTAACTTTGTCTGTCTGCCATGTGTCATCATTGTAACTAGATCCATTGTTAATATAGAAATATTGATTACTATTATTTTATTGCTTTTATAAATGGAATCATGGTCAATATAGTTTGGACAAAGATTTGAAAAAAAAAAAAAAACTCTTTTAATGTCAAAGTGAAAACAGATTTTTACAAAGTAAGTCAATTCATTAGAAATATATAATGAAAAATAAATGATTGCATAAATATTTACCCCACCGTGAAGCATGGTGGCGGCAGCATCATGCTGTGGGGATGCTTGTCCTGGAAGTTAGAGGGTAAAATGGAGGCAGCAAAACAAAGGGAAATCCTGGAGAACAATCTAATTTAGTCTGCAAGAAAACTACAACTTGGGAGAAGATTTATTTTCCAGCGAGACAATGACCCAAAGAATACAGAGAAAGCCACACAGAAATGGTTTAAAGACAAAGTGAATGTTATGGAGAGGCCGAGTCAAAGCCCAGACCTCTGTCCAATAGACAATTTGTGGCTGGACCTGAAAAGTGCTGTTCACACCTGATCCCTGTGCAACCTGAACGAGCTTGGGCAGTTTTGGAAAGAAGAATGGGGTAATATTGCAGTGTCAAGCCTGACTGAGACCTATCCACACAAACTCAGTGCTGTGATTGTGGCCAAAGCTGCATCTACTAAATACTGACTTGAAGGGGGTGAATATTTATGCAATGACTTATTTTTCATTATATATTTTTTTAACTAATTGACATTACTTTGTAAAAATCTGTTTTCACTTTGACATTACAGAGTTTTTTTTTGTACATTTTTGTCCAAAAAGCCAAATTATATTGACCATTATGCCATTTATAAAAGCAATAAAAGGGCAAAACATCCAAGGGGTGAATACTTTTTATAGGCACCGTAATTAGGCCATTTAGTCTGATTATCCACATCTGTACGAAAACCCATGTGTCCTCCTTTTACACCAGAATCAGTTTCAGTCGATGCCCAACCTTACTTCACATTTATATCACAGTTATACTTGAAGCAAATTGAAAGATTGTCTTAAATGACTGTGTATGAACTCAAATTGACTTTTCCTTTAGAGAGAGAGAGAGAGAGAGAGAGAGAGATTGGGTCCTTGTTATCTTCTATGGAAATTCACTGGAAATGCAGCGTCATTTAAGTGGCCATATGGAAATGTGCCAGCTCCATTTCCAAGGCAGAAGTCTGTGTCAACATCATCTGTTGATAACACACCTTCTCAAACACACACACACACACACACACACACACACACACACACACACGCAGTTCTTTTGTTTTGTCTTTGGGAAATGTGATGGTGAGATTTTCAAGTGCTGACAAAGATTTTCTTGTATCTTTTTCTATTCTAAAATCACTTGGCCTTGTCTTTGGGCCAGTAGGAAGAAGAAGTAAAAGTCTTTTTAGCACTTTAGCACGTCTGATTTTTTTGGATTGTTTTCTGGAAATGAGGCTCATGTTACACACACATTCTTGTACTTCTGTCTCTGTGAGGACACCCACTGACAAACGTAGTCCCATTCCCCTAACCCTACCCACCACAACTGAACTCCAACCTATGTCTAATTCTGACCCTAACCCTAAAGCCTTAACCCTAAAACAGGGCTGCCAATAATGTCCTCACTCTGTATGGAAAATTCCCTTGGTCCTCACTTTGTTGCATTTACAGGCACACACACACACACACACACACACACACACACACACACACACACACACACACGCTGATGAGCCAGATTCCTGGGAAGAGCAGGCCACCCTGACAACCAGACATGAGGTTGTCAGGGTGGTAGCTTTTCTGCAGAATAATGCCTCTATTATCCATGATATCACCCTTATGAACTCACACTCATGTGCCAAACTCTAATCACCTTGCTCACAAAATATCAGTGTGTCTTCAAGCATTTTGTGTGGGTTGCTCTGCAGCTCAGAAAGTGTTTTTTGTACTGAAGACGTGTGAAATATTGACAGTAAACAATAGGTACTGTGACAGTAACTTCTGCAGGCTCTTAGTTTCATCCCACTGGTTTACTGTGAGTGTCGATTCTCTCATGGACAAAAGGCAGTGATGAAAGTGAGACAGTGTCATTCCTTTAATGTCTGTGTGCTCGTGAAAGCCTACGCCTTCTCTATATAACCCACAGCGAGTGAAAATCTCATCAGTCAGTCTTTACTGTTGACAGATGTTCCAACAGATGTGGTTGATAGGACTGTTCTTTTTGATGGTGAGATAAAGCTTTGATTGGTGACAGACTCCTCCTCCTCTGGCCAGATGGCTGTGTACGGGACAAACAGTCAAGAAGAAGACACAAGGAAGAAGGTTAGGCTTAACCTAGTGTAATGCCTGGACTGCTTTTACACCCTGGTTCTGTTTGGATTGAACAAATGTTAAATAGTGAGCTTTAGAGCTGCCTGTAGCATCCCCTGTAGCTCCGGTTGTAACCAGCTTCTGGCTGTAACTTCACACTAAAAGATATCAGAGTTGTGTCAAGGTGGAGTTATCTAAATCAAAATGGTGAACTATTCCTTTAAAGACAGTTTTGAGGTGCCAATGAATACAGAACAATGTTTATTTGAATATATTATCCAAAAGGGAAATGGTGATTAATATTAATTTGTTGGAATATTATTACATTCAGATGAGCATTAACACATGTTGAGGGTGAATGTTTCTATCCATTGGTTTTTAGTTTGTTGGTTTTGGTTTGAATGTTGGTTTTGTACAGTTTCTGCTCTGCTGGGAACTATGAAAAAAAACTGTCCCACTTCTGTACGTTTACAACAGACTGAAACATCTCAGTCTGTTGTAAACGTACAGAAATGACGACTGAAAGGATCCTTTAACTCTTCATCCAGCACCATCATCATCATCATGAGGTGAAATGTGCTTTGCCTCATGACCAAATTCCCCCAGCACTAATCATTCCCATCAGCCTCAGCTGTATTTTGCATTTCGTGCTAATTAACAAATGTTGGCGTTGTGTTAGCCATGTCCCTGGATGTTAGCCTTGAACATGAAGGTTTTTTTCTTGCACTTGGGAAAAGTCAAAACGTTCTGTCGAAAATATTCCTAACACAAAGTTCACTTACTTGCTTTTTCTGGGGTTTTCAGCATCTCAAAATGAAGTGAGACAGAAAACTCTCAATTGCTGACAAAGACTGAAAGATGTGGTTGAAACCAATAGCTCATTAGCTTGTTAGTGGACCTTGTTTTTATTCATTTAAGTGTTTTTTGGCAGTTTGTGTCTTTATCGGACTGTTGTACACAGTCAGAAAGAGAAGTGACTGACATGTTTAGAAGTTTCCTCGTGGACATTAGATGAGGCTTATTTTAGCCTTTTATTTCCACTATCACACCACAGTTGGACTGAGCAGGTCTCAGGTGTGAATGTTTTAATGTGTATATATCTATGGGACGCTGAAACAGGCCATGGCCTTTCTGAATTGTTATTCAACATGTTAATTTTTATTAAAAATATCTCTGATTCGTGTGGTGGTGTGATGAAAGCAGCTGTGTGGGAGGAGACTGTGGTGAAGATGCCCAGAACAGCGTGAATCAGCGCTACATGAAGTTGGCACATGGTTCTTTCTGCTCTTAAGTGTCATTATAACCCAGTTAATCAGTTGTGATATTTAATGTGTGATTCAGTCAATCCCTCTGCTCAGTGGAGGTAGCCTTGACTTATGTGTGTGCGTGTCTTCCTGTGCCTCTTCCACTAGAACCGAATGTTCTCACAAAGATATAAAGATCCTTCAAAGTGAGGGCATTTTGCTTGACCTTACTGTTTAAAAGGAACATTTAGTTACTAATAATGTGGCTGTGCAGTTGATCTACCTGCTCCATCGACACTATAACAACCTCAGAGTTGGACAATGCCTAACAACAGAGCAACGGGTGCTTTACTGCCATTTAGGAAGTGCAGCTGATACAATAAAATTTACATGATAACGGGTCACTAGCTTTCATTACCTGCACCAGCCATCAAGATGTGGGTCCCTCTGTAATTACAGCCGGATGCAGAGGATGTCCCCCAATGAAAATCAAGCTTTTAACCTTGTTAACATACAGTATATGGTGTTTTTATTTATTCATTTATTTTTATTTCTTGAGCGAAATAAGCAGTCAGCATCGTGACTGAGTATTTCCAAAATAATCAGTCATTAAATTTAGCATGTTCCTTGTTTGGCTGCGATTTCTGTGTAAAAGCGGAGAGAGCGACATCTTTACATCTGGGTCAGCTCATATAGGTTTTACTTTATCTCTCCGCCTTTTAGCTGATTGTTTCTAATTAGCTCTCAAACCAAAGACACCCCCCGCGCACACACACACACACACACACACACACACACACACGGTCATACACATAATGCATTATTACCTCCTGGTTGAGTAGGGGACCACCTGTTCTGTCCAGAGCCTGCCACCACCCCCCACCCTCGGCTGGCAGATTAGCAGGGTTTCAGTCAGTATCACTACAAACAGGCTAATAGTCTAAGGCTGCAGCTCCTCAGCCCTCTGTGGATCTGCCCATGTACACGGAGTCATCAGTCAGTTCAGATTGCAGGCTTTTAGCTGATGCTCTTATCCGCAGTGATAAGATGCCCTTAAATGCTGAGTGCAACAGCAGCATAATCAGGTTAGTCTGATTTGACTGTTTTATTAAACAATGGAAAGAGAAAGATTGAGATTTCTTTTGTGTAACTGGCCTTTTTAAAGGCAAAACAAATAAAGTTTTTGTTGTTTACGTGTTTAGTTGAGTTATCATGTGAACAAATAAAGGCTCATAAACTGGTTTGCTGAGGCATTTTTTCTGCACTTGGTCAAATATAATGTTTCATGTTAAATCTCTTTTCATTATAGACATGATTAAACACCCCATGTATTGGGGAAGCTGTGTGCTTGTGCGTACCCATGTCGTACACTTTGCATTTGAGATTTTGAGATGATGCCTGAGCACTGGTGAGAGGAGCAAAGTTCAGAGCAGCCCCACAATTTTCCTTAGAATTTACAAAGACATTAAACAGGGCTGAAATTCTTAAGAAACACTGATCTCAGGCCATCTAATACAATGCTTGGCAGAAATACAGAGAAACATTTACCCACAGTGATTTAATTATGTGACTGGGCTGCAGTACATCGCTGAGAGTGGCTCAGAGTGATAAACTCAAAAAGTACTCGAGTTGAGTATTTCTGTTTTATGTAACTTTACTCTACTTGTTCACCACAATCCATTCAATCATCCTTGTTTTGCTGTTACTTGTAACTTTTCAGCTTCTGATTTTACATCTAAAATATGTGATATTGGTTGTACTGTATTGTATATTGGTTGTATTGTACTATATAACTAACCTAAATGCATTTATTTTTCATTTAATAGCTATGTGATGTTTTGTAAGTTGAAATTTGAAACCAGTTCCTGGATTTGTACTGTGGTATTTTGACATTGACTATTGTTATTTAAGTGTAAATACCTGCAAACTATTAGCTAATAGATAAACTGTTTACTTAAACAAAGAGTGAGGCCAGGAAAATATTTCAGGTCTTTAGGCAGATGTTCAAGGCGTTAAGTACCTGTGTGTGTGTGTGTGTGTGTGTGCGTGTGTGTGTGTTGTAGTGTAGATCTTGTGTAGACATGTTAAGGCTTGAAGTGAATCTTCTTGTTGCATAACAGCAATCAGCTGATCACCTGTAACAGGTGATTACTCAGAGGCCTCTGTGTGTGCGCGTACGTGCGTGTGCGTGTGCAGCAATGACCTGCTGGTGGAGCAAACACTAGTTGAATCATCCGGGGTGAACCCTGCCGTCACCCATTGTCAGCTGGGATTGGCTCCAGATGGATAAGTGATATAGATGATGGATGGACGGATGATTGTGTGGTGACCATCGCTTGTTTCTAGAGGCCTGGCTGATGTTGTTTAAAGATATTTAACTCCTGATGATATAAAACAGCCCGTGTCAGTGTGTGTACCTATAGGACGGGTGTACTGAGTGTGTGCAGCCAGTTGCTGCACGTAGGTTGGCCGTGGCCTGCAGGGAGAGATTCAAAGATCCCTAAGTGCTGAGGCTTTGATTCACTGTCTGAAAACAGAGCAGTCTGTCTGAGAAGTGGTGAGAACAGATTACCTGCAGAGCACACCTCTCTCTCTCTCTCTCTCTCTCTCTCTCTCTCTCTCTCTCTCACTCTCACTGAGTATTTAATTTTAACTTCCCACAAAGACACAACATTGAAAGCCGCACTAGTGGCCTCTATAGGCTGAAGTGAATATGACACAGTGTGATACAAATGTGTTGGATGAAATACACAACATACTTATCATTTTGCTTGATTCATACCTTCTGCTCTTTGGTCCTTGTGACATAAGCGCCGTCTTCGGACGCCAACGTGGACGTCACACCAAAAAGTGCGACCATGCAGATTATACAGAGAGCAAGACAAACTTCTACTTTCCTGCAAACAAGGATGGACAATAAAGTTGTTTTTGATTTAACTGCTGTTTTTTTCCACCATACCAAACCGCTGATTGCAGTTAAATACACTCACCTGCTACAGATGGCAAAAATAAAAAGCAGCGGCCATCTTTGTTATGAGAACCAGGGCTGAGAGCTGGAGCCAGAAAGACTATCTGTGCTTCGTGGGAATAAAAAAAAAAACCCAGACACTTCTGACCACTTTACTGACGCTGACAACCTGCGTGTGTGAAGTCAACGGTTTAATCTTGATCTGTGTGAACTGTTTGGCTGCTTGATGTTTATCTACAAAGAGCAACACTTGTAGATGTACGCGGACGTTTCCTCTGAGTCTGAAGAACGGTGAGACTGGAGAAAAAAAGTTTTTGGATGAAGCTGGCTGTTTGTTTCTGTGTGTGTGTGTGTGTGTGTGTGTGTGTGTGTGTGTGTGTGTGGTTTGGCAGATGGATCTGAACAGCCTGAGAACTTCACAATCTGGACTTGATTTGTTATCAACACACTCACACACACTTGTTCCACACTTGTCCTCCTACTCCACTGCTGCTCAATTCAACGCACACACACACACACACAAAGCTTTCTGTTGTTGTGAGGACAGTCTTTGACAAAACACTTTTACCTAAACATAAACATAAACTTAATTCCAACCTTTAAATCAAACCTTAACCCCGTAATAGTGAGGAGCAGGCAAACAAAAATCCACACCACCATAGTGAACCCCACACACACACACACACACACACACACATCTTTATCCTTATTCAGTCATCATTGCATGTGTTGCACCTTTAGAGAATCAAGAACCAGTCTGACTCTAAAGATTTCAACACGTATCGTTTGATCACAGTTTTACACTTGATGTTATATCATCACTCATCGGTTCGTGAGCTGCCAACACGTTTACTCATGTAGCTGTTTTCACGTCATCTTCAAAGGGCTTTAAAGTAATCAAACAGCTTTGCGTTTCTTCGTGGTGGTTTTATGGTTTTGGTCTTATTTTGGTCTTATTTTTGCATCTTTTGGTGAAATTGTGTGTATTTTCCCTGAAATCAAAGATTTTACAACAAGAAATGTTAATCTTTTCACACAGAGGCTCTGTTTGGGCCACCAGAGTTCAGTCAGTTTGTTATTAAATACACCTGAACTTTTCCTGCAATGACAGGTCCTCGGTGCAAAAAGCCACTGACATAAAGTCAAAGGAACAAAAACCTGTACCTGCTCAAGTGTGTTGTGTTTGCGTCCATCCAGGCTGCTCGACAACATTAGTGAAAGTGGAACAGAAGTGAGTCTTCAGTTAGAAATGGGGGAAGGAGAAGAAGGAAATCTTTGTCAGCAAAAAAAATAAACACAAAAGAAGTGTGTGTGTGTGTTGTCATCAGAGATATCTGTTAAAGACAAAGATTCGTTTCTTCATCAGGCTGTTGAGCAACTTATTACAAAAACTCATTACAGAGTTGACACACAATGGATAAAGAAACCAGTTTGGTTTCGGTACCAGGGACATCAGATGTGCTTCCCGTTGGGGCGAATGTAAACTGCACAGTTGTTTACTGTGTGTGTACAAGTGTGTGTGGGTATATTTACTGTACTTAGAAACTGAAGTCTTTTTGTACACTTACACATGTCGATGATGACCCCGTTTGACCCTGAGCAGACGGTGAGTGATGTGCTGCCATGGTTACCGTTAAAGGATGTGTACATCACTATTTTAATTTAGACTATACTTTGTTTTATTTGTAAATGTAAATGAGTCTATTATAGCAATATGTGTGTAATTGTATAATAACACAAAATCTGTGCGTATAGTTCTTGCCACACATGTTGGTCCCCCAATGTCAATAATATAATAATATAATAATGTGATTTAAGTGTGTGTGTCCCTACGTGCACTTCCACTGGACCCCTGCTGTGAAGTGGGTCTCCAGCCCTTATATCTCCCCTTTTGTCTTTGTGCTCAGTCGGAGACGAGAGCAGTGTCGTTCAGTTCAGCTGCAAGTGCATTCACGTGTTGTTTTGTCTAATTTGTGTAGTCTATTTTTCATCTTTTACCAGAGGGTTGTGTATTTTTTTTTCCTTCTTTTGTCAGGTATGTTTTATGTGCTTTTAATGTATTGTACATGTGCTCCGTAAGAGAGGAGAGAATAAATGGAGATCACTTCCACCGAGATGTTGGTGTGAACTCACCTTAAACACAACGCATGACGTTAGCCAGTTACATAAACACCTGCAAAACTAATGACATTGTAGTGTAGGTGTAAGTAGCACGTTAGCAGGTTGACTCACTGAAGTGAGATGGTGAGACACCACTGTGATGAGGTGCAGTCTCACAGACCATGGCTGTGAGGCTAGTAGTAAACACTATGACACTACTTTTTCACTTGTTTCTTACCCACAAAGATATTAAAATAATTTTTTTTTAGCCTGTTGTTGCAGCCTGAGCTCTCCAACAATTTAATGATAGCTGGATTTTACGTTATTACATAAATAAAAAATGACATTGTGGACATATAAATCACAAACTGAAAGCAGCATCTATTATTAGTTAGTTAGTCTTTTACTTGGTCTCTCTCTCTCTCTCTCTCTCTCTCTCTCTCTCTCTCTCTCTCTCTCGTGTTAAAAGCTGCAGTTCCTCAAATGACCACTAGAGTCTGGCTCCAACAGTGAGTCAGTCCCCATAGACTCACATGTTAAAATGTCCAACTTTACAGCAGAAATAAACATGTTTACAACCGTGTAGATAAAAAGTTTTGGTCTCTGGCTAATTTCCTCCTTCAAATTAAAATTTTTATACAGTGGATCAGTTTAAATTTGATCAAGGCTTAAAGCTCTGAATAACTGTGGGTGTGGCCTCTCAGAGTAACAGGTTTTCGGGAGTTTAGCGGGAGTTAGGCGGAGTCGGGAACTACCAGGGTAGCGACAAAACCCATGGGTTGAGAAATTTACAGTTTTACAGCAGCAAAGTGGACATCCAAAAAAAAAGGAACTTTAAAATATCAATATCAAATACCTAAACTAATTAATGATATTAAACTAAATATAGATAAAAGATAATAATAATAATAATAAATGTAGATTTATATATTTACTAAAAATACAAAATAGCAGTAAATGTTTGCTACAGGCCTTTATTCTCATTGACTGTGGCCATTTCTTCCACACTGTGACTACTTTGTACTGTAGTGAAGTATTGGTTCAGCTCTCCTTGTTGTTGTTGTCTACGAAGCTTTTACAATGTAAATCCAAATAAAATAAAAGTCTGTAATCAGTTTAGTGGGTTCTGGGCTCTGTTTTGCGTTTGACCAGGAAATGATAACAGACTCAGGCTGCCTCTGTCGGCCTGCTGCTCAGTGACCGGTCAGCTAATCTGTCGGTGACGTGAATCCAGCCTCACACAGACACACAGGTTAAAATCTCCTGGTCTGACGTTCACTGGGTCAGCGTTTCTGTGTGTGTGTGTGTTTACGTACATACATAATTATCAGTTTTCACTTTTGTTTGTTCATCCAGAATTGTGTGTGTGTGTGTGTACAGCTATGAACATGTCTTTGTATGTGTGTTTCTGCTCCTGTCTGTTTTCATTGTATGTGTCTGACTGTGTGTGTTTTGCATTTGTTAATGTGTGTGTGTGTATATATATATGTGTTAATGCTTGCATACTTGTATGTGTGCACAAAGCGTGTGTGTGTGTGTGTTTTTGCTCTATGACTTTCAGAGTGCATGTGTTCGCTTAAAGGTTTAAACGTGTGTGTGTATTTGTGTGTATTTGTGTGTCTGTGTGTGGTGACGCTCACCCATAGTGAGCGTCGCCATGGTAACGGCACTAGCAGCGCAGTGTGAAGTGGAAGAAGAGCTCGCAGTGCTCAGTGTGATGGCAAGAGACAGAGACCGGTTTCACACGATTTCACGATTGGTCAGACTGGATGATGATGTCACATATTTAACCAATGATTTAATGTGTCTCTTGTTGCAATTTTGTGCGATTGAACCCTTTAATTGTGGCCACTCAACATATACACAACCGTATGTCGTGTGTGACATTTCCTGCATAAACGGGTGTGTCTGTGTATTTAAATGTAATTAGCACAGATAGATAATCAGCCCAGGGCCACAAGAGTTAAGGATCAGATCAAAACCCAAAGCAGAGGCAGAGAGAGGCAGAGAGCAGGGGAAACGAGAGAGGTGTGTGTCATACTGAGCATGCTCTTTGTGCTAACTTCCTGCTCTCTTCTTCCTGACAGAAAGGACCTTTCAGAGAGGCCGGTGTTCAGCAAGAGAGAGGAAGACGAGCAGAGGAGAGGCTCTGAAGACAGCTGGAGAAAATTACATCCAAACTGAGGGATTATTTCAACATTCAGACTCCACTCTGCTCTGTGGATTTTCTGTTACTGTTCTTTTTTATACCCAGCTCTGTTTTTAAGAAAGCGACTCATTCATTGAAACAGAAATTAATCTTTGTGTTTGACAAAGAGAATCTTGAATCTCTGACCTCACCATCTGCCCGGGAGATGAAAGACTAGGTACTTTTTCTTCTTTGTGAATCGTTTGGCTGCCAGGTTCGAGAGAGACTCTGAAGGGAATTTTTTTTTTTCTTCCACTTTCAACTTGCGCAGTTGCTTTTATTTTTTGCGTTTGCCTCTCTGTTATCTCACGGTGTCTTTTCCTGATAACGTTTTGCGTCTGATAAAAGGAAGAGAAGGACATGACAGACTGAGGTTTCTCGGCCAGGATCCCAAAAAGCATTTCAATTCCAGTTTGGATTTCACAAGGGGACAGATCCTCCTTTGTTTGTGTTTGAGTGTGTGTAGCTCACTGTCCCTCTGCAATACATTAACGTGTATCAGGGGACAATAACCGGCCCTGTGTGTCTCTTCTGGGAAAATGGGATCAGAAAAGGACTCAGAGTCGCCTCACTCCTCGGTGAGTGGCGTCCCCAACCCTAAGTGCCGTGCGGCAGGCAAACGCCAGGGTCGCATCTCCTTCCACAGCCTTTTCCACAGTAAGCGGGGCTCTCGGGGCACCAGGGGCCCCAAAGGAGCTGCGGCCACCCCTTTATCCCATCATCACCAACATCACCACACACAACAACAGCTCCTGCCTTCCGCCTTGAGCTCAGCGCCCGCCGCAACCTCTGCTACTACGCCCACAACTACAACCACCACAGCCGCTACGACCCCCCAGGATGCTGCCTCTAGTACCCCATCAAAGCCACTCTCCTCCAGCCAGCCTTCCCTGGGTGGAGCCCCTTCCTCTGGGGAGGCCAACCTCCTGGAGTGCCCCCTGTGCCTAGTGTGCCAGCCCGCAGACCAGCTCCCCGAGCTGCTGGGGTGCAGCCACCGCTCCTGCCTCTGCTGCCTGCGCCAGTACCTCCGCATCGAAATCACAGAGAGCCGAGTCCAGCTCAGCTGCCCTGAGTGTGCCGAGAGACTGGCCCCCCGGCAGGTGGCGGACATCTTGGATGATGCGGCCCTCCTGGAGAAGTATGAGGAGTTCCTGCTGCGAAGGTGCCTCGCCTCCGATCCAGACTGCCGATGGTGCCCAGCACCTGACTGCGGGTAAGAAACTGTCTGTTGTGTTTATCGAAGGTCCTCCGGCTCATTGGTGCCTGTTTTAGCTGTGGTTTGTAGTTTCCATCTCACTATGACAAGTGTGTTTTATATTCTATTGATTATTTCTGTGATTAATTAGTTGAGTTCAGTGCAAATGCCATAAAATTCACATCTCAAACTAATAGATATTTGAGTTACAATGAAATAAAAACATGGAAAAGCAAAAACTGTCTAAATTTGAATCAGAATATTTGCTTGACTAATGAAATAGGCAATTATTGATCCATCTACTTATGGTTTTGGCAACAACTCAGTGAACTGTGTGAGTTGCGTCATTCATTCATCCAGCCTTCATAGGAAAAAAGATTTTATGGTTAGAGTTGCGATAAGAAAAAAACAGGTCATGTGGATTATGATTTACAGACATGTTCGGTTTAACTATGAAGTTATTGGTTTCAGGCTCTTCTGTGGAAGTTTCAACTTTGTTTGTTTCTATCTTCCTGTTTCTCTGGTGTGAAGTTATCTCTTTTGAGATTCAGCTTCCTCACTTTGTTTGTCACGGATCTTAAATGTACAAAGAAATTGTCAAATTAAAAAAAACCTAAACAAAACAGAAACTAAACTGCTATGACTGAGACAAAAAGGTGAAAAGGTAGTAAAACCAGAAGTATCACTTCATTATCAATGAGTGACAGGAGTGTCACAGGAAGTCATTTCTTATCTGTTCAAGAATTTATTGGCATTTAAGATAAGTTTCTCAGTGGCTGGCTCCATAAACAAAATGAGGCTTTATTAGGATCAAAATGGGAGCAGTGACTGTTCAACATCTGGTCATGACTGAACAAGTTGTTGGACAAGATGTCATGTTTCACTGAGATTATGAAAAAATGAGGGCTGGTTATATCATTATTAACCTGCCAATAGCTGTAAAGTCATTGTCTCCACTGGTCTTTTCTCTCAGTCTCTCTTTCACCCTCTTTTTCCCTCTCTGACAAACCAAATCCTCCCCTCAGTTGCCATGAGGTTATTTCCACACTTTTTCTGCTGTAATTGCCTTGATTTTTGGATGAATATTCCCCCAGAATCCACATAAACGACTGTATTTCTCTGCCTGGGTTTAAAAGACAAGAAGCAGAGCTAGTTAGACAAACGCGGGCAGAGGAAGTTGAATTTGAAAGTGGCAGAGAGAGACTGTAACTGGGTTAGAGAGCTGCGAGCTCAGGCCCGTGGTCGGAGCAGGGGAGAGTCAGAAGGGTTTGGAGGCAGAGGAGCTCTCGTCTGGTTTTTGGAACAAATGAGAGGCGTTCGTTTCATCATAGAAAGCAAGTGTGATTCATTGTGTTTGTGTTTCGGTGTGTGTGTGTGTACGTGTGGGAAGAGAAATGCAGATATTCAGTGATATTTTTCTACTGTGGTTTCATACAGTAATACTAAAGCTGTCACAGGGAAAGGCCTGAGTGTCTGTGTGGTCTCTGAATAAATCTGCCTGTATGTTCCTACATATACACATGTGCTGGTTGTGGTTGTTTCTGTTTCCCTTGAACCTTCTGCGTAGAATGTATTTTAGAGAGTTTACATCTCGTAAACACTTGTTGGAACAACCAACAGGTCTGTGGGGTGTGGAAATTTTTTTTTTTTGTCTTGATGGTGGTGCTGGTGCTGAAAGTTGGAGAAAATGGATGAAATTTAAATAAATTTGAAGTATTTTATTCATTCCTCAGGGGTGAGCGAATTTGCAAATATAAATACACATAAACCATTCATTTACTCACATTAAACATTTCCTTTACACACTTAAAAGCAGCACAGCATTGTTAGAAAGAGTTAAAATACAGAAGAATTAATGTTGGCCAGTCCATAGTTGGAAAGTCTGTGAGGTGAATAAAATGGGATAGGTTCATCTTCTGGAGCACTTTAATGTGAGACTGTATTAATTATGAAATAACAATAATAATAATAATGATAGTCCTTATTTACAGTGCACTTTTCTAAACCCCTGTGCTTTACAAAGCTGCAATAAAACAGCAAATAAAACAGAGGTTGCAAAAAGCAACAGAGTTAAAACAGATCAGAAATACAGTTTAAAAGAAAAAAGTTAAAGTCATACATAAGTACAATCTGCATCTTTTAAATGAAAAGTTGAATTCACAAGCAACAAACACACTAACACTCTTTCACATTTCAGTACACTCAGTTTTTTTTTACTGCTACATCCTTATTTGGTCCAGTAAAACCAGAGCAATGTGGTGGTTATTGTTAGCTAATGTGAGGAATCCTTAGACTAAACTTTTAGGAGCAAATATTTCAAATATGTAGCAGATAAATATTTCAAAGGTTTTCTGTGAAAATGTGAAAAAAAGAAGTCAACATAGCTCAGAGTCACATGTCTGTTTCAGTATCCTGGCAGTTACCCTGGATATTTGCTATGTTGAAGTAGAGATTTTGGCCTCATGACTGCCTTAAAGGAACAACCAGGGGGGTTGCAATATTATTAGGGTTCATCCTCTGGTGATTCTTCACAACCAGCCAAATTCATGGAAATCTGGCCTGTGGTTCCTGTGATATTTAGTTGTGGACTTAAGTGTTAAAAGGAAAACTTTGACTCTATCGACTTTATCAAGGTCAAGTCTGTGGCCCTCAGATGTTGAACCCTAATGATTCATCCGCTCTGTTATCCTTGAATGTGTGTGAACCATGAATATCCATTACAAGGTTTCAGGTCAATTCATGAATAAACTAAAAGCTTTAGTCTCTGTGTCTGACTAATCAGGTTTGGTGCTTTCATTATTTGTATTCGGTGTCCATAAAACATTATGGTCCAACATCTGGGAACTCAAATTATCATTTTTGATGGATTTTGTTGTGGAAAAAAGAGCAAAGCTTTGACTTGATAATGATGTCAAATGAAAAGTACAAATTCCTTTACTCTCTGGAGACAATTAACCACAACCGATTTTATGAATTGCTTTGACCTCTTTCTTCTGAGGAATATTTCACACTGTGTAACTGTAAATTTAATCTGGTTGGGAGTTTTCACTCTTTGTGATGTGTCAGACACTGATTCACTGAGCGTTGAGTAACACTTAACATGCATGACTGTTTCTGTATTTCCTTGTTCCAAGTGCGACTATGTGTTTCGCCAAAAACTGAGCCTGAACATAAATCAATATAAGAGAAGAGTGTAATCCTCTTTATTATCAATATCGTTTAGGTTAGGCTCCTATATGTACAGTAGGAGTATTACCTATTGCATTCAGGCCAGACCTCATTGATAAAAGTAAGGATTTTAGGTTTAGGGTTGGCTTGAAAAATAGTGATGTGAAAAGTGAAAAATGGAAGTCAATACAATTTCATGATTTAAAAACAAAAAAACAAAACAAACAAACTGTGTTTGCATCAGCAGTATCAGGATGACGAGGTCAACTGGTGACCTACATGGGACAATTCTCCATCTGACGGCAGCAGTGAGTCAGTCCTCCTTTTGAATCAGACTAGTTGAATAAATCCAAATCATTATTCACCGCAAACAGCCGGGGCTGGACACAGTCTGCTGTCACTGGAGAGCAGGCTTCCACAGAAACAGTGAATAAGTGTGAATTTCTTCAGTATCACTGAGAGCAGAGTGTTTATAGTTGAGAATGGGCACAAAATGAATGTGTGTGTTTTGCATCTCAACCCACTTGTGGTAAAGTTATGTAAATGTGACCTGTTTTTTTGCGTCTTTTTTTTTTTTTTTTTTAGGATATCCAGTAGACAATCTAGGTGACAAGGGAAACCATGTGTAAACACATAAACAGTGTAAATTCTAAATGTAATGGTTGTCTATTTATTATTCATCAGTACTCTGAATAAAAAACATAACATTACACAAAATAAAACTGGATGATTGCAGTTAACCAACATCTCAGGAGCCTGTAGACACCAAAACTGAGCTGGAGACATCACAGCGAATTAATTATAATGTGGCTTTGTAGCAGCTTTAAGTGTAAATAGGAAACTGTTTGATAACATGTTCAGAGTTGTATCAGTGCTGTGTTCACAGCTTTTCCCCCCAAGTGAATAAAAAATAAGTTAATGCTGCTTTAAAGTCTGTCTGCAGGGAAGCTTTCTTCATGATGCCGAGGTTTTATGATGTATAGACATATTTAGTAATAACTGTACTTTTAATCGACCATTTAGGGACAAGTATTGCAAATTAGCTAAGGCCATAAATGCTGTGGTATGTGGCAATGGTTCATGCTATGTACTTGGTCCTATACAAGGAAAGATTAAATGAATGATAATGACAATATATCATAATATATCCTGCATTTTATTTTATTTTATAAATAATAATACAGCAGGAAATAACTATTGTCTACATGAAGATATAGTGGAGTCATGGCATCCTGATCAGTGTTGTACTCTCATTAATTCCTCATTAATTTGAAACAATAACATCATGGAATAGTGTTGTTGTTTCCCGAGCTGTGTAATTTCTTAAAAACTAAATCCACAGACTTTTTCTCGTGGATCTCGTGGATCTCGTGGATCTCGTGGATCGATCTCCTCGCTGTCACATCGCAGCTGTTCACCTCTGTACTCCGTCCTGGTTCGGCCAATAGTGTCTGAGTCTGTGAGAGTGTCAGACCTGAGCATCCAGTGAGAACAAAGAGTGGCCCTCTGCCGTCTCCTCTGGCTGTCAGTTGCTATGGTGACTATCGATGTGACATAGAGGCGAGCGTTGCCAGGGGTAACAGGAGTGGCGACTTAATTAAATGGATCAATACATACTCACTGGACTTGCTGTACATGTGTGTACATCATTGTTCCTAATTTTGGGCTTTTGTTGTTGACCAAGATGCGACACTCATGTTTTTCATGTGTTCTTTCTTGTGTGAGAGTGAGTCAGACTGAAGCACATTCAGTACATCCTGGAGTTAAATACAGCTTGCTATTAGTCTGCATCTGTGTGTGAGTGTGTGTCGTAACGTAGCGTTTACAGGCACAGCAGGTTTCCCAGGTGGCTGAACTGTCTGAGCACGTTTCCTCTCAACACACAGCACGTCAGCGCTCATAAAACTCCTCCGCCTCTCATCTCTCTGGTTTCCAGCCTCTGTCTTGTTGTGTTTTATATTTACATCTCGGCTCTTGATCTCCCATGAAGCTCTTACCTTTCCTGCATCTACTTTTGTTTCCTCTCTCTCTCTCCCTCCCCTCTCTCTCTCTCTCTCTCTCTCTCTCTCTCTCTCTCTCTCTCTCTCTGTCTCTCTTGAAAGTATTCAGACCAATTTGCTCCCCTGTGTTACAATCAAGTAGTCGTGAGACAGAGTTGACAGGGGACTCTCTCCCCTTTAAAAGCTGTGGTGGCAACCTGTGCTCTGCTCCACAACAAGTCCCAAATTAGCCAGAAGAGCATCACTCTGTTTTTCCAAGTTGTTTGTGTCCATGCCAGTGGCAATGTCACACAGACTGTTGTGTAACTTTGTGCAGACATTCGTGGCACTGAGAGGACGAATCCAAATGACATTGTGGTCACGAGTGATGCCGTGATATACATCAAATACTTGTCGCCTGCAATCCTCAAACACAAATTCCTGTGGCGCCCTGAGGGCAGAGTGGTTGGGATGTAGTGAACCCTGAGCAGGACATTCCCAGTTCAACTCCCGGGACCTTTGATGCATGTTTCTCTTCCACATTTCCTGTCCAAACGAAGGCATAGAAAAATGACCCCAAACACAAATCATTCAGTCATTGAAAATGCTAGTATTAAGTAAAGTATTAACCATAAACAGTTATCAGTTACACTCAACATGATGCAAAAGGGGCTTTTCACACAGAGGTCACAGCAAGATTGGAGGCAGGGAAGTGGTTAACAAGTTGTCTTGTGAGGCACTGGTGCATTATTCATTTGACAGTCTGCTGTTCTGTTTCTGTTTAGGAGAGCTCACAGCAGAGCGCTGATGTAGCAGAAAACACAGCAAAACTGACATCTCTGTGTTTTTGTGTCCTTCACTGGAATTGAGAGTTTTTCAGTCCATTTAGTGACAGTTTGACCTTTGATTGAAAACATAGTGATTTTTACTTTATAAAGAACCATATCTACATTTTGTTTTAAGACAGAAGTGATGTCCTCGCAGGGTGAAGTGTCTCTCCAGGGATGTCACTTTGTGTCTCATCTTGCAGACTCTTGTCTCCTCTGATATCCTTGAATTTATCCGGTTCTGAGGACCGCCCTGTCCCGCTGTTCGAAGAGGTGGTAATGAGCGACATGTTGGGGCCACCACGTTGGAGGCGTGCCAAACAAGTTTTTCACATTATCATGTCCCCCACACTCTTATTCCTTCTAATAGAGTAACTTGGAAACACGACTAATGTGCTGAAAACTGGCAGCAGCTTTGTTTTGTCAGGGTAGAATAAAGGCAAAAACAAAAGGTTCAGCTCCCTGCCTGCTTTTATTATCACTCCTCCAGCATGTTTTCTCCCACTTAGCTTGGCAACAATATTTCATGACAGGCCTCCTTTTGTGATTTCTCCAGTGATTGACAACCTCTTATATCCCAGCTTTGCTTCCTCTCTTCAGTTTCCTTCTTGTTCTTTCATTGTTCCAAAATGCCACCATTTTTGCCATTTTTGCCACTTTTACCAGTATTTGCTTTTGCTTTTAAAATGAGCCAGCTGAACTTAATTTGCACAAAAATGGAAAGGTTAGTCTTTGATGTCTTCACTTTCAGGTTGTCACATCTACCATAGAAATTGCAAATGGACAAATTGTGCAATCGTATAGTGAACATTGGCTGAGTCAGTCCATCCATTATCTATACCACTTATCCGTGCAGGGTTTTAATTCAGAGTTACCAATGAACCTGCATGTCTTTGTGTCTATGGAGGGAACAGTTTAAAATTCATACTCTAATCCTACTGAGTATCATTTATAAGTTCATATTAAGGAAGCACAAGATGTAAATTTGACCCCTTTAACCTACTGACCTCAGCCCCTTATATGTATTCTTTATATAAAATGGTAATTCACCCCTGGAGTAATACAGAGAGCTGCTGGAAGTCAAATTAAATAAAAAATGAGAGGAAATAGGTGATTACCAAGGAGAGGTTTACAAATAGATGGATTTTGAAACACTACGGAAGTTAAGATGCTTTGAGTCACATCTGTTCATTAGCTGGATGGAACAAGGGATTTCTTTTGTTGTGGTGCAGTATATTTTAAGATTTCAGCTCTTTTCTATTGATGAACTTCCTCAGAATCACTCCATCACAGTTTTACTCAGCTCATCCTTCCTCTTGTAAAATCCATACTGATTGACCTCATCCTGTCTCTCTCTCCTTCTCTCTCAATGTTGTTACCAAGTGATTGTTCCAATGATCAAATCCTCCCTCCCTCCTCTCAGTCTATACAGAGCTCTCATATGCCTTTTAGTGGCCATATTGGAGATCGTCTCCACTTGGAAACTCTGCTTGGGTTTAGCTTTGGGATTTCTGAAGTTACACCCTAGTTAGGCAATGTGTTGCCAAACAGGCTGGTTTTGGGATTGAATATTTCACTCATCGTCATCTTAATGCAGTTTCAGGGAAGTGCTGGAACGAGCAGATACAGAGTATCAACTGTCTGAGGGAAATGAGGTTTAAACCACCAAAGAAGAGCAGAAAGAAAGAAAACTTTGATAAATAAGAACCAGGCTCTTATTCCTCTGCCAAGAAGTAAGAAACACTTTACCTTTGGTTTGAGTGAAAAAATGGTTGGTTTCTTCGGTTCTTCCCAGTTTTCGTGCTGTGCAGGTACTGTGAAATCAACTTGATGAAGTTCACAAGCTGAGTGGCTGCCCACAGTTTTAGATGTGGCAGTTGTTCAGACTCAGAAATGAGGAGCAGCCAGTTTCCAATCAGCAGCACAAACAGCGCTTACATATTTCACAGAATTTCATTTGCTCCGAGCTTTAATTTGCTGCAGGTTTGTCAGTCATTGCCCCATAAAAATCAACAACTGTTGTCTTTTTCCCTCCGTCAGTTACGTAATCATTGAACTCTCCTCTCCCTCGCTGTCACTTTTGCTCAGGTTTGCCGTCATTGCCTCGGGCTGTGCCAGCTGCCCCAGGTTGGTTTGTCGCAGAGAGGGCTGCGGTGCTGAGTTCTGCTACCACTGCAAACAGGCCTGGCACCCCAACCAGACCTGCGACTCTGCCCGTCAACAGAGGGCACAATCCCTGCACACCCACAGCAACCACTCCCCCAGCTACACGCAGGAGCAGGGGCCCGGTAAGAACCTGCAAAACACAAACACACTGACTCTCAGCCTCTGTGGAGGGTGACACAGACACCACAGTTTCACACCAACACACACTGTGCAGATGTGTGTGCAGATATAATCAGACAAAAAATCTCCCCAAGTGTTTCTGCCCTGAAAATATATTTCACACCTCTGCAAGCTTGACGTGTCTCAGTGTCTGTCAGTCAGCCTGTATCACTTGTCGAGCTCTGCTGTCAGAACGCTGAGTCAAATTTGTCTCTTGTCTGTTCTATCAGCTCCCTGGCGTTTCCTCCCTTGGGGGGAACCGAACCATGTTCAATCATGCGTGACACACTATTTATATCACAGCATCTCCACATGATAGTTTTATGACTGCAGCACTGTGCATCCTGTCATGTAATGTTTTTAAAATGTCACCGTAACATGACTTATTCTAAACTCTCAGTTGGTCAGATTCTCGAGGACATGTTGAATCTGCACAGTGGGATTTTAGTCGTCTTAGTAAGAAATCGTCTACAACCACAGAAAACAGTATAAAAAGCTCAGCTCTGTTGGTGCAAATTACATTTATAACATGTAAAGACAGTGTGCTTTTTTTTTTTTAGCTGCTTTTGAATTGTGTTTTAGCAACGATATAAATAATCCGATAGATTTGACTGTAAAAGTTCCTCCCAGCTCTTTTCTGTCATTTTAAAACATATAAAAGCAGAAACATATTTGGGAAATTTGGGGAACTGGGTTCTGGTAAAGATTATTGTTAAATAGAGGTAATAAAGAACATCTCTTGACTCTTGCGGTGCATAGTTTAGATATTTGTGAACTGCTCTGTGCTTCTAGAGCAGGACAAGAAGAGAAAAATAACGCTGAGCTCAGGACGGAGAGATTTTACCAATCTGACTCAAAATAGTAAATACAAAGTATTTTTCCCACCTTTCCCACATATATGAATTAATACTGAAAGAAACTGAAAGAAATTATTCTTAGATAAAAGGTCACAGTCTGAGTTTTTTTTTTTTGTTTTTTTTTTCACAAAGTTGCAGAAAACTCACAGTAACTTTAATTTGGTTTATCAGTTGATAAAATCTTACAGGACATGTAGTGGTGCCTATGAAATAATATAACAATTTATGCTTCATTAAAATGCAGGTTTGTCTTATATTGTTTTTTTTTTTCATCTTCCCTTGAATGAATAGTTGTTATTTTGTAAAATATGCTGTTTTGTTTGATCGTTACTGGCGTCACGATGTTCATTAAACATGAAGCTACAGCCAGGAGATGCTCCACTTAGCTTAGCACGAAGACTGGTAACAGGGGGAAACAGACAGAAGTCTTGTTGTGGTGATGATAGATGCAAAACACTTAATAACACACTTTAGATATGCGTGCCTGTGCATGCCAACACTCTTTAATTTGTGTGTGCCTTAAATCGCATTTTGATTAAAGATCTATGAAGTAAATCCCTCCAGCTGTCCTTAGTCATTCTTTGCTCTCTGTCTCGTCTTAATTCACCACTTCCAGTCTGTCGCTCTCTGCCAAGCATTCAGAAGAACTGACAACAACCCAGACGACCAAAACTGACTCATAAAAAAATCCAGGCCGCTCCCTCTCTGTCTATCTGCCTGTCTGCCTGTCTGTCTATCTGCCTGTCTGCCTGTCTGCCTGCCTGCCTGTCTGCCTGCCTGTCTGCCTGCCTGCTCTGAACCTGCTGCTTAGTCAACTGGATACAGATCCACAGAGACAGAGAGGAGACGACTCGGCATGGAGAGGTGGAGAGGTGGAGAGAGGCGGGAAAAAGAGAGGAGAGGAAGAAAGACAAGAGAGAGTCGTGTCAGCAGAATATAGAGTACACAAACAATAACAGCTACTCCTACACGCACAGACAGACAGCAACCACTTCAAGAGCCTCTTCAAGTTAAAATGCCAAAATGCCCTTTAAAGAGCAGAGAGCATTCCCAGCAATCAGAGTTTAAACCATTTTTGGGTTTTTTTTTGGCTTCTTGGCTTCTTTCTTTCCCTTAAATTTCATTAGAGGACAAAGTGCTGCAATTGTTCAATCCATTACTCTAATGAGGTTTGATTTTGTTGCCAACAGGAGGGAAAACAACTAAATGGACCTATTGTAGTAGAGTTCAGTTTTTCTTACATTGGAACAATTGAAACATTTTTTTGGGCTTAATTTTATATTTTCAATGACATGTTTTGATTTGGTTTTTTTTTTTTACTTTGAAGCACACGTAACACTTTTGACTGTATTTTGCACAGGAAAACACACAGATTATAATTTTAACCAGGCAAAGAAATTAACTGAGATGATGTAAAGACTCACTCTCTGATTTTGATGTAGTGAGTGTTAAAACTAAAGTAAAAATTTTGTCCTGAGTCAAGTGCTAAACTCGTCTTCTCTCTGTCTGCAGCTGATGACATCAAGCCCTGTCCTCGCTGTGGCGCCTACATCATCAAGATGAACGACGGGAGCTGCAATCACATGACCTGTGCCGTCTGTGGCTGTGAGTTCTGCTGGCTCTGCATGAAGGAGATCTCCGACCTGCACTACCTCAGGTACTAAAATATCTCTTTTCAGTCTAGTCTTTTTAGATCTGATGCTGGACAGACTGGAAAACCAGCCTCTTTGGGAGACAGCGGACCAGCATTATATGGGGTTCCCCAAGGCACGATCCTTGAACCTCTTCTGTTTAACACTTACATGCTCCCATTAAGCCACGTTATAAAAACAATATTGTAATTATGCAGATGACACTTTACCTTTCTCTGTGACTACACTCCCTGTGATTCTGATAAATGATTGGATGTGTCTGAACTTTCTGAACCTACTGTAAATGCAGACAAAACTGAGAATATTGAAGAAGGGAGGCATCTCTGAAAACCAAAAGCCAAGTCAGTATAATCTTGGACTCAGAGTTAAACTTAAATCAATTGCACAGCCCATATTCTTTCATTCCAAAAACATTTAGGTCCTGGATAAATACTAATTTTCCTTGCCTCTCGAAAGTGTGAATTTGAACCTTCAATCTCACAGTTTTCCCTAATTTCCTTCCCTCCATCAGTCCATCCGGCTGCACGTTCTGGGGGAAGAAGCCTTGGAGCAGGAAGAAGAAGATTTTGTGGCAGCTGGGAACTCTGATCGGAGCTCCAGTCGGCATCACCCTCATCGCAGGCATCGCCGTTCCAGCCATGGTCATCGGCATCCCTGTTTATGTCGGCCGCAAGGTAAGAACCAGCTGAAGAGGAAACCACTATAAACTATAAACTTCTAGTGATGAGTAATTTGAATGATGTCAGGTTAAAAACAGAACAGCTGAGCAAAAAGAGAAGTTGAATTAGTGCATGTTTGTTCATCAAAGTATAATTGAAGATAAATAAATTAAATTTTACACAGATAAAGATCAGACACTCCTTTGTTATTTGCTTTTTTTTTTTTTGCTTTTTCAGATTGACTTTTTTTCCTTTTTCCTCTGGTTTATTTGTATTAGTCAGCTGACAGAAATTTGGTTGGTAAAATAATACTATTTTAATGATTAATTCATTGTGAAAGGTATTTGTTAGGCAAACAGTCAGTGATTCTGGTCTCTTGTATATATTTATACTGATTTATATATAGTTTTTTATGATATTAAACTAGTAGAGATTAGGGACGGTTGTGTACTTTAGTCTCAGTATAGTGTTCAGTATAATATGACTCCCTATATGAATGTACATATACACATAATGATATATGCAATTTTAACCTTCACAAATCAATCTTCTGACTGAAGATAGAGATAAATTCTAAATCTGAAAGCTTTCAAAATAAAGCATGAAAAGATAACAGAGACATGTTAGAGGTTTTAACAGGTACAGATAAGGATCATTCTGAAATATTTTTTGACGTGACGTGATGCGGAGCTTTGCTATATTTATACCATTTTATAAACATTAGATGTGGACACTTTAACTTTTCCCATCCTTGTAGCTTTTTCACACTGAACAACACTTTTTTAATCTTTATAGTCAGTTCACTTTATCTTTGTCCACACTGCTCCAGAAACCAGAAGTGGAAAACCACAGAGTTGTGGCAACACACATATAGTTTACTCAGCTGCCACAGTTTTTTTTTCACACTTTTACAATCCTCCTGTGGTAACTAACTGGAATTTACAACATTGCAGAACGAGAACCTTTTTCTCTGACTTTCATTATGTTGTCCTCATTTTAGCACAACGTTAAAAGTTTTCACGAAATGACAAAGTATTTTCAGTTCCTTTGAGGACCACAGAGTAGTTTCCAGTCACACTGACCTAAAGACAGATTTCAGCACAAAGTAGAACATGGCTCAAACATTAGGATCCTTAAAACATCTACAATCTTTAAAATCTTCTACATTTAATGCCTAAAAGTTAATTAATACATTTAAAACCTTTGTGTTGAAGTTCCCATTAATTAAAACAAAGATGCTAGGAAATCTTTAAGATTCAGTGATATGTAATTGAGGTAGTGCTGTAATATAAAGCAATTAAATGTAATTACATTGAAAGATTCAGTGGAAAAAAGCAGAACTAAAGACCAATAATATTTTCCTGGAAGGCGACCATGTTTCGAGTAACTACAGGTGAAAGGAAGTGAAGTTTTTCCTTCACATGAAGACACTGTAGCACTCTCTTGTGGAGAGTAATGTCCCTGCATGTGTAAATCCACCGAAGAGCTGAGCCACAATGGGGGGGTGATCAGGGAAAAAACACGTAGTGTAATAAAGTTGGATGAATATGATTTATGAAGAGAAAATAAACAAACCAGAGTTAAATTGTTAACATGCAAGATGGATCTTTTTTTTTTCTAATCATGATAGAAAATTGCTGTTTTGATGCTTTGACTTTTTTCCGTCTTCTGAAGGGGGTCGTGCCAGAAAACGTCTGCTGCTCTGTGATGAGTAATGACACAGATTTTGTTCTTTAAAAAGAAGCTTTAAGGGCTGTCTGAAAAAATGGGTGTGAAATGTAGATCAGTGATGATTCATAGTGACTTCCTGCAGGAAAAGCTTTGCTGCACGACACTTGGCTTTTGATCTCTGCATGATTAGTGTTTGTTTGTGAGGAGTTGTAGCTTTTGTAGAAAAGCCCATTAACATGAATTTCCTTAGTCAAGTCAAGAGGAGTTATATATTTCACCAGTTTACCGGGAGTGTGGAGATTGTTTTGAAAACAGCACATGAATATAGATGATGTGGATTTTTTCAGGAGATGTTTGGGCTCTTTTTACAAACTAAAGCACTGAAGAGCCATGGGTCAGATTCAAGCTTGAGCTGCTGTGTTGGGACAAAGCCTGAGTTGTAATGTGGTAAAGTCACCTGAAGTTTTACTTTATGTGTTTAAATCTTGCTCCTCCACACTAGATAAATACAGTTAATCATGATTTATACTATAATTAATAGACCAGTGTTCTTACAGTAACTCACATTACTGAAGTGAATCATCTACCAGTGACACATGGACGATTTCTGTGTGGATGTTTTTAGTTCAGTGCCGACCTTTATCCTTCGCCTCTGCCACATTAAAGTCGTCGCTCTGTCTCTCCTCTGCTGCAGATCCACGCCCACTACGAGCTGAAGAAGACGTCCCGTCACAGAAGAAACCTGGCCATCACAGGGGGCGTGGCCCTGTCGATCATCACTGCCCCTGTCATCGCCGCTGTGAGCGTGGGTAAGAACCTTGACCTTGTCATTCACAGTGCGCCGTGAATCTCGGAGGCTGACGGTCGAAATAAAACCCAAGGACAGCGTCTAGACACACTGGTTCAGATCCACCGTGAAAAATACCATTTTAGTCGTGATTTATGGTTTAATCCAATGAAAAACACTGAAAACCAAATAAAGTACAATACATGTTGGTGATGCTGACTAAGATTATCAAAATGTATCTACAAGAATTTGAAAATGCCTGTGTCTCTCAAAATGAAATCTCTATTATTGTCTTTATTTTCTATTTGTTTTCTTTATTCTTGAGCATAAAGTTCACTGTTCATGTCAGACCACATGTAGCTAGAAATCAAACACAAAGTAAAGCAAGAACACAATAAATCAGCATCTGATTATCCACTGATAATATAATATAAATTACAGTTCGGTTCATTTTTAAAAAGGGGTGAAACCTGTTTGATTGACTCTGTGTTTTGGCTCCTGTCCCTCAGGCATCGGCGTGCCCATCATGTTGGCCTACGTGTACGGTGTGGTGCCCATTTCTCTGTGTCGAGGAGGGGGCTGTGGTGTGAGCAGAGGAAAGGGCCGAGGCGTCCGAATTGACTTTGACGAGGACGACGGACCAATCACAGGTGAGGACATTGAACTGATAATAACATTTCCTGCCAACTGGATGACCAGGATGATGTTTTTAATGCATGTGGTTTCTCTCATTCTGCAGTGGCAGATGCATGGCGAGCGCTCAAGTCTCCGAGCCTTGGTGAGAGCAGTCTGGACGGGGCAGTCAGCGGTCTGAGCACCACCTCCCCCAGTGAGGGGCTGTCTGTGGCCCCTGGGACTCTGGGTGACACACCACACTTCAACACCTTGGCTGGAGGGGCCCTGGGATCCCGCACTGGCAAATACAGCAGGTGAGGATCAGAGTTGGCGAGTTTAAGATGAAGAGTAGCTGCTTTTTCCTGCTCATTTGTGCTATGTATTGATAGAAGAGTATAACTGGTCATTGTTTTGCTCCAGGCTGGAGGTTCAAACTGGGGAGTTGGCTAAAGAGTCGGCCCAGAGGGAGACAGGCAGCCTGGGAGCAGGAAGCGACTGTGCCAGCACCCGAGGAATGGCCGGATCCATCATCTCGTCCTATACACTACCTGACAGGTGAGGCAGGAGGCGCCTGTCTTCTTCTGTGGTGCCTTTGAGGCAGCTTTACATAACAGTAAATAAACCATATCACAATATCGCATCAGAGACGCAGTGGTATGCACATTTGCATGTGTTTCCTTTTAAAGGATTTTCATTCTTCCTCTTTTGTTCCTTTTTTATTTCATTTTCATTTTCATTTTCATGTGGTAACATATGTTGGTTCAGCTGGAAATAAAAGTTGCTTTTCGGATTTAATTTGTAACAGATTATTTGATAGATCACAACAATTTGCTTTATTCAGAACAAATATGATACAAAGGAACTGAAAAAAGTGGTTGGAAGTCCAGTTCCTCATCAGTGCCCAGAGCCAGTTGAGCTGAGTCCTCAGATGTTTTGATTCTCCAGCTGATTGGTAACAACATTGTAAATCATGTGTTTCTTCAGGGAGTGCACCAACCTGGAGATCCAGGTGGACATTGAGACCAAACCCAGCCATCTCTGCCTGACCAGCGAAGAGGACCTGACCCCTCCCCAGGGCTCTGCTGCGATGGCGACCGCCTCAGGAGGGGAGGAGCCTCAGGACTGCAGCTCCAGAAGAGGTGGGGCTTTGTCCGGCTCTGCTTTGGGACTGTCCCCGGGGGTGTCGATCAGGGAGGGGCTCAGAGACGTGACCCTGGCTCAGCCGGAGAGCATCCGCAGTGACCTGGAGATGTCGGACACGCAATCAGATGACATCGCAGAGCTGACGTCGGACGACTGTGACTCGCCTCACCCAAAAGGCTGTCGCGTGGTGGCGGGCCAGCAGCCCCAGCCCCCCTCCTGCCGAGCCTTGAACCCCTCCACCGAAGGCCTTCACTGTCCCGCAGACAGCAACGTCATCCTCTACGTCTGAGAGAACAGCAGCTCTCAGGATTGCACAAAAACAAACTTATGCCCCAACATTTTCATTTAAACTCTCCCTGACTTCATAGCTTTTTTTCTGTTGTCATTTCTCATTTGCTGCTTTCGCGACTCACAGACACCGTCTTAAACACAGACAGCGTTTGTTTACTTTTGTCTGTCTGTCTTATCTATCTACCTGTCAATCTCCTCACTGAGTAAATTGTCAGGGTTCTACCTCTGAGATTTATAAGATGACGATTTATGTTTACTCCTTGGTGCAAAATGCCTTGGCTACTTAAGCAAAAAAAAAAAAAAAGAAAACAAAAGAAACAAAAAAACAAGAGGTACAAATTTTCCACAAGAAATATTGCGAAACCGAAATGATGAAACACGGTGAACTGTCACCAAGCACAGCAGAGGGAGAAGGATTGTTTGGATGATAGCTGAAGACGAGGGGGATGTTTATAACAATGTGCGAATGAATGTGGACTTTGTACTCAACTATTGTGGCTTTATTTCCCTCTTTTCCTCTATTTATATTCAGATGACCTTGAAATTGTATTATTTGCCGTGTGCATGAGTCTGCATGAGCCATGCCTTGTGTGAAAGATTGAAAAGGGCAGCGAGTTTCTGTTGCACCGGTGAAAATTAAAGTTTACTCAAAGAGAGAAGCTGCACTTGAATCTCACTTTCTCTGCAAAGAGGAAGAAGAGGAAGAGGAAGAGGATGAGGATGAGTTCTGACAATGACGTAGCAGGCCCAGAAGATACAGCAGTGAAATAGTGAAGAGAATTAACAGTAACAGTGTTGACACACTCCAGACAGTTCAGGACAGACCAGTACTGACATCTTCATCAAACACACTGTTACCATCCAGTATAGATTAATTATTATTAATTAAATATGTTCATCTGGAAAATGCAGATGTTTTTTAAAATCTAATTAAGAAACTGTTCTATAATTCTTAAAATATTTGAAGTAACATACTTAAATACAGACTCATGTAGCTCCTGCGCCACGTGTATTAACCTGTAGTGGAAAACAACACAACACATACAACAGTGACACCGGACTGAAATGAAATTCAACATGATCAGAGAAGATGTCTCACGAGATGGTACTTTGGCTTTTATATATTTGTCTGCCTTTTTAAATCCCAATACAATGTGGACGTCACCTAAACACTGACTCAACAAACATTTTTGAAATTTTTGAAAGTCCACTTACTGGAGTTTTGAATTACATCTTTCTGTCTTCTTCCTCAGCAGATGAGAGCTGTCATGGAAACATTAATTCTCAATTTGATAACTGGGCATTGAGAAGTGATTGAAAGCTGTTTAAAAAAATTAGTGAGTGGACCTTGAGTTACGATTTTTTTTGGTCCAATCTTAACGATGAGTTTTGAAAGAAAGAGGAAAAAAGCTGCCGTTAGTATATATATTACTTTATTTTTATTAACCAATAATTTGTTTGTTTCTTCTATAAAAAGCTTCTGAAACATATTCAGATTGTTTTATCATGTAGGTCAAAGAAAAACAGCAAATCCTCACATTGGAAAAATTGGAATCACAGAATAGTTGAAATTTTTGGTTAAAAGAATCAAACAATTGATCAATTATCAAAATGGTTGCTGATTTCTTCCTTTTAAGTCAGCTGATCATTTTTGAAAACTGGCCACTGAAGTTCAGACTGAATATTTTCCTCTGGTAGGAAATGATCCATCTGACAGTGAACACGTCATTGTCAGACCTCTGTCACTGTGTCGTTCAGGTGTGTGTCATGTGACTGGACCTGTGTTTGACAGTTGGCTGCCCGCCTGCCTTATAGACACTCACTGACCAACAACACAACACACACCCGACTGGTTTTGGTTTCCAACGTGTTAACTAGCTATCTGACCCACTTGAATGGTATGTGTGTGTGTGTGTGTGTGTGTGTGTGTCAGAATGAATGGACTCCTGATGAATGTATTTGTTTGTCCCACTGTGTTTTTTTTTTTTTTTGAATGAGCACTTGTGCACTTTATCTGAATTGATCTTATTTATCTTTATTTTTGCTGTTCATCATCTGTTGCTCCTCATCTGTTTACTTCAGTTGCACACAAATACAAAAGTCTGTGGTACAACCAAAAGAAATCACCTACCAGAAAGCCTTTTATGTTGGATGTAACTCCAGAAGAGTTTGGCTCAAAAACATGATATAACCACTTTTCAGTATTTTTAATTTAAAGGGCATCCAATGTTTTTATCAATTTTATGATGCAAGGACTATATTATCTTATTTTTTTATATTGTATTCTATCAATTATGTTTTATGAATCATGTTTTACTTTTGGACATCTCATTTTGGAGCCAAACACTTCAATTATTGATGCCAATAAGCTTCTTAACCATACTCACTAGCCTGATGTGTTTCTTAGCTTTGGATCACCTCTGTGCTTCTGTTGGAAAAGGTTTCCCTTCAATCCACAAGGAATCAACTTGGGAGCCTTTTTTTTTTCATCTCAGAGTAGCTTTATGGATTTAGCTGCTTATGTAACTTGACAGTGCTTTGTTTGGTCTGCACTTAACCACTTGTTTCTGCCTGCCTGTCTGAGAGAAAACACACGAATGTACCACAGATGGAAACCTAAACTTCCTGAAAGAGTCTGAGTGTTGATGGAAATGTCCTATTAAGAACACAGGTGTTCCTGTCTTTATTTGAAAAGGTTTTAGAGTATATAGATAGCAATATTTAAGTGTTATTATTCTGTTTATGTATTTCCTGTCACTGTTAAAGCTCTGCCTTGTGTGGGGTTGTACATGCAGGCCTGTGAGAGAAAACTTGTGGACCTTTGAGGGGAAAAAATAAATAAACACAATCTGATGTTGCACCAAAGAAATCAGTGTTTGTCATTTATACTGAGAGAAAAGATGAATAATAATAATAATGACAGATGTTGGGTCGTATTCTAGAAACACAATTTTCAACCTCAGCTGACATTGGGCAAGCTGTGAGGCAACTGCACCAACCACTGCAACACTGTGCCGCCCTTTAATTGTAATCACAGATGAAACATTGTAGTGACGATGATATTAAAATGTCGAGAACGTTTCAGAGCAAGAAAAGGAGGGAAACCAAAATTTGTGGACATTTGAATGTATTAAACACAAGTGAGGTTAATGACATTATTAATTGGGGCAGTGCATATTTATGTCTTTGAAAACTTGTGTCATTATTTCTGGCAATTTTCAACACAGGAGATTTAACATTAAGACTTTTTAGTATGCCAAGGAAAATATGTTGCTGTGTGTTGTATTGAAAATCAATTTATACTCATTTGACAAACACAATCTGGTGAGAATCTTTTGTTTTGGAGTCAGTAAGTTTCCCAAGTCACAAGGAAAATCTTAAGACTTTTTTTTTTTTTTTTTTTTGATTTGTAAAGAAAAAACTGAAAAGAAAAATATTCCTCAAAAACTCAACAGCTGATATTGTTTGGTGATGGTTGTGACTTAGGAGAATCAAGTTTTAAAAATCATTATCCTCACATTGGAAAAATTGGAATCACACAATATTTGGACATTTTGGTAAAATAAATAAAAAAAAAAAAAAAAATCAAACAAGTCAAGTTTTAAAAACAATTATGTGGACAAAACATTAATCTTGAAATTAAACTCCCTCACATATTATAATTAACAATCAATATTTAAATCCAGTAGAGATGCAGAAACACCTTTTTACATACAGTCTATGGGTTGGATTCCTGATGCCTCCTACTTCCTGTTATTTTATTTTATTTTGTTTTATAAGCTTCAAGGAAGAAGAAAAAGAAGAACAAGAAGAAAAAGAAGAAGAAGAAGAAGAAAAAGAAGAAGAACAAGAAGAAGAAGAACAAGAACAAGAAGAACAAGAACAAGAAGAAAAAGAAGAACAAGAACAAGAAGAAAAAGAAGAAAAAGAAGAAGAAGAAGAAGAAGACGACTCCGGTACACATGGCGGCGGTAACGGCGCCATGACAGTTGCCTGTTCTCCTACCGCCAAACCTGTGAAGAAGAAGAAGTCGAAGTCTCGCGCTGTCGTAAAGCGGAACGTGTGGAGTCGGAGGAAGGTGAAAGTCAATCTTAGAAAACACGGTAAATACTGAGATTTATCCGCTTTTTCACGGCAGGTTTTGTGCTTTTATGCGCCGTTGGGTTCGCGTGTGGTCTGAAAACAGTGAAGTCGGCACCGTTAATGGTGTAAATGGTGTAAATGGTGTTGAAGGAGAGCGGCCTGTCGTTAGCATGAACACACTGTCATTGAAGGACATTCAAGATCTTTGACCTGTAAAAATATAATCCAATCATAACTTCATCAGTTAGTTGTTTTGTTGTTGATTATTCGGTGCATTTCTAGTTGTTTGTGTTGTTTGGATAATGGTACAGAGGAGTCGTTGATAGCCACGTAGCTACATGTCTCCGAGCAGCTAGCTGGCTAACAACCACAGAGGAGGCAGGAAGATGTTTGTCTCTTTACAGCGAAACCGTCTAAAATATGGGGTTGTTTAGTCCATTGGTGTCTGTCTGGATGGGCAAGGTTTTATACACCTTCGGGTTCAGAGATCTTTTTAGTTCAGCTTCAAAAACTGAGCAAAACACTTGACTTACGAACGAAGACCTGTCATTTATATTAAATATACTGTAATTTACTAATGCATAATGCTCAATAATGAAACTGCCATAGATACAGTGGGTTATGTTGTTGCCCTTGATCTTGTGTCGTGCTTTAGGATTAAGTTTAATTTATATGTTGTGCTCATTTTCTCTCTTTACTAATTCTGTGAAATTTCAGATTTATCAGTCCATGTTGAAGGATTCAGCCCCCTGGACTATTTTCTGACAGGGTTTAGAGAAGAGTTTTCTCTCCAGAGGCTGATAAATGATCTTATTTTAAGGCTATTCTTTGTTGATTCATTGAGATCTGAAGACATAACTGACCAGATACCATTTCTTGTTTGTTTATTTAGTTCTTCTGTTTGCAGTGTTGTTGTGTTTAGGGTTTTATCCAGATACTCTGAGTTACGTAGTTGTATCCTTTTATTTTTGCCGTTTGATTGATGAAACATAAATCAAATAATCTTATGATTAAACTCTTGTGACTCCACCATTCTGTCTTTCAAACAGCAGTTTATCCAGGTGTCAGTGGTTGTTTTAAAATTTATTACATTTAAAACCATAGACTGTGACCAAGCACCTTCCTCTACTGACTCTGATTTAATCTTCATGGTGCAGTGTCTCTAACTGTAGTAGTGGGTCTGTAATCTGCATGATTGACCACTGCTATTACTGACCCACCGCCTTGTCTGAGCTCCATACTGGTGTTGTGTTATTACACAACCAAACAGTGCAGCTGATCGATCCAGTTGTGA
Source organism: Rachycentron canadum (assembly GCA_038496675.1). Classification (NCBI taxonomy): domain Eukaryota; kingdom Metazoa; phylum Chordata; class Actinopteri; order Carangiformes; family Rachycentridae; genus Rachycentron; species Rachycentron canadum. The sequence goes on along the minus strand of CM076663.1, from coordinate 4,616,255 downwards.
ACTGAATTTGTATGATACTATTCCACATCTACAACATCTCATTTTGGTCATTACCACCACCCCCCCACCCCCCTTCACTAGCATCATGCCGTTTGTGGATCTGCAATCGCGACTCGGCATCAACGTGGACGGCTGGCTGCTGCTGCAGAGCCAACCGCAGCCCAATAAACAAGCGACACGCTGCCACACCTTTGAGAAGGAGTGGGTTGAATGCGCTCATGGCATCGGGCAGACCCGCGCCAAGAAGGAGTGCCAGCTGGAATTGGAGGACTTCTATGAGTGCTTGCACAGGCAGAAGGCGGTGAGTGTTTTGGTGTGAAGAGGAGGTTTGTTAATTATTTTTCAAAGTGTTGACAAAATGTTTCAATCCATATTTAAACTGCTATTGAATCTCTCAGAATAAAATAACACCCATTCCAGCACTGATCTTTAAATCCCAAACTTACTGTAGTCAAGTCTTATTCACATATGTCTGTGTGCAGTTGCTTGTCTTGGACTCTATGAACAGATGTGCTTCCAAATAAACCTGAAACCTAAACCTGAACTCACAATGTAGGACTTAACTATTAATATTGAGTCAGACACCGCACTGTGATCATGTATTTGTAAGCTTTTACTCTGAAAGACCAGGGTGCAGATAAGGCAGTAGTTGTTGAGGCGTGGTTATCATTTTTCACAGGTATCACAACTAACCCCCAATAATTTGCCAGTATAATGGAAAAAAAAAACAATTTACCATTAAAGGAAGGAAAGTCTAAACACTTAAGTGACAGAACCTGGATCTTTTTTTCTATAAATCTCTCTCTTACTGGCCAACTGAGATGAATTCATTGTGTCGGAACAAAATGCAGAATTGTTATTAATCCCTATAAACTATATGTGCCTATGAGAGTCTTCACAGTAAAGTCTGCTTTTGCAGTATTACTGTGCTTAATGGCAAACCTGCAGTGGTACACAAAAATGAAATGTGATTGTAAGTTGCCCCTTAAAACAAAAGCTGTTGTATGTACATCCAAATACCTTAAAGCACTTATCTAACCATAATATTGTATCTCCCAAAATGGCTTTTTAGGTAAGTGATGTTAAACTGCCTGTACTTGTGTGTGATTGAGGGGGGGAGAAAGAGAAAACCTGAATCAGGCAGAGGTGAAAACTGTTAGAAATAAATGAAGAACAGACTAAGAATAGACTGAGGTCAGCCTTGATATTCAAATGTGTGTCAGCAGAGGACAGACAGACAGATGCTCACAGTGAATGTGCTGCAGCAGCAGGAACTTCCTCGCCTCGTCCTGCCCATTAGCTTTGTCTTCATTCAAAACACGGAGATGAAGTGCTGATCAAAGATGAATGTCAAGATAAGGCAACTCCAGGATGTGACATTCACAGCCATTACTTTAATACATCAAGTAGAAATGTTTAGCTTTTAAAAAGTTGTGTAGTATTTGAATGTTGGAGTTTAATTGGTGTTTTTGATCTTATTTGTCCTATTATAAATAGACACAGACTCACAAAGGTGGAGGTGTGTAGAATATTCTTTTGAATTACTTCATGTGCTTGTTCTCTTCATCTCATCTCTGACCTCCTCTTGTGTTCCTCCCTGCAGCGCAAAAGGCTGGGCATGATCCGTCAGCAGCGCGACAAGTTGGTGAAGGAGGGGAAATATACGCCACCACCCTGCCACTCGGGCCAGAGCGAGCATATTTAATGAGGAAATACGGCTGTCCACAGTTCTCTTCTTGTGTATAATAAATCAGCCATCACTATTTCCAGTTTACCTGTACAAGTTTGAAAATAAATGCTTTCACCCACTGTCCCCTCCCTCTTGCCTTTTTTCTTTTCTGTCATCATCTCTCTCTTAAAACCGACACAAGGCTGTAGTTAATGTTTCCTGGAGAAGATTGGCAACTGAAACTTAAAAATATTGTTGAACTCTCTCTATATATATGCTTTTAAACAACAGTACAACTCGCGCTGCCACAGTACTTAAATCTTTTATAAGAAGCATAAAAGAAATGAGTCATTTTAAGTTAAATTATACTTCGGTCCTACTTCAGTTGTGTTTGCAGATTTGCCGTAAAGGTGATAATTAGTAAATTTATAAAAGTGACCCAGAACAAAGCCAATAGAATAAAACCAACTAATAAACTGGTTGAAAGTAACTAAATACATTCACTCAAGAACTGAACTTTATGAACTTATTAACTGAATTTTATATTTCAGAGGGAAATGCACTTCTTTATTTTACTCTTTTATCTTTAGAACTCATCCATTGGTTGAAAGCAGAGGTAATAACTTTTGTTTTGCTTCTATTTCTGACTTTTTTTCTTCTCCTGAAGTTAGCACGCTGACCATCTACCTCTGGCCTGGGGCCACTCTGCCCTGAAGATGCAGCACTGCTCAAAGCAAGTATTATAACCTCTATAACCTCTTGTATTTTAAACACAACAGTGACTGAAGCTCTTGTCAAAACCAATGTACAGCTTAATGTACAAATAGCTCCTTTAATGCATCATTAAGTATAATAATGAATGTATTGGTATAATTCTCACAGGCTTATTCTCCTGCATCGAGTTCCTATGCTCCAGCTATATTTTTCTAATACTGTGTAATATTTTCATTACACTGTAGCTTTTACGGTGCTGACTTTCCTGTTGCTTCCTCCACCAGGACAAAAAAAAAAAAAAACGTAATAAATTAAATCATAACAGTATAGACTTCGCTATGAACACGAGCAGACGAGACTTACTGGTGTGAAAATGTTCCCAGGAAGCAGTTGGTTGAAGTTTGTGTTTTATTATATTAATAATAAGGAATAAACAATATAAAGATGTTAAAAAATGTATAGTACAATCACTTGTACTACTTTTTTTAAAATCCAAAGACTTACATGTGTCTAGTCTCTAAGTGTAACATGGACTACTGGTGTCAGTTGTTGTGAATTATTGGGCTAATTTGTGAGGCAATGGAGTACTTGAAACCACTAAACCTGTGAATGCTGACATGCATCAAACCAACATTTTATGTAATAACCTCCCACAGCTGATTTTATGGCCTTTGTCTGTGGCAGCCTGAAGTATGTATTTACCCCTGCTGTAAATGGGAGTTAAACTACAGTCCATTTTCTTCGCCCACTGACCTAATTTGAAGAAATCGTTAGCGAGTAAATGCTCCCGAGGGACGGATGGACCAGTCTGATGAGAGACAGATCTGGATGGATGCTCTTTGACGACTTTGATTTAATTACCAGTGTTTAAATCGGGCTGATGGAATTAAGAGGCTCCACAACTCACCACAAGATGGAGCCAGGACCAGGGGATAAACCAGGTAAAGCTCAAGAAGTCACTGTGAGAACTTTCTGCAAAACTGACGTTTCACTGTCTGCTCTCACAAGCAGATATTTCTGCTCTTTTAGTGGATAAGTTTGTTTGTTAGAAAGCCTCAGGTTTGTCATTTGCATGTGTACTGAGGTCAGACAGAGAACAAATTATCAACATGCCTGAAGTAACCGTTGAGGACATCAAGGTCATGTCTGTTTATCTGAATTTGGGTGGTTTAGTGTCACAGAGAGGAGTTTATATTATAGAATTAGCCACATGTTGGGTCTCTTATTTTTTATACCAACTCTGGTTGTTCTTAGGCACAAAACCTAATAGATTTAATTAAAATTAAATTAGTTTGTTATGTTTAAGATGACATGATAGGAATTGAATACCCATTTAAATAAAATATTATTTTTGTAGTTTATTTAATACCCTTGGCTTGGTGAGGTTGTGCTGAGAGAATTTGGACTCGATATCACCATATTTCTAAAATCCTCCCTCTGGCCTGGATGTCACAAAAGACAAATACACATGGTTGTGAATTTTTGCAATGGAAATGTTGCCATTGTTTGATGCCCCAGATCATGTCAGATCATAGAGATGATGTTATCAGCTAAATGCTCAAACAGGTCACATCAGGCCTCGCTGAAAGTGAGGGATGTGTGACGCTGCCAAAAACAGACAACTGGTTTTGAACTGGCCTTGGGCAGCATCAACACAATCTAAACTGTGTCCTCCCTTCATTGTCGCGTTTTAAAATCTGATCCATTAAACTCCACCCGCCTTGTCTGTGTATGTGTGGATGAGATTTTCCATGGATAATGACTCACACACTAAAGATGTGTGATGGCAGTCGGCCTCATTGTTCTCCTCTTCAGATCCAAATTGTTTTTTATTAGACTGAAAATTACAGATAATCATGGATGCATTGCTGCTGATTGTCCAAAACCTGACGTAGATTCACGACTCACATTATCATAAGATTTCAATTGTGTAAATCAAATTTTGTCACAGCCACAGGCACCAGTACATTAGCCCAGTACGGCCCTGTTTATATTAACAGATAATCAATTCAACACAGTTCAATAATTAACTGATGATAAAAGAATGAGCAGTGATAATAGTGAACTTTACCCTTTGTTTATTGTCACCGTATTCTTCAGTTCATGAGGCCGTTCAGTGGATTGGCTGCTGTTTGATTAAAGCGGCTGCAGCTCAGATAATCCAGCAGTGCCTCGCTCCCTCTGATGGGGCCGATGAGGGAGGATGAGACTCTGGATTATCTCATGACAGATCCAACAACACTGCCACCACCCCCAACGCACACACAGCATTTCCAGTGATACCCATTTGACTGAGCGTCTTATCAGTCTGAGCTCCAGACAGGCTCGCAGCAGACAGACACATCAACTAATGCACGACCATTTTTCATTCATCGCTCCTGCAGTCACAAGTTAAACTTCATCAAAGCTGAGAATTAGACAATCAGACTTTGGTCTGGACTGAATCACACCACAGGCTCCAAAATGTCCTTGGAGATTAATCTATTCTAAAGAAAGTTGGACCAAAGCTCACTGTTACAGAGAATTGGAAAAAGAGAAAAAAACAAAAAGATTCTAACTATACATTAAATGTGCGAGAAGGAAGCTTTAACATATCACTATCACTCATCAGTATATAACTATGTTATTCTCTTCATAGGATAAATATTGTATCTGCACAAAAGAAAAAGCTATTTAAGTTTGTTTTATTTTTCAATAAACATGTCGCGACTGGATTATTCATCTATAGTCCTGTTTCTGCTCATCTCATTAATGTCAGGATTCACTCTCCTTTTAGCTCTGGTTTTGGTCCCCACCAGCTCCTGAGGGAAACTCCCGGTTATTTAGCTGCTAAATGCCCCAATATGTCGACCATATTGTCTCTTAACTGTGTCTGTTTGTGGTTTGGTGTTGAGCCGGTAGCTCACAGAGGTTTTGGGATGAGAGATGTGAACTTTGTGAGCTGTAAAACCAAAACAACGAGCTGACAGATGCTAACACGCTCCATGGGGCAGCGTCGGGTCATCTTTTCCTGCGGGCTCAGCATTAGGAGTAACACCTTTTATATCAATGCACTGAAATAGCCAGTGCAGCGTTCAGGACGGGACGGGTGGGGTCTCCACAGTCACCAAATCCAGTTGCACATCCTTCAGTGTTTGGGAGGCAACTGTTGAGGAACCGTGTGCATCTGGCACTTAAAGGACAAAAAGGCAAACCCTGAGCTGTGCTCCCAGTGTGGCCTGCATGTGGTTATGACCTCTCCTTATCCAAGGTTAGCCCAGGCAGTGAAGAAACACACAACACACAACACACAAACACAACTCTCCCACCTCCCTCCATCTCAACAGCTGTAATCAATTGCTTGTTGGGGTACTCCCTCTCTTCCTCCAGCTGTTTGCAGAGGGGAGGGGGGGCGTGGGTGTTGTGTGTGCATGTGCATGTGGTGTCTATGGTGTCTCTATCTGTGTGTGTGTGTGTGTGGAGGGATTATAAAAAAACAAGATTAATACTAAAGTATGATGTAAAAGCGCAGATCACATCCAGAACTGCTTCTTCTGCTGCTGCCCATATAAACTGTGAACGCCCTTTTCCTCCCTCTCCTCCCTAAATTTCAAGAAAGTGTGTGTCTGTGTGTGTCTGTGTGTGTCTATGTGTGTGTGTGTGTGTGTCTGTGTGTGTGTGTGTGTGTGTCTGTGTGTGTGTGTGTGTGTGTCTGTGTGTGTGTCTGTGTGTCTGTGTGTGTTTGTCTGTGTGTGTCTATGTGTCTGTGTGTGTCTGTGTGTGTGTCTATGTGTCTGTGTGTGTCTGTGTGTGTCGGCCTGGGTCTGGCGGTGCTGCTGAGCCACAGATGACGCAGAGCTACAACCGAAATCTCAATTTCCGCGACTCTTCACTCTCTCAATAGAGATGTTAAGAGTCGGAGCCGTGAAAACAGCCGATTGAAGAGAAAGAGAGTGAAAGCGGACCGGAGGAGGAGGAGGAGGAGGAGGAGGAAGAGGAGGAGGGCTGGTGGGGGGGGGGGGTTGTAGAAGAGAGAGAGAGGGGGAGAGGAGGAGGAAGAGGACAGCCATTACCATTCAGGATCACGTTGCCTGCCTCTCCNGGGGGGTGGGGGGGGGGGGGGGGTTGTAGAAGAGAGAGAGAGGGGGAGAGGAGGAGGAAGAGGACAGCCATTACCATTCAGGATCACGTTGCCTGCCTCTCCTCATCCTCACCCCCCCCCGGCTGTGTGTCGGCTCGGTTTTGGGAGGAAGAGCGGTAACAGAAACCCGATCGGTGGAGCGGAAGACACCCAACCTTTTATCCATCCACCCGGAGGAGGAGAGGGAGCAGCGGCGGCAGCATCCCCGGCCTCCCTCGCTCTCTGCTCGGATTCCAGGACCGCTGCTGCCCGGTGAAGGTAAGCGGCTCCGGAGCTCATGCAGCCTGCTGGTGTTTCTACTTCACACCAACCTTGAGGGCTCAAATCAGCCTTTCTATGCTTTATCAGCACCCGACGAGTCCCGTAAGGACATTAGTTGATTAAAAAACATTCAGAGGAGGATACCGATCACAACTATCCTCCCTAATCGATCACTTTAAACTCCTCAGCTCCACTTTCACACCAATTTAGAGCCATTATCTCACCAGGGCTGTGACCTAGTCCTAAAAAACAACATGTTGATGAAATCAGCTTGTATCCTGCACAGGGGCCTGATCAATAACGTGTTGATCGTTGCTCTTCGTTTGCTGACAGTTTCACCTCAGTGTGTTGACGCCTGAAACCGACCTGTTTCTCAGCGCACTGCTCGTGATTTGTGAGCTGGAGGGCAGGGCTGGAAATAACCGGCGGACAGTCAGTCGGACGGGGTTTCTGGGTCGTGAGAAGGCGGCCGAGGTTGTTCCCACTAATCTGAGGCTCCAGCATTTCTCCAACAGCACCAGCCACGAATGGATGAATGTAATTAGTTGGTGTTATCCACCCGAGCTGGGGCGGTGTGTTGGACAAAGAGCTGCCCTGCTTCCAGTCTGCTCCTGCACGCAGTCCCGCTGCACACACACCGTTTAGGTCTCCATGTCTGCTGTCCATTCATGCAAACACATTCCCCCCCTTCACACCACAGACAGGCAGGCAGGCAGACAGACAGGCAGGCAGGCAGGCAGACAGACAGGCAGAGGGACAGAGGCATGCATGCAGAAGTGGTGTCATGGCTCACAAGCTGCAGCTATAACTTGCTTTATGTGCACAAACACACATCCACATGCAATCCCCTGCAGCAGGCTGCTGTCCAGAGACCCTCCCATCATCGCCTCCATCACTACCTCCACTCCACCTGCTGTAGAATCCCAGTGGACTCCATCACTGCAGGCTGTCTGTCTGTCTGTCTGTCTGTCTGCCTGGAAAACCTCACTGATATTATGCAAGGTGCAGCCACAAAGAGAGAGAGAGCGAGAACGAGAGAGGGAAAAAGAAAAAAAAATCAAGACTCAGGGCTTCCCTCCTGCCGCTTCGTACCAGATGGTCAAATGCACATCTCCCTCCAGCCTTATGTTGAACCCTCAACCACCAGGCTACTGTACTCTTCAGTCAGGTCTGAGATACAGTGAGACACAGGCAACCTATTCATAATTCATTTCCATCTTCTCCAGGCAGAATTACATGATTATGTCTCTTCCACCTATTTTTTCCTCTGCACTGACTGGAGACACACCCCCTTACTACTGTGTGCTACACTGCTGGAGAAGCACCAGTAAGGCTGTGTCTGTGATGCAGAGGTTAAAGGAGTGTGCATGGTTGTAATTTGATTCTTTTGAGTTGGCATCACGCTCTTTGAATTAGGAGTTTTCTGTTTTTTTAATGGCTGCATTTTGTCACCAGAGACACAACATTACAGTGGACGTCTCAGTTTTCAGTTTTCTTGTGTGTCTGCAGCTCATAATTATCTCCTTGATTCATCAGTTCTTTCATTGATTAGTTGTTTTGTTTCTAAAAATGTCAGTGAAAAATGTCCATCACAAGTTCAAGGTGACATACAGATTGTTCGCAGTCCAAAACTTATAAGATATTTATTTTATAAGAAAGTGCAATAGAAACTAGAATAGAATTGTTTTAATTGTTTAAACATGTAAAACCTGTGAAAAAAATAGGTCTCTAGGAAGCAGCTCTTAGGTTTTAGGAATAATAATAAAGGTGACACCTCCAAAAGCCTAAAAGCTATTACAACGTCATAACACAGAGAGACTGAAGGCAGCAGATGTTCAGTGTCTTTGGTTGATAAATGATTTTATTTGTCAATCCAGAGGTTCCCGACGCTCTGTGACCCCTCGAGATAAAGTAATTCTCACTTGATTGACATTATTTCATCGGCCTGATGAGGTCATTTCACAAAACTGTGAAAATCTGAGGTTTATTGTAACAAAAAGGTATTGTTTTTATTCTTTACTTTTTACTACTGTTTAAATTATCTTGTGACCTCAGATTTGTCATGGGATCCAGTGCTGGAGTCTGGACTGGATTAATGCCTTAAACATTTCAGCATTTTTGCTGGAATTGCCATTTTTCTCTTTGTAAAAAAAATCTTGACTAACAGTTTTGTCCTCCTTCTGTCTGAGTTTGTGTGTGTCTCTGTCTGTCTTTCTGTCTGTGTGTGTGTGTGTGTGTGTGTGTGTGTCTGTCTCTGTCTGTCTGCAACTCTTGGGTTACATCATCTTTACATGAATGAAAGAAGAAGTAAAAAGACAGAAACAGAAAGAGAGAGTTCTTATTTATCTTTCTGATGTTAACAGTGACGTCTCAAAGCTGTTAATATTGATCCGTGTGTGTGTGTGTGTGTGTGTTTGTGTGTGTAAGTAAAATGGCTGTGATGACACATGATCACATTGTCCCAATAAAAGCACAGAGCCATTCTGGCTGTTTGCTCTTCTTTCACTTTCCATCTGTCTTATCTCAGACTTTTAACCAGTGCACACACTTTTCTGTCTTTTTCAGTCTCTCTCTCATTGTATCTCATTATATTTGACTAGTGTTGCTCCTTTTCCACCCTCATTTTAATTAACTCTCCTTCTTTCCAGTCATTTTGCTGAGAAGTAAGGTTCAGTATTGCTGGCAAGCTGGTTCAGTTTGTCTCTAAGTGTTTTTATACTGTATATGCATGCGTTTCTGCCAGTGTCAGTGCATGTGTATTATTGTGTATTATTGTGTGTGTGTGTGTGTTAGGAAGCTGAGTCTAGTCATTTATTTATCCTGTCAGTCAGTGTGTTACTCATCGTGGCTGTGATTTAAGGGGAGGAATTACTCATTCATCCTCATCCTTTGTTTACTCTCTGCACTTTTAATAACACGTGTGCTTTAGAAAATATAAATATAATGTAAATATCATAAATCAGAGCAATAATGAAGACGTGTGACTTGGGCAGGAAACACTTCAGGAAGATCAGAAAACACTTCACACCACATCAGCAAAAAGGGAAGAACTGTGAAAGCTCCTGTTATTCCAACCTCACTATAGCCTCATAATCACACTGTCAAATTACCTAAATTAGCTACTTTTGCTGTGTTACCTCTTTAAAGCAGTTTGGGAAAAAGACATAAACATACCTCCGTACCTGTTTCCACCAAGAGTGAAGTGTAGTCAGTCGGTCCCAATATGGCATCATGGAGCAGGAGCCAGGAGGCAATTAGCTTAGCTTTAGCATAAAGATGGATAGGGAGGGAAACAGTAGCTGTAGCTGCTACTGGTTGTTAATTGGGAGGTTTGCCGGCCCGACTTGTTGTTGTAGCTTTATAAAGTCCATAAAAAAGAATTGTTTCATCAGACCATCAGATCAGATTTATTCTTATGGTCTTATGTTGAGAAGACATTTTCCCAAAACTGAAGTTTTTCACAAAATAAAATAACCACAAACCAAAAACACAGTTATCTGTGATCAAGTCAGGCTACATATAGGACAAATAAGTCACTACCCTTGCTCTGTCCAGACAGTCTGATTAATCTGCATAAAATAAATTAAAAATGACGAACTGTGGATTTTCGGGGCACGGTCTTGTGCAGCTGTTTCTGTGCATATACAAAGATGGTGCCTCCTCCATAGTGTTGAATTTGCTGTGACAGCAGAAATTGTTGGCCATATGACATGGACACAGCATAAGTATGGAGTGTGAGCCAGGAGGCGACAGCTCGTCTGTGTAGGCTCAGGCAGAGTCAGATACAGATGTGATAACAGAAACTGGAGTCCAGTGGTGTAAACACCTCGCCTGTCAGTATTTAATCAACCTCTTTAATCAAGCTGGCTTTTTTTTTTTTTCTATTTTATCACAGAATCAGCTCAACACTGGCTCTGGATACACACTGCACACCACATGTGTAGGACAGGTGTGTTTTCTGCTCAGGTAGCTCTTTGTTTTGTCAGTTGTGAGTTTTTCAGGCAGGGCTGAGTGTTATGTTTGTCTGTTGAGCATGAATGTTAGTGAAAGTCCCATCAGCGTCTGTTGGAGCGCAGGAATGCTGCTCTGGAACGACACGAAGACTTTCACTGGCAGTTACAGCCGTTACTCTGCAAATGTCTGGTTTTCTCCTCCTCTGTCTCCTTCTCTTTTTTCTCCCCACTAATCTGTTGCTTGGGCTTTTCACTGCTCTCTCTACATCTCCATCAAAGCCTCCCCTTTCTGTTTTATGTCACTCCTGCTCTTTTTCCTTTTCTTTTGTTTCGTGTTACGCTCACACACATTCAAACACTCTGCCCAGGCTGAGCTGTGGGAACAGACCAGTGTTCATGTAAATCCTGGTTGTGAGTTATAAATCAGACCAGTCAAGGATCCAACATCTCTGCATGGTCTGGTTCAGCTGCTGCACAGTGTAACAGGCACGAGCCAAGATCCCTGTATGGATGTGTGCGCTTGTGTTTGTTGCACATTTCTCTTATCTGCATGTTTCTGCATTTTATACAAGTCAGTTAGTTTGTATATTATTCTTTATCAGTCAGGACATTAATATATTAGTTGATTAATTGACAGTCAGAGGCGCCAACCTCTCAAATATGTTTGAGTTTTGCTTCTGGTCAAGTAAAACTAGAAATTTAAAGTTAATGGACATTTTTCACAATTATGTGACAAAGTGTAGATTAAATTAGTCAATTGAAATTCAATAGACAGGCATGATTAAAAATGGAAATATAAAATAATATTAAATCTATGAATAGTTTCACAAATGAAAGGCTGAAAAAGAGAAGATTAAAGTAGGAAGTTTTGCTACACATTAACAGCTGTTTACTTACTGGTCTAGAGGAAACATTGTGAGTTCAGCATCAAACACAAAGATTATAACCTGTTAATGTTAACGTTGGCTATGTAGCATTAGTCACAATTAGCTCCTTTAATCTGAATAACAAATGAATCAACATAGCAACAATTTTGTGTTAATTTTGATCATCAAAATTAACACTGATTTTCTGTGTTAATTTTGATGATCAAAATTTTTCAGAAAAAAGTCACACGAACAATAATTAATTGGTTAATAGAGACTAACAGATAATATGATGAATCAAACTAGGGGACTAAGGAATTTGTGATTTGAAGATTTGTCAATGTTTTCGGATTTTATTGTTCAGAAACCTCTAAGAAGACGACCCATGGATAAATCATCAATTAGTTAGTTGTTACTTGAAGTCCTAATTTAAAGCTGTACTGTGGATGTGTGCATGTTTGTACTAATATGGAAATGAAAGTGAAAATGTGAGGGTCTCTCCAGACAAATGATCTCACTCACTCTCGCTCTGCCTCCCCAGTGTTTGGTAGTTTCTTTTTCTTCAGAAAGCTTGTTTTTCCTTCTCAGAGCTGTAATGACACGGTGTCTCTTTGAAGCTTCCCTTCTGGCTCTATTTATAAAACCGCTAGTTGCAGTGGCACTGACTCACTGTCAGAGCAGCAGGGAAACTGACTTATAAACACACACATACACACACACAGAAAACACCAACACCAGGACAGGGAGACACGACCATACACTCGAGGGCCGCAGTGCATTCTGGGGAGGCTTTTACCTCTTCCTAGCAGCGTTGCCGTGGAGACGGGGATTCAGGAAGTGGGGCTTTGCCAGCGGTCTAGCCAGGGGCCAGCAGCGGGAGGAGCAGGATTTTTGGCAGCAGTCGTGCAGATGGAAATCCCAGCCGCTGAGTTGAGCTCACAAATCGGACACAGAAACATTCCCACCCAGTGACCACCACTCAGGTCACACAGTTTAGTCTGCTGCAGCCTCGGGTGTGTGTGTGTGTGTGTGTGTGTGTGTGTGTGTGTGTGTGTGTGGAGTAAATACAGATCTGCTGCTCTCTTTGGCAGGCAGCAGAAGTTTGTCAGTATTAGTGCTCACACTTTAGGGTTAAGCTGGTTGTTTGTTGAAGGGAGTTTCTCAGAAGCCGGACTGACCGTTTTTTGTCAACTGCTAGTGGATGATTTGTTAGAGACAGACTGGGTCACCGTCCATTGGATTTTATTTTGAATGTATCTATTTTGAGGAAACTAAACGGAAACCTCATATATATGTGTGTGTGTATTTATATATATGTGTGTTTGTGTGTGTGTGTGTGTTTAACAACTATATATAATCCAATACCTACTACTCAAAATGTTTTTTGAGTAGAAGTTGTTTTGAATTGAATTCACACATGAATACATGATTTTCTAATGACATTTACTTCCATACCAGAAATCCAACTTCCTGCTTTTCCCCCACAGCATTGCCGAGCACATGACGTACTAATATTTGTCTTTCTTGCAACCTTCACCACAACCTTCAACCTTTGTGCTCCAGACAAAGGTAGGAGATGGTGTGTAGCCTGTAGCACAGTGGGAAAAGCACAGATGTAAATGATAAATTTAATCACAGCTCACTGTGTCTATAACAGAGGCGTCATTATTGTCGTCAGTAAGACCTGCGTAGCACCTCTGCTTTTATCGCAATGATGTGTCAGACCTTTATACATGAAGCTGCGTTTGTGTCCTCAGTTGAATGTTGGGTTGTGTGACAGTTGTGAGGCAGGAGTCCACTGATGTTGTAAGTTTTTGCTCTATACTGCTAATGTAAATGTAATTAGACATAACAGCTGATTATGTTTGAATTCTTGCTGCAGAGTTTTCAGATTTTTGAATATAGGCTGTCTTCAGACACACTGCATTATTATTGTCATTAAGTTATATTATATGAAGTTGTGTTGTTGTTATTGCTGCATGTTAATTGCAGATTAATTGGAAACGTTTATGCGACATTATTATCTCTCTGTTAGCAACAACCAGGCTATTTCTTCAGATTCAGTAATTCAATGATGTTCACTTTGACCTTGGAAGTCTCAGATTGCTAAACAATTCTCACGCAGGCTCCACTTACTTATTTTTCCAGGAGCTTTCAGCCACATCCTGTGCCCCTCACCAGCAGATGGTATTGCACAGTTGTTGTGGAGGTGGTTAATTAGTTGGTGTTTAGCTGTGTTAGATGTTCACTTCATCAGTTTACACAGCTCAAGTTTCAGGCATGAGATACGAAACAGTCAGCAGGAATATTAAGTATTTGTTTGTTAAGGTGGATTTTACAGTGTTCATCCTAGAAAATCCAGTTCTTGAGGAAATAATCGTGACACAGTTTTGGCGTCTGTGCAGAATGAAAGAAAATGTTCCACGTGGTTGTCTCGCCCGAGCCGGATTCAAACTGACGACTCTAACCTGCTGAAGCCCCGTGGAGCTGTAACATGAGAACAAATGAAAGCCAATTCATTCTCTCTGGTGTGCTGAGATTGGATGTATTGATTTATTGATACTGTGATGGACAGATCAGAGCCTCAGGTCCCCAGAGTCCACACAAACACACACACACACACACACACACACACACACACACACACACACACAGTTTATTGTGTGTGTCTATGACAAGTATTTACTATCACTCATTTTTCTTCATTATGATAAAGAGATATTGACTGAATTAAACCAGCAAGATGGTCGATGAGCAACAGATAGAAGACAGAGAAAGGAGGGATAAAGAAGGAGAGGAAAGCTTTCTCGTGTCTTACTAACATATTGACTCCTTTTTAAAAATAGAAACTAGACAAGCTTTGAAATCTTATCTCTCTCTCTCTCTCTCGACTCAGCCAGGCCCAGTCACTTTTAACAAATCCCTTCATTTCTATTCCTCCATCGCAGTACAAAGCGCTCTGTCTCTCACCACAGCTGCCATCGTCTATTTGATCAATTAATGAGCTGTTTTAAACTTTGTTGTGTGTGTGTTTGTGTGGTGTTTGTGTTTCTCTGAGCAAAGTAAATGCAGCTGATTGTCTGTTTATACACACACACACTCAGCTTCTGTCTATTCTGTCAAATGCTTCACAGTCAGTTTCTGAGTTAAACCTCTTAAAGTTGCGTTTCATACCAGCAGCAGTTTTCAGAGTGAGAGTCAGATTTATTAGAAATGTTACACCAAAAAGGAGTTTGTGGTTCATTTAAACATAATATATTATTTTCTTGAAACACAGAATTTCAGTAACAGATGTAGTAAAAGTGTCATTTCCTGAATTGATAATATACAATAAGAATTAAAAGCTTTATTTTTAGTATTGGGATAAAGGGACCACATATCTCTATTTTATAAACTTTGATTGCACATTGCATAAAATCAATACATATCAATATGTATAGGACTTTTGAATATCACCCTTAACTTATGCACATAGTTCTCTGATGGAGAATATAGGTTAGGAATAATTATATAATGTATTATATAAATATGTTGGGGCTGTGGTTTGTCTGACCTTTTATTTCTGTCTTAAAGTTATTTCACACCCTGTCGGTCCTCTGAACAGGCCTCAGTAATCTGTATCATCCTCTCTACCGTCATGTGCCCCGTCATCTTTCATCTCCTGCTGCAGCCTCCTCAACTCTTTAACTGTGGTCTAGACTAACTCAACCCAGTTGTTCCTTTCCGCCTTTTCCGCTTCCTGATCACAGCATCATTACTGTTGTGCTGTGACGCTGAAACTTTGCATCATTCATGAACCCTGCACAATCACACCGGGAGCCAGCGATGAATTATACAGTGTCTCCACTTTGTCTAAAGCTCCTTCTTCTTTTTTCTTTCCCTACATTTCTTCTGCTCCCTTCTTTTGACCTTGTTTCCTTCCCCTCCTCCACTGCTCTACATCCCTCTCCCCTCCTTCCACCCTTCCTTCCTTTCCTTCCCTTCCTCTTCCTCATCCCTCTCCTCCTTGCAGCCCTAAAGTGAGATGGAGTCGTCAGATGACGATACTCTAAGCGAGCGCTCCTGCGTCAGCGAGCCGTCCTTCCGGAGCGAGCGTTCAGGGGGGTCGTTGTCCCCGTGTGCATCAGGACTTGTGGGGCCACCTGGCGACACTTTGCCGTGGAACCTGTCCAAACACGAGAGGAGGAAGAGGAAGAGCCAGGACTCTGTGTTGGACCCGGCGGAGAGGGCAGTGGTTCGTGTTGCAGGTAAGAGGGAAACCCCCCAACCAATACGTCCCTCACTGTGCCATTGAGCAAGGGAGTAAATCTCAGTATCAAAAGGTAGAAGACAGAAGGTTTCCTGTGGTGAATGTGTGTAAGTATGAACGTGAAGCAGGATGTAGCTGTTTGCCCAGTAGAAAATGGAGATATTAAAATATTTTGGAACATGACATGCATTTAAATTCATGCAAAAAAGCAGAGAGCCAAGAGGAGCCAAGAGGAGTCTGAAACATAAAAGTCAGGCAGCAGAGATGTTGCATCTCGACTTCCCAGGATTTACAGATGACTCGCTGCCTACGGCAAAGAGTTGGGCATGAGGAGGCTCTAAAGTACAGAGACTGACATTTGACCTTCGCTGTACAAGACACTTTGAACAGACTGGGTGTCTTTCTGGTGCTATTTGTCATCATGAAATGTTAAAAACATTTTACTTCATGTGCCCACTTTATTCTCATTTGCATGCTGACATTTTCTCAGCTGCTTGTGTTTGACAGCAGGGCTTCCCTCTAGTTCTCATTAAAGACCCACATATGAGGAAAAAACTCACAGAGATGAGAGATAAATCCAGTTATGGCAGTAAAATGTTGTTGATGCCAGCATCTGCAATATGCTATACGTTGTTATCTGTTATATAATCTCGGTTTTTAAGGTTTTTTTCACTGCTGTAAATGTCAACACAGTGAAAAGCTTTCTACCTTCAGGCTCCACGTTCAACAGTGAGATATAATAAATGTCAAATGTTTATGAGAAGTTGTTCATACACCTCATACATTTCTGTTGTAGTTGTTGGGTGAAGGGCTCAACCTCCAGAGGGTTTTATTGCCTCCATCCTTGGATGCAGACGTCAAAGGTCAATGTTAAGATCTAGTCTTTACTGACACTTGTTCTGTTGTCCTGCCACATCAACGACTATCCTCCCTTTTTTTCCTCTTGTACTCACAGTAACAGAAAATGGAGGAGAAATGTAGGTTACTCAGCTCTCTGGAGAAGCCAGGGTTCCCCGCTCGTGTAATAACACACTGGTAGCACGCTAATAGCTTTCCCTCTTTTAGAGGAAGGAGGGAGGATGTGCAGCTTGATAATTGTGGTAAATGGTAGAAAAGTGGGCTCAGTGCTGCGGCTCTTATCATCTTTTCCTTTCACATCATTTCATAATTGTGCAGATGATTTACTGTTTGAGGCTTTTATCACATAAATGCATGTCAGCTGATCAATATCCTGTACTCCAGCTTTTTCAGCAATGAGCTGCTCCTCTGTTCTACAGTTGATTCAACAGTGGAACAAGCCCAAAAACTCTTCTAGTCGACCACCAGCATAACAGTAAAGCAACAGCACTCCTCAGGTTTAAGCATTTTCTTGCAGAGATTTGCGTCACTGGAATCATAGACATGCAGCATCTTGATTGAATTCACTGGATTAATAAAAGAAAGACACGGTTGAGTATCCAAACCCATGTTTTCTCAACTCCTCCTGTCAGACTGCTGTAAGTGTAAGTTTTTGTTCTGTACTTCAGGTAAAATATTATAAACCTGCAGCTATAACGCCACTAATGTTGTAAATGCCAGTTGTGTGTAAAGTGATGGGGGATGTGGTGTTGAAGTAGAGAGGACAGTAACAAGGAAACAGCATGTAGGTCAGGACGGGGTGAAGGGTTGATGAGTTCTGTGTGTGTTGTGTTTGTATCTGTACATTTGCACCCATATAGTGTAAATCCAAGAAGAACTAATGACATTCACATGTATTTCCTGCTCTGTGAGGATTTCCTGTTGGAAGATGCTTCCAGACATATAGTAATAATGTTTTATAGTCTCTGTGTGGTGTTTGTGAGATATCTGGCTTTATCGTCACCTTAGTTTATGGCTGGTTTAAGACGAGCTTTCAGTTCAGTCTCATCTTTCCCCAAATCTCTCTGTAAATGTCTGGACGGAAGATTAGGAGTTTCTGTGAGTCCAGGCAACTGCAGCAACAAGATTTATTTTCATCCATGCTAAATTCAGCTGTGTTCAGACAGGATCTAGTGTAATTTTGTGTGTGTCTGTTCATTTTTGTGTTAGTATGAAGAAAACATGTTTCTATATGGACATAAGTTTATATATGAAGCAAGAAACTGTTTGATGCTGAGTGGAAGTGAAATTAGCAAAATGAGACGATGTTGATACAAGAAAAAAGACGTGGGTGTGACATACTGAGAAACATGTTCAACGGAGGATGAGTGACAGAGAGAAAAAGGAGAAAAAGGAGAGTGCACATGAATGTTAAAGTGTGTGTGTGTACACAGAGTTTGAAAGTGGGATAATAATAGATTAGAGAAAAGAATGAAATACAAAGGCTTAAAAAAAAACCTGTGAAAGTTCTGCATAACGTGTAAAGTGAAAACCTAGGTGAAAAAAACAACTTGAACAAACTGAAAACTGTCCTGAAATTGAAACGACAAATACAATATAAATCAGTACACCCATCATTTCACGTCGCTGGTGACATTTAAAAAGTCAAGAAACTTAAATCAAAGACTTTACTAGTTTTTGTAAGCAGAATGAATTAGTGAGAAATGGAAAATGGAAAAAAGACAGCGACTTAACTGACATCTGCTTTCCTACTATCATCACCAGCACATGAAGATGACGCTGGAGGAAAAGTCCGTTCTTTACACGTGAAACACTAATTACAACCAGGTCTGAGCTGAGATGTGCTGGAGTCTGGTTAAAGAGGCTTTATGTCACTGAAGATGTCTCAGCACAAGGAGGTAATGACTCAGGTTGGTCTTTCAAAGACAGGATAGATGAATAAACTTCTTTTTAAAGCAGAAATCGGATGCAACATGTGCAGTTTTATCTGTAGTGAAGAATCTAGTTTTTTTTTATTTGCTTAAACATCTTCCAATGGCCAGATTTTCTCAGTGAATGTCTGTCATGGCTGTTGGCTGAGGAGGTAAATACAAATGATCTAATGTAATATGTCTTTAATGAGCGTTCTGTGAGGCAAATGGCTGAAGTTTTCCACTCCTCCTTTTTTCACTGTATCTGTAAAGAAACACGGTGACATGTTGTGGAAATTCACAGCTGTGCCACAGTTTGGTCGCCAAGAATTTGTGTGTGAGAAATGTGTGTTTGTAAGTGAGGGTTAGGCCAAAACATGACAGACAACAGCTCTGAAAGGGTAAAGAAAAACATCTAATCGTTATTATCTACAATCATTAAAAAAGACAGGGAGGTTTCCTGGCAGCACCTCGGCTGAGTCAGCGAGTCAGACGAGATCATTTGGGTCTGACAGCAGCAGGTAGAGGCTGAGTTGACATTGGCGCTGCCACAAACCACCCAGGGGTTGAAATGCGGACGACACCTTGCTAACACTGCCAATGTTGTGCTGCCTGTATACACCTGCAGACATTTGCACAAGCTGCTGATTTGGAGAGCCAGGACTAATGAGTCTGCGTCTAGACTCATTATGAAGCATGTCCTCAAAATGAGATGCAGGGAAAAATGCAAATACAAATGGCAGCTGATCTTACAAATTGATTCACTCATAATTTAACAATTTGCACAGCTCGTCTTCAGTATGCTGTGATTTTTTTCCCCAAATGTTTTTGAGTTAAAGCCCAAGAAGGTCAATTTAGGAAACAGATCAGAATATATTTGTGTGGTGTCCAGTTTAACCCATTTGGGGTAATTTGGGCAAAATTATGTCTGGCCCCTGTAGACATCACGCCCATCACCACCACCACTATGGAATTGAGTATATAGTCTGTGCCCTTCAAGCAGACACATCAAACTGATTTATTCATTAATATGCACCAAGCAAGAATATTATAAACCTAATTATAAAGTTTATATGTTAATTTTAATGCCCCCGTACAACACAGGGCCTTAAGATTAGGCCATAATTCAGTTTAAGTCTCTTGTCACTTCCGTTGATATTTGAATTTAATGGTGCTTATTTGCAAACAAATGGGCACTTAATGAGATTACTCCATACACACAGTTGCCCTCAGGCTCTGGGTCCTTTGGGTTGTTTTGTGAAGTTGCTGATCCAGCTTTGTGTTTTTGTAGATTTCAGTGGTTTACTTTTGTCGTCCTCTAAACATTGTCTTTTTGTAAATAATATACAGTTTGAATACAGTTGAACATATTTTGGGAAACGTAATAATTCTCTCTCTTGTTGAGAGATAGGTGAAGCAATGAACATCACTCTGACATGTGTGTGTTCAGTCTGAAGCTTTTGAGACCATTAGCTTAGTTTAGGATAATGTTATAAGAAAATTAATTAAGAAATTGTCATCATCTCACCTATTACATGTTGTATCACGTTTATTAAGACTGTAGATAATCCAAACGAGGATTTATGTGCTGGACTATTTGTTGCCCAGGAAAAGTTCACTTTTGGACAAAGTCAGCCTGTTTCCCTGAGCAGCCAGTCTTTATGCTAAGCTAATCAGCTTCATGTTCAGAGAACAGATATGAGAGTTGTATCTAATGTGACACTTGTCAAGAATAAGCATTTCCCAAAAGGCAGAGCTGCTCTTCTAGGGGGATGAGTGATGTGTTGAGGTCAGCTGCTGATTTACTTAGAAGAGAGTTAAAGTTGGAGTTGGATACTAACACACACAAAAAAATGGAGCACACTGTGTTTTAAAATACAAGGTTGGAATAGTAGGCCATATAAATTGCTATGTTGTACTTGTTCTCTTGTAATTTCATACGACTAAATTGATGGATTGTATGTAAAGAAACCAGGCACCACACACACCACCCAGATTAATCCAAGCTCGACAGAAGACGGTCAATTACTGGAGCTGAACTGAAGCTGACAGAATCACAAACCATCAAATTGGAATCAGGCTGACTTTTCACATCTATAAAGACTAGATACTCTTAACTCAGACATATTAAACTTCCACGTCTTATTAAATGGCACTTAGTAAAGTGTATCTAATTATTTTAATCCTCTGATGTCTTGTTTGACTTGTCCTGACAAGCCGTCATTACTCTGTGATCGTGATGCTGCCAAATTTGCTTAGTAAGCACAGAGTGATTCAGTATAAGCTCATGTTTCTGGTAACGTCCAGTGTCTCTCAGGCAGCGCTCACTCAGGCGTGAAGGCTATTGTGATGATATTACATTTTACATTATATGGACAGTGTGTTTACATTGACCTCAATTTCCATTCAAGCAGAGGCCTGGAATGTAGGAAAATGAATATATTAGGCTGCTTGTACCAGGAGGCCACATAGTTTACTGTCACCTACAATATCCAGAATGAGGCCAATAGAAAGTGTTTATAGATTGTTTATTGATTAGCAAGACTCCAACTAATAAAGAATACAGCAGCTGAGCCAAAATGTGGTAATGCATTTTCTTTATTTTAGAAAAAAATACTGAAATAAAAGCAAAGAGTAGAGAAAAGTTTTTCTTCTACAATACAGAAGTGAGATCATGGTGAAGTAAGAGAGGAGAGACGGGGAAACACAAGCAGCTTTGTGCAGAGATGAGTTTTGAATTCACCCTGTAGAGGGAAAAGAGAGACACTGCTGTCCTGACTGGACTCAGTTATTCAGCCGCTCCGGCTGCCTGCTGAGCATGTCAATGAAACTGACCCACAGCTGCTGCTTTTTCTCTTTCTGTGAACAAGAGAGTCGGGATTCAACTTGTGGATTACATATTAATGAAAGACTGAGTCTATGTCTGTAGAGAGAAAGTGGACTCAATACTGCTGACAAACATGTTTCACGATTTACAATTGTATAACAATTTATGCTGCTTACAAATGCTGTTTCCCGTCCACAATACCAACAAATTGTCACGAATAAATACGACCTAACTGAAATAAATGTCAGTTTACCTTTGCTTTTCAAAAGTTTCATGTGCATATAAATGTCTAAATCTATTTTTGCAGTTTCTTTTTGTTTGTTTACAGATGGATGAATGAGCATAGACAGATCATTACTGTGTGTGTGGAGTACGTTTCATTTTTTGTGTGTGAAAGTTGTTTTTGTGCCTAAAAGTGATCAAACCTTTATCATAACATTGTCACAGCAAGTTTGTCACATATCTCCTGTCATCTGAGGAGCCTATAACTGCTACGGGTTGTATCAGAAGGTACTTGTTCAATTAAACCTTAAGTTGGAAATATATATTTTGGAAACTGACTTTTATTCAAGTTGGTCTGAATTTATTTGTAAAATTAGCTAACGTGTTTTTTCTGGATCATGAAACATGTAAGTGTCAGCAGATGACAGAGGAAAGTGTGCACGATGCAGAGTGTGTGTGTGTGTGTGTGTGTGTGTGTGTGTGTGTGTGTCAGACTGCAGCTGTGATAATTTATGCACGTGAACATCAGGACCCCAGATGACTTTGCCTGCATGTAACTTAGGCGCCTACCGTCCTGCCTGCTGCTCCTGCTTCCTTGTTTCTTTCTCTTCAGGCAGCTGAAAGGAAACCTTGGTCCAAGGCCCGGGCTATTCCCCTGTTACCATGGCGACGTGGTCTCCTCTGTTTCCATGGTTATAAAAGGCGAAAAGAAGCAATGGTGGCGGGGGTGAGAGAGGCTGACACTGGAAATAAAAGGGGGGCAAAACAAATAGAGAAAGGGGGAGAGTGTCAGAATTTTAATTTGCAGTGGGAGAAAAGAGGAGGGAGTTTGTAAAGGAAGAAAGAGAGAGAGTGGAGTGAATGATCGAGTTAGTTTAAAAGCTAATGAAGAGAGGAAAGAAATAGAGCTGGAGAAAGAAAGGGGAGGAGGAAAGGGGGGATGGAGGGAGTGGAGGAAAAAGAAGGCAACGTTCAAAGAGGAGAGGGAAAGAAAGATGACTTTTAACTGAAGACGAAGGAGATCATAAAGAGTGGAGAGAGAAACAGGTGAAAGACTCACATAAAAGAAAACTGAGTGAGAGAGAACAAAACAGAGAAAACAAAAGAGATTTAAAAAGAAAAACAGGATGAAAAGACGGGTTAAGTTGTGGAGAAAGAGTGAGGAAGAATAGATGCAAGATAGATGCAATAAACCACAAAAGAGAAACACTGAGACTGAGGCAAAGAGAGACACAGAAAAAGAAACAAATAAAGGGCAATAAGAAGATAAAGGCTGACAAAGGGAGGAATCCCTCAGTTCAGAGTCAGTTATTCTGAATATTATAATGGAAACAGAAGAGAAAATAAAATGTGCAGGATTTATCTTCATGTATAAAGAAGTTACAACCTGGATATTTGTTGTACACACCTGTGATTTTGTGACACATACTGATGAAGTATTGAACTTCCATAAAGTCTGTGAACTCACAAGAGACACATTTAAAAACCAATGGTCCAAACTAAAGCACCAAAGGTTGACATCCTGATTTTTACCGACTAGTTTGGCTCAGACAAGTCCTACATTTCTCTCTCAGTCAGACTCTGCCTGGTAAATGTCCACTTCTTTTCTTTTCACTTCTTCTTTCTGTTGAATTGAAGCTGACATAACTGCATGATGTTAACTTAACAAAGATGTCTAGAGCAACAAAATATGTTGTGCAACTGTTTTCACAGGTTGACCAGGAACTATACACTTTTATACTAAGCATGACTGGTAAACTGACCAAATGAGAATTGTGTGAAATGTATTTCAGCTCACACAGGGTTTCATGTGATGTTTGTGTAAGTCTTGTTGTTGTTGTTGTTGTCTTGATACATTTATTTAGCAGTGACAGTGACACATGTTCGATAAATCAAAGTCAAGTAGTTGATTTAATCTATGAAGGTTAAAGTCATAAGATCAAATACTGATCCTCTGTTTTCCAAATTTGACACTCGTGTTAAAGTTTAGCTGCTGCGCCACCACTGACCTTGACTTTGTGTACTAGTTCATTTTTTGGATTGGGAACAAAACATTGATTCAACCTCTCAACATGTATGATTATGATATTGTTGTTTTGACTACAGAACACTGGCATTTTTGTAATTGAGTTTGCAGTTATTTCTAAAAGTCAAGACTGTACGGCAAAAATCAGACTCTTCAAAGAGTTGTATGAACATTTATGTGACCAATGAACATAATAATCTAAGTCACACACATCTCACAATAATTTCATTCACTCTCTTGCTCCCTCCTGGGTATTTAGGGCACTGAGCTGCTTTAATAAGCTGTAATTCAAACAAAAATGCAGGCATGGATAATCAGATCATTGTTTGCTGTAACAGATGCCTTTCATTTTTTGCCATTCTGTCGAGGGGCATTGCCTCCAGGACAGTAGCAGAGGCTCAGATTGGTGTAGATGATAAACTCTGAATGTGGAGTGTGACTGTTTGTGATTCGTGGGGAGTTTCTTGTTTTAAAGCTGCAGTTGGAGCTGTTGCTGCTGAGGCGTTGGTGCTGCTGATGTGTTGAGGACTCTATGTCTTTTTGGCTCACGGAGCACATTCATTGTGCAGCTGGACTCTGCGTGACAGCACAGACACATGACAACCACAACAACACACACACTCATACACTCATATACATGCATGAGTATACACAAACAAGAGGGGACAGGCTGCAAGAACAGTGCGTGACAGAGGCCAGAGAAAGAGATGACTCTACTTTACTGTCACACTTTAATGCACATTACACACACATTTTACTACTTTTATTTATGTTCACATTTCTACATTTAACATAAATACACATTGTGCAGCTCTTAAAAATGAAATCATAATGTAAGAACGTTAAGGAACAGAACTACTTTTCACAGTCATTCAGGCCAAGTTTGAGTCAGTTTACTGCAGTTTCCACTGTCCACCACTAGACGGGGATATAAAGGTTTCACACACTGACAGGTGGTGTCCTGTCGCACCCCTGTGCTCTGTACAAAGGTATCACCTCCTTTATTTGTTCTTATACCAGTCAAGGGATAAACAATGTTCAAAACACTTCAGATCTGATGTTACATGATGTTTCCTGTTCTGCAGTAAACTGGAAAAATAAATGTAACTGGGGCCTTGAGACCAGAGTCGCACAAACCTCTATTTTGTTTATCCGAGCTGTGGGTTTCAGGAGGTTGCAGGTGGCGACTGACCACATACACCGGCCTGCTGTGTTTTTATTATATAAATGTTGGCCCTCCTGCTTGTTTTGCCATTAGACAGTATGTTTGAATAATGAGTTTGTTTGATCTGGATCTCCAAGGTGAATATTTGCTAAATCTTAGAGACATCTTCAGTGATTTTACAATAATAAATGAAAACATTTCTCATAACCTTATTGCTTTCTGATGTAGAAAACAAGCTCTTTCTTACAGAAGAAGATAAACATGTTGAGCAGTCCATGTCCATTTGGTGCTGTAAAGCAGTTTGTCAGATATCTTCAGTGTGGAGGATGGTAGAAGCTTCTAGCTTCTCTGAAGGTCTCACTTATTTATGGTGTGTTTGGATAGTGATTTAGGACAAACAGGAAGGAAGGAGGGAAAAATCGTAAGATGTATGAACGTTTGCTCGGCCCCTGAACCCATGATATGATAATAACGCAGTGTCTGCTGTCTGTGCTGGTTCAGTCAGTTTTCTTTTCCCTTCTGTTTTATCATGTCGCATGAGGGAGTGTCTGGTTTGTGTATAAGTGTGTGTATGTGTATAAGTGTGTGAGTGTGTGTGTGTGTGTGTGTGTCTGGATGCTGGGAATGATCAAGTATAAAATGCCAGACAATTTGAGATTGAAATGAATCTGATTTTATCCATTGGGCTTGGGACAAGAAACTTCAATCCTAACATATTATATGTATGTCCTGTATGTCTGATGTCTGAGCACTGACTTTTCTTGCTAAGCCAGAATCTTAATGGCTGCTATTGGAAACAATATGAAAATTGCAATTGAATAGTCCTGCAAGACTTTAAAATCATTGTTTTTGTGTGTTTTTGTGTGTGTGTGTGTGTATATATATATATACACACACACACACACACACACACACTCAGTGGTCACAGTTCAATACAACAGCTCCTTCACAAATTCTACCTTTATGAAGTTTATCATGTTCAGTTTGTGACATTATTGGAAATGTGTTAATTCATTTATACATTGTGTTTTAGCAGTGAGATTATAGTTATACAGTTTATTGAACATACAGTTCATTACAAAAACACCATTAACTGACCTCAGTGCTAAAACATACAAGTGAATTAACATTAACATGACTTTGACAACAAAAACTGAAAATGGGAAGTATCTCTGGTCGAGGCTCAGTCTGACATTGTGCCTCACTTTAAAGTCATATTTATGTGGTTCTATGGGATTAAATGACATAATCTCTAGACCATTTCAATGAAGCTGCTTTATGGGTTTTGACCTCAGGATGATCACATGGTGAGATTATCCACTGATGGCTGTTTTTTTACCCAGACAGACAGGACAGATTTATGGGCAGATTCACCTCACGTCAAGTAAATCACTAGAGTCAAACACAGAGCCTTATTCCTGGCAGCACATTTCTTAGGCAAATGCAAGGCCTGTTTTTTTTAAATATCTGTTTTCTGATACTAAATATTCGACCAGTGTTTGTTTTTTCTTATCTGGTTGCACTCAGATAAGACCCAAGACTACAAACTATTGTTAAGTATTAGTGGGTTTGTTGCAGTAAAGGGGCACTCAATTACATTTTAAACATTTTAACACATACAGAGTTTGCCTTTAGATGGCAGTGTGCTCCATTAATTCAACTAATACACAACCAAAACTCCTCATCAAACACAGTCACAGTGCTGTGTGGTGTTGTTTGGGCTACTCAAGTATAAGTAACCACTCAGAAAGAGAAAATTACAAATGTAAAGACTTGGAAGCTGTACTCAGACGATACCATGTATTTAAGGGTTAGGGTTATAAAATTAATCTTTAAATAGGTAACCATGTGTATTGGATAGAACATACACATTACAGTATGTTATTAAAAAAAAAAAAAAAAGATGTCACATAACAAAGAGTTGCAAAATGACCAAAAATAAATACAAACCACTGCACAAATATGCAAAACAATCACAAAGGGAAAAATTATGAATAAAATTATAATAAAAAACTATAACAAAAAAAGACATGCAAAAAAGATGCATAAAAGTATGTTTTTGTAAATGTACCCAGGAAGACCATCCAAAAACAAACTGATTTAGTCTGATTTAACAATTCTGAACAATGGAAGGGGGGAATTGTCCTCAATTATATCACATCTATAAAGACAGAATTAGTGCTTCATCATAAAATCTGTGATTACACACAACAGTTGTAGACCAACAGCTCTTTAGTGGCCCTTCACTGAATGGAAACATCTGCTTTATATTTCCCATGTTTTCCCCTCTTAATTTAGGTTTTCTTATAGGCCCTAATTCAGATTTATTTTAATTTCTTTTCACCCATCTGTTGTAATTCAATTCAACATTTTATCATCACTTCTACCCTTGAACGTGCAGCCGTTACGTCCGCCATGTTGGATCGGCCATCTTACCTTTCTCACTTTTCTGCTTCTTTTGACAAAATAAGATGACCCATTTACCTGAGGGCGAGAATTCATCATACAATATTTCGAAAAGGCCAAATAAAGATATGGCAAGTTGGACAGACATGTTCCTTTTACCAATTAACCACAGGAATGACGAATTTCCACTTTTGAAGATGGCAGAGCCGGAAATTCAACCGCCAGTTTTTGGCGGCATGTTAACGGAAATGAACCGTTGAAGACAATGTGAGTTGTTAAATAACAAGAAATGGCTGTGATGAATTGGTTTAATCGGTGATAATGGAGAAAATAATTATATTCGTGTTAAAATTTTTGGCCAGGCCGGGGCTTATTGGTCATCCGTCGCCGAGCTGTGCCCACCATCCGGGGGCGCTCCAACTCCAGTTTTCCACCGGCAGCCATGTAAGCTAGCTAGCTCTTCCCCGCCGGCTCTCCGAATTCCTGTGGCGGAGGTTCCTGGCGTGGCCGGTAGAGAGGGATGGAAGACAGCCTCGGCAGGAAGAGCCGCCGAGAAACCTGAGCAGAGGAGGGAGAGAGAGGCAGAGAGAGAGAGACACACACACACAGAGACAGAGACGCATTCACACACAGACATAGACCGCAAAGCCTCGCACAGAAGCGGCCATTACTGGCTGGGAAGCACGCTGGGAGCTCGGGCGGCTCGCCTCGGGATCCGCAGGACGCCGACACAGCCTGGAATAGGAAGCCGGAGTCCGGATACGGTTTCGCCTGGAGCTCCGCTGACTTGGGGGACGGAAACAGGCACACTGCCCCCCTCTCTCTACGGACACTCAGCTGGGGTGTGTAGGATATACTCCCTCCCTCCCTCTCTCTCTCTCTCACAAGCACCGAGGAGCTACAAAAAGCAGCAGTCACCGGGTGGAAGCCGATACCCAGGGAGGAACTGGTCGGAGACAACACACCGGGCGATGCGACTGTGTGTTCCCGCACACACACTCGGCGATAATGATAGAAAACGTTTATGTAACCTTTATTCAAGTTGATACCTGCGTCTTAAACCTCCTACGTTTTCACAAATACGCGCTTATTCCAGGTTTTTGTTGTCCTTTTTATTCTCTGAAGTATCCCTAAGGATTATCTAACCCGCCTTGGAAGTGAGCTACCGGGCTCTTGCTGTGCGCCAATGCATCAAATTCACCACTTTCACGGAAGGTGGTGTTGAATTGCACGCTGAGGGGAGACGGAGCCAAAGCGGGGGCTTGACGCGCAGCAGCGGACCGGGTCACTGCGGTAGTCTGCAGGCCGAACCCTCTCGACTCGCAAGCCGGCTATAGAGCCACCATGGCTGGGTTCATACCGGGTCTGCTGCCGACAAACCATTCCCAGGAAAAGGAGTTCGCCCAGGCATACGAAGATGTGCTGGAAAGATATAAAGGTAAATAGTGTACACAAGCTATGGCATTTTCCACGAGGAGGTAAACACATTTATTACAGTTAAGTTTGAAATACAGAAGCTAAAGACAAAAACAATGCAGGCCATTTACTGATGTCACAGTATGAGGTGACTTAACTTTCTATTGAGACACATTCATACGTCCCTTTGGGAATAGTACAGGAATGTTCCAGTGCTTCTGTCAGTGGATGAACGGGGACAGGAAGAAAACACTTCAAACATGGGGCACAAAGTGTGTCTGAAAGTGTAAGTTGATCCTTGGGCAAACAGCCAGCCCAGTCTGCCAGTTTCATAATCTGGATTGTTTCATTATTGATAATTGGGATAAACAAAGCCCGGCTTCTAGCACTGCCAAATTGTTGGCCTCCCTCTGTAATGCACAGGGTAGGGCCAAATTGCATGCCCCGACTCCCTTGTAATCACTTGTGTGCTTTTGAGACACTAGAGGAAGCGGTTTTATGAAGTCCGTCCCCCCCTGCCCACCAGCATCAGGGAACTTTCCCCACATAGCTTCGTGTTTCACCTTGTGTTTGCTGTTTGTCCTGTAAATATCAAAGCTGCTGTGGAAAGGTTGAGTTTGTCTCTGATGGGGTTTGAAACACTTTAAGATGAGAAAACAAAACCTGTTCAGAGTGATAGTTGTTGGGGTAGCCAGTTACTTTCTGTAAGTGCCTCTGGTATTGTTACCCCCTGCAGCAGTGGCGTTACCACCAGCATTAAGACTTGCTGTTTTATAATCCCAGAGACAACGGCGCTTTAAAAATGAATGCCTCTACTGAAATTGCCTGTGGTTGGGAGGGGGTTGGAGAGTGTGTTTGTGTGTGAGGAAGAGGATGGGGGTGCAGACAGCCAATAGACTCAGGTCACATCTGTGATGCTGGCACTGATGAAAAGGAGGTGGTTTTAATTATTGATCATTATAATGAAACTAAACTCCTTGGGGTTTGGGACTAAGCTTCTGTGTGCATATGTGTGTATGAGAGACACGTGGAGGAACACAACATGGGATATAATCACATTCATGTCAGCAGTTCTTTAATCCTCTAACGTCAAGTATCTGTACAACCAACTTGTCTAACCACAGAGGAAGAAGCCCCTTGGGAGATGGTCTCAGTGACAGTTTGTAGCATCTTTGCTATGGCAACACTGTCCAGTTCTTGTGATTTGCAAACCTTGGATTGAGATCACTGTGGAAGGAAAGTGAAAACACGTGGCTCTGAATAGTATCATCCATAACTGGACTACACGTTGACCAAAATATGCAGACATTTTTTGTGTATCTGCCCTATAACACAACAGTCAATTCTTTTTGACCCAAATATCAGTTGCTTTTCTGTGCAGCAGGACTTTTTACATGGGGCATATTAAGGTATAAATAACAGAAAGAAACATGTTGAATTAAATTTGCAATACTTTCCTTGATTAAAAAAAAAAAACTTTATGGCACTGAATGTATTGCTTAATGTGTTAAATCCAATTCATAACATAAGCTGGTTAAAATAGATGCTTTTAAATCCAAATCTGTATTTTATTGATATACAGGGGTTTGTGTTTACATGTCTGACATTAATAACTACTTTAATGATAAAGGTGTTAAAGTTTCTCAGGAGGCAGTAGGACCTCTGTTAAGTCTCTCTTGTGCTTCGTCTCACGGACTCTGGAGCATTGTAAATATAGAATGGCTTTACTTCAGCACACAGGCAGCACTGCAGTCCATTTCTCAGCCTGTAGCCAACAATTGCTGTCCATTTAAAATGCAATTTGTCGATCCCGATTGCAGTTACCTTTTATCTGTGAGCAGGATTGTTTTACTTTGATAAATAAATATGGCATCAGAGATGGTGTTTCCCCCGAGAGACGTGATTAAAGGAAGAAAACGTAAGCACATTGATTTAAGTACAGCTGGACATAGGCCTCTCGGGCCTCTTGGACTATTTGAACTGTCAACGCATAACAACCCTAAAGTCCCAAACTGATCATAGGTCAGTGCACTCCAACCCTGCCACTGATAATAACTGCAGGCCTACCTCTGGTCCATGATTTGTCAGGTGCGGTTGTTTTTGTAAACCTGGTGCAGAGATCGACTCAGGTCAGCTGTTTCATCAGGTGGTGCACTGACTCTGCTCTCTCTACACCCAGAACCTTTAAAGCATACAATATATGGATTGGACATCTACGTAGTGGATATTTATGCAGTTTATTTGTAATACCCTAATTGTACAGTGGAACAGTTTCATCTCTGTAAAGCATTGGGTCCCTATAAATCATGACAGTTATTAAAGTATTGCCACAAATTATTCCTCCAGAGACATGAGCCCCTAATTTAAAACCTCCAGCTATCTCTGTAACAATGATACCTTTAGATTGATGTGTTTTGTGGCTGCAGGTTTTGGACATGGATCTCACTGTTCTGTTAGGCACCAGCTCATCTCCCTCGTCAGCACTATAATGAGGCTGTAACCCTATAAGACGTGTTCTGTGTCCTCTAGAGTCTCTCAACTACAATAGGACTTGTGCTGCAATAAGTCACTGTCTAATCATGCAGTGCCCTTTGAAGATTGTTAGCGCCAATAGCAAGCCAGCCGTCCAGGATGATATCAAATTCACTCCTGTCATTCACTCATTCTGTCATACGTTGTTCTTCTTCTCTCTTTCTCCTGTTGGTCTGGGTTGCAGCAATTTTCATATACTGCAATAATTTTGATCCCGTAACCACTGCCCTGTTTGTATGTGTGTGAGTTTTCATTGCTCTGTCAGCTTAGTGTGAGTCACTTGTAGCAGTTGTCAGGAAGAATAGACAGAGAAATGTGAACTTGGTGTTCTGCTTGTGGCATCACTTGACTGAAATTGGAGCGGTGACACTTGATACATCTTAAATCATTCACAAGAGCAGTGGAGTATTTGTGTGTCTTTGTTTGTGTTTATGCTTCAGTGTGAATTTGTGCTTGTGTGTAACTGCTGTGTAACTGTACTGTGTAACAATGACAGGATATCTGAAGCAACAGGAACAGGGTAATATATGGAAAAACACTGGGACCTGACTCAGAAAACACACACACTCTTAGTCAGTGGAAAACCAAATGGTTTTAGGCAGATTGACAGCAACATTGACATGAACATGTTATTTACTCAAGTAGCTCCATGACTATTATGTAGCCACAGTGTGGATTTATTCTCCTCGGCTGTTTGGTTTTCTATAGTAATTCTAATTAAATAAGTATAATAATATTTACATACATTACAGTATTTCAATATTTACATGTTCATTGAAACCAACAGGTAAAGCTTCACTCTTTGAAAGTTCAGTCAGAGCCAAATATAAGATGGGAAACTTGGAAGGAAACAGAACAGGATGGTCAGGAAACCCACAGCCAGAACTTTGCCCTTTACAAATTTAGACACAAGAAAATCTGAATTATCTGTTTGTGTGTGTTCAAGACACAAAAGGTTAGATTAACAGTTGCATATATTGATACATTGAGTTCTTTGATTTTGTGCTATTTTCTAAAAATCTCATCTGTTTCAGTTTAATTTTGCCTATGATCATTATTCTTGGTCTGGCATGTCATGAGAAAACTAAGTCGACTGTATCCTGTGTCAAGTGTGTGTAGTCTTGTTTGAGTGTGTGTGTTTGTGTAATCAGCAGGGTTAACATTGTTGCAGATCTTTGGCTGGAGATGGCATCACGATGTTCTCTCTGTCTACTTAACACCTCTAACTCATCAGTCTACAGGCAGTGCCAGCCTCTGGCAGCTCAGTCCTCCTGCTGTGTTGTTGACCTTACAGGCTGCTATGTGGTAGAGCAGCAAAGCTTCGCTTTTTCTGTCGTTGTTTTACTGAATGCTTTAAAGTCACACATAACTTTACACACACTCTTAATGTAAATCAGCTGATATTCACCATCACTTTCTGCTCATACAGAAAAAAAACGCTCACTTATCTGCATCATTACTGATGTTCTTAAGATAGTACTCCTGAAACAAAAAACTGGGGACTCTCAAGTAATATGACAGTTGTCCTGTTTTGAAATGTTTGGTTTGTATTAGCAACATATTTTGTGGAAATGTTTCCCACCCAGCTCATAATACTGCTAATATATGATTATTGCAAAACTTGCAATACTCTACGCAATACAGTTCAAGGGTCAGTGACCTAGAAGAGACAGGAAGTTCACAGAGCATCAGAAAACATTTGGAGTTGAGTGTTTGCTGATGTCCCACATTTCTGTGGACCACAGGAAGTGGCAAGCCAGTGTGGGCCAGCTCTTCCTGCCTCTCCAGATCTGTGTTTGTGTATTTGTACCTGCCTCTCTGATTCTCACATGCTGTGGACATACAAAGAACGCCTTCTAACAACCTCATGGATCCTATTAAAGCGCATCTGTTGCAGCTTTCAGTGTGCCATCTTTAACTCAGTCTTTCTGATCTTCATGTTTCCTGTCTTTGTGCCTCTGCCTGAGAAATATCACATCTCCAGACTAATGTGACCCCAGTAATCTCACATTGTAGAAAATTAAGGTAACATTAGTGAAGAGAGGGAGGATGAGGAGGAATCATGGAAAAGGAGTCCCAAATGTAGAGCTGGAGAGCTGTAGTCTCAGGAAAGGATGGGATGGGAAGAGGAAAGAGACAGGATGTAGAGACAAAGACAACTGCTAGGTGAAAGATAGACAAGAGAGGCAGACATGCAAGCTATCGGCTGGTCCCAGAGTTGGATCATTACAGCTGGATTTTTCCGTGTGGCCTAGTTTTTCCTTTCCAACTCCCTCGCTCCTGCTCTCCTCTCACAGTAGATCTCTGCCCGCAAGAACACAACCTCTCTCTTCTTCTTCCTCCTTTATCTCTCCACTCTCATTCCTCTCAGTCATCCCGCACAATCTCTGTGTTTGTCTCCCAGATCACACCCTCAGAGTGTGGTCAGATTTTGCTGGTATTTTTTATTTATTTCTTTGCAACTGAATAGAGCCACATCAGTTACCGTTTTGCTGGAGAGGGGTCAAATACTTGGTTCCCAAATCATCAGTTACTTTGCTGTAGTTAAATAGCTTTTTGTGATTATGGTGGATATGCCATTTTCTAATGAAACTTGAAATATTAATAATCTCCTTGCTGCTGCTTCATCTACCCTTCTCTCTCTCTGACCCTCATTCCCTTCGTAAGTATTGATTTCCATTTCCCCCTCTTTTGCCGTCACCATCTTCCTCTCTTGTATTTGCCTCACTTTGTCACTTGCTTTATTCCATTACCTTCTAATTATTTAGCTCTGTCTATCCCTCTCTCTTTCCCAGCCTCCTCCCTTCTCCTCTCCCTGCTTTCCTGTCTTCCCACGTTACTTCCTGTTTAGTCACATTCTCCAGCAGCACCTGACTGTGTCAACAGGAAAACCAAATGCTGTCAGAGCTGCAGCAGGGAAAACCAAATGCTTACCGAGCTAGAACGCTTGCACTGCTGTTCACCGAGGGAAAGGGAGGTGGGGGGGGGCCGTTGGGGAAATTAAATGCTCCCAGCGCTCTGGGCAATGCTGGGAGGCCCCTCCACCCTGCTGGGGTAAAATTGCTTGTTATTAATGCATTAAAAATGGACACCAGCCTCAAAGAAGTAATGAGGAGCATCAGAGCGAACATTATAATACATCATTTTAATACTAAAAGATGCTCATCAGTTAAGTGGAAAAGAAATTAAATTCAATACCAGGGGAAATGCATCCAGAATAGTCAGTTCAGTCCAGTTAATGTATGAGATAGAGAAATAAATATTCTTCTACCTCAGTAATGCAAAATTACAAAAGGAGAGAAAGGTTGTTGAATGCTAATTTTTATGGTAGCAGACATTTACAGTGAATAAAAAGTAAAGTAAAAAGACCCAACAGAATGCAAACAGAAAAATAACAGTTTTACTGATGCCCAGCTGCTGTATGTATATCAACTGAAAAGAATAATACTGCAGTCTGAATGAGATCCGCCTGGTGCTGGTGTCTTGCATTCTTCACATTTTAGCTTCATATGCAGTAAATCTGTCAATGTAATTTCTCTCATCCCCCTTTCCCCCATTGCCTCCCGCCCTTTTTTCACCCCCTTCTTTCCCCTATTACTGTTTGCAGCAGTTCTCTCTTTAGCCCTCAGGGTTCTTGCATAACCAGCACCCAGCTGATTTTTAGTAAAGTAATCAATAAGCGTCATTGTGAATGTGTGTCAGGGGAGAAAGCTGTGTTCAATGGTCGTGAGGGCTGCAGCCAACAAGTGTGAAATATTTGCTCCAACATATATATGTGTGTGTGGTAACAGTGACCCTCTCTTCTCTCACAGGGCCTGTATTCATGGCAGACTGTAACAGTGAAGTCTGTGTTGCCGACCAACTTCATTTCAACTTTTCTCGAGTATTGCATGATGATTATTAAAGCTCATGGAGTTTGCATTGATATGGCAGAGGACTGTTTGTCTGTCGGCGTTTTTCTGAATGTTGAATGTAATCGCTGAAAAGGGGGGGAGGAATCTCAGGCTGTGTATCTGTGTGTGCATTCATTTAAAGGAAGAAAAAAATAGGTCAGGATTATCAGTAGATGTTGCCATGCATGATATGTGTGTGTGTGTGTGTGTGTGTGTGTGTGTGTGTGTGTGTGTGTGTGTGTGTGTGTGTGTGTACGGTGTGCAGGGTCCTTGGAGCTGTGCCTTGACTTCAGTCAATAATAAGGCTCCACAAGGAAACAGAAGGAGAAACACACTACTGTTGCTGTGACCTCTGTCTCACACACACAGTCACATATAGGCTTAGACTGCATCCACATTAAGATGGCAAAATTTGACATCTCTACACTAAGACAGCAAAAAAATGCTGTTTAGAGCAGATATGTTTAAAGATGCTTGCTTTGCATTTTGGGATGGATGAGTAAAACTGAACTTTCTGAAAACAGTGATATCAACCTGCTCGGATGTGTGAAGGAGCTGTGCAACAGGGAAGTTTAGAAGCCAACTTTCTGTTGCCTGTAACCCACTGAAATGTCAAAGCAATAAAAATGTAAGAAAATACTGACAAATGCTGTAATTTCCTATGATAATTGATGAATTTCTTTTATGTGACCCATAAATTCTTACATTAACAAGCTGAAACAGTATTTTAGCTTTAAAAATTATTGAAACAATTAATTGATGATAAAGAGTTGCAAATTAATTTTCTGTTGACTAATGGTTAATTGACTTATAGCAGCTGAACGTGAATTAATGATTATTTGGTGTTTTGATTGGAAGCTCATTTCAGCAGTGGAGGAATCGCCGTGTTTGGTTAACAAGTGGCATCTGTCAGCTGTGTTCAAATTACTTCTCACTGCTTGTTCTGTTGTTTGACAACTGAAAACAAGAAAATAAGTTGAAAAGCAAAATCATGAGAAGGTGAGGACGGTACAGAGGTTTAACCAGCTGTGATGCAGCAGAGGAGCTGCACCGTGTCTCCCACTCCTCAGCAGATGTTGGATATGAAGCAGTTTTGTTGTTTGCTAACTGATAGAAGTAAAAAGAGATGAGCTGTTGTTGTCATGGTTGTGTGGCAGTGAGGACAGATGTCTTCAAAATACTAGTGTGGACTTGAACAGTGCTTTCAGATTTGTGAACGTAGTCTTGAGTTATAATTTCACATCTGTACTTTTTTCTTGTGTGTATGTGTCTTTGTGTAAGGTGTGAGTGGGTGGGTATGAGGGATGTAAATGCAGTAGAGCTGTCAAGATGAACTAAGATGGGGTGGGAGATGGAGAGAAACAGTTAATAAA
This sequence comes from Rachycentron canadum, assembly GCA_038496675.1. Lineage (NCBI taxonomy): Eukaryota > Metazoa > Chordata > Actinopteri > Carangiformes > Rachycentridae > Rachycentron > Rachycentron canadum. The sequence continues at coordinate 4,579,795 of CM076663.1, read as the reverse complement.
TTAATCATGGCTGCGACTCTCCCAGCAATATAGGGGACAGTGGTTAGTCTGCAGCGAGCATCGATTGCACACTAATGCAATGGAACACACACACACTTGGTCTTGCACACACACTTGTCCCCTATAGGGCATCATCTGCCTGAAGGGTATACTGCTTGCTCTGTCTTTGTAATTTTTCCTCCTCAACATTAAGAGTCAGCTGTCAGCATTTTGGGAAATGCTGAAATATTGTTTCAGTGTTAATTCACAGATTAGCTTGTGTTCTTCTGTCCCGTTGGCTTTGGACTGAGAGCTGAAGCTAAGCCTCTGATACCAATTCAAGATTGATCTCACCCTCTGACTCTCCTTCATTTCTCATCCTCCGCCCTTTTCTCTGTGCAGATTTATTTTCATTACTCCTTTTCTTATATCTTTCTGTCTGTGCCTGTTCATATCCATTGTACTGGATAGAAGAGCTTCATTTTGTTCTTAATCCTTAACGCTCTCACCCCCTCAGCCCCTCTCCTCAATGTTAATTCCCTAACGAAGGCAGGAAGCTGCTGCTGGTTGAGGAAGGTAAATCTATACCTCTTCTTGCATCATCCTGTCATTCGGACTGATGTTATTCAATCAGAATATCATGTTGATGGTGAAGGCTCAAGGATGAGACGCTATAGGAAAAGGACAGCGTGAATCTCATTGTCTATATGTTTAAATTGCGTGTTAATTGCAAGTTATATAATCTCTACATCCACTAAAATATTGGAGTATCAGGTTTCATCAGGGACATGCACAAACTTGAAAGTGAATTAACAACCCTAAAGGCCTCAGATTTCAGGAAGTAGACAACATTAACAAGATGATAAAGATGAAAACATTTCAAGCGTCATTGATGTAAGGCTGAGTGACCCAGATGATATAATATTTGATTCTTCTTCTCTTTCTTTCTAAATCAGTTTGATCCACTTATCATTCACAAGAGCGGAGAGAAAAGTTTCAGTGTTGGAAGTGACTGTTGACGCCCAGGGCACCTAACGTTGGAGTTTTTCACTGTGTTTGAGTCATGCTGAGCTGTTGAAACATGAGGAAAAGTTACTTTGAGCAACACAGACGCAGGAAAAGAGTAGAAAGTGATGGCTGCAGGAGAAAGGACTTGAGCTCAGTGGACTAAAACTGTACATTATTAAGATACTGTTCTGTCTCAAATGAAAATGTTCACTAAATGGCAGCTAGTTGACTTGGCAGAGTCTGTATACATTGTTTTCAATCCAGAATTAGATCTCTTCATCAATAGTTTTTTTTTTTTTTAAAGATTAGCATCTTGTTTCAGTGAAGATACTATTTAAGTATCATGGGCTGAAGAGGAGATATATACTGTATAAACACATGCTGTTTTGTCCAAGCCTGTTAATAACTGTGTGAACTGTCAGTCCCATCCGATTGGACCGAGTGTTGTGCTCTTAAATCCCGTGAGATGAAAGGATGTGCTGAGTGGCTGTGAGTGTCGACCCCGACTTGTGACTGCAAGAGAACCAGGGTGACTTTTAATCTGCTCCAATTCCTTCAGCCTGTGACTCTCAGCTGACTGCACACTCACTGTGGGGCAGTGGGTGGGTTACACACTGGAGCTGGGCCACTGAGCAGGTACACACACACAGGGAACATGGCTGCTGTCAAAGAGTGTGTGTGTGTATTCAATTGTGAAAGTAACATACACGAATCACTTCATAGTCGACACCAGAAGTATAAGATTTTACCATTGTTGTCTATGATGAAACAGTGGATTATTCCAGTGGTTCAGTCAGTGCCCCCCAAAGCCATTTATTTCTTATACATTCTCCTAGTTTTGGCTTTTTTTCCTTCTTGGTTATCAATATTTATGAAGAAGTCCTGAGTGAACAGCGCTGGGAACTGCTGCATTAACTGCTAAACTGATGGACAGAGAGTTAATTCATTTTGGATTAATTGCTTAATATATTTGTGTGTTAATTGTTTTAAGCTATTTCTGAAACAAAAATGCCAGGCGACGACTTAATGCTTGGTTCCTCAGTTGCTCAGTTTTATATTCAGTTGTTAATTGAGCATATTTGACTTGTGGTTGGACAAACACAACTTGAAGACCTGGCTTTGGACAGCAGGCAGCTTCTGATGGACATGTTTCTCTATCGTTTCACATAAGACCATTTTCTCTGTTCTACTTTGATGCCTTTTCCCAGGATATTCTTACAATTCACACTCCTTAAGCCTCACATGTACATATGTTTGTTTGCACGCCCATGAGTGTGCTCGTGCGTGCAAGGTGGTTTGAGGATTTGCCATTCAGATCAGGCTGTGACGGTAATCAGGCCCAACCTGGCGGGACGTCACACAGGCAGCCCTCACCAGCAGGGGCCAAGTCCTAATCCCATTCATCCACTTTACTACACCAACGGCATGGCAAGGAACCAGGACACCCCCATCATGGTGGGCTGATCCATTCCCTCGCATCTGTCTGCCGTTAGGCTTGTACCACTGATGCTGCTGTAACGGGGTTTGCTTTGGTTCTTATGTAATCCAGCATGGCACTGACATCATGGAGTAGTAGGAAGTGTGGCCTTTGATTGTCTGTTGGAGAGATGTAATATGGCTATCTAACAGATGCTGTCAAGATAATGAGCAGTAAGTTGAGCCGTATTATTAGAGTTGAATCTCTCTCCTCACTCTTCTCTGTAATGTTCAGACATCATGGTAACCAGAGCTGCAGCCACTGACATGAAAACACCGAGGTCCTGTACCCCCTTCACACTTTCTATGAACAGGTTGTAGTATTTCAAGTGTCTTGCCTTTTTAGTACAGAGCTATTTAAAAATGCAACAATCCCCCTGTAAGCTTCTTGTCTTTTTTGTGTCAGCAGTAATGTTCTCCTCCTTCGCCTCCACCCACCTCTTCAGAGAACATGAAGGATTTTTAAAGTGGTGTGAATAATAACACGATGAGAACAATGGCCAGACTCTTGTTAGTGTTTCTGATAAGGTCTCA
>CM076663.1:4514298-4571798 GCA_038496675.1 Rachycentron canadum | reverse complement strand
ATGTATTTTTGGTGGATCAGAAAATGGTTTGAGTTCAGGGCTGTGTTTACACAAACTGCATTGCTGTGTCAAAACAACTCAGAGCGACCAAAGCTGTGAAGTGACTAGTTTGAAGGTGCAAGAAAAATATTTGTTTTTTTGCATCAAGTGTGATCATATCTCACAATTTTTTGGCTTTAGTTTTACAGTACAATAATGTGCTTTCCCATGTTCTTGTGTTTGTTTGTTTTTTCTGTGTCCCTGATCTCACTATATATTTTATCCTCCTTAACTTTGACCCACTTCCTGATCCTCCCTTGAGAAGCAGGGTTCTGTATATAATGATGTAGTAGCTTGGCCTCATGGCAGCTGGAGCTCACTGGAGCATCTGTCAGTCATCAGCTCACTCATTTGGAACAACTGCTGACTCTGCTCTTTCTGTCTGAATACATGAACATATCATTTGAAGAAGAGGGTTTGTATTGTAAGAAAAATACACCTTCCCTCCTGCAATAAGTGACTGATGATACCAAACACTCTAACTTATTCTAACAATTTAAGATGCATGAATCATTTTAAAATTATGACAAATTATCACAAGGATAATTTGAAGATATCGATTGATCAATGATTCCTGTATGACTATGTGCCAGAATTAGTGCTATACCTGTTTACTTGTCTACATTTCACTGTCTGACATATGGCTTGGCTTGTTATGGTGTTGGATCATGATTCTCTACTGCTGCACCACACTTACACTTATAAAACTGAGTTTCAGTGCGCTGACAATGGCATCATATCCAGGAATTTTGACAGATGCAAACCTTGAACAAGCCCTCAATTATTTTTTCTTTGAATTTATCTTGGCTTTTAACCTGCTCAGGCAATTTATAATAACAATTTTTACAGGATATGTTTGTGTCCCTGAGCAGGTTAATATGACTGGATACAGAAAGTTGTCTGCTGCTATCTGGTGTATATGCAGTTGTGTGTCTTTATTGTACTTTAGTGATAAATTTTGCATGTTGTTCACAAGAGACAAAGGAAGGTTCAGTCTTACAAGACAGATCAGGATCAGACCAGGAGGCTCAGGATGATGAGCTGAATGTGTATTGTCCCGATCAGATGATGGAAATCTACTGCAGGTGTTATAAAATATAGATTGTTTTGTAAAATGTGGTGCAGTGTCTCAACTACTGAGAACCTCCTGTTTTCCACTTGATAAAACACATGCTTAACTCACCCATCACCATAAGAATTTAATTTCAAATCTGATTTAGATATTTTTCTGTGTCGAAGTGAACATCAGAACATTTAATCTGAAGCTGTTTTCTCATCAGAAGCCAGGTGGCAGTCAGCCGCTGCACTCTGTTTCCTGAAAGTGTGGGTATTTTTAAATGAAGTTATGAATATTGAATTAGTGCGGGGGTTAGCAGAGACAGTCTTTTTTTTTTTTAAATGCGTGTCTGCACATCTTGTGGTTTTCTGAAATCAGGTCACTCTGTGGTTGAATGGGTTTTTACATGTCAGGGTCTGTTATAATGTTTGTTCAGCCATATATAGAGCTCATACTCGAGCAGCATCAATAGGCTGGAGGTTAAAATAATTCTGTGACATTTTCAGCTCCAGTGGTCTCTGTCTGCAAGACAATGGTTATGATCTGTCATTGGTGTCGGTGTTTTCCCCCAGAGTAGCGTGCCAGCCTGCAGACTGTTGGTTAAAGGGTTTTGGTGTTACCGTCACAAGGCAGGAAATGAAAAATTTTGGGTGTCATGGTAACCCTTAAACAATACCCAGCAGTACAGATTTGTTAACAGCAGCAAGATCCAAAGGTGTGTGTGATTAGAATTTGAGTTTTATAACTTTGTGAAAACAGTTTTGGAAACTGAGGACATACTGATAATCCCTCACAGGGTTAAGACTTTGTTTTAGGGTTTAATAGTGGGATATAGTGGCAGTCAGTGAGTTACCACAGTACCTGCAGTACTCAGGCATCCAGTGATAGCACAAGTCCAGTCCTGTCATGTCCTGTGTTTTCAAGCAGAGTAGATGTGTCTCTTTTATAGAGGACATACCTGGACCCTACTGTGAAGAAAAGACACTGACTGACACGTGCTGCACTGTTGAGGCAGTGTGTGTGTCCACAGCCTTATCTGTTTCCAGTCTGTCTGCTCAGCTGTCTGCTTATGATGAAGGTGTAAACACTGTGTTTCTATCCAGTTGCTCACTTGTTGTCTAGTATGAACGGCCTGTTTTGCAGGCTTGTTATCTGATAACAATGTAAACCCAGCCTCCACACCTACTTCACATTTACATTTCAGGCACATAAACCCACTGGACACAGTAAGTTGCATTGTTATCACAGGGATATTACACCCAAGTCCTCAGCTTCTTCCCTTTTTGTAACAGTGTATGTACAAGCTTAAACAAGAGGGAATACTGGTCTTGAAGCGTTTTGCCTTTTTGACTTGACTGGATTATAACCACACTATATATCTGGTTTTTACTGTGTGAAATAATTCTCCTGCTCTTTCCCCCTGAAGCCCAATGTTTTTACTATCAAGAAATACTGGTTTAGTAACGGTTTATTGAATGAACCTCTTATGTTCTGATTGAACCAGAAATCCTTTTGATTACAGGGTTTAGATGCTAAGTTTCTTTTCAATGGAACGTATCATAATAATGCTGACAACACTGCCCTGGTGCCTCAGGCCAAGTGTTGTCAACTTATAGCTGATATTTGGGTTTGTCCTGCACTAAACTGAGGTGGTTTTAAGTGATGCCTTGGGGCGAAGGAGTCAGAGAAAATCTGTTTTTAGGAAACGTCTCTTCAGGCATCAGATAACTGAGCTCTCACATCAGAACACTATGTCTGACCTTTGATCCTTATATGTGTGCATATGTGAAGGACAGTAAGAGGGGGGTGTCTGTGCATTGGGGTCATTTCAGTTTGGGATAATTGTAATTTGATGTGTAAAATGATGTGATGATCTGGGGAGGCTGCTTATAGTCTGATCTGCAGTTTCAGAAGTACGTTTTCTCATGAGCTGCCACTGCCACACAAATCCCTCACTTCCCTCTCTGGGAACAGTAAATATTGTTTGATAGCATCATCACTTTCAGAGCCTTATAACATCTTATGTATTTAATTTGACTGGTGCTTTGAATGAACGGAACCTGACCAGACATTTAACTTTATGATTGAACAAGAGCATTTAAAGCTCTGTGTAAAAGTAATGTTTTTAATGCTGAATAATGAACAGGCTGCTATTTTAATGTCTTATTAAATGTAGTGTTTTATTAGGCTTTTCTTCAGCTGTGGAAAACAGATGCGAGTCACTGGATTAATAATGTTCTCTGCCCACGTCAGAAAGAAACTTCATTACAAAACTTCAGAGGAAATATCAAAGGTGCTTTTTACACAGCGAGGACAGTGTTTAGACCATCACTTAGTTACTGAAATGATCACAAAGGATGAAATGGCAACTCTGTTCAACGTGATCTGTTAACCAGCCCAGTGAACATATTTCCTGGGGGAAACCCGGTACTGAGGCAGACTGTGGTTGGATACCTGCCGTGTCTCAAAACAAGAATGGATCCAGTCTCTGTCTTCCCCAGATTGTTTAATGCAGGAATGTCAGCTGAATGTCACAAATGTAATCATTGGGATTATGTAACTTATTAGAGTTAAATTAGACCTTATTCAAGGCCCAGTTTAGCTCCTGGGCGTTTCAGTCGCTCATTGTTTCATAAAACTAGTGACAAGGTGAATGCAGCAGATTGTGTGCAATCTACTCAGCTGGTAGAAAACCACTTCTGGCTGTTGCAAAGTAACATAAAAAATTAATTCTCCATAGATGTTACAAAGCTTAAACAATCAAACTGTTTTTCTCTGCAGCCAGTTGCCAGAAGTCATATTACAGCAATACTTCTGAATCAAATATTAGTCTCTGTCTCTCTGTGACACAGTATATCTGTGGCCCTGGACCCGAGTGATTCATGACTGAACCTTGTTCCAGTTTAAATGTCTGTTTACATGTTCTATTGTTGTAAAGTTACTGCTTTGACACACAGTCCATTCTGTGTTGTGGTAGTTTATTTGAGGGAAAAATGTGCATCTATTTTTGTCAAACAAAAAAGAAAAGGGTGTTCGTTCATAATTAGGGCCCAGCCCTCCCCCTCCTCAGCCTGCTACAGCACAGGCCTGCACATGCATTATGTTGCATCATGGTCATGATTGAGAGAGTAAGATACTCAGTAATGAGTACTGAGTGTGTTACCAGCTCTGACAAAGGTAGAATAACATCAGAAAATGTTTGATTATCGTCACGTTTAGGTTTATATTAAAACCAAATTCATGTCATGATTGTTTATGAATCAGTTATAAAAGTTATAAAAGATGAGTAATTGATTGGAAAAATTGATTATTCCTTCAAGTAGCTGTTATCGCTATTATAAAGTGCTCCAGAATGTAAAAGTTTAATGGTGTGTTTTGTTCATATTCCTGTCCTGATGTTGTCAGAAGAGGCCTAAATAATGAATTAGTTTCCTGTTATTGGCCTGATAAGCTCTGGTGTAGTCGGACGATGTGACTTCATAAATGAATGAACTTCATGTTTACACCGTGCACAGACTCTTTCCACATGCATACCAGAAACACTGCTTATATCACTGTGTAGTTGCAATCTATTCTAGTTTCTGGATCCCTCTCTTAGTTTGCACCCTGCAGGTCAAAGGTCAGTTTCAGCTTCAAAACAGCTGGTAGACATTCAGTGTGGCGCTAGAGGACGTCTCAGCTGGAGGTTAGCTTGATGAATCAGAGGCCTGAACACGAGTTGAAGGACGTTCTCCCAGCTCACCCTGCCATCCTGCTGTCACGCCCACAGATATGCATATGATCATAGTGCTGAATGAGTGAGAAGGAAGCAACTGATAAACATCACATTTCCCTGGCTCATCCAGACCATCGGTGTCAGGTTCACAGGTTTAGTTCACTGGTCGGATCCAAACTAATTAAATGTCAACAACATTGTTGAGTGTAGTGGAGTATTTGCTGCGTCTCTGCGTGTTTGTCCTGCTGACAGTGAAGTATTCTTGCTCCCTGGACCCTTCCAGGCCTCAGGGATGAATGAGCATGCTGGCTCTGGGCTTGGCTGTCACACCATTCCCCCATTCTGAATCAAGAAGCTGGTCAGCGTGACGTTTAGACGACTAAAAATCACCCTGTGGCTCCTCCAGAGACCCCGTTGTGCCACTCAGGACCTCTTTTGGTCTCCAGGGGCACCAGTAGTGCTCCAGTACTCTGAAGGCGTGAAACTGGTCTGCATTCTGGCTCAGTGAGGCTCTGGCTCTGCTGGCTCTCTCTGAGCACTGTAGAGTGGGTGGGTGTGAGCAGAGCTAGATCACAGCCCTGCACCATGCGATTTCCCTTTCACATTGTTCACATCAATAGGGAAGGAGAAGCAGGGCAAAAGAGAGAGAGAGAGGAGGGGAGGTGAGAGCAACAAAGGCCAAGAGAAAGGAACAGAGGGGAGGAGAGGAGGGCGCAGAGTGGTGGTGTTTGTCCGAGGCGAATGAATGAAATCTTTATCTGTGACGCAGAGGAGACAAGGCTGCTCTCACATACCTTCTTCTCACTTTCATTTCATCGCTCCGTGTTCTCTTTTACTCTTCAACTTTCTCTTGGGTCTATCTTTCTCATTCTTCCCGCTCTCTGTCCTGTTTTGTCTTCCCCTCTCTGGTCTTTCTACCCTTTACTGAATGCTCTATCTCTCTCTCTCTGTATCTCCCGCTCTCTTCCCTCCTTCTTTCTTTTTTACCCATCCTCTGCGAACTCAGCCCCCTAGTGGAGGTCAGGCAACTCTTTTTCTCCATCTGCCCTGTTTTTCCTTTCCTGTCTCTGCCCCCTGGAGAAAACAGGAAATTGCAAACAAATAACATCATGTTTTTTTTTTATGCCCCCATAACTTCAAACCAAACTTGTTTTGAGTTGATAAAACTTAAAATATATCAAGGGATATGCTGCTGCTGATGTAAGTGTAGAGTATTGGGACAGAATAACAGGCTAACACTGTCTGATTGTCACAAATATTAAAGTGCCATAAATTCTTCTTCATAATAAAGCCATAACAACTGATGTCTCCCATTAAAGAAAACTAACATCTCTATTTATCTTATAAAGGAATGCAAGTTGACTGTCAGCACTACAATGACAAGATAAATGTCACCCGTGGTGGAGTCTTGTAATTAGATTTTTTTTAGTCACGTGGATGATTATGAGGAGGGAAGAATCCTGTTTTTCTGATAGAACAGATATGATCAAATATAGGTGTCTCCGCCTGTTTTGTATATTTTATATCTTCCTTTTAAAAATTCTATGGAAAAGCAGCTAAAAGTGAGAGACTGAAAGATCAAAAGCTGCATTTATGCGTAATCTGGAATAAGCATGTGAACCCAGTCCTGTTTTATAGACAGTTTTTGATAATGAATGCTGAATACACACTTAAGGTCGACCACTAAATCAATTCCCACCCTGTGGGAAACCCTGAAGTCCCACTTGATGCCTGAATGACTCTTGGCATTGAGAGTTTGCTCTAAAATAACTGGTTCATTAGTGTTGCAGAATAAACACTTAACAGTGTCTGGACCTGGGAAAAGAACATTCCTGCAGTGTTGTGCGTCGGCCTGAGTTATTCCAAAGATTGGCAAATGTCACAGAATCACTTTACCTATTGCAACGCAGTCTGTGTACCTGCTCAGGTTCAGGGTGGTTCTCCTTTACAGCCTGTGAATGGATGCAGGAGAATTCAGAAAGGTCATGGCTGATGCACAGACTGTGTAAACATAAGATTGCAGATGTTATTGACATGGCAGGTTGTGATTTTATAGGTGAAATCTCCTTGGGTGAAACTAATCAGGGACCTTGAGCCTTTGTTAAAGAGATCTAACTCTGTTGTGTCTTTGTACATTGTACAAATATGTTCAGTGCAGTTTCTGTCGGTACCTCCTGCCACGAAGAATCACCTGATTTAACTCCTTTCTTTCTCTTCATTTTCAGCAGTCTCACATTTTTAGAAATCTGTTTTCAGCGCTTGTCCCGCTAAAGATTTTCTAATCAGCCAGACTAAAATCTTGTGTGTGTGAGTTACTACAGGAATGCAGAGAGGTGGCATGAGTGTAAATGTTTGTGTAGAGTGAGCTGCTGACAGAAGAGAAAGAAGTGCAGAGGAATGCAGCCTAGCTAGAGATGTTGTGCCTAAGCGCTATATAAACTCTATGATCCGGGAAAAGATTCTTGAGGAACGAATGGGGAATGTAAGGGGAGAGCGGAGGAGTTAAGTGAAAGGTGGAAGAGAGAGGAACTGTAAAAGGAGGAAAATGCCGATAGGTGGTAGAGAAAGAAGGAGGAATGGAGATGTAGTACAAGAGAAATGTGGATAAGGAGGAGGAGAGATCCACCAAAAAGGAGGGAGAGAAAATGGAGCAACTAGGAGGAAAAGATCACAGAAGGGAGGCAGAGAAGCAGGAAGGGCACTGGGAGTGAGCGAGAAGTTGAACAAAGGCCTATTTTTGTACCGTCCGCTCAGCAGCCATGTGCAGCTTTCTCCAGCAGTCGTCTTTGTTATGTCTAAGGGTGAAAACCATCACTCATGACCTGCTCACAAATTTGGCTCCTTCACAGCCACACTGACTTGGCGGTTTGACATAATTACTTTATCATACCAGTTGTATCAGTTGCATCTTTCTGCAGCCCGTCTTCCTCGAATCAGAGGCTGAGTCACAGTTTGAGGTTAACGCACATGTGGTAGTGTCACTCTCATTTTAGTCTCTATGCAGACTCAGATTCCTTCTGCAGTCTGAATGCTGAAACCAGAGCTACCAGATAGTTCCCAAGGTGCTCCGTATATGAGGTCAATTTCCTGTATGCCACATAAAGTATATTAATAATGGCCTGAAAGTGCACATTGTTCTCTCTCTGTGCTGTAGAGTGAAGATGTTACACGGTCAAAAGAATATTTCAAATAAACTGAACTCTGCAGTTCTCTAAATGTAAGTGTATGTGGAGAACATGTAAATGTTTCATCTAATTCTTTCCCATAAATTTGCAGCAAAAACCTCGTCATTGGGACTATTTTACTCTGAGCTTATATGTGCTTATGTCAAAATTTGGATCTTAACTTTGAGTCGATTTTCAAATCACACTTGTGTATGTGATGTGGATAATGATGATAAAAAGCTTCCTTATGTTCAAAAAAGTGGTAATGACCTGTCCAGATATTTTAAAAGGCAGCAGTCCAGGAGCTTAAGCGAGAGAGGTATCAACAGGTGTGTGGTGCGTCTAAATTCTTCCTCATGCCTGGATACGAGCCACCGGAACAACTCACGAACGCCCAACCCATCCTGAAAACATCCCTTTTAGCGCTGAGTGAAGGCCGATGCAGGGATGTATGGAGGAAGAAAGACATGGCGATTGCTGTGAAGCGAATGATTGATGAAGAAGGAGTGGGGTGAATGTGATATGCATGTCATATGTTTCCCAGTTGTTGCAATGTCTTTGCGGCCCACCTGTCTCTCGGGGCACACCCAGTCTGCAGGGGGTTTCCCTCCCCCTTTTCTGTTTTCTGTTGACCAAACTGAGAAGTCACAGAATGATACTTCAGAAGCATATCTGCTGAAATTAGAAGTGACTCCATCACATCACCCCTGAACAGCAGTGTGCTCGACTCACATCCAGCTGAAGTCACAGTGGAGTATGAGAGATGTTCTTACAAAAACCCTTAGGTATTAAATATTAAAGAAGCAAACTTAAATACTTTGGGGCCACCAACAGACAGGATGGCAGCAGTAACCTTAAGAGTGACGAGAGGTCTGCCTCTTTTTATTAACCCATATCCTGATACAGGCACCCCACCACTCCCTGTATTCCACAGCTGTTTGTGGTCACAGGGTGTGTCAGGGGTCCTCTGGGTGCAGTCAGATTGGTATTTGCATGTTGTGCGTGACGACTGACTGTCATGCTGTCACATTACAGGGCGTGGATGTGTACTGATTCTTCATATAAAGGGGAACATTGCTTTTGCTGTCAGACCAACCTTTCCTGTCTGCTTTTGTTTTGCAAATTACATATGATGATAGAGTTATTATGAGACATTGTCTGTCAGGTTGGCATTTAAAATATTCTAGTTAACAACCTCACTGATATCTGATGAATAAGTAAATACTGCTGCTACTAGCCATTATTTTCATGTTTGGTTCTTTTATTGGTTATTTCTTACAGTTTGTTAATTAAGTTAATTAAAGAATGTAGTTCCCAAAAGCCAATGGTTTAATTTAAAATGATAGAATATAGAAGAATACAGCTACAATAGGAGATTTACAGTTTTTCTCTTGATTAGACAAATGTAACGATTAACTGATTTTTGAAGATCAACTTAATTACTTCATTGAATTAAAGTAATTCAATTGTAAAACTCTAAAAATAGAGAATAAAGACTTGAATGAAGGAATATTTATATAAAAGAGATTACACACGGTCAGAAAGTCAGTTCGTATCCAAAAAAATATTCAGAGTACACCAGCAGGTGTTGGATTCATTTCATCCTGTTGCCACCTCTACATAGCAATGTTTGAACAAAAGCAGAGTGAGAACATGCTCGCTGAAGGTGGGAGACGAGTGATGCCCAAAAGATAAAAAGTTCCAAGTGAATAACCCAGTGGCTTCTCGCTCACACTGTCTAGAAATAGCTGCTTCTTAATGTGCCAATTCAGAGAGGGATGACTGTTAGAGAGGGGGGACTTCCAAGCTCTTTTCTTACAGCTCAGTATGACGTGATGCTCGTGCCATTCTCTGACTGAAGTGTGTGTGTGTGTGTGTGTGAGCTGGAGCGGGAAATTACCACCAATCAAATATGGGCAAATATTTCTCATTGGCTGGTAACTTTATCTGCTTGAGACCACCGAGTCCTCTGGTTTAAAACGGCTCAGCATTTGGTTGGTGGAATAGTGAAAATGGCTGAATGTTGGCCAGCAAAAAGCAAATGTTAGCTTTCTGTCCTGGGTGTGATCAGCCCAGTTTGGCCCGTGGATGGAGAGACCATTGGAAAAGCAGCTGGAGACAAATGGAGAAAGGAACTGAGAAAAGAAACAGGAACATATTTATTTCAAAATAAAAGGGGAAAAATAACTCAAGACACAATGTTCTGAGTCTTCTCCTCTTCAACTATCTCATCCTGTCATCCCTACTCTTCTCCTCTTCACTCCACCCAGTGTCCTCTGTTCTTCAACTATAATCCTGCCTCTCCTCTTATTCCCTTGTTTCTCTTCAGCTGCTTAGTTGGGCCTTTTAATGACTGGTTATTAATTGTACTCTCTAATGAAATGAGCTTTCAGCTGACAGTGCAGGCTCAGACAGTGTGTACTCATGTTGCAGAAATCCTCTTTAAGCATGGTCAGAGTTAATGGTTTCTCTGGGAGCAGAATAATGATTTGCAGTTTTTTTTTTTTTTTTTTCTCCCCTCAGTTTTACAGTCATTTCTCTCAGCTCATCTATGACTTACTGACTTACTGTTTTGGTTCTGATTGAGGAGAAGTTTGTGGAAAACTTTGTCATTTGTCCCTCAGTGTTTGTCCTCCTTAGCAGGGCCTTCCTGTTTCTGTTTAATATACTGAATTCATTGCTGCTTCCTTTGATCGCAACTGATGAATGACCACATTGGTGACTGCAAACTATTCCAAGTTTTCCATTTTACTTCTGGCAAACTGTCTGCTGCGGTCCATTTATTTAATGATACTTTGTACCCCGTCAACAGAACTGTAGCAAATACTAATGATGTGTTTTGTTACATAAAAGTCTAACTAAAATAACCTTGAGTGCCCTAACAAGGAAGCATACAGTGTTAATTAGTCACTCCCATTGAAACCTGTAATCCATAAGTCTGTTGGTGGATGTTGGTTACAACTGAATTTAACCACAAACCACAAAGGATGACTGAGGAAAGAAACCTGTCAATCAAACAAACATATCTTTGATCACAATAAATCAACAATTATCAAAACCAGATGTTGGCTTTTTGTTTTTTAAAATGTTTTGTTTTTGGATTTTTAGAGAAGTTTTGAATTTTCTCAGACACATACATAGAGTTACTAGTGTTTGAAGTCTGAGGGTGTTAAAATGCTCGGTGTCTAACATGGCTGCAGCAAGACATTAAGTGTTACAAGGACAAGAACTGGAAATTCCTGCACCTTCAAGAAAGAACTGCTCTCTTGAACAGCCACTTTTATTCAGGTTAAACTGTTTCTGTATAGTTTAGACCCTGGTTCTTCTGGAGGGAATAAAATGGCCCCTGTTCTTTGTGGAAGCTCCTGCTTCACATTTTCACCCTCCTGGTTGCTGCTTGGTAATTGGCTTAGAGATGGACATTATTAGTGGTGGACGACACTGTTAGTTTTTGCTGTGATTTTTTTTTTTTTTTTGCTGCCATAAAGAAGTTTGTGTTGAAAATCAGCTGCTTCTCATGAAACATAATGACTTGTTTTTCTTGACGGGTCTCAGAGCACAACATAAGTGATTCCCCTTAACGGTCATTTTCTGCTGACCATGTTTTTTTTTTTTTGTTTGTTTTTTTTTTTTCATTTTTGAAGCTGGTCTGGTCACATAAATTCGAATGAGTGAATATCTAATAACACTCAGCTCTAATGGCTTGGGAAGTCCCAGATAAAGAGGTGCCTTTAGGAACAGCATCACTGTGGTTCAGCCTTTGAGCTTATTGAATTTATGGACGCCATTAAAACGCATCTATCTCTGTCCATCACAGTCATCCACTCACCCACTAATGCACATACTGTATCTGTTGAGTCAGACTCTCACAACCTGCCCCGAGCAACAACGGCTCTGTGTACAAGAAGTGAATATGGAAATTTAACAAAACCACCCATGGGACAGAAATCACTGATCAGCGTCCCAGTTACGCCTGTAGGGTTAACATGCATCAGTGGGACGTTTGTTTCTCACTGCAGGAATACAAGTGTCACTGCGGTGTGCTTTAGGTAATAGTTTCTGTCAATGTATTTACGTTGTTACGTAGTTCAGGATAATTTCCTGGATCACTCATTCACCCTTGGCAGAATGCTGACTTGCACTCTTGTGATGATGATAGTGTATCTCTTATTAGCAACATACAAGTCATAATTAGCACTTATCAAAAGGAGAACCTGACATTGTTGTGTGGCTGCATAGTGTTGGTGAACGGCTGCCACGGGTTCTGTGACGCACACAGACCTAATATATCTAGATGTGACTGTGTTAAAGTGTGTGTGTTGGTGTGTCAAGGACGACTTTGTCCTGTCTCCAAGTCTCAAACAGCTGTGCAATTTAATCTAACTGGGCCACACAAACTATGTACAGCAGACAGCTGTACGTGTGATGTCGGGTTGCACTCGTGTGGGTTTCATACAGTTCACCAGCTCTGTGTATGTGACTGTAGTTGGGACTGTTACCAAGTGAGGACCCAAAAAAAAAAAAAAAAACTCCTGACGGAGTGAGAACATTTTGGTTGGTCCTCACTTTATCTTCACACCTTTAAATGTCAGTTTGAGGTGAAGGACTAAGTTTTAGGGTTGGGGTTAGTATTATAGACGTAGGTTAGGGTAAAGGTCAGTTTTTTGTCAGTGCACTGTAGCATTAGCTAAATGCACATTTTCATCTTCATCTTTTGCACCCTTTGAACTTTTGTCTCGCTTATATCTTTTCCTCCCCTCTCTATCCTACTTTGGCGTCTCTCTCTTTGTCTCCATATTTTTGACAACATC
The DNA here is from genome assembly GCA_038496675.1 of Rachycentron canadum. NCBI lineage: Eukaryota > Metazoa > Chordata > Actinopteri > Carangiformes > Rachycentridae > Rachycentron > Rachycentron canadum. Next base: position 4,559,012 of record CM076663.1, on the reverse strand, counting down.
ATTTTCTCGCTGTTTCCTTCCCACTCATTCTACTTACTCATTCATTCTGCTCTCATCTACATTATCAACTCCATTTCTACTTCTCGCCCACCTCCTTTTCTCTCCAGCTCCCTGTTGATATTCAGACCCGTGTGTGTGTGTCAGTGGTTTTATTTTAAAACCACCTCTTCTTTCTACACCTACCTCTGGTCTGCCTGTCTGCACAGCTGTATCACACAGATTACTTTACAACAATATTGGTTTGTTATTATAACAGTATGAGTATTAATATGTCAGCAGTCAGTTACACAAATAAAGCTTAGCAGTTAAATTACCTGAGTGCTATTTATTTTTGCTCTCTTCCCTAGTAGTTTTTCTTTTTCCTTGAATGTTCTGTATGTGAGATGCGAGTCTCTCTGCTGCTCCTCTCTTTATTTGTTCAATCAATGCGTTTTGCTGCTCAGTTTGTTCAGTTCACAGAAAACAAACTGCTGTTGTTGGAAACTGAGAAGATGTGGATCATTGACATTAAACCTTCCAATGGCCAAATACTGCATCCTGCTTTCTTCTGCACCCTCTCTTCAGAGACACTACAGTGGCAACCGGTCAGTTTGGGTAATGAGCTACATTAGTGATGGAAAGCCTAGTCTTCATTTGCAATGGCCATGCACAAAATGTTCTTTTTGCCACTTTTCTACATAGTGTTAAGAAACACTGGGCAGTTCAACACAGTTCAGGCTCAACACTGACATTTCTGATTCATCTCAGAAAGTCAAACAACCCACAGCAGCAAATACAGATGTGGAGTTAGTGCAAGAATCAGTAAAACAATGGCTGATCAGCTCCAGACTGCTGCTCCCATGTTGCAGCTCATCTAATGGCTTGCGGTTGAACGTGTTGGGGCCTGTAGTGGATGTCTGGATTATCACGGTTTTTAGCTCCAGCCCCTTCCTACTTCTGTGTGCGTGACTGTGTGTGTTGAACATACGGTATTATAGTATAGTTTATAGGTATAGTATTAGTAAAGGTATAGTTTTGTTCTTGAAATTTGGTATATTGTGGAAAATGTGTCACTTTTTGCAATTTTTTTGGATTTGACTCTTGGAAACAAATGTTTTTTTTATTTGTGTTCATGGAGACGTCCTGGGATTTTATATTGTTGCCATAATGAGAAGCCCGCTTTCTTCCTGTGTGACCCCTCCTCTCTTTAGTGTCAACTTATTTCTGTGTTTACTTCCCCTGTGACCGTGTGTGCATGGTTTTTGTATCAGATTACCCTCATGTTTTTTTCCTCTGAGTGTTTATTCTCTCTCTGCATCACTTGGCTTTTTCATATCTGTCTCTCCATCTCTTTCAAGGCTCCACCATTACTCGTCCATCATGCTTTCATTCTTTTCTTTTATTTTGTCTCCTCACCTCTCTTTGAAATCTGTTTTGCCTCATTTAATCCTTCAAGTAAGAACTGTCATGCAGGCTGAGTTGTAAGCACATCTCTTCATTCTCTAGTATTTTTTTGTGTCCTTATTTAACTCTCTCTGTGATAACTGAAGAATATTGATCATTGAAACTGGATTCACTACAGCTACATACTCATGCCTCTCTTACTGTTGTGCTCAATACATTGTCCCCGTTATTTAACAAAAGACAATAAATATAAAATCTATGATGTAACAGGGAACTGATCTGCAGCAGAACAGGCTCTTTTTGTGCAGCACCATGAGACCCTGAGTGTTTGTGATACACAGCGTCTTTCATTGCATTGTTTTGTAAGAACCCAGATAACGGGATTAAAAATCTGTTTCTGTTAGAGAAGCAGATGGGTGGGATTCACAGTTATTCACTGACATTATGTAACCTGTAACTGAAGTGAAGAAAAAAGGTGACGTGAAAATAGAAGTCAGTGGCTCGGTCAAGGCACAAATACTACACATGGTAAAACAAAGGCTAAGACGACAAGTCAGGTGATTAAGATGGCGATGAGGTGGAAAACGCACACACTTACACTCACAGAGTGTGAGGGTCAGTTCAGACATGAACAGGCAAGAGCCTCCTCTGTAAACTGTCCTCAAAGGAGTGGAGGAGATAAAGAGGTACATTCCTGTGTGCACAGTGGTCATGTTGATACAGTCCTGCATGTACGCAGCACACGCATGTGTCTTTTCTCCATTCGTGAAGTGAGTCATATTTGTTCCCCTTCAGCTTTCTGCTGCCACTGAGTCTAACACAGATTTTCATTTCAATCAATTTGTCAGGGGGTGTGGACAAAAAGACTTGAGGAAAGGTAGAAACAGACGCTAGAAAATACAGTAAATACTGAATATAAAACTGAAATGTACAATAACTCACATATTCCTCTTCCAATCATGAACTCCACAAACTCTACTCTATACACACTTCACAGACACATAATTAATCAAGTCATATTTATGTGCTCCTCCTTTCTTTATTTGTTCAGACATTGGACATTTATGATGATATTAACTTGTATATTAATTATTTAGGGGTTTAGAGATGTCTTGAATCCAGTGCTAGGATTAACTACAGCTCTGTGCCACTTTGTTTTCTGTCTTCATCCCTGGCCCCAGTGTTTTTTTGTTTTTTTTTCCTGTCATTCCTCGTGTGTGTTCAGTTGCTGTCTTTTTGAGGTTCACCGTGCTGTTTGCGCTCCAGCTGACCTACATGCAGAAATCAGCTTCTCCCCTCCACCTCCAATTCTCTGAGAAGAGGACATGGACCAGCTCTGTAGAAAACCATAGCATCCTCACCTTCTGACTGAGCTATTGTTTCTCTCTGTCAGTGAAGTTGAGTTTGTCACTCTCTCTCTCTCGTGACAGCGTTTAGTACAGAGCATAACAACTCTCCTCTCTGTGGTTTTCCAGATGAATGTGCCTTTGTTTTATCTGTGTGTCTCAGTACACTCCCAACTATCAGAGCTCCAGAGCTGTTTCACTTCTGACACATCACGCTGTCCACCCATCTACCTAACCAGCCAGTTTCTCACCTTTTCCTCATTCTTTCTCTCTCCCTCTTGTGTCGCATTGATCAATTTGCCAGACGTGGTTCTTTGCATGAAAGGAGCTCTTAGTTAGATTTAGACTCGACTTCCCCAGAGAGACAGTTTGTGTTTCTATGAAACACATCAAAAGACGTGAGACAGTGCTGCCTGTCCTGCTGCTGCAATTTCTCCTGATTTAGACAAAAATAAAATGGAGACTTAGAAGTGGAAAGTGCCAGTTTTTTTTTTTTTTTTTTTTTCCCTCATATGTGTGAGCCTCTGGTGATGCCTGAGCCTCAGCATCATTAAACCAATAATAACCTGACTGAAGAACGTCCGCAGGGCTGTTCGGATTAATTATAAAGGTTGCAACAGGTGCTTTGAACAGTTTGAATCTTTTAAGATATGATGCTGTCTGACCATTATTGGCTTCGTAGGTAATTTTATTGGCAGCCTGTGCAGAGAAGCAAACTCAGGAGAGACATGATCCCTTTTCCCACTTCCTGTCAGTACTTCATTACAGCATTTTGAATCAGCGGGAGGATTTTCGATGAGTTATTGTGATGATAAAGAACTACAGTAGCCAGGTCTAGTGGTAACAAATGCATGGACAAGTTTTTTTTGTTGTTTTTTTTTTTTTGTTTTTTTTCTAAATCATCCTTTTAGACAGGAAGTTTCTTACTTTTACAAGGATGAACTGAACCCAAGTATCTGACATTTATCCATCTTTCACTGTATTTTTTGTCTAAGTGTCAGTAAACTGTGTACAAACACCTGAAAATATTGAATTATTTACCTTTTGCATTAGTGATTATCAACACTGAAAATGTTTTTGATCAGACTCTTTGGAGAGAAATACTAAACTTGGTTTTACAGTTTACTGCATGTATATCTCTGTTGCCTGTCCCCTTCAGCTCTAACAGACCTGACTGAACACCATCTCTAATTGGAGCTGCACGTTGTTTCTGTTCAGCTGCTGACACAGAAACTGCTTCTGAGAGCACATTTGCTGAAACACAAACTAGATTTGCACACACTGACTTGAAAACAGAGATAGACCTTCAGTATCAACTGGACTAAAGCAGACAAACACCAAGAAACAATCTATTTCAATTCAGGTGCTGTACCAGTCCTGATCCCATCCTCCACTCACTGCAAGTTATCCCACTGCAGAAAGTGGATGAACACGAACCAGCACAGTTTGACTGTAGCTGCCAGGTGGTAGCTTTTAATTAATTACTTGGTCGGCAAGACCTAACAGTTGTGTGTGCGTGAAATGCTTTATAGTAAAACTCAGAAATTCAGCTGATGTTTATTCTTCTGTTTTTACAGGAGAGATTAAAAGATTAGTTGATGAATTGAATAACAGGTTGACACAGAATTCACAAATCACCTTGTGGAGATTTTTGGATTTTGACTTTTTCATGTCAAATCTAATCAGATTATCTTTTTCTTCTCTTCCATGTTGCTGCTGCTGTTCCTGCCGACGTCTTCCATTAAAGGTAAATACACCAGTTTCTTTATCTACCTTCTCTCTGTTCATCACCACTGGCTGTTTGACCTAATGGTGTCGGACCTGATCGCTGGTCAGTTTCTGTTCTCCTGTCAAGTTCATGAAGGAGACAGATGGTCTGAGATCAATTCCTGTTATCATTTTCCTGGCTGGATGTGTGTGTTCCTGTTGTCAAATATTTCCTGTGGTACTTGCACTTTGTTTTGGTTGTGTTGTTTTTAAAGTTAACAGTTAACACCTTAGGGCCAGATTACAGTGTGTTGCCAGGCCCCGGGGCCTTTTTTTTTTTTAATCCCAAGGAACGAGTGTAAAAGGTGGAAAAACACACCAGCAACTGACTGCGGTCCTGTCGCTATGGTGACCAGTCACACCACCGCCTCCTCTGGCCTGGTGTGTGACGATGTGTTTCTGTGTGTGCGCGGTGTGTCCAGGGTTGCCTTTGATGCAGTGGGCTGCTGTTGACAGGGTCATGTGAAAGAGAAGACTCCCAGGGGAGCGTTCAGGATCGCTGAACAGTTTTCAACATTTTCTGTCAGGATTTCTTAACTTAAAAGAGTTGTTGAATAGAGTGAGTTGGCTTTGAACTGTACCGCCACTTTGTCTGCTCAGGATTTTGGAAGAGTGTGTGTGTGTTGAAGATGTTTTCATACAGCTTTCTCATATCCCCGTTCAAACGAATCCACAGGAAGAACAAGCTCTGTTGTCTTTTTTATCATTGTGTATTTTTTTCTTCTACAGTCTCATTGATGTGTGAGGAAACAAATAAATATAGGCAAAGTGGTAGCTGCTGACCTTTGAACTTTGTGGGTCAGATCATTATTGGAGGGCGTCTCAAATCCCCCTGGAAAACACACACACACACACACACACACACACACACACACACACACACACACACACACACACACACACACACAGTGTATCTGTATTGATCAGTAATTAGTCTCCAGTTTAACAGAAATACTGCTGGTTCTCCTGCAGCCAGCGAGCTGCTCAGCCAAGTTTCTAGGTGTCTTCGCACAAACACTGAGAAATGTTTGGATGTGTTAAATGTGTTTTTTGTGTCTGTGACAAAGACAAAGAGTGAGATAGATAAAACTGAAATCTGAGATTGGCCTTGAATAAAGAACACATTTGTCAAGCATTTTAGATCTGTTTTCTTGATTTTACTTACATGGCACCACAGCATGGAGCTCACAGTTCCACGCCAAACTAAAATAATACGGGATTGAAATGGAGTCCGTGCATTGACTTTCTGATGATCAGATGAAGAATGTAAAGCCTTTATTTGCAAATCTACGCTAACATTTTATAAAACATAAACCAACTTACCTTCTATAGCTGAGTCATTTTCATGGCTTAGGAGGAAGTAAACAGCAAAGATTCTGTCGTATTTGTCAAGTACCATCTTTTGAATGATTTGCTTCAACACATCTTACTTGGAACTTTTTAACTATTTAATTGAATTCTGAGAAGGTCATAGTGTTGATTAACAGCCAAATGCTGACCCACTGCTGTTGGTTGATTTGTAGTCATTCATTTTTTCATTTAGTCTGTAAAAACATCTTCAGTCTGACTGGAGCAACTAAAGCACAAAGGGATCATTTAAACATTTAAACATTTGAATTCTCTGACCTGCCGATGTTGCATCATAATGAGAGGGAGCTGTTGTATAATTCAACATGATTCACTAACACTTCTGGTAAAGCTAATTTCCTGTCGTGCCATTTTCTGTTTCATGTTCATGAAATCTCGAGCTCTGAGGAGGTTTCTGTAGCCTGGTGTGACCTCCAGCAGTAGTCTGTCTACATCTTTACACTCCTGTTAGAAACACACAGTCTGTGGATGGAGACGTTCAACGCTGCTGCGTTTCCTCCACTTGCACTTATCATTTCTTACGAGTGGCCATCAACTGCAGGAAGCCTTTAGAAGTATTTTGAGTAAACCTGTTGGTTGCTATGGCACTAGACCTTATCTGACCTAATCTACCCTGTGTGCACTGGGTTGTGTTGTGGTTGTTGCGTTCTTGTTTCTGTGACACGTTAAAAAACAGATAATTATTACCTCGGGGGAAAGATGGAGAGGACACAGCTGATAACATGTGAACACAGAGGGAACACTGAGCCCAGCTCATTATTACTGATTAAAGTTTCAGGCATTCTGATGGTGAACAGTGCTGAAACGATTTAGTCTGTCGATTGATTATCCAGGAGCAAAACTGAAACATTTTCTGCTGCTGAAGTTTGTGAATCTGCTGCTGTTGTATCTTCATCATCATCACAAATGAAGTAAGTTTCAGACCTTTGCTCTGACCAGAGAAGTGATTGCAGCCATCAACTTGGTTTATTAATGTTCTGACATCAGTACGATTCATGGTTAGTTGTGAAGATAACAAAGACATTATTACAGGAGATTAGAAAGCACGAACATAACATTTTCTCTATCAAAATAAAAATTGCCGCTCCTGTGATTTGGGTATTGCACTTGGCCATATTGTGATTTTGGTTATGCTTTGTTAAATTGTGCAGCCCTACTCTAAATACACAATTGGCACTGTTCTCCATTTTATCTGACTCTTTGCCAGAACATCAGAATCTCTATTTAACCTGCAGTAGTAAACATGAGGCTGTTTGGCTCAGTGAAAGACGAGTGCAGAGGCGTTCGGTTGGCTAAAATATTATATATTAGTAGAACACGTGTGAAATGAGAGAGAGATCAAAGCTGTGCAGTAAAATTATAAAAATGAGGGGAAAGTGGGTGTTTGGGAGCCCTGGTCCCACGTCCTCCTCTGTAATCTGCTCCAGTATGTTGATCTAGCAGGCAGCTGACAGACAGACACACACACACACACACGCACACAGGACGCAATGTGAAGCAGGTTGAACGACAAATGGTGACAGTCAAACATTCATACATAAACTCCTGCGCCAACATACCACGCTGCTTTAAAAAAAAAAAAAAAAAAAAGGCACAGCTGAGCTGAGTAATAAAAACACGCCTCCTTTTTTTTTCAGTTTTCTTTCTCAGACACACACACACACACACACACACACACACACACACACACACACACACACACAGTATATAGACGCAAGCGAAGCACATGTTTCTGGCTCTGGAAGTGACATCACCCGCCTTGTGGTCAAAGTCCAGTTCCTCTATCTGGCTTAGAGCTAACACACTGCCACACTCTACGCGAGCTCCTGTAACCAGCAACACACACTCGGCAAGGAGACGGCAAGAGTGGTAGAAGAAGAAAAGAAGCGAGTGAGAGATGAGGGATTATCTGCTTGATTAAGGATGGCTCTTCTTTGACATCTTGGATCCTGCGTCAGATTAACAGCAGCCTCCACACCCTCCCTCCTGCTCCTGTCTTTACTCAATTCCTCTTCTGTTTCCTCACCTTTTCTCACCAACATTCATTTGCTTGAGGTTTCCTGATCACTTCATCCCTTCCCTTCTTCCCTTGCTAACATTTCTTACCAGTTTCCTGTACTTCCACTTGACATCTTAACATAATTTCTGTCCTTTGTCATTTCTCTGTTCCCCCCTCTCTCTTTCTGTCTTTTCTCTGGGAGGGAGGGATGAGCTCCATGGCTGCTTACAGGCAGTTCCTGCAGGGTCTGGAGGAGAAAAGAGGTTGGTGCCCTCTTCAACAACAACTAGACACTCCTATGTTGTCAAGGACTCTCTCTGCTTTATAGAGAATATGATGACGTTATGATTATTTAATGTGGCCAGGATCTTTTGTTATCTCTGTTTGCAGGATTGAGGTGTGATATCACCTCTGAATAGATGTCACACCTGTTTTTTGTGGATCCTTGTGCAACTAGATAGTGATTCAGTTCTTTGTCAGTTTGGTTGGAGGCTGATGCAGGTTTAAATCTCTCCATTGTCTTAAATTTCTGAGCGGAAAATTGAACTTGAAATGCTCTCATTCACTCTGCAAGCTTCCTTATCTTCCGTATGTGACCTATGCAAAAAACTTAAAGTTAATCATAGTGAGTCAGCTACTGATTTCTCTGGAACAGTTTTTTTTCTCCTTGCTTACATTAAGGTCAGCTTCATGTACAGTATGTGTGTGTCTGTGTGTGTTTACATACTCAGCTGCTGTATGAGATACAGATAAGATATGGGTCAGTAGAAGGACGAACGGCTGCCTCCTTTTGTAACCGCAAACGACACCAATGCCTGCCATCACCCCGAACGCATCAACTGCACCCTGGGGTCCTCGTGAACATTTATCTGTATTTATCTAAACTCTAAGTTTAGATAAATACATTATATTATACATTATAAATTAGATAAAACTCTAAGCTCCAGAGGCTGATTTCCAAGTGCCGTTTATTGTTAGCACTGATTTCGGCGTCAGGGTGTCGAGATCCATCTCACTTTATTGGCGTAACTGGCACACGACCTTAGTCGGCACTGGCTAAAAGTCAGACATGTGAAACATACACTCACACAAAGGAGAAAGAGCAGGGTGGTTTGTTGAAGTGTCAGGTGACGTGCAGGAGTCCGCAGGGATGCTTCGCTTCAGCAGCTGTTATCACAACAGTTAACTGAGCAGAGCATAAACCAGGCTGTCTCTGCCCAGAGTCAAGTCTGTGTTGAAATATTTATTTTCTTGTTCTTTAGATGTTGCATGTATTTTCCTAATGCCAGAGGAATCAGATTATCCTTTATATTCCCCATCTTATTGTATATTTGACTGTTAGAGCCGAAGTCAAATCACTCACAGTTAAGATCCTCAGTACTTGTGACCCAGAAAAAAAGTCTTGTAAAATAATCAGATCACACAGCAGAAAGTCAGGAGAACTTTAGGTGAACTCCCGGAGTTGATGTTATTTTCAGCCTTGATACACTGTGGATTTTGGGAACAGATTTTTTGCTTAGAAAATTGTAACAGAAGTTGTTGAAGCTTTAAACCGAGTTAAACCCTAGACATGTATAGGAGATAAGGGCTGAGCGGTTGGAGCTGAGATGCTGTGGTTATACTGTGAATGGCAAAGTGAGATGATATGAATTAAATGCACTACATATCTCTGTAGTACCATTTATAGCCTGGAGTCAAAGTTATTATCAATTGCCCATTCATGTAATTGCTTGGTTTATACATGGCTGAAGTTGAGAGCTTATCCCACTTCACATTGTTGGCTATGTTTTGGATGAAATCTTTGCAGCTTTCAGGCTTTGGTCTGTGTCTCTCCATGGATGAACAGCTACTGTGTGTAATGCTCTTCCACACCTGCACAATGACTAGTGTCAGTGACCAAACTGCTGCTTTAGCCACTTGTGCTGGAGCCAGTGCACATGTTCAAACACACTTTATATTCACAGACATGTTTAGTATTGAAGTGAAAAAGCCAGTTGCCTGCATTGTAATCTCTGCAGTTTTATTTCCCCCAGCTTTTAAAATCCAGGTGTCTGACTCCGAACAAACACCTGTTTTCTAACAACAACAACATCTTAAGGTGTCCCTTCATGTCCTCTCTGCCTCTTCACCCACCTGCTCTGGGCCTGCGGATGTTCATTGTGTTTGCATAAAGGGAGGCGCACGCTCATTAGTTAACATGGAGCTAATTGTGTTGGAGGTCCTGGTGAACATAATGTGGTAAGATAATTAGAGTCAATTTGGTAATGGGACACACAGTACACACACCCGTATAATGGCACACAGCCCACCTCTTTGATGGACGGTCAACACTTAGAAACCTGTCTGCTGTCCCGATCTCTGGGCTGCATTCAGATTTAAACACTGACCCCCCTCTGCTGTCTTATATCGTGTACTTTTACCATGGCCATGGCCACACCTGCTGCTACTTGTGGAGTGGTGATATTATGTGGCAAAGCCCCCCCCACCACCCCCAACAGCTGCTCCGTCTGAGGCTTTACAGCAGTAGATGTCAGGCTGGGTTAGAATCACCTACAATCTCCTTTAACCCCTTAAATTACAGTTGGAGTTAAACTCTTTAACCACTTTTTAAGCCAGTGGGGACATGTAATCATCACATATGTAATTAATTCATCACTTCAGCACTTGTAGTGGAAGCTAAAAACCAACTTTAACTAATTTATCTGTCTTTGAATTTTGTGCTTGTGGCTGTTTGTTCAGCGGGCTTTGATTTCAGTAAGTGTAGAGTTGTCGTTGGGAGAATGTGGATTAAAAATGCCCAGACTGGATTAATGAGGCGCCCACACAACTATAATGTCTACAAGTCTTTATTTTCCAGTTGGACTCAAGCTTTCAGAATGAACTTGTATTGTTGATGTTGTTGTGTTGTTTGTCTCATGGTGCAAGGAGTGAGGCCTGTTTTTGTCTGACCACCCATTAGGCTGCATCCCCTCTGCCATCTGTATCCACTCACATCTCCTTGTCCCCACACTCGACCTCAGTGAAGAGCCCAGGAACATGTTTTCACTCAGAACTGAGACAAGTGCTCTTCTCCTGGTCGTCCATTGTCTCAGGCTGTGCTCAACTGCGGTCACCTGCCACAGGAGAGCGATGGTTCAACCAATAGCTGTGTGACAGAGAAAGAGAAGGTGTCCGAGGAGTTTGTTCACGATTTGTTTAAGGCGGAGTCTCTGTCAGCTTCTATTCTTATCTCTGGCTCTCTCTCTCTCTACCTGTTGGCTGGGGTCACATGACATGAGCTGCAGCCTCGCGTGATAGATTCATGTGGGGCTTGTTTAGCTGTGTGTGCTTCAGTTCTCTATAGGGGCTTTTTTCTTTTTTTCTTTCTTTCCTTCTTTCTCTGTGTACCTTTGTGTTTCTGTGTCAGGCCAGATTTGTGTCAATGCCCCCCGTGCTAACAGAAGGGTCATGTTTTCATGTTCATGAACCAAGGATCAAAGAACTCAGCTGTGAGATTCAAATTCTTTTGTTTTATACCTTATTTTCTCCTCATATTTAAAATAGCGCTGGTTAAACGCTTAGTCGATCACCAGACATTAATCAAATGTCTCATGTGATGACAGTTTAAATCCTTTTAGTTAAGTTATTTGGTTGCAACTTCTCATTTGGGTCTTTTCTGCTGTTTGTGTTGAATATCAGTGGAAATTTAAGATGTTTTTTTTTTTTTTAGACTGTTGATTGGACAAAACAAAGTTTGAAGTCTAAATATTTTAAAGGATGTTTGTTCACAGTTGTATATAATATTAAATAACATTTGATTAATTACACAATTGTAATTGTTTTTCACAGTTTTTTTTCATTCATTTTCTGACTGTCTCTTTTCTATATTTGACTTTGGAGAAGATGTGTGTGTGTGTGTGTGTGTGTGTGTCACTGTGACTCATCTGTTAAGGAGGTGTATATTTGCTCATTATTTGTGCGTTTCCTATGCAACTCAGTGTTTCTGTTACCGCTTATAGTCACTTTGACAACACCCAGTCTTGAATCAGTCTTCCTTATAGACTGACTTTAACACAGTAAAACAAAGGTCACTTTAAATACGTTACGATTGTGAGGAACTTAAAACACAGAGGATACAAAGATGTTCAATTTTTGTTGGAGTCTGTAGTAGAGAGTTAAGGCACAAAACTGGCAGCGTTGGTGCCCAATATTCATTATTCCTTCCTCTTTTGTTGCTTTTTTGGTAAATTCCAAGCATAGTCTGGTTTAAGATAACTGAGTACAGGCTTTCTGTATAAGAGTGTAACTCAGGGCAGCCAAGTGGTTCAGGTGACTGAAACGCTGCCTGGCAAGAGCATGATGTGTCTGAGTCCAACCTGAGATGGTAGTGGACCAAACCCTCAGCCTTTACTGCAGTCACATACAGGAGGCCCTTGTTCCAGGAGCTCCTACCAGTCACTCCCACGCAGAGAAAACGGTAAAAACAGTAAGCTGCCATGTTTGTGGCTCACTTCATCATGATCCAGTCATATGAGTGGTTTTTGACTTTGCTGTAAACCTAACATTAACTCCATTGTTGTCTGCTGTCATGAGTTTGTCTTTTGCCGCCACAGTTGTTTTTGAATTGGATTAACTTGGGTTGAAGGGATTAACGGGTGGATTATAAATACCTCATTTGCCTTTTTTCTTTACCTTCATGGAAAACATGAAGGCAAAGGTTTGAAAACATGGTCTGTAAAGAGAAGCTTGTTGTGATCGTGTCGATGACGTCTGAGTGTGACCACACTGAGGTGGTGCTCCAAGACCTCACCTTAATAACTGTGTAATTAATGAGAGGGAGGCCTTAGCACGTGTGTGTTTCTAGGGAGGCGATGTTTCAGACATCAGGTTGGTGTAAAGTAACCACCTTGTTTGGATGAGACAGGGTGGGACAGCTGGCTGGTGACCAGGCTGAAGGGCACAGCAGGTAGATGAAGCCGCTGTGAAAACAGTTGAATGAATGTAAGTGTGTGTGTGTGTGTGTGTGTGTGTGTGTGTGTGTGTGTGTGTGTGTGTGTGTGTGTGTGTGTGTGTGTGTGTGTGTGTGTCTGGGCAGTTAATTTGGGTCACTTAGCCTGGTGGATTAAAATGTCGGTGGGGAATGAGAAATCAAGGCTAACACTGCTAAGTGAAAATCCCTCACAATAAACCAGAGCTATTACACAACGAGACGTGGCTCCACACACCAGCATGTACATGAACACACACATTTTATCTTCAGACAGACATACATGTCTCTTATCCGCTTAACCACTCAATATAAAATTCATCAGAACCTTTAGTGAAAATGTAATAATCATATTTCTAACAAGGATAATAAAAAAATGTTCACCTCTCAAATGTGAGAATTTGTGCTTTTCTTCTCTTCTGACATTTTATTGACACAATGTAAATTTCTAAAATAATCATCAGATTGATCATTAATGGAAATATTGACAGTTGCAGCCCAGATTTCATGTGTTGCTTTTATCATCCATTAATGAGTCTGTTTTTTTTTTTTTATTAATCATTTAGTAAATAAAATGTCACATAGTAAATAGCCCAGAGCTTCAGATTGCTTTATTGTTGTTTGACCAACAATCCAACACTGACACATTTATTCAATTTACTGAGATGAAAAATGGAGAAAAACAGCAAAAATCCTCACACTAGAGAATCTGAAACCAGCAAGTGGTGAGTTAAATCATTTCCTGTCCATCCTGTAATTGGTCAATTACCACTTCAGCCTTAGTTTGATGCCCTTTTGTACACACAACAATAGTACACTATTCAACACACACACCTCCCACTCCCACTTCATACATCTCTTCACCTTGTCTGCCACGGTACTCAGAGCCCGGCTGTCTTAACCTCACATGGACTGAATATTTCATCTGAGACGTAAAGGAGCCCATTGCTAACATCCTCCTGTCAGAGTGTGCTGTTGGTCCGTCTCCATCAGCGTCTGCGTCTGAATCCAGAGCAAAACCACAACACCCTAAATAGGCATAAAGCACTCAAATCTGACTGCTCTCACCATCTGAATGAACCCACTGGTTTGTGTGGATATTCTGTTGGCTGCACAGCACATATTTTATCTGGAGTAATTTATGCAGGAAAAACAATAACCTGACTTTAATGCCTCACTAACTATTAATGGCTTAACCAGACTCCAGAGGTGAAACCCCTGCATGAGTCAAGGTTCCAAAATGTCCAAAAATAATCCAGAAATATCTGAATCAGCTTTTGAAAACCAGCAATTAAAAAGCCGCTGTTTTGTTTGTGGTCAGGCTTAATTAGTGGAGGCCAAAGTGTCTGTAATGCTCTTTTATTAATCATTAAGTAATTGGGTAGCACGTTAGACTCAGTGTGTTTTGTTTTTTGTTTTCTTTTCCCAAATGATGCTCTCAGTCAATGAGCTGGACCTACTACTGTCGTACAGCAGCTAAAATACTAAAGTCACTGTTTCCTCAAGCTACATTTGTTTTTACCAAATGTGAGAAGCAAAGAAGTCGTTTCACTCTGATTTACTAAATGTTTGTACCAAAGAAAATCTGAGGAATCAAACCTTTGAACAGTGAATCCAGACTTTCTTGTACTGTTCACTACACCTTAAACCTGAAAGTCCGTTATATATATATAATTAGTTGTGACTAGAGCTGAAAAAACAAACAGTTACTTAACAAACCAGTAGAAGCTTTACATTGTGTTGTATGACGAGCAGATAAGTTGCTCGTCTGAACTTCAAAGCCTGTTGATCCGGTTACATAAATGTCTGGAGGTTGTTTGTTTCCACGTTGAGGTGAGACCAAGGGCCAGGTTTAGGCAGAGGAGGAGTTGGTGTAGGAGCAAAAACAGGTAAATATTGAACCTGTCACCTCTCATAACTCTTACAAACAGAATTTAAAATATGTCTGGAAAGTAATGTAACACGCACACATCTGTCGTATCACCACAACATGGCCTCTTTGTCAGTGAGACTGACCCAGATAACAGAAGGTGGAGTCGTTGGAAAGAACAGGGCGATTAACCCATCATCTTTACTGTCACATCCTCAGCAAAGTCAGTGTGTCCCAATGCAGAGAACCAACCTGGCCTCATGAAGCAGTTTGTGTTATGGTGATATTTGAGGTCACATCCATTATATCTGACTTTACCATCAAACATTCTGACACCTGAAACAATCACATGGGGGAAATCAGGCAGAACCGTTACAGCAGTAAAACACGACTGCATTATTTTATACCAATTGGTGGAAGAATAATATGTTCGGTCACGCAGTAATATTCATTATACATTAGCCTACTCCTGGCTCCATATGCTATTCTTTTAAAACAGCTTTCAGTAGATGTGACCTGAATGCAAAATATAGCAGATGTAAGTCTGAACCGATGTGGGCATTCATGCTAATAATGTCTTTTTTAAGGCGTTTTCTTTTTCTTTCTGTGGAGATTAAACACACGCTGTGTTTCAGTGTGTGAACAAGGGGTTCAGATGTACCAAAGGGATGAGATCACAAAAGCACAAAAACATTTCAGTCAAAAAATATCTTAAACACGTGTCCGCTCAGGTCTCAAAAAAACATATTAACTTATATACCTATATAGTTATACTGACAGGAGGAACGACTGTACAGATCTGCTTTAGTAAACCAATGGGATGATAGGAGACGTAATACAAATCACAATGTGATTTTGCGTGAGGGAAATCCTCTAGGTTACAGAATCAGCTGCCAACCGTTAGAGCAGATAGACGGACCTCTGCAGGTTGGATCCTTATCAGCACTGACACATCAACATCTCAGTTTCTGGTGGTTGATGGACGATGTCTCAGCTTCTAGGTCACCCTGCTGTCCACTGACACACACAAACACACACGCAGCCAGGTTTCCAGTAGCAGTCATCCAGATGTGTTGAGCATGATAAGCCTTCTCTTGGGGTTATCAGCATTAAGCCAGTTGGGTGTGGTCTCATTTCGCCTCACTGGCCGAGATGACAGCGTTTACTCATGTAAACCTCTGCTAGTATCTTTATACAACTGCCCCTCAGTGCCCCTCAGAGCCCCTCAATGCTGCTGGAAGGGCTGTAGCTCCCCCCATAGGATGGACTCGCTGATCAGTTGTTCTATTAGTCCTCAGGGCAAACGAGAGAAACACTCTGTTATTTCCGTGTTTTTATATGACCTTAAATGTGTGTAATACTTCTGTGACAGTGCAACCAGACAAAGAGATGGGTCGATAGACACTTTATCCCGAGGGAAATTAACATCGTTCAAGTTTGTCACAGTAGCTGTTGAGTGTTTTAATTACCTTCCTGTGTGGCTATATGGACCGTTTTGTAAACACTTCATCACCCCCCCTCTCTCTGTCTCTCTAACCACAACCTTCTCCCTGCTCTGACAGGACCATAATCACACAGCATAGAGCACATTTTGTGCATGTAATTACTGTGTGAGAGAGTGAGAGCGTGGCGTAGGCGCAGGATCAAGGTGGTGAAAAGGCCAAGATGACAAAGGAGAGGATGGCTGCTCCTGTTGGAGTGAAATAAAGCCAAACTTCAGGGAGATAAATGGAGGGTTTTTTGTTCTGGAGAGTGAAAAAGCACAGCAGCATCAAGGCTCAAAACTGTTGCTGCCTGATGTCACCGAACACCAAACATCTCTGCCAAGCAAATTAAAAACTCAAACACAAAAGATCAAATTCATACTCGTTTCAGAGAGAAACTTAAGAGCGAATATCGGAGAGAGAAAGTCCCATATCTCAAGTTTGAAACCCTGTGTTTTTTTCACTGCAGATAGAATATTTAACAGTTACCATTGAAAATCCAGTCTAAACTAATTGGGCGTCTGGCTGTTGCTTCATATTTATGGTTAACATTATACATAAGATCAATCTCCTCATTTCCCAAAATGTCAAACTATTAGCTAAGCATGCAGGAGTTTTATAGTTGAGTTATATCCCTGAACTGTACTGAACAAACTCTCTGCTCCTAACACTTTACACCCAGTTTACTTGTTTACTTTTTTCTTGTCATTTTCATCAAATGAATCTGCTTGATTTTGGTGGAAACAGACAGGATGAGAGAAGACAATGTCCCTCAGTTTATCGAGCCTTCCTCAGCACCCCCTCCTTTAACCTGCTTCTTATTCAACGCTTAAAATCCCCCTGAGCAGAGCCATGATGGAGAACTGAAAGGTCAAGGCACAACGGAGAATGATTCAAAATGTCACAGCACTTCAGCCTCAGCTCACTGTGACACGTCTGGGTTTCAGGTTGTTTTCTCCCTCTGCTGTTTGCTGCCAATGCTGTGGTTCAGAGTTTGGTGTTTGTGTCCGACTTCAGTATCAGAATTAATTTTGCTACAGGTTCATTTTGTTCCACCGAAGGAGGAAAGGTGATCTCAGCACCAGTCCAGCACCGGTTGTTAGGTTCTGTTGCCAAATAGTCTTGTAGAGCTGGTTATTGAACTCTTTCTTTTCTGGGAAAGCGATGTTGCTTAGTGTGGAGTTTAGTTGTAATTGACCATTGTTTGCTCTCTGCAGTGATTGGCTCTTTGTCCTTGTTCACTCCTGAACACAACTGCTTTATTAACCTGGATAATACTGGCCACTGTTATCTGCACTCTCACATGGGTGTTTAAATATAATTATGGCATTTATCAACATTTATCCAGCGTTCACATGGTTTGTGTGTGTGTGTGTGTGACTCCATGCAGGTGTGTCCATGTCCTTCTCTGTGTGTGTGTGTGTGTGATGTGACTGCATGTAAAGTTCATTTAAATCTGCATCTAACTAACAGTGAGATGATGCAGCTGTAAAACTAGAATCAGAAGCAACATTTTTTTTATTTGGGGGATAATTTTTACTAATTAATGTGCAGTGATTTAGAGCTGAACAAAACCCAACTCTTTTGATCCTTCCCCTGAAAAACAGACTCAGTCAGTGAAGAGCTTGCTAAGACTCATTTTTTCTTGTCCAAACAGTTTGTCGTGTTAATGATTCATGATTTCTTGAAATGGAAATGAGAGGCGGAAAACACGAGGGTTTATTTTTAGTCGTCCTGAACCAGAGTCCAGATCCTGTGCCCGAGACAACTGATCAGGGTCTGAGGGCCAAAATCTGTTTAAATGAAATAATGATAAGACGCCCTCTTTGATGTCCTCTCAGATTCGTTAAATGGACCTTTCCCACAAGATCTACAAAGAAAACAAGTGAAGTCAAACCAAATGATTCATATTTCTGCTCATGCAGTTTGTGAATTCTGTGGTTTTCGCCTTTTTTACTTGTAACAAACTAATAATTAAACATGTTTGGTCTCTTAGTTAACTTCAGGGTCCTGAAGGCATCACTCAGCTCATCTGCTCTTTATTTGACATGTAAATAAAATTTGAATTGAAAATGAAACAGATTTGTAGAAAAAATATGAATTCACCTCAGATTAAAATTAAATCTTTTAAGCTTTTAAATTATATAATAGACATTATACTGTGTTATGTAAAATGTCTTAAATGATGTTTTGATATGAGAAGAATTAGTTGTTTAGTGAAGAAAAACTGAGCTAATAATACGATTTAGTTGAATCAACAGGATATATCGACTGCCAGGTGATGCAGATACAGATGTCCTGTAATTTAAAAGGTACGTCCTAAACGTTGATAATACGAATTATACATCGACTGACTTATTCCATTGTGTGTAAATGTGTACTTGTCGAGCCACAAACACTAATTCCTGTGGTGTCATTCTTTCATTGCGTTTTATCGTTGGTCTCAGCTGCTCTGTAGTGGGAAGCACCCTCGTCTACTCTGTTCTCCCTCTTCCTGTTTACTTCCTGTTGTCCCCAGACTCCATCAGGGCCCACGGGCTCCACCTTGAAGAGCTCGCATGGCTCCACTTCCTGGAGACGAGGGAGGGCAGCATGGGAAACGTTTCGTTATCTCAGTGTGATATGGAGCTGGCTCCTCTCAAGTCCATAATTTACACACAGTCAGATTTGTGTGTGGTGTGTGGTGTGTGTGTGGTGTGTGGTGTGTGGTGTGTATGTGTGAGGAAAGAAAAAAATAAGACTTGTGCTGTTGTCCTTTCTTGGTCCCTGGAAGAATCTAAAACATGTCGGCCATCTTTGCTTTGGCAAAGGATTATTTCCAAGATAGAAACTGTTTCACTTAGATTTATTTTTAGAGCTGTTGATGTTCCAGAGGAAAGCTTTCATGCTGAAGGGATCATCTTCAGCTCTGAATTGAAACACAAGGATTTCACTGTGTGTGTTTGATTGGACATAGATAAGCTCAGTTCACACCTGCTGTGAGTATAGGGTGGGATATGGATCAGGCCTTTGTTTGTGGTAGTGTTTGTGTGGATATAGGTAAATTCGGTGTGACTGTGCACATCTGTGGTTTCTCTTCCTTTTTCTAATTTCAGCTTTATCTGTTTGTTTTTATCTGCATCACTTGTGTGTTCCTCACTAGTTTCAGCTCACTCACTTGATTTTTGTGTTTGTCTGACCTGGTCTGACTTTTTGCTCCGAGCCTCGTCAAGCTTTGATCTGTCCATTTTCGAAAGGTGCTGTCTGTGTTTTATTGAAGGGGCCTCTGTCCACTAGTTATGTGTTGTTGAAGCCCAGAGGGCCGGGTCACCAGTCAATACAAACACTAACAGTTACTGCAGATAGGACATCCCCCAGTCTATCAATACAGTCTGTCTCCTCTCCTCTCCTCTCCTCTCCTCTCCTCTCCTCTCCTCTCCTCTTCTCTTCTCTCCTCTCCTCTCCTGCCTCCTCCATCTCTCCACCTGCGGCTGCAAACCAAACCCCATGTTTCCTCAATGTTCAGATGCCGGTCTTGAACTCATCTTCCTGAGAGCTCGTTAAAAGAGGATTACTGCTCCTGCTTGTAACAGGACTAAGTCTGAACTTACCTGACTCTCTAATGAACCTGTGCAATGTCAAGCAATTAACGCTGCCATTGATCACTTTCCACCTTCCTGCACCTGCTCGGCCACATAGTGAAGAGAGTCTGAGTTTGTCTATGTGTATGTGTGAAGGTTTGTGTGCGTGATTAAGGAGAGTGAACACAATGAAAAGATTTTTGCTGAGAGGCGGAAAAGAATTACAAAGATATTAATGAGAGAGAAAGAGAAGCCTCTGTGTCCCGACTGCTCCTCCCTCCTCTTGTGTGATGGTCGGTCTAGGTGGTCTCTGCCTTGTTCTCATTGAGAGTCACACACTCACAATACTCCACTGTCTCTCTATTACACTCTGTCTCACACACACAAGCCTTAACTAACTCACTGGCAGCTCCATTGACTGTGAAACCGCCTGAATTTCACATGCAAACAAACACCTGCCTGTGCTTAACACACACAGATATAAAGACTAATGCATACAGACGTGCAAGACTTGGGCCATAAGATAAAAAAGTTTTGTTTTTTTTTTATTGTAACTGATACATTTAATGAGCTGTTTTACAACCAAAACCATTCAGACATCAGCGTCAAAGGCAGTTCTGCACATATAAATGTCTTTACCAGAGGGGAGCGTGCGAGTCAATACTTGTATGTATTTTGCTTTGATCAATATTTCAGAAAACCTGATGACATGATGACAACACTAGGTCGTTTCATTTTGGAAATGGAAATTTGTTGTCAACAGGCATTAGTGGTGTAAGGGTTAAAGGTGACCATGTCCCCCTGAATGGAGCGATCATGTGTCATCTTGAGGTGTCAGGTTAAAAAAGAGAAGCCTAAATAAAAAGAGGCCTCTGACGCTGAGACCTTTACCAGACTGAATGTAAATGTTGACGTCATGGCAGCGAGGACCCTGCAGACGCCTCTGACAGACTCATAATTACAGCTTTTTCAGAAGTTCAGGTCAAGTGCCTCATTGAAAGGCCAGAGGACGGCGTGGTGGTGGTGGAGGGGGGGGTCCTTAATTGAGAGGTGTCCATGGTAACGAGAACAGCTGGGGTTAAAATTAAGGGCCTGGTTACCGTGGTTATGTGTTAGGGTCCCCTGTGTTTGTGTACACTCTTCACATTCTTTGCCCCTGCCCCTTTCATTCACTCACTTTTTGTCTTTCTCCCTCGGCCTCGTCTTTTCCCATCCACTGACCTCATCGTCGGAGTGTTTTTCTTCCTCTTCGTCGTCGTCTCTCTCACGGCATTGAAGACATGTAGCTCTTTCTCCTTGGTTCTCACAAACACACCTCCTTTACCATCTCTTATCCGTCCCCTGCTCTGTATATGTGTAGCCGGGGTTTGAGGTTCAAGAAAAGTCAAATGTGACATAATCAGGAAAGTAAGTTAGCTGTGGCTGTGTCGTATCTCCACAACCGTTTACTGACCATGTTTCTTACTACAGATTTTTGTTTTTTAATTGAACTGTCTCAACATCCACTTGATGGACTGGAACAACCGGGAACAAAACGATTGCTGACATTCATGGTTCCCATTCAATATTAAAACAAATGACTTTGGTGATTCCTTAACCTTTTATCGCCCCCAAGACAAAGTTAGCATGTTAGGGCGTGTTAACCTTTCAAAGCCAAGCAGTGTCTTAGTCGAGCCTCACAGAGCTGCTAACTTCGCTGAAGACTCACATTCAACTTGATGAGATTATTGGATTAATTCTGGAAATTCTACACTTCTCTTTTTTTCTCCCCTTGTTTTTGTTTCTGTTTCCCTGCTGCTCATGTTTATTATTCCTCTTTCTTTCATTTTCACCTTTCTTCTTGGTTCCTCTTGCACTTTGATCTTTTATCTGTCCTTATCTCACCCTCTTTAGCCGCTGCACTTGTTTATAACCTTCATCCTTTATAACTTTCCCCTCATTGTTGTCCAGTTACGTCATTCATTCATCTCAATTAGAATAAAATTTTTCTTCTTCCCGCTCATTAATCCTCTATTCTCTTTTTGTTTCTGTGCCTTTCTCTTCCATTGGCTCTCTGTGTCCTTGCTCATTAACCTGTGATTAACTAAGACCCTAAAACCAAAATAGTTTGGATGAAGCTTCTCTTTTCTCACGGGGTCATAAATCTATTGCTCCTACTTCCTCCCCCTCTTCTAAAGTCCGTCTCCTCCCCTCCTTTCCCACCATCCATCCATGTGATTCTTCTCTCTGCCATCCTGGGTGACAACTCTACCTCCAGTATTTGTGTGTGTGTTTGTTGTTTTTCTGGACATCCAAAGGACCAAACTTGAGCAGTGATTGTCGGGTAATGACTGGACTGAAGTCATCAGATGCACAGACACAAACATGATCCTTGGCCTTTACCCTGAGGGGGGCTCTGACCGGGCAGTTAAAGCCCCAGAGGTCAACATCACTGTTTTCATGCTGCTCCTGAGCCTGATGGTGCGACAGGGACAGGTCACAGGGGTCATGTGGTTTTCCCGCTCCCCTCCAGGCTCGCTGTGCTTCTGCTGCATGCAGACCAAACCAATTCCATCGTGCAACATCCAACACGCAGCAAATTAACCAGGATAATAAACGCGGGGCTCTCGTCATATTCTCGTCGTATTTACTGAACAGTACAGCTGTAACTGCTGATTTCCTCTTGATATCAAATGTTATACAATGCAGTGGCCTTTTTTTTTTTTTTTTTAGTGTGCAGCCCAGAGGGTAGAGGCATAGATTTTAACTGCTCAAATCTTTGTTCTTTTCCTTCAATATGCAGGGTGAGAGAGAGGCCAGGGGTAATTTGGCTTTGTTTCCAGAAAACAACAGCTTTGTCTCTGTTGTGTGTGAATTTTTTTGGGTGTGCAGGCCAAAAACATTTCCTCCTCCTTTCTCAGCCATTTCATTTTGCTGTACTAGAAACTCCAGAAACTCCTGTTGATGTTGTTGGACTCAGCAGCAGCACTTTGAGTTCAACTGCACTTGATTGAAAACTTTTTCCTCATTTCTCTTTTGTGGCTTCATCTCTCTGCCCCTGTGATTTCCTGGAACACAATTAAGAAACAGCTCCTTAGTAACATGAGAGGGACTTGAAAATGTGAGTGGATTTCACCTGTGTTTAATGACCACAGATAGGAGCTGTTGTCAGAGGAAGCTTTCTCAAGATAAATGTTGAGCGACCAGTTAAAGCAGGGTCTGGGAAACTGTGGCCTTCAGCTGACCTCAAGTCTGTCTGCAGGCGGCTCAATCTCCCGCTTTTCATCACCTGTACTGTCATCTCCTGAGTGGTGCTCCAGCACCCCTGTGTTTTGTGCTCTGTGTGTATTTGTGTGTGTCCTCGAGTCAACTCCTGTTAATCTATCCTTGTTAGTTTATCTGGGGGCCACACTCCTGTATCCTCTTCTGTTTCACCCCTCCTCCCCTCCTGTCCTCTAATCTCTTAATGGCATCGCGGGGTATCACTGTCTCTCAGTCTGTCTGTCTGTCTGTCTGTCCGTCCCTTGTCTGTCTGAGGACTCCTGGCTCTCTTCCTGTCTGCTCTTTAGAACCTGTGTAACGATCCGCTCAGTTCTCCTGTCAAAACATAACTTAGTTATCTGTCAGCAGCCGCGGCACTGGGAGCTTTTCATGTGTTCATCTCACACTGAAAGAAGCCAACTGTGCCCCCTGCCAAAGACTTACACACTTACCATTGTCTGTGTGCTTGGGAGCTATAACAATATGACCAACTATATATAACAGATGTTATATATAGATAAAGATGTTTCTTAACAGACACATTAACCCAGAAATGTTATTCATGTCTGAAAAGCTACAGTTTCAAATAAGGTACAAACCCCATCATCCATCCTCCGAAAAATACTTAGCTTTGTAGTGAAATAGCCGCTGTTTTGTTCTATGTCTAAAAATCTGATGATCAGTGACATCATTTCCTCTGTTGAGTGAACTGGGTTGTCAGAGAAAGCTGGTTCAGGTCCAGTGATCATGATGCCCAGCTCCTCGCTCTGTGGTTGTCCACGCCTGCATCACCAGGTTCACTGCTCATGTCTGTCTGACCCAGCGATGCCAAATCAATTAGTCTGAATAGAGCTAAACTGTCTGTGTGCGTTACTGACTATGTGCTTCTTATGCTTCCTATACTGGGATTGTAATTATTTTCTGGTAACTTTTAACACCAGTAAATAGATGCAGACTTTGCCAAAGTTAATCAATGAAGAGATTGGACATGACATAAACTACAGTTCATCCTGGGACTGGAGGCAGGAGAGAGACTAAACCTTGATTTGGAGTCTTTAGCAAAATATGAAAAATCATGCTGCAGCACCAGAGGCAAACTGGCCCCTGCTGCTCTGTCTGGACCCAGGTTGCCCCCTAACTGCAGAGTTTGATACTGCAGTGGAGATGAGTTTGACTGAAGTTTGAATACATTTCAAAGTGGCTCCTGCAGACTATATATCAACTGTTTATCATTGTGCTGCAGACAGAATTCGTTACTCTCGTTTTTTCAAGACCCCAGAAAACATTTCACTGTCTGTATCTCAGCGGCTGAGCACCAGACAGCCAGCTGCCTCCCTGAACTGGGTGTACTATGGAAATGTTTCTTCAAAACACAGACAAGTATGCTCTTCCTCCACATCCACTTTGTTCCACTTTCCTTGTATGTGCAGTGTTATGTCTGAAACCGCCTGGTTCTTTTGGGGCAGGTCCGGACTCTGGCGGCCCGCTCAGTTTCCAGTCAGGACGAGAGGTCAGAGGTCATGCAGCTGCTGGGGGAACAGTGTAGGAGGCTGACAGGCAGCGATGATGTGTCCTGGCCACAGCACAGGCAGCTGTGTTGAGTCTGAGAGTAAATGTTTTATTCCCATGTAAAAGCACCAAGTTTCAGCAGAACAGCAACTCATTATTTCACCATCTGATTCAGAACCAGGACTGAATCTCTTCAGAAGACTAATATAATTTCCTAATCATGACATTTTACCTCATTATATCTTCTAATGTATCTCATTCTCAACACAAAACTACCACAGAGTTGTTAGTGTCTGTGCCGTGTTGTAAAAGTGCTGCAGCCTTCGGTCCGTCAGAGCAACTAAAGGGAGAGAGGAGAAGGCTGGAGGGCTGTAATTTTTGTTGTAGCTATGTGGACATGAAAGTGCAAGGTTAGAGGATTCATCTCTCTGATGTGACCGTCCTTTTCCTCATCCTGCTCCCACTCCTCATCCTCCCTTTTGCCCTTTGTCAACATATTTATCTCCTGTTTCCTCCTGGAGCTGGTACCGTCCTCACACAGCTGGGCTGCTGCGTCACAGCTACCTTTTAAGGAATTGAATTATTTGTTTTAACCATTTTTATGTTGAACAAAATAATAATAATAATACAACTTCCCACCATTCAGAAGAAATCTAAGACCAAGAATTGGAGCAAGCATTCAATGATAGCTGTCAGCACTGTTTTGAACACTCTTTGCCTGATACAGACACATTTAGCCCCATTTATTAAAATGCTTTTGAAGGCTGGGTGTTTGCTTGACACAAAATTTTATAATATCAATGAAATGTTCAGCAGTACCATGAACTTTACATTTATACGTTGATTTGGACAGAAGAATCTGCCAGATGAGTAAAAGTGACGTAAATGTCCTTCAGAGTCAGAAACGTGCACTAGACTTGCTCTCTTTTTATTATTTAGAAGAGAAGAAGTAAAATGATCCCAGCAGCAGTGTCTAATTTCACCATCTATACTGTGCCCAGTTGTGCAGCATGTGTGAACATTGTTCTTTTGTGTGGTTTGCCTGCAGTGTATTTCCATATGCAGATCAGTTTATGGTTCTGACTACATCCAGTGTGTGAGGAGAAAAATGTTTGTCACAGTGGAGTGCAGGCACAGAGCAGCAATGCTGGACATAGAAGCCTGGTATATTTCTGCCCTTCATCAACATGTTTCCTCCTGTTCTGAGCTGTAGTTGACAGGGGGAATGCTGTTGTGTCAGGGTGACCTTGCTGGCGTCCAGACTATCTATGTAAAGGATGCTGACTGGGAGAACTGAGCTGTACTGGGGGAGGGAGAGACGGGCTGCAGCATTAGATGCACACAAGAGGATGCATGCAAGCAAACAGAGGCATCATAGAGACAAGTAGAGCAATATAAGAGATATACACATAATTTAATGTGTAAGAGCCAGAGGATGGGTTATATTATGCCAGTACAGTGAAGGGCAGTAGTGAGACTATACACATCAGTCACAGAGGCTGTGTGTGTTTTTGTCTGTGTCTTTCTAGTTCTATCTTTTTTTTGATGTGTGTGTGTGTGTGTGGGCCAGAGTGTGAGATTTCTCTCTCTGATATCTGAATGAAAAGAGTCATTCACTAACCAACACAAACAGACGATACAACAGCAGGCCTCACAATAACACTGCAGTTTCTCTCTCCAACTCCCTTGATGCTTCCCACACTCTTCCATCTTCTTGCTCTTCCTTATCCCTCCATCTTTCTTCTTCTCACTCATCCTCCCCCTTGTGTTCTGTAGTCTGGCATCATCGCCAGCCTTTGTCACACCCTGGTTGCATCTGTGTGTTTGTGGCTAAACTTTCCAGACGCAGCATTTTCTGCGGGGGGGTGGGGGCTTGTCACTGGACCCCTGACCTCTTGACCCTGAAAGCTAACATACGCTCATGCACAGACACACACGCATACAGAGCAGCAGTCTTTCCTTCAACCTGGGGTCCATGTAACTGTGAATAAAACATCCTAACACATCTTTTGGAAAAGAACGCAGCAGATTCAAACTGAAATGAGATCATTGAAAACATGGAAGTTGAAGATGGATTTAGCTGCTAATGTTTGTGGAAGGTGATAAAACCAGAGCTGAAACTGACAGTCAATAAATAATGGAGGAATATTTAGTATGTGAAGATCACTGCTGTCAGATATTTGTTCCAGGGAGTTAAATGTGACACTGTTGTCCTTGGTTTGAGTGATATGTTTACCAGCCAAACGCACACATGTTGGTCTCTTCTGCCCCTCAGTGGCGGCAACACACTCTTTACCACCAGAGTCATGTGGTTGATTCACTTTGGTGTCGTCTCCTCTCCTTTTTGTCTGTGATTTGCATAAATATTAATTATTCTTTAAATTCTCTTTTGATGCTTTTGTCACAAACTTTTTGATTCTGTTCTGGTTGTATGTTTGTTTGGTTTTTTTTTGTTTGTTTTGGCCATTTTAAGATAGAAAGCACTCTGGGTAATGTAGTTCTGTTGCTGTAGGAAATCACCAGCCGAGCCTCAGTCTTGGAGAGCACTGCATCGACAGCTGGCATCAGGATCACATCTCCATTACCTCATGTTATCTGGTAATTGGGGTGAACAGGAAATGACTAATGGGAAAGAAAGTCGTTACTGTTGAGTCCAAATATCCACAGGGACGCTCCTCACTAATTGTGTAAATCCTGCATGGTTGCTGTAATGATTCCTGTTTTATCAGATTATTTTTGTTCTCAGGTGAACAACATGCATCTTCTAAAAGACAAACTTAGTTTTGGTCCAAATTAAAATTACCATGACAACGCCTAAGGTTTGGAGCGGAGGCCCCCCCCAAACAGCGATGAAATGTCGTTGATTGTGGTTGTGTATTGTTTTTTGTTTAGAGGTTGCTAGGACTAAAATGTCAGTGGGTTGTTTTTTTTTGTTTTTTTTTCTGAGAGCTGAGTTGATAGCTTAAACACGCACACACACACACACACACACACACACACACATACACACAATAATACACACACACACGATAATACACACACACAATCCTTTGCGGGGTGAGAGTAACTTGAAGACCCCCTGCCCTCCAGTCTGCAGCCTGAATCATGCTGAATCATTCTATACTGTCTCTTGCCTCTAACGTGTGCAACGACGCACAAACATGCATGTGCGCACACGCACACACACACACAACACACACACACACACACACACACACACACACACACACACACACATGCACATGCACACTATCATCACCTTGGCTTAATCACCGGCTCTGTCCGCAGCTTTTGAACACGGTGTCACAGTCAGCAGACATCATTCAAAGATAGCCGTGAATAAATATCACAGCCAGGATGTAGCGCTCACTCATAGCAACAGTGGTAAACAGACACACACATACATACATACATGCGCACTCACACACACACCATTCACAAACTGCTGCCAACACGTGTGCAAAGTTAGTCATTTATATGTAGGCGCAACATTTATCTATTCAAATACATAAAGTTAATCTAACACTTGCACATAAATATAAAATGACTAACATGCTAAAATAGAAATACACACACACGCACACACAGGAAGATGAGCATGTGGGTATCTCCCCTGTGGTTTCCTTCAGACAATGTGAGGCAACGACATATATACACGCACACACACACACATTTCCGTGCGATTAGTCCTATTTCACATATTTACTGGTTTTTTAACTCTGCACTGAGCAACGGCTACAGTCTGGTCGCTTGTTTCAGGGGAAAGGAATTCACTGTGAGAGTGTGAGAGAGGGAGAGAGAGAGAGAGAGAGAGAGAGAGAGAGGAAGAGAGAGAGAGAGAGAGAGAGGCATGAGGGGAAAGAGGGAGGGCATCTGAATGGAGAGAAGGACTCAGAAGTTTGGAGTTGCAGGCTGGTTATGTTTAAACGATGCTGTAAATCGGACAGGAAGAAAGTCTTTTGTCTCGAGTCAAAAGTGAAGTAGTGAAAAGAGAAAGTTCCTCATGATTCTGACGACTGATGTTTGACCCACTGAAAAATCTCTCCTTTATGGATGCCGCTGTTTTGGGGAGTTTACCTGGAAGCCTGCAGTCGGTGGAGCTGCAGTAACTTTTTTATATCGTGGTTTACTTGTGGATTTTCTTAAAGTTTAGAGTTAATTCTATCGATATTTTGCTGGAAACAGAGAAACATTTGAAGTGATTTGTGGATCAGTCAGACACGATGGACTGTCTAACAGACCCTGCAGTCATTACGCCCATCCTGGTGGTAACTTTTCACTTCTTGACAGCTGCTGGATTTTGGTTTTTCCGCCGCCGCCGCCGCCGCCGTACACCCATTTTTGAACAAGGTAAACTGTGACCTCAGATGTTTCTGTCCATTTGCTGCTGAGAGGGAAGAAAAAGCTAAATATATTCTACCTCTGCTTCCTTTCTTTGTCTCTACTTCAGCTACAATTTATCTCCAATAAAGTGGATGGGAAGATTTACCATTCATCCACATGCTTCCTGTTTAGACTCCACCCCCTCTGCGATGTCATTTATGTAATAGACCCTTCGACTTATCTGTCTGCAGCTCACCTTCTGCATTTCATGGAGTTTGTTTAGCCTTTAGCTCACTGCTTTAATATGCTTGTGCAGCAGTTAGCATGATGCTAAAGCTTTCCCAACTTGCTGCAGCATCTATTTTAAGTGGAATGTAAAGCGGCGTGTGCTGCTTTAAAGAGCACATAGGTTTCTCCTGTTTCATCTCCTGTTACAGTCAGACTCTTTTTTTCTGCTTTTTGCACTTCAGGACTCTGATTTCTGTATCTCATCTTCCTTCTCCTCTGTGAGTCACTGCAGCTAAACCTGCCATATTTGGCTCTTGGTAGAAAAAGCCTGTTATATTTAATGGACTTTCGAATCATGTCGTCACACACATGTAATTCAACCTGGAGACCACAGTCTGTGTGTGTGTGTGTGTCTTGTTTTTATGAATACATGCTGTACACTAAACAAGGAGCTGCTGTGCTGCAAGTAAGCTGCTCAGTCCAGTCATGTGTCTTAATTATTTAGAGCTAATGGTAAACACTGATGTAACACCACGTTTTTGTAGAATTAAACAAATTCCAGTTTGCTTCTGTCATGTAGCCTTAGTGCTAATACTTATTTAAAACCTCATACACATATTCAGTAAGTATCTGTCCACTGTATTTATTATGTAAACTATTTTGACATGATGTTTATAGTGATCTTAACGCCTCTGTTCAGTAGCTGTTTGTAATCTGTTGTACTAATAAAAGTTCAGCTCAAGCTATGGCTGGAAAAACTCAGCC
Organism: Rachycentron canadum; assembly: GCA_038496675.1. Classification (NCBI taxonomy): domain Eukaryota; kingdom Metazoa; phylum Chordata; class Actinopteri; order Carangiformes; family Rachycentridae; genus Rachycentron; species Rachycentron canadum. Next base: position 4,529,204 of record CM076663.1, on the reverse strand, counting down.
AAATTCTAAGTGAGGTCGTCATAGGTAGATGAGGCGTGTGGTTCAGGACACGTGTCTAATTTTATCTGAATGCAGCGATTGACTCAGATTCACCAGTAGACGAAGATCTGACACGATGGAACAGCACAAATCAATGAGGTTGATCGGTAGTGAGAGGGCAGTGGCTGTAATGGTGACGTAATAAAGGAGACCAGAGGGCAGCTACAGCTCTGTGCAGGAAAAATGACCAAATCAGAGAGGAAATTAAGACATGGGAAGGGAAGAAAGATGTTTTGATGTAATACTTGGAGGAAACAAGAGGAAACCAAAATATAAAGTGTAATAATTTATAATAATAATTTATGTCAGCGAACCCTCTGTGGGACTAAAAGATGCTCAATTGCACTCATTAATATACAATCACCTGTATCTGTACTGTTTCCTGACGGGGGCCCGCTGTGCATGTTGTCCACTCACATGGTCAGTTGATGGTGCTCTGTCACTTATGGTTCAAGTGCTGAACAGTTTCATGTGGGTGATTTTGTGTGTATGTCCCTAAATACATTTTACAGTAGTTCATATTGAGATGTTTCTATTTTAGGTAGACTAAACTGCCTGTTAAAGCAGTTAAGATGGTTGTGTCTCTCATAATGAGTGCATGGTTTCAGGGTTTGGTCCATGTGACTGATTTTGAGACCAGATTTTATTGAAGCATCAGACTTGACTTTCGTGTTTACTTGCTTGTTTGAGCTTGTTTCTAGGTTTAAGATGAGCAGCTGCAGTTTGCGTGCGCGCGCGCGCGCGCGTGTGTGTGTGTGTGTGTGTGTGTGTGTGTGTGTGTGTGTGTGTGTACGTACGTGCATGCGTGTGTGGCCATGATGCGTGACACTGTGTTAGTGACCTTATTTTTCTCAACACAGGAAACAGAGACACGGTGGTAGACCAAGCTTGTAAAAGTGTGTGTGGTTGTGTAGCACTCTACACTGTCTGTTCATGATGTGGTTAACATTTACACAACATGGTGGTTTACACTGTCATTGAAATTAGAAAGGTCCCTCCATTGAGGGGAGTGAAGGTGTCATAAGTGGGCTTACAGATCATTTGCAAAACAGTAGTTTCATTATATTCAAAATGAAATTATGTTTAAAAATATAAAAAATGTTTAGAATCTCCTTTCGTTTCATGTTGTTGCTGCTGGACCACATGGTATATTTGTGTGCTATCTCAGTCTGAGTGTGTGCTAAAAGATTAAATCCCTGGCAAAGACGAAGTATCAGAATGAAAAGCTGGTTAATAACAGAAGAAAAAAAAAAAGTTGAGAGACAAATAATGAAGCGATCTTTGAGAATTGAGCTTCCTACATGTTTTTTTGCTCTGTGAAGGCAATATTTGGCCTCCATATTGTTATGGGGTCCAATGAGGGCCACCAACATTTTTAAGATTTTAAAGTTGGAAACTTTAATATTAGCTGCAACATCTTGTCCAGTAATATAATATAAATAGTTGGTTTAACAGATTATATTGATGAACGACTTATTGTTACCTGTTAGATAATTCAGTGATTAAACACCCTAAGTATCCAAATGGCATCAGTTTAGAAAAAATTAAATGTGTCTGATTTGAAATAAAAAAACAAATTGAAATGAAAGAAAGCAGAAGCCTCTTTAATATCATGACCACCACTCAGATAATGTCTGTCTTTAGATGTGGGTCAGTAATAAAACCACACTCACTCTGAATCATATTCAATTATTAACGTGGCCTGTGGGTTTGCTCTGTCGTCACTCAGACATAGCTCATCTGTTTCTGATGTGGGTCTTTGGAGAGTTGGAGCCAGTTTTACATGAAGACACTTCTGTGCTGATGACCTGAACATATCGTTATTGCTGCATTTACGCCGTCATGCGTCTCATCGTGGCCTCAGGTGGGCAGATTGAATCTGATCTTAATCTGATGACTGGGCTTGTGGCTAACTTGACAGCTGGTTAGCGTGTAATTGGGGCATATTAGCCACCGAGCAGGAAGAGAGAAAGCCCAGATATTGAACATTTAAAGGTCCCACAAAAAAACCTGTCTCCTTCAGTCAGCTGATTTTCTTTTCAAATAGTTTCTTTATTACAAATATTTAGCATGCAGTGTTGGTAGCTGTGAGAAAAAAATGGGATAAGAAGCGGAAGGAAAGGAAGAATGAAATGAAAAAAGAGGAATGAAGGTCGGTGCCAGCCTCCAAGTGTCACCAGAGAGGGGGGATAAATGAGCCCTGGGAGTCTGTCTGGCTGAAAGACAAACTGGGAAAGAGAAGGAAAGAGAGGGACGATGGCATGATGGACTAGCAGAGGAAAAAGAGGAAAAGGAAGACCCTTGGAAACATCCCTCCCACTTTTAATTTTAATTGAATCAGAAGAGGAGAACGCCAGAGCACCGGAAGACAGCAGAAGAGAGGGAGATTAGAGATGATAACAAGAGAGAAGGAGGGAGCGAGGGATAAGCACGCTGCTTGGTATTAGAGGCGTAAGCTCCGTCTGGTATTTTTAGTGTTGACAGTCCCTTAGACATGGATTGAGAGGAGAGATTCACTGTGGAAGCAAGGAGGAGAGGAGGAACCTGAAGGCAAGAGGGAACAAGGAAGAAGAGGACCTAAAAGACGGAGGAGAGATGGAAATAAAGGAGTGACGCTGTCTGTGGAGAAAACGGGGGAGGAGGAGGAGGATGAGGAGGAGGAGCTTGCGTTACCCTGTCTGAGCTTGTTGTGGCTGTAAGAGTGTGTGAGTCACTGTCTCGCCGGGTCAGGTGTGTGTGTACCTGTACTGTCACTACACACAGTACACCTGCTTTAACAGTCGGGAGCTGCCATCATATCAACCTCTGCTCTGATGAGACCGGGTCACATGACCTCCTCAGGACCGTTGTTTGACTCAGTGACCACAGCTGAGCTTCTAGCCGGTGCAGACTCATTGCCTCCACACTCCTCGTTCTTGGCTCTGCTTTTTTTTTTTTTTTCCTTAAAACGTGGCGCACAGAAATTATTCAGAACTGCTTCGATGTTGTCTGGTCTGCTACAGCTATTTTAAGACACAGCAATGAACAAAATATGAGTTCAGGTCGTCATCTGTGGAAGGCAGCAGACCTGGACAGTGAATGTTCTGGCCATGACTGGATGATATTTTCAGCCTGAGACAGTGCGATTTAAAGGCTGCTACAGGCCTTTTATTCACTGCTGACGGCTTATTGTGTTTGCCTGAAAAGCACAAGTCTGGATCAAATCTGTTTTTTAATTATATACATCCTCCTCATCTCACACAAGATAGAGATGAACTAATGAGATTAAATACGTCCTCGCCTGATGAGACTAAAGTGCATCTCAGCCCAAGTTACTGTCCTTCTGTTTTCTTTAGAAAGTATAATAATAATATCACTACTAGCAGCAGAAACTGGGTAAAGTAAAGGAAACAGAAATGTCCTGGAGCAGCTGCATCTGGCTTTTGTCAGCTTGAACGAGGAGAAGTGTGTGTGTGTGTGTTTGCATAGTGTTGTAGAACAAGCTTTACTTTATAATTTTTTTTAATGCTTTTTTTTTTTTAATGTTCTATTCTGGCATCTAAAGGCTGAAGGGGATTACATCATCATAAATGGATATGGGGTGGACTTAAAAAAAAACATTTGTCTTTGTAAGATTTATTTTTAACAACCTCTCTGCAAGAAATGAACGGACTAAGGCCCCTCTACACAGCAGTATTGTTCCTCCTGTTCTGCAAAGCTGCCTTTAAATAAAATGTGGATTTAGTCTGCCTGAACTGTCCTCCCAGGCAGTGAACTAACACACTGGAAATAAAAAGAAAATGTCCCTGTGGAGCCTTCATGTCAGCACAGAGGGCTGCTTACCTACGCAGAGAGAGGGAGAAGCATCGTAGAAAGAAAACAGAAAAGATAAACAGAGCAAACACCCCTGCAGCTCTGCAGAGCCACCGTCAGCTGCTGTGGCCTGGAAACAGAGCGAGCAGGCAAGAGAATGAGTGACAGAGAAAGAGAGAGAGAGCGAGTGAGTGCGCCACTGACTGGTGAGGAAGTATAAGTGAGGTGTGGGCGTAAGCAGAGAGGGAGGGAGGGCGGCCTTTCTAGACTGAAGGGGGAGGAGCTGTCGCTGACTTTGACACACGTGTGAGAGCAATTGCTACGGGGAAAGAGTACGAGGGACAGAGGGAGAAGGCCGGGCGAGAGAGGCTGACATGGCAGCGATTTAGGGGAGAGGGAATGGGTGAACTCAGATTAAATCAAGGAAAAGAGGAGACTCCTCAACCTGGAAGCACCTGTCACTCTTCTCCTGATGGTTCACTCTCAGCCTGCTCTCACTTTTGGATACGTGGAGGCAGTTTGTTGCAGGAGACGTCTCACTATAATTATCTGCCTTCAGTCTTGGACATCGAAATGAAGGCCTGACTAAGGAGGAGAGCAAACATTAGGGAGCTGGACTATGTGGCCTGACTACAGGAATGAAAGTCATCTCAATGCTCACCTGTACTCGCTCATGTGCTGTGCAGGTCAGTGTGTGTGTCCAAACGTGTGTGTACCTGTGTGTGTGTAAATACCCATAGAGTAGCTGCAGAGTATTTGCAGTTGTTGTTTACATGCTGCTGCTGTGCAGAGCAGCTCCTGTCAGCACGTGCTTCACTGTGTGTTTGAACAGTTCCACACACTGGTGACAACACTCGCATTAAATGTGGTCTCAATTAATCATTGTTGGTGTCAGGGCAAAGAGCAAGAAATCAGTGTGTGTGTCTTGTTGTGTTCGGACAACATGGAAAGGGGTGTGTGTCTTGACAATGCCCTCCTCTGTGGATGAATGAGCCCCTTTCTGTGACTGTCACTCACATCTCGTCTCCTCGTGGCTCCAGTTTTGGTTGTGTGAATATGATGATAATTAATAATACAAGATCATACATGATAGATTCATAACTATAATCACCACACCTAGATGAATCTGAAGTCTTCACAGACACAGTGACAGTGTGGTTGACTTATGCGCGTCTGTGTGACCTAATAACGCCGAGAGTTTCCTCTGGGCCAACTAGCCCAGCTACCCGGGCAGGTTTGGGAAGGAAGGCGTGTTGCAGTGGTGAAACTATTTTGCAAGAGCATGTTGAAAGATGTGTTCTTTGCCTGGGTGCTTGCCCTCTATGTAAACTCCTCAATGTGTCTCCCTGTGTGTTTCCACATACGTGTGCGTGTGTTGACTTTGAGTTTTATCCAGTTGAGATATTTGACCCACTAAATCCTAAATCGAATTTCCTCTGTGGAAATCCTTTCTACTTTTGGAGCTCAGGAGTTGAAGGTGTCGGAGCAGATTTAGTGGACGTGTGTGTGTGTGTGTGTGTATGTGTGTGTAGGTTTGAGTTTGAGAGAGAAAAATACCAAGATCTTTGAAGGAGGAAGTGATACCTTCTCTCCACATGGCTGCTCTCACTCATAGCTTCACCATGGCAGCTGATAAACAACAGACAGGAAGGAACTTAGGTGCAGCAAACTGTTTTCTGATTGGCCGAAGCTGAATCTGTTGAATAGACTGGAGGGAAAATCCTATTCTATCATTGTGCTAGTCTTGATATGAGAAGCAATCTTTTCTTGTGACACATGTCTTTGTTCAACTGCTGAAGTGAACATTCACAAGTCAGAAATAAATGAATTCAGACCTGATATTAAAAACACGCTGGAAAGTTTATATTAAATCTGTGAATTTGAGTGAGTATGGCGTCACTAGATAGATCAGATATTTAACAGAATGGCAGGAAGGGAAAAAGAGAGACTTCTGTGTTTTGTCCTAGAGGAGAGGAAGCGAAGCTCCGTCACTGTGGAGGAGGTGGTGGTGAGTGGGGAAGATAACACAGTTGTGGCTCAGCATCAGACTTTATTCTTGGCCAGGCTGCCTCACTCCTCTGGCCTGTGGAGGATGTAGGCTGGAGCTGCCTGGCTGGCTACAGATCACACTTCAGTTACACACTGTAGAAACACACAGAGACTGGAGAAGGTCTGACCTTCACACAGACAAACAAACTGAACTAAAATAAAGAGGGAGTTCTTAGAGTCGAAACAGAAAATAATAAACCTTCAGTCAAGCAAGTGTACTCAGGATGATGTCATCCAAGCAACGCATACTGTCAAGATGGCTGACCCCAACATAAGAGGTCACGTTTGTGGGTATAGAGGTTCTTATCAACAGGACCTTGAACTTCAAGAGCCTGTCCAGTGTTTGTCTTTACATCATATCATTTGCTGTATATCTCTGCTGAATAAGATAAGATAACATAGTCACAACAAAGAGCACTGAGTCAACATCATCAGATGTTGTGCATCTTAAGGAAAGTGTGTGTGAGAAAGTAATTATGCATCCATACTGGATTTGGATGAATTAACCCCCCCTCTGTTTCTCTGTGTTTGTGTTTGTGTTTCCTCAGATGAGCGGGACAGGGTGCAGAAGAAAACCTTCACAAAATGGGTCAACAAGCATCTCATCAAGGTATGTGTCACTGATCTGTTGTGTGTTTGTGTTCTGGCTTCGTTGAGGTGCTCATCTTGGTTTTTAGGATTACTTTCTATTATTTTTCTATTATTATTATTATTATTATTATTATTATAGATTTCATCTATTCTATCATATTGTCTCTAAACTGAAATAGAAATGAACCTTTAGACTCAATGTGTAACCTTTTCACACAATCCATCATTACATGTCCCAAAGGGCCTGATATAACATAATATATCATTTTCCATATAAAACAGTGCTGTGTCCTCCTGTTATATAATCTGGCCTCCTCTACCTTCTTAGATAACACTGATTCCAAAAATCAGTGAACTGAAAGGTCTCAATTTGTGCAACTCTGGACTGTATGTGGTGAATGTAGTGGGAGCAGAATAACATCTTCTTCGTGTCCTGCTAACCTGAAAGGGATCCATTTTACTGCCTACTCATTTCGACTGCTGTCATATAATAAGGAAACTAAAATGAGCAACATCAATCTTCTTCATCTTCTTCATATTAGCATCATTTTACAGAACATTAGCTCTATATCGGTTCTTGCTAAAAAAGGGTCTATATTTATTTATTCTAACACTTCCTGCTGGTTTGTTTGTTCTCCCTCCACCTCTCTGAGCTGAGACAGTGTTTCCCTGTCCTGTGTGTTGTGTTCTTGCAGCAGACTGCACTGTTGTATCGATGGATGAGCACCTGTCTGCCTCCTTCTGCCTGTTAGTTTTGTCATTGATAGTTGTTAGATCTCTCCCCTCTCCCAGCTGCATCATGTTTAGCAGGGAAAGTGATAAACTTAGTGTGAGTGGTGAATTAATATTTAATAATTGTGTAAATTCAGAAATGTAGACATTAAATAATAGATTGATGGACCTCAAAAATGATTCTTGCATTTGAAGCCATCAGTAAAGAAACATCTGAATAGGTTAGATCTGACTTAGCAGCTGCATAAAGCTGTGATAGCTGGCTGTTTAAAACATCCTGTTAACAGCCCTCGAACCACGCCAGGACAAAAATGCTGCACGCTGCACTGTAGGACATTTCCTGAACACAACTAAACTAAAAGTGAAACGCTGATTTATTATCTCTATTTAATTATTAGCTGTTTATACTCAATGACTCTTTTGTACATGTAGGTCACAGACAGCTGCTGTCGCTCAAACATGCGTGTTGCTGTCACATCTGCACGTGCATACCCAACCATTTCTAGCACATCCATACAGTATCTATGTACAGTATGTGTACCACTTGTCACCCACACTAAGGTAGTACGGACTGTGAGGAGAGGAGAATGCTGGGTATTTCTGTCACATGACTTGGGAATGGACTGTCTGCCTGACCCCATAACTCTGGAGCAACTGTCGTCACAGTGCCCAGTCTGTGGATGTAACTGTATATCAGCTGGCACTGCCAGAGCAGCCGCTGGCTGTAAATGTAGGTCAGAGATGGAGAAGGGAGCAGCAGGAGGAGCCATGGGAGGATTTTTCACTGCTGGAAATTAAACTTCCATTTGCTTGTAATAGGAAGGATTCACTGCTTTTTTAGTTGCATGACAGCAGCATTGAGTTATTATTTGATTGGTCCATTGACAGAAAATGAACTGGCAACACTTCTGATAATGGATAAATGGATGGGGTCATTTAAGCAGAAGGTCTTAAAATTTGAATATTTGCTTTGTTTCTCTTGAAAGTTTTTTTGTTTTTTTTTTTTGTTTTTTTTTTGCCATTTTATGTCGTTATTATATGAAAAGACAGGACATGACACGTAGGCAAGAGTCTGGCTGGCCGGGAATCGAACCGGCAATTTGCCTGCTCACAGCATTTGCGACCACAAGGTATGCGCTCCAACCACCCCAGTTCCTGTGATGCTGAATTTAAAAATCTTTTGGTTGTTGCTTAGACCAAACTAACAATTTGAACATTTGACTTTTGTCTTTGAGAAACAGTAAAGTTCATTGTTATTATTTTCTCACATTTTTTAAATCAAACAATTAATTGATTGTGAGAATAACTGGCTGATTAATTGATTTAATTTAATATAAGATTCATTTATTTGTAAACTGAAAAGTTATTTTTGGGAAGAAAAACATTTTGCTGTTTTGTTTCGGGGAAAAAAACAGCAAAATTGATTTGACACTTCTTAAAACAAAACAGATGGAAATAGATAGAGAACATAGACAGTGACTCCACGCTGCAAAATACATCATGAACAAATGCTGCTCTCTCACACTTTGTTTTTATTCTGCTACAGACACACACACAGACTGTCAGCTGTTGCATTAGCACAGAAGTCATTTTGAGTTGTATTTATTAAAGAGAGTGCTGACTTTTACTGTGGTAGAGAAATAGGTGGATGACAGATGGAGGGAGGGTGAGGCAGAGGACAGGTGGATAGTATATGAAAGAGGACATCTGTGGAAGTATGTGCTGCTGTTGTTGCTAAAGAAGTCATATTTCAAAAATGAATTATGTGCCCCAACACTGCACTTGAGTGGAAAGTAGGGAGAGGTATCAGTGTGTCCCACATCATCTATTGACTCTTAGCCAGGACTGTTGATTCTACTAACCTCCGCCCTGTCAGCTGGGATTTAGAGGCAAACGCAGACAGAAAAAAGCAGGACTGAGGTTAAGAGGGAGAAAAAGATGAAGAAATTGAGATGGAATATAAAATAATCTCAAGAGACAAAGAGAAGATTAAAATATGAAGAGACAGGAAAGAGAGGTAGACAAAGATCGACAGGTGATCTCTGCCTGCAGCTTCCTACTCCGTGACATCATCGCTCATTGTTTCCTGTTTGCTCGGTGTGTGTGTCATGTCTGGTATGTTTCTGGCTCCTCAGGTGTGCAGGGTGTTAACAGGTATGTGTGTATACAGTGCAAACAGGGGCCAATATAAACACTGGACCTTCCAGCTACTTGCAGGTGAGATACTTGAACCAGCAGTTTGTTGACACGGTGCACACAAATACTGCATATATTGTAGCTGTAGAATAAGAAGTCAGTCAGATCTGCTGCACTGAAGCTCAGTAGGCTAACAAGATGTTTAATGTCTGTATTGTTTTTGTTTGTGATGACAGTGGCAAACAGCTGCAAACATTAGAGAGAAACCAGATTTGAGTTTTGCTGTCAACACTTTCATAATGAACTTGTTTTTGTCAAGCACTGTTTGAACTTTTTTCTCTCACTCTTAGGTAATGAGAACAGTTTCACCTCATGTTGAGCTTTGTACTATTGTTTCAAATCAACTTAAGATGGATCACAACAGCCTTAAACTAAAGCAACTAAACTGCAACGAACAAATATCTTCATCATTCCCTAATGTGCGGATTATTTTATTTTTTTTTTTAATTTTATGTTCATTCCTATTTAAATTTTCAAATGGCAAGTTTAAATAGCTTGTTTTGTCTGAGCAATAGTCCAAACTGCCAAAACAATCCCTTAAATAAAACTAGCTCCTTTTCTGTTGATTGTGTCATCAACAAATTGTTTCATCTTTGCTCTAATGTCAGAAAACTGCACTATATCTAGAGACTTTCAGGGCTGCTTTTGCAGTAGTGACAAAATGTCATCATGCAGAAAATACAGAAAGTTGTCAACCTTACTGTTTGTTAAAATTAGATGAAATGAAGTGGAGATGCTGTACGTGGGGAAAGCAGCGTCATTCATTCTGCTATCAAAAATATGTGAAGCTATTTGAGCTGATAAAAAGTGTTACATTTATTATTTCCAGGTCCAGTCTGACCCAGATTTGTGTTCAGTGTAGGAGAGAAGTGCTGTTCGAGGTACTCAGGTGCTGTTAGTGTGCCTGTGGCCCTAAACGCCAGCACGACTGCTTCAGTGCCGAAGGCATCTGACAGCTGCCATCACTACTTATCAGACGTAGCTGGCTATGTGAACAACATCCCTACAGACACACACAAAGACACACAGCCAAAAAAAGCATCCTGTTCACCCATCCACAGATTTAGAGGAGCGTTATAAAGAGATGTGTCCCGAGATTGAACTTTGTTTTATTGGATTTATTTCGAGGTTGGCAGACTTAGTTTAGAACATAAACAGAGAAATAAAAATGTTCAGTTTCACTTGACAGCTCATCTGACACTGGTTTAATAAAGAAGAAGCATAGAACAAAGACAAATAAGTCATTTTGAACCTTGTTTATTCTAGGTTTGGAAATTACAGGCATCATCATCATCAGCATTTGTTTGCAAACATATGCTACGATAAGTACTTATCAGTCTAAATGCTACTGAGGGAGGACCAGGATGCAATGCTGCTGTCTCTATATTGAAATGATTTATTAGAAATGACTGAAAATTGGGAGAATAGGATATTTTGTGGTTGATTTCACATCCTGGTCACAAGGTGAGCTTCCAGTGAGCTGGCAACAAACAAAAACTCATTTGGAACCAAGCACAAGCTGTGACACACTGAGACACAACCAGACAAAAGCAGCACCTCATTTCCAGTCAGTGCTGGATACAGCGTCTCTTCCTGTCACCTCATTAACACTTGATCCATCAGCTCTCTCTGAAATCAGCTGATGTCAACCTAACAGAGAAATAGAGGCGGCAGCAGAAGGGTGAGAGTGTGACACAGATGAGCGAAGAAGAGGAAAATAGACAGTGAAAGTAGGAAAGGGGTTATTGAGGACAAGTGGAGGAATGTTGTTAGTTTTGTAGCTGCAGTTCGAAACCAAAGGTGGTTTCTGCTCTGGCCTGAACCTTAAGTGAGACCCTCTGTCCCACCTTTAATGGGGACGTCTTCTAAAGAAACATATGGGTTTCATTTTAATCAATATTTTCATTGATTGTTTTCTTCAGTGTCTCTATCAGCCCACTCTCGTGACTGTGTTGCCCTCTTCTGGTGAAATGTTTAAGTACAGTTTCTTGTCTTAAGGCCAGGACTGCAGCAAAACTTTGTTGCTGCTGGTGCGGTGTGAGGCAGGAAAGTCACTATAATGCGGGTAGACATGTGTCCTTGGTGGCTGTGGTGGCTCTGCGTTATCAAAGCAACAGTTTTGAAGCACTTCCAGTAGGAATGCTTGACCTTTAGTTGCATGCCAACCTCCCTCTGCTGTCAGAATAAAGCTGTTAACACTGCAAAAAGTTCAAATGGTACAATAATGTGTTAGGCTCTTCATAAATGTGGTGTTTGTGTCTTTTTCCCCCTCTTTCATGTCAGTTCTTGTACTACTCACTCACTCGTCACAGCTCAGCTGATCCATTATTCCCGCTCTGTTCAGGCTGAAGCAGTCGCTGTGTGTGTCTGTGTGTGTCTGTGTGTGTCTGTGTGTGTCTGTGTGTGTCGCAAAGTGTCCCACTTTCAAACAAAACAAGCGCTGATGCTGATCACATCACACACACACACACAGCTCATCCAGGCTGCTGAGTCACAGTGTCAGCATCGGCCGCCACCAGTAACAAACCCTCCCCCCCTACACGTTGTCATGGCAACAGAGACAAGAGGCCACAGCTGGAGCTTCATCTCCGTTGTCCCGGCAACCGCTGTCACCAGCCCAATCAGCTGTGGGACAATCAGCCTGGCAGATGTCAACAGTGTTGGGTCAACAGATAGATGATTGGAGGGTGAAATTAACTTTGTGTCTCTCACTGTCTGTGTCCCCTCTCCCCCCTTTCCACCGCCCTCTCCTCTCCTTACTCCCTGCCTCATCTCTCTCTCTCTGTTGAATTCCTTCCCTCCCCCTTCCTTCCCTTTCCTACCTCCTTTCTCAGGTGAGGAAGCACATCACAGACCTGTATGAGGACCTGAGGGATGGACACAACTTAATTTCCTTGCTGGAGGTCCTCTCTGGAGTCACCCTGGTACAGACACGCACACACACACACACACACACACACACATACACACACACTCTTTGAGGTTTTTCATCACATACATCTCTTCTGCTCCATCACACGTCATTCCCACTTAAGTGCATCCTGCTCATGTGAATGTTACACACACTCTTTAAAAAGACTAGTGGACTTCGGGAGAACGTCTGAAACCCTAAAGCTGGAAAAGTTTTGACTTTCAGGTGACTTTCTCTTGAACATCAAATTTGTAGAACCCAACATTTCCAGATCACCAGTTGTATTGTTGTAAGTCAACAATAGTAATGCATGAGTTGAAGCCCCAGGCTACTGACTTTGCTCAGCATGATGATGTAAGAGTCTCCGTCCTAATGCTGACAGACAGACCGGCCACAATGTGACGCAGGCTGGTTTGACTGCAGACAGGTAAAGTAACAGAAACAGACTGCTGACTGTGATTTCACAGACACAGACACAGACTTGGGACCATGTTACCGGTCACTGTCACCACCAGGAACTGACAGAACAATAACAAGTTTGTCAAGGACAAGGGGTCATTCATGATTTTGACAAATCGATCTCACTGCAAAAAGTCAGTTTAGTTGCTGAGCACTTTCAGGACGTTCTGTCATTTTTTTTCTCACAAGAAAAAGTTCACTCTTGAAACGGGTCGACACAACAATCTCACCAGAGACGCTAAGGACTTCTCATCCATGTTGGCTCAGTTACAGTCAATCAGTGTTTTTCTCTGAATTGCAGTTTCTGTACTTTTGTCCATTTTCTCAGTTTGTTCCCATCCTCTTCAATCTGTTTTCTTTATCCACCAGTTCTCATACTACATCTCCTCTTCCTGTCTTTCTATCTCCCATTTTCCTCCCCTTTGTTACCATAGCAACAGAAAAGCGGCCCTGCATTGAAAAGGGCATATGCCTCGCGGGCCCCCCCTCTCATCCTGCTCAGAGGGGAGGATGAGGAGGAGGAAGGAGCTCAGGGAGTATGTTCACATCAAACCCTCTCCCTCTCCCCACCGCTCACTCTTTCACCTCTGACCTCTGACCCTTCAGCTTTACCCTCCGCCCCACAGGTGGAGCTGTGTGGGTGCATGAGAGTGCTGTGCCACTAACTTCTGACCGACATACCCACCACACAGTGCCGTGTTACCGTAGGCCATCGTGTCTGTTGGGTGACAGCATTGTGATTTCTGTACTGATGGTTTTCATGTTTCAGTTTCTGTAGTTGACCCATAGGTAAATTAATACAAACAACAATAGAATTGGACCACATCAACATTTTCAGAAAAGTCAGCATTTCAAAGATGTGTTTTCACTCAACAGTGCTCTACTGCTACTTTGCATGTGTTGTGCACAATTAAAATAAAATGTTTGTTAGAGATTTAGATTTGTTATAGAATTATTGTTGTTTCATTGAATAGAAAAATGTAAAATGATCAATATCGGATGTGATAAGATTTGTAAGAGTTCAGGACTGAAGATTCTCACATACCTGTAACATGTTAATGTGATAATAGTAACACGGTTATTTTCCATTAAAGTTGGACAGAACAACGTAGATTTGTTGTTTGTTTTTCTTTTAGTCAATAAACAAAAGCAGGGTTGTGTTCATCCTCTCACCTAAAATAAACGTGAAAAACTTTCATACATGTCATTTATTTATCAGGCACATTAAAAAACAACAGATGTCAAACATTGTGCGACCAAGGATATAATTAAATTATAGTACAACACTTCTCCTCTCGTCATCTCATCTCCTCTCCTCCTTTCCTTCTCCTTCTCTCTCCTCTCCAGTGATGACGTGATGACTAATCCTGCGTGAACCTTTTCTTTACCAGCACCGTGTGAATCCACATCTGCATCCTGCACTTTACTCATGTGCTCTTTGCAGCATTTGTGCGTGTGTTTGTGTGTGTGTGTGTGTGTTACTTTCTCTCTTTCTCTCTCTAACTCTTTCATCTCAAACCTTAAAGCTGGATGTTTGTGTATATGTTGAATAAAGAAAAGATGAAGCACAGTCTGATGTGAAGTTTGCATTTTCATGCTAAACCAGCATGTTGAGTCTGGTTTGCTCCACAGTCTTGGCATGTCTTTAACAGCCTCTGTTGAAGACAGCGCCCCCCAGAGGAACATTTCATGACCTCACCGCACTGTGGATTGAATTCAACTTTATTTACACACACTGCTGCCTTCTGTGTTTGTGTCACTAAAAATCACTGAAGTGAAATCTCTTTGTTGAGTCTCCTCATTGTTTTTTTTGTCCTCTGTTTCTGTTCCAGCCCAGAGAAAAGGGGAGAATGAGATTTCATCGACTACAGAATGTCCAAATCGCTCTGGACTTCCTCAAACAGAGACAGGTATGCACACACACAGACTTATCTTGTGATATGAGTGATGAGAGGCAAAAACCTGAATAATTTTGTGGTACTTATTTATGCAAATTGTACAGAGTCTGCAGAAGCACAGGCTGAGCAAGTCATTGTAAAATTGTTTCATCCTGGGACTGAACAGATTCTTGTGGTAAATGTTGAGAGAGAGAGAGAGAGAGAGAGAGAGAGAGAGAGAGAGAGAGAGAGAGAGAGAG
>CM076663.1:4401623-4513904 GCA_038496675.1 Rachycentron canadum | reverse complement strand
GAGAGAGAGAGAGAGAGAGAGAGAGAGAGAGAGAGAGAGAGAGAGAGAGAGAGAGAATTTATTAAGTCTACAAACTATAACTTTACCGCACACTCCATTTATTCTGTTTACTGTAAAGTGAGAGAACCCTGAACTTATTTTTAACCATTTTTTTTATCTGCAGTACAAGTCGTCATCGACTGCCCCCTTCTCTCATACTGCGCCTTTATCATTCCCCCTCACCCATTCTTGCTATCTCTCGGATAGTTTAATTTTACCTCCACTGTATCTTTTCATTTACCCAAATTCCTCCATATCTCTGCACGTCTCAATCTTTCTTAAACTGCATCCCTTGTCTCTCTTGTGTCCTTCCCTGGAGACAACAGTGGTGGATGAATGGCTGTTTCTTCCTTCCTGAGTTTCACTGGAAGTCTAATTATACAACATGGGTGGTTGGGCTTAGCCAGAGACACAAGATTTAATAAGGTGTTTTATATAATGGACTTGATAGCAGGAGCAGACATATTTTTCAACTCTTTTATTTATAACGGAAGTGAAGACTAGTTGTGTATTTATTGGCCCAGTCAGGTGTGTTCAAATATGACATTGACAAGAAATCTTCATGTTTCATCTTCAGGTCAAACTTGTGAACATCAGAAACGATGACATCACCGATGGAAACCCCAAATTGACGTTAGGTCTCATCTGGACCATCATCCTTCACTTCCAGGTCTGTGCCCCTCACATGCTGTTCTACAGTGTCTGGCTCTATATTTCCTGTGTTCGACTCTGTTAGCAGTTATTTCAGACATGCTCCTTGAGCTTTGATGTGGAAAAACCTAGTGGGCAACTAAAGGTAACTAATTGATTATGTAATAATTGAGTTGTGGTTCACATCATCACTGCTGTGATACAGTCTGGATTTGAGTTGAAAGGAAAGTGCTTTAAATGTGGACTTTCTTGGCCTCTCACAGTTATTATCACTGCCAGGCTGTGTGTTGGCAAACCAGCGCAAATGCAACAGAAAGACTAGAAATGAGATGTGTGTGTGTGTCCACGTTTCTCTGGAATCTCAGAGCAAGATGACTTCTGGTATTAGAGGTGTTTCTTGCCAGTAAGATGGTTTAATTGGTTTATGCCGGTGCCTCAGTCTGTGCAGTGAGAGTGCACAGACATCTGCTCTTATGGAGAACAGCCTCGCTGGCATTGGTGTGTAGAATATGCTTTGTTGGTATATATTTGAGTTGACATTTTAGGCTGCAGAATCAGAATCACTGTGCACAACCTGCTCAGCGTGAAAATAATTCAGCTGTTTACGAGCCAGTTTGCCACATCAACTGTAAAGGTGATGACATGTCAATATTGTGTTATTCTGCTGCACCCAATTGAGTAAAATTATTGGAGAGAAGATGTTTTTACAATGAAAGACAAAAGAAAAACAGGTTCTGGACTTTTCAGAAAAAAATCCAAGTTGTGAAAGTCTGAAACTATAGAACTGGGGAATAAATGTTGTCTAAAAGCAGCTTGTTTAGTCTAGACAGTCAGTCATCTGAGCTGTTTTTCTCTCTGATTCCTGATGTGGAATAATTTCCACCAAATGTCCCTGCATCACTGTAGCCTGCAGATATGCTTGTACTCTGTTAAATCATTACAGCGGGGCTCCTATTACCACTGGGCTGTAGTCACGCATGATGACTTTATTAGAGAGAAAAGCAAGTGAAGGCAACGACTCTCGAAATTGAAAGAAACATTCTCAGCGTCTCTTTTTCTTATGTTTCATTCCTGGGACAGGCAACTTGATTTCAGACGGGGGTCGATGACTATTTGTAGTTGCTGTAGTTGACCATTAGACTGAGCTCTGATATGACCCTGCAAGGTGACACTGCCAGCCGGTTGCCATGGAAACAGTAGTGTATGACACCCAGGCAACCGTTTCAGTGGCCATGACTCAGCAGAACACGGTGTGATGGAGACAGAGAGAGAGAGAGATGAAGGGAGGCAGAAGGACTAACACGGAGATGATGAACAGGACGGGGGCTGGAACAAGCTGCAGGTGATGAAGAAAAATGAAAAATAAGAGGGGGGGGGCTTTGGCTCGCTAAGTTTCAAGAGTTCACTGGGTGCAGGAGCTGACGACAGTTTCACATTAGAGCTGCAGTGAGAAACTCCATCACACTGAGCTCTGTGTCCCTGCAGCATGTTGGTGGTTATATCATCATTACTCCAAATCCATAGTGTTAGATCAGCAACATGAGCCAGAAATAACATTTACTCGTCTTCAAAGTATCATACTGTTGAAACGTACATGGAATAATAGCATTGAAAGTCTGTTGTACAGTTAAAGGACTTGTTTCAGTTATTTTCAACTACATATGAGGATAGACTCTGGTAAGCATCCATCTCAGGGTCACAATAAGAGTCACATCTTTGACAATGATAAACAAACATTTTGTTATTTTGGATAAAAATCTCATTACTCATATTCTCTGAAAACACATGATTTCAGTGAAGTATTTAGTTCAGTATACAAGCAGCATTGTTTCCTTGTGACACTTGACTCTTAGTAATATCACAGTATTGCTTCCAAATACAAGTTTGTATGTTGAATGCCTGTGTGTGGACTCACAGCTCACAGTTGTTGTCTGCAGTGTATCAAAGCAGAAAACTTCAAAACCTGTGTTTCTGGCACAGTCAACATGATACAAATATACACTGTTGGCCCAGATCAGTAGAGAAATCTATAATTTCAACATTATTCCCACTGGCAGCTGTGGTCTGATGACGATGAAGAAGATGAAGAAGTAAAAGTAATTTCTGGAAACATGCCTCCAGGTCTCTGTGATCAGGGCGTACATGTGCAAATGAGTGGCTCTGGGCATCAGCTAATTATAGAAACTCTCACTGAGCCATCATTTTTCATTTGGGTCATAACAGTTGTTAGTCATCATTTCACCAGCACATCAAGTCACAGAGGAGGTGGCATCTCTGTCTTAGCTCACTTTGTCAGCTGACTGAGACAACCATCACGTCTTCTTCATGTCTGTGCTGCGAATATCTGCCTGACAGAGCTGATCAGTCATAATTTGCCATTATTTGTCCTACTAAAGACAAATATAAACCTGGATGTAGTTACTCAGCCAAACCACTAGGTGCCACCAGTTAGCTCAGTATTACAGATGACCTGGGTTGTTGGACGTCCCCAGCCAAACAGAGACATCCCTGCCAGTGGAGCCTCCTCCCGCTGCACTGTGTCTGCCTGCGATTGGCTGAACTAGCTACGTGTTACTGATGACTCCTAGTGAGTTAAATTGTGAGCTGGAGAAGAAACTCTTGTCATGCACCATCTTTGTCAGTGAAAACAGACCTCAGTTTAAACTGCAGAGCCCATTTGGAACAGTTCAATTCTGCCAAGTGACAGTTGTTTTTCATTGCACCACGCTGGTTAAGAACGTGGGTTTTTAAGATGCCTCTGTGCTTAAATAACCTTAGAGTCGAGCTGTGTTATTGCCTTGCTCTACTCATTGGGATACAGTATATTGATTTCACGCTTAAACCATTGAGTTACATTACCTACAGAGCTTGAATGCCACTATGGAGCAGACAACAACTTCAAAAGCACTGACAAGAACCAAACAAGGGCATGGCCAGTGCTTATTTTTGGTTCTTTTGAAAGGACCAACTTCGTCTTCTTAACCTCATTGAGTCCGTTTCAGCAAATCATGGCCACAGTTTGTTGAGAGGTTTCTAAGCAACACAAACTAGGTTGAATGACTCTTCATTTTCAGTCCTTAAAAACCACTTTTTGGATTTTTGTTTAATAAATCTCCCTGTTCATTATGCTACTACACGTTTATTCATAGTTCATTATTCATTAGTTGGGGACAGCAATACTTACACAGTGTAATATCTTGTTGGTTTGTTACGCT
This sequence comes from Rachycentron canadum, assembly GCA_038496675.1. Classification (NCBI taxonomy): domain Eukaryota; kingdom Metazoa; phylum Chordata; class Actinopteri; order Carangiformes; family Rachycentridae; genus Rachycentron; species Rachycentron canadum. The sequence goes on along the minus strand of CM076663.1, from coordinate 4,509,999 downwards.
GATACAGCAGCATAGATCTCAACATACTGGGCTTTTCATCATATTATGTTTAACAGTGGTCTGCAGGAGTGTGCTCGGAGTTACATTTTTTTAAGATCTCTTTTCAGATCAGCTCTGGGACATGAGAAGGTTCAGCATGTTAAAGCTACACTGAGTGCAAATTTAAAATATCACTATCACTCACTATGCTGCAGTGAACATGATCGACAAAAGAGCTGCTAGATATATGATCAAAAGAACTTCTCTTCACCCAACCTGCAGCGTTTGTGACTCGTGAAAAGCTGACGGTGGGTTCAGACGAAGGTTGGCGTCTGATTTCCACAGCCCATGATGGCATGTAGCCACAGTGAAGGGATGAAAGCCTCAGGGACTTGATTAGTGCTGTTCTCCTATTGGTTCATGCCTTTTTCATGAACCATGTGTTTGTGTGTGTTGCTCTCTGATGCTTTCTGTGCTTTCAGTTAATGAGAAAAGATAGATTACTGCGGCTTTCACCAATGGAGACCACTACCGCCTATTAGTGGTCTCCATTCATATCTGTCTGTCGGAAAATATTTGCCATATATCAGGCACTGTGTAATGTAGTATGTTCCTCCTCTCTTGCAGTGTTACTACCATACTTTATTGTTTAGGATTGCATTCATGAGCGACATTATTTAATTTATGTGGTGGTGAGTGGAAGCTTATAGAGGCTGTTCACTGGTGTAGGACGACAGTTAAATATGAGATGTGTTTTTTAAATGTTGGGCTCCAATCAGAACCTTTACATTACTTTGCTGTTATGTGTAATTTTATATCCATTAGGACTTCAACTAATGTTTGTTTTTGTTAGCAATGAATCTGTCAATTATTTTTCCAATGAATTGCTCCTTTGTCAAAAAAGTGAAAAGTTAAACATTTTCTTTTTCTTGTTCTTATCTCTAAAACACAAATATACCATTGAAAATGATATAGCAATCATTAGTATACAAATTTCACGTTTAAGTTGCTGGAACCAGAATATAATTGACATTGTAGCTCAACAATGATGACAAGCAGTTAATCCAACCATTAATAATCATTTCAGCACAGCACTGAACATTTACAGATTAAAAAATCAGATTCACAAAGTCTATTTTTGTTAAATCCAGTGGATTAAATGCCTGTAAAAACCAGGTACTTCATCACAGTGATGGAGAAATCAATAAATAAACAGTGATTCTTATCGATTTTTTTTAACATTGCCTGGTTTGACCGAATACAACAAGTGATATTAAAAGCTTAGCCACCTCTGCAAAAGAAAACTTTCTAATTCTCTTCCTCTCTCAGCTCCACCTCCATCCCCTCCTGTTTCTCTTCTGTTCTTTTCAACTTTCTCTTAATTCCCTCAAATCTCTTTCTTCACTCCTTCCTTTTCCTGGTGCCTCTGCTTTTCACCCCACATCCATTCGTAACCTATAGGTTAATGGGCCGATGGAGATTGAAAGGACGAGCTGGAGTGAAACAGATTGAAGTGCTTACCCTTATTTAAGTTGAAAAGATGCAACAGTCTGCTTTAGGTCTAAATGCTGTCTTTTCAGTCCCCGTTGCAGCCTGTCATTCAGGGAAGCTTTTGGGTCAAGTGTGTGTGTGCATGTGTGTGTTTATGGCATAGAAAGCTGCTCACTAACAGCCAAGAGAGAGAGCTAGAGAGAGAGAGAAGAGAGCGAGAGAGTAATGAGGAAGCGGATAGGAGGCGAAGGAGAGCCAAGGAGGGAGGGGTGGATTGTGAGAGTGAGAGATCGAGCAGAAGAGAGTGTGAAGCTGCAGCAGGCGGGAGATAAAAGCTTTTCTCTCTCTTTGCCGGCGTCTGCGAGCCAGGGATAAAGCAGAGAAGCGAAAGCAGCCGAAGAAGGGACGAGTCTAGGCTGCCTGCTGTCACTGGAGCTCCCGGCTTCCCCTGATCAGCAGGCCTCAGACCACAAACGCACAGCAGGACAAGACACACTCGTGGACACGTATGCAGAAGGGCTCTCACAGCTGACCAGGGGACCGCCCAACCTTGCAGGCACAAACACACACTCGTACTCTCTGCTGGGCAGCCACACACTTGCTGTTTCTGTAGCCTGCACCGTATCAATTGGATCAATCCAGCCATGCTTGTCTGACGGAGCCACAGTCTCTTTTTTATACCGGAGACGCCCTGTGTTCCTGTTTTTGCTCCCTGCATGTCTTTGTCTTTTAAGGGGACGTGGAGTGCGGACCCTCTCGTCCTAACCTCTGCCACTGCTGGAGTTCGGGATTGCCTTTTGCTGGACATTGAATCCCTTTGGCTGTGTTCCAGATACACATCTCTACGGGAAGCAGGTTTGCTACTTGAACGGGATCTTGACGAGACCATAGCTAAGGCAACTGTGGACCAGTCTCTTCCTCCTTTCTTCTTCCTTAGAGTCCAGTTCCAGATCCTATCCCAGTTACCTCTTCCTAATTGGATCTAGTGTGTGTGAGGAGCTATTAAGAGACGAAAAGGCACCAGAGAGGAGAAAAGGAGCATTAGCCTTTTCCCCAACCTGTGTTTTTTGCCATGGACTAAAAACCCCCCACCTCCTTTAAACTGTGGATTTTGTCAGGCTGTTGCATCGTCGCACTGCACCACCTGATGAAGGGGAAGCTTATCTGAGTAACTGGCAGACTGACAGCAGGACACGGGAGGTTTATGATTGAACAGTACTGGAACACAATCTGGTCCTCAGGGAGTCTGACTTCAAGGTGGGTGGGGGAAATCTTCACACTGGTATCCAGGGAAGAGGCATGTGATGTTCAGGTGTCTGGGGAGCTTAAGGTGGAGTCTGGCTGCATTTGTCTGTCTCCAGATTTAGACCGGCACCCTACTAAGGCACACAGCCTCATTTTTCTGGACTGTGATGACTTGATTCCACAGGTATCTGTCTGCCCAGGATGATCACTGGAAAGACTGCAAACCTTCCTGCCAATCTCGTTAATGGGAGAAATGAAAGCCAGCGATTTTGGTCTCTAACATATTGATAACAAGAGTCCCTTCAGACGCGGGACACACATGCTGTAAGGACTGACACATCACGTGAGACACCAGCTCAATGAGCAGCATAAATCGTAGGAGGATGACAAGGATGCATTGGGGTGGGAAGCTGATGCTCTGATTGAGTATTTAACAAGCTGTCAGAATATTGGCTGAATCTCCCAGCAATCTGTGGCAGCAATGGCTGACTGCACACTATCTCTCACCCACAACCAATCTGGACGCTGTGCTGCCTCGGCAGAATGAGACACAGAGCTCACTGTCACTACGAGGGATATCGACAGCATCACTAGTAATACTTCTTCCACTACGAGTACTGTGACAGACAAGATTCTTACTGATCTTTGTTGTGGGGCTGACTTATGTTACTGATCTTACTTCTCCCCCCTTGCACTGCAATAACATTACCACAGCAGGAGAGAGGCATCATTAATTCATGAGCTCAGATAGCTGCTATGCCTGAGTGTGGATAGAGTGGATTACACCGGCACCTGGAACCGACTTCACTTTTATTACTGAGGATGGGAAAAGGAACCTGAATGAAATTCTGGTGGCCGACGTGTTGTTTTTCTCTCGTCGCCAACTAAAAATCATCTGTTATACCTGAAGGATTATAATATTGAATCAAGAAATGAGATGAGACCGCCGCTGATTGTAACACTCCCTGAAATCCTGCAGTACAAACACACTCACTTTAACACTTTGTTCCCATGTCACACACCGACACATGCAGTGTGAAGCTGCTGGAACATCACTAATGGGCTGCATAGCACTGGACTGCACTGCATTTTTCTCTCTCCCACACTCATCATCCTGCCTGATACATTGTCTTACACCAGGTAACAGTTCACCTGCCAAGAGCCTGGTGATTAATCAGACTTCTGACCCTAACTGAATTCCTGTTCCTCCCTGAAGGGGCTCTGGTGACATAACTGTGTCCTTGTGTCCTTGACTGCGACCAAAAGTCTTCTGGGATATAGAAAACAGACCAAGTGAACAAGCCAGCTGCCCGCTCGTAGACATAAACTGTTATATACAAATACATGCACACCACTGCCTGCCTGAGGAAAATACTGCCCTCCCTTTCCTTCAGTGACAGCCATCTTTCTATTCACCAGGTTGAATTTAAGATGGTGCCATGGGAAATGGAGCTAAATCTGCTCATCCTTGCTTCACATTACTCACAGGTGTCAGATTGATGAGGGAGATGTCAGCTGCTTGTCAGTCTGTCTAAACATTTCCTCTCCAGTGTCTTTTTGTTTTGAGGGATAGAATTTTCAAGCAACTGGAAACAGTCATTTCGCCTGTACGATGGATTAACAGTCTGTGTTTTCTGTAGTTTCTGTTTTATACACTGTTCTCTGTCAACATCAAAGACATGGGAAACTCCATGGGTTGTGTCAGGCCGCCTCGGGATGGGGAACTCGGTGGAATCCCCCCACTTTCACCAAAGAAGCGTCTACGTTTCAGACGCAAGCACAAGGGCAAGAAGATCAGGAAAGGAGAGGGAGAAAAGGAGGACTATGAACATCAAAGAGGCCATGAGCCGGATGAAAGAGAGGAAGAGGATGAAGATGAGGAGGAAAAACACTCAGTTGTAGAAACAGTTGAGTTTAGCGACATAGCTAGGTCTCTTATCACAGTGCCTGACACCCAGTTAACTTATTCCAAAACTAATCTGCACAGCAATACTCTTTCCCCCGGCTCTGCGAGCACCAATTTTGGGGTCCTATTGGGCAACAGAATACTTGAAGTGTCTCCCAATCCCAGCCCAGCCTGGAGAGGGGTCTTCTGCCTTCCAGGGGAAGAAGACAGCGTCAGCGCAATCATAGATGTCTCCAGCATCCCGAGCCAAACCACCACCACCACCCCAGTCAACACAGCCCCAGCCCTGGGCAGCACGACTCCAGGTGGAGGGAGGGTCTGTCGTGTTAGGGAAAAAGTCCAAGGGGTCTTAGAGAAACCTTGGATACTCAGACAGAAGAAGGAAAAAAAAGACAAAGGGAGACCAGAGAAAGAAGAAAAGGGGGATACAGGGGTAAAGGAAGGATCAGAAGGGACATTAGGGGGGGTAGAGACACCATCGGAGAGGGAGCGCAAAGGTGTGGTCCATATCCGAGAGGTGGATGGTAAACTCTGCGTGGTAAGGACAATGTACCCCAGTGACTATGGCTCTCCATTATGGAAGGATGAAAGTGACAGCGAAGTGGAGGTGCGCAAAGAGCCCCCTGCCCCATCTCCTGTCACAGGAAATATTCTCAAAGTCCTACTGTCTGAGGAGGACAAGAGCAGAGGCAAAATGTCTCCAGGTGAAACCCCAATGTCCTCCTATGAACTACACATTCAGGAGGCTATGGCTGTCACGGGATTCAGGTTGGACTCTCCAGCTCGAGCACAAGAGAGGTCGTCCCTCTTGGAGTCGGGCTACGCCAGCGACCTGCCGCTGACCTCTCCAGAAACAGCGGGCACCACTCCCAGTCAGACAGACTGGGGAGGGCTGACCAGCAGCTCCTCAGAGAGACTGGACTCCATGATGGAGAGTCCTCTGTCTCTGCAGCAACACGCAGCTGTGAAATACCTGCCACAGGTCTGTGTCCTGTCATCAAATCCTCTATCCAGATCTTGTAGATCTCTGTCTTGAGGTTTGCCACAGTCCTGGACCTCGGGCCAGTTGTTGCTGGGTTGTGAGGAAATGGTATGATGCAGAGTTAGAAGCCATCGGATTACTAAAATAGTCGACAAACTGAAAACAAAACGACAATAATTTTGGTTGTCATAAAGTAAAGAAAATGAGAAGCATTGGAAAATGTGAGATTTGCAGCTTCAATCTGTCTTTTATCATCATAAATTGGCCATCTGTTGGTTTTGGATTTCATTATATTACAATCTGGGCATTTCATAAACCAAAAACAATTCACTGGGTAAATCAATAGTGAATTTTGGAAGTCTGTCTTTTTTAAACTTAGAGGTGAAAGTGGAGTTTCTGAGGTGATTGTATAGCTGGATTATTTTTGCTTCAAGTGGAGCATTAGAGACATTAAACCTGTTAGCATGAGGGGGTCTCTGGATCTAAACCAGTGGTCTGTAGTATCAGGAGAGGAATTCAATGCACTTGATTTGTATGAGTGTGAGTTTTTGAAGGATGCCTTTGTTGTTATTTGTGCACCATGTTTGTGGTCATGAAAGGTTATATATGTGTGTGTGTCGTTATCAGCTAAAGAAAGGCACTGTGCCTCTCTCCATTCTTTCCGCCTCTGTCCCTGGAGGCTAATCAACGCAGCCCAGACTGTCTCTACATCCCTCTTTGCCAGTATCCTCCTCCCTTCCTTCCCGCCCTCCCTTCTCCTTGGTCTCTTTCTATTGCTTGTTATTTTCCTCACACCACACATGCCCGCTCACAACAGACGTCTGTTAGAGTGTGAGAGGCAGACAGGACGAGTTTTTGTGTGTGTGCGAGAAGGGTCATTGCTTCAAATGACAGGTTTCCCTCTTGATGCAAACTGCAGCTTGTCATTTCCCATCAATTCAATAGCACACAGTGTAACTGTGTGTGTCTGTTTTTGTCTGTGTGGCTTTGGTGGTATTGGCTGGAAAAGGTTTATGTTATTTAGGGATAAGCAGAAGGGTGAGATAGGTTCCTTTGACATTATTGCCATTATATTGTCTGTGTGATTGACACCTGAGACTTTTGATTTTGACTTTTCTTCCATTAGAGCTGAATATAATTAAAATAAGGTTTTAATATGTGTAAATAAGTGCTGATTAAAACATTGTAAATATCTTTACTTCAGAGCCCAGACTTTAAATGTAAAATGTGGTCTAGTTGTGGACGGACTCTGCCATGATAAAATAGCTTTTGTTTAGTTGTTGAAAACCAGCTATGGTGCTGGGCCTCAAATCTCTAAGTTTGTTGTTGTTGTCTAAGCTTGTTGTCTAAGTTTGATGATTGTTAATGACAAAGAGCAAGAGCTTCTTTGTTCTGCTGTTCAATTTACAACTATTAACTATTTACCAGAGAGAAACCCACATCCAACTAACACTGGCATCAAAATTTGAAAATGCAATTTATCCACAATACACGTTGTGTTTTGATTGAAGTACATGACTCTCACTGAAAGATCATGACCACGATGCGTTGCAAAGCTTACAAACACACACACACACACACACACACACACACACACACACACACACACACACACACACACACACACACACACACACACACACACATGTCCACCCAGATGCACAGTGCCCAGCCCAGTGGTCATGTTTGGGCAGCATTAAATGCTCAGATCTTGGGATTTCTGTGCGAACTTGCACCCGTTCAGCTCCTTCACCTTGAAAATGAAAAGGCTGCTGCTGTAACATAACAGACGATGGGCTGTTTCTCTGCAGCCACAATTTGTTCAACTCTTCTCCACATTATAAAGACAGCACAGTATGGCTGTGCAGTACAGCTGATGGTGTCATGTCAGGTTGTGTTCGATGTCCGATTTGATGCACACTTGCTGAGTCATGAGGGACACACACATACAGATACTGTAGATTGCAGCTCCACGGAGATTTCTGGTTAACAGGGTTTTTTTTTTTTGGTTTTTTTTTTTACTGGGCATAAATAATCAATACTCCTGTCTTGTGTGTGTCCCTGGGTCAAGAGGTGTGTGTATGTGTGAGGATGTCTCTGTGTTCAGTTTAAAGTGCAGCTGTCTTTTGTATGTTGGTGTGTGTGTTGCTCTTCTCAGCATAAAAAGCGATTTGAAATGCGCATTCATCAGTGAGACGGCTGCTTCTTCCAGCCTCGAGGGGATTCTCACCGCTGAGTCCACCACTCAAATTTATCCATATTCCCATCCTACTGTGTCTGAAGCTATCCAGCTATCCATCATCTATCTATCTGTCCTTCATCCACCCATCCACCTTTTTTGCTGTGTACAGGGGATTTACAGAGACCCATTTTATTTAAGCGAAATAAATGGAATGGAACTATCTTTTTTGCTTGTTTTATCTTCTCTTCCTGTCCATGCTCCAGCCCCCCCCCCCATTGTTGTCTCCTCCCTCCAACCCTCGCTCTCCCTCCTCTCCACACAACTTCAAAGAGGCCATATTTTTAAAAGAGGGCAGGTCCAGAGCCCCAGTGGGCTGATGGTGGATCATGGCCGCACTGAACTGCTCCCTGCTCTAATCTCACACGTGTGTGTGTGTGTGTGTGTGTGTGTGTGTGTGTGTGTGTGTGTGTGTGTGTGTGTGNTGTGTGTGTGTGTGTGTGTGTGTGTGTGTGTGTGTGTGTGTGTGTGTACAATGGCATGTATTGTAATTACAGACCACACACAGCCTGTTTTGGAGTATTTATGCCTATATGTTGTGTGAGCATTGCTGCGATCTGTTTTCTTGTGCATAGCCTGTATTTACTGTAAACTGTACTTTGTCCAGGTGGAAACTAGTATTTATCATGTGCATCATGTCCATGGTGAAGGAAGACAGACTTCTGTAAAAACTAGAGTGAGTCACTAAGTTAAGTAGATTGAGATGGACCTGATAGAGATGTCGTCTTAAGCTCTAAAGCTAAAAGTTAGAACTAAAGAGGAGTTAGTTCAGTTAATTAAACGGGTGGTTTTTGCTTTGTTTGCTATCTTAATAAACAACAGTTTAATTGTACAAATCAGATGACAGTATACTCTAATGACCAAGCAGATTCTTAGTTCACATAATGTGTAACCTAGTTTGTGAGATAGATGTGTTTCCATCTAGAGAGTAGTAGTTAGCTAAATTGCACCTTATGCTGCAGGGGTGTGGGGTTTGGAGGATGCCCCTGACACTAATGATATGCAGAGTCAAGCCATGAGCGGCTTTCTTGGGATCCATAAATAAAAATGTTCTGCAAAGTGAGCTATTGCAGGGGACACGGGGGGTTTTGTCTGGTTGCCAGAGGAAACACTGATCAAGTAGAATTTTTCTCTCTCAGATTTCCATTTGATTTTCCAGAAGTGATTTGCAAGGTAATAGAAATCTAGTCAAGCAGTTTTTGCTTGACTAGATTTCTATTACCTTCCCAATGAATCCTGAGTTTCATTGGGAACAATGGAAGATTTGGAATAAGGCAAAACTACAGAATTATGTTCAAATCAAAGATGAATAGACAGAAGAATATGTGAAATTTAGATTGTAGAGAAAGCAGAGGTCCCTGTACACTCAGTTAAAAACTGAAGAGCAGCAATATTTATTTTGTGATCTTGGTGGTGTTGAGGATGAATTTCATTTCGTGTCCTGTTGCTAAATGTGCAGTGACTTGAGAAATAATCCTCTAAAAAAAACTAGATGATGAACCCTGAGTTTTTTATGTCTGTCTGAAGTTGCTGCTTTAATCAGGAGATTTTTATTTTATAGGACATTTTTTTCATGGAAATTAGTTGTTTTGAAATATTGTCTTTAGTCTGTGGAGATGTTTATTGAGATTTTTCTTGTGAATCCCCTGGTTGTTGCTGTAAAGTGTCTCATAAGCCCATATGGACTGGGCATCACTCACAAGCAAACAAATCAGTTGGTATGTGTCTTGTCTTTGATCAAATGTTCGCATCCTAACATTTCATTTCCAGTTCTGCTGTGATACCTCCATGAGCAGGTCCCTGTTCTGCTGCTTGAGTATTGTGGAGGTTCATTCTTGACCTTGGGATCACGTGATGTGATTAAACGTTCAGCCATATCTCATTGTGCCAAGGTTGTGTAGTTTTGTCATGTGATTACAAGCTGAGGAAGAAGGCAATGAAATACAGTAAAAAGCTCCTCAAACAACAAGTACATGATCTGTTTACAACATTTAAAAAAAAAAAAAAAAAAACCTTTACAAATTAGGAATGAGCGAATAACAGCCATGCACAACAGTCAGTGGTGGATGAGATACTGATGCAGTGGGAGTGCACACACAGTGCTGTATCAGTATTCAGACGGAGGATTAGAAGCTCTGTATTTCTCTGCAAAGGAGGAAGTAGATTCAGAGACAGACCTCTGCAGGCAGACACACCAGGATTCACCATTCAATTCACACACTGATATGCGTCTTTGTTTGCTTGTTGTCAACTGGTAGAAACGTGCAAGATAAATCACACACTTTTGTGTGGATGTATGGAAGATGTTTGTAGTTGTGCGGTGTTTGGAGGAGAATCTGTGCCTGGAGTTATTTTTTTTTCAGTCTTGTGTTTCTACATTTATATGGAGGTTTATGTTTTTCTTCACTGTTGCTCCCCCTCCACTGTGAGCCTTGTAAGACATTTTCATCTCTTTTCCCTCCCCCTCTCCGTCTTTTTGGCTGTTGCTGCAGTCCCCTGGCACACACCGGACTTTCATACTGCTCCATATTAGCAGCAGGGAGAGACAGACAGAAAGATGGTCAGAGAAGGAGGAGTGTAGGACGGTCAGCGAGGGAAGTAGGGATGGCAGAAGAATACTGATGACAATAGCAGCAGCCAAGCACTGACAGTTACTGCATATACATCACTCTTCCTTTGTCACTGTGCACAGTTGGACTTAAAGAGAGCAAATTGAGAGGCAGGAGGATGTGGAGGGAAACTGGCCAAAGTGCTCCTGGTTCTCAGTGGGCAGAAAACCTAGATAAAGAAGCTGTCAGTGTCCGTGGAAGCCTGTTTCCCCCCCCCAGACTCCCCCCGAGTAAACATGTATGTCTTCAAAGTGCTAACAGCATCCGCAGAGACAATTGTTTTAGTTGTGTTAGTTGCGTCAGATAGTACTTGCTTGTAAGGTAATACAGGAGTAATTATCAAGACTGACATCTTGCCGGACACATTTTGGATAGTTCTGCTTAATTCTGCCGAAAAAAACAATTTAAAAAAACAGGGGAAAATATCCTGATAATAATGATAATGCAAAATCAAAATAATTTGTGGCCCTTTCTGGGGGGCTGGAAGGTACCTCGAGTGCAGAGACATTATGTACGCCTGTGGTATTCACACTGCCAGTGATAAAACACTGGGGAAATGTAATGAAGTGAATGTAGAAGAGGAGCAGGATGAGACTGCTGAGCAGATTGATCGGCATCTGAAGCAGAACAGATGAAAGAACATGAAAAACTGAGGAGACAGATCGAGGTTGAAGAGGGGGAGGCAAAGTGTTGGGAGGGGGGGCACAAGCTAATGAGCAGGCTAGACGGTGGATGATGGAGTGAGGAAATAGGAAAAAGCTTAAAAAGGTTACATTAATTTAAAAATGCATGCAGCTCTGTTTCATTATGGAACTTATGCCCATTTTCTTGCTGAAGCTTATTGATGATCAGAAAGACTGAGCCCTGATTGTGTGTCTCACGCAGATACACAACAGTTGGACATTTCTGCCAAATCACTGTGGTCTTTGTGTGTGTGTAATGGGATAATGTGTGCTGGAGTGTGAATTCATGATGATAGCATATGCATAATTCCTGCGGTTTTTTAATGCGAATTTATGTGATTCATTCTACAAGATGAAACGAAAACGAAATGAAGAAATGTAATCCATATTCTTCCTCCGTTCCCTCCAGATCTCAGAGATCTATGTGAGCGGCGAGTCAGGCGACCTCACAGCCAAAGAGAAACTGCTATTATGGAGCCAGCAGGCGACAGAAGGCTACCCCGGCCTCCGCTGTGTCAACTTCACCTCATCCTGGAGCGACGGACGCATGTTCAACGCTCTGCTGCACAGATACAGGTGAGAAGAGTGTCACCTGTTTCAGTATTTTCGGTGTTTAAGTCTGAATTCAGAGATTTGCTACGAGAAACCATTTAAATATATTGAGTTTAAAAGCTATCGACGACTTCAGCCTAAAATGGTAAAAATCCTTCAACCCTGATACACAAATACACAGGAAACCACAGGTCTAGTTCATATTGTGGTTCAACAAAATATTGACTATAGGGAGTTAAATAAAAAATGAAAAAGCTCATTTCAATGCAAATGTGCAAATAATTCCACAAATGAAAACATGTTTTGACAGGTAACTGTAAACAGCTTTGAATTTACAAAATTATGCGTAAAAAGTCATGTTGCACTGCAGATATGTGTAGAACACGCACTGCAGAAATAAGCATCTTAAATAGACCCACACCCACACGAAGCAGAGTAACACTTCCCCTCTGTGTATGTGTGTGTGTGTGTGTGTGTGTGCGTGTGCGTTTTCCAGGCCAGACCTGATCGACATGGAAGTGGTGTCGCGGCAGAGCAACCGTGAGAACCTCGAGCAGGCCTTCGAAATCGCTGAGTCGTTAGGGGTGACCAGACTGCTGGACGCTGAGGGTGAGGCTGTAAATCTGAATGAACAAACTGACCGACTGAATCTGTTCAGGCTCAAACCGAAGCTGATTCTCTGAGAGTCACCATTCATTTATATTTAACGTCTTAGCAAATGAGATTCTGTCCTAGGCTTTTTAACAACGATGGAAATAGTTGATAATTATATATTATGATGTTTTTATTAGCTTGCCAACTTCAACCATCAGTGCTCTGAGCATTGTTTGGCAGCTTGAAGTGTTGGATATGATTGAATGTTTGACTGATAATTCCTTACAGTTCCATTAAGCATTGCTGTGTTTTTCCCTCTGTTGTTACAAAATCACTGATGCCACATTGAGCTACAATGAGCTAGCACAAACTGGCCAAAGAAAAACAGCTGTATGATTTGATTTAAAGTGGTTTGTATGTCAGATTTATTTTCCTGTCTGTACATTTAGCATTTTTTCCTTGCCAGTAGTTGTCTAATTTGTGGAAATGTCGTTCCTTCAACTTCAACAACCTTTGCTTGTGTTGCGCAGAAGTACAGAGGCAGACTTTTTAGTGTCTTAACATTTTATGGTTACACCTACTGACATTTTATCCGTTGCATTAGGTTCAGTGCAGGTGAAAAGGTACTTTGGAAACCTAAAAATTCAAATGTCAGCACTCAAACACCAGTCTTTCTGCATGTTTTTTCTCTAATTTTCATTATTTCTCTTTGTCCTCAGATGTTGATGTTCCGTCTCCAGATGAGAAATCGGTCATCACCTACGTCTCTTCCATCTATGATGCCTTCCCTAAGATCCCTGAGGGAGGAGAGGGCATCGCTGCACATGTATGTCATACTCTGCACCACTTTTACTGTGCAACCAAATATAACTCTGAGCTCATTATAGATGGATGCTGCTCTGGTTTTAATTGCATTCCTTCCTCCTATGAATGAAGACTTTTCAGTTTCAGGGTAATTCTTAACATGCATGCAGACAGTTTACAGTATACAGTGCTACACTCTGACTGCATCAGCCATTATTCCTACATTTCCTGTTAACTTTTCAACATATGCTGTTTATTTTTCTTTTTATCCCCAGTTGAAATGTTATTTCCATTTTGTTTATAAGTCAGCTGTGCAGCTTCATGAGTAATGATCTGGAACTTTCAAATAACAATCCAATTATTTGAACGGTGTAGTCATTCACTCTAGATTACATTTTGTTGTCAGGCAGTTTGTGAATTTGTGTAATTTCCTCTGTGAAATAGCAGCTTCACATCTCTGCCTCTGTCTTTCCCTCCATCCCCTCCTCCTTCTCTCTGTCACCAGGAGGTGGACCAGCGCTGGTCAGAGTATCAGTCCAGGTTCTCCTCTCTGCTCCAGTGGAGCCGCCAGCATACGGCCCTCATGGCCAACAAAAATTTCCCACAAAACCCTGTGGAACTCAAGGTGAGTGGCTACACTACTGTCCTCTTAATGGTAGTATATGTTACCTAGTTCTGCTAAAGTCTTTACTCCTTTTGAGCCAGAAAAAGAGAAAACTGATAGGAGAGACTCTATAGTAAGTTTAAACAATGAATTACCCTCAAAAACAAACAGAATGTATCAACAAACCTTGTGAAAATTAGCTCTGTACAGACACAGTAGATTTATTATCTTGGGTGCTCTAATTCAAATTACTGCACATAACATGAATACTAACTCTTTCTCTAAACACTTTTTGGCTGTGGTGAGAATCGAATTCTTCTTTGTTTCCTTGGCCGATTCGCTTCAGTCCTAATATCACGCAGCCAGGAAGAAAGAGAGCTGACAAGCAGTTTCTGTAAAAAACCCCCAGAGAACAAATACAGGGACAGAGGGAGGGGAAGACAGGGCTGAATAAAATGGACATCAGAAAGAAGTGTTTGGCGAGTGAAGTATTCAGGTGAAAAATAATTAGTTTGCACAGAAGTGGTATAATGTTGCAAAAGGAAGAAAAAAATGATAGTGAAAATGATGCTGCTGTGACATAATCTTCAGTCTGAAGACTGAGGGAAAAGAAAGAAGGGGGGAAACTGAAGCAGTCAAATATGCAGGTTGAGATGACCACAGCAAAACTGGCTAATGACCACCCAGGGAAAGAGGCTGTGATTACAAAGCTTTTATGGCTGATAACAGGTTTTGACTTTGTGTTTGACCTTAAACAAAGCCTTTGTTAATGCCATCCTCATAACACTCATCAGCAGCTTCTGTCTCTCTGCTCCTGCAGGCACTTTACAACGAGTACGTCCATTTCAAAGAGACGGAGATCCCAGCAAAGGAGATCGAGAAAGGTCACGTTGAACACCTCTACAAACTGCTGGAGGTAAGAATGAACAGAGGAAGGAAGGGAAGAACACAAGTGAGGCGAAAAAAGAACAGAGTGTAGAGATGGAGGAAAAGGTGACCAACATTTGGCACCATGTGCAGGGCACATTTAGCATCATGGGGTCCAGCTCAGGGGGATTTTGTGAATCAATGAGAGAAAGAGAGAGAGAGAGATTTGTTGTCAATGTGTTTGTGATTATTGAGTCATACATTTCTCTCCCAGGCAAAGTCATTTCCACTGTTATCAATGCAGCAGATTGTTTGAATGAACACAAACTCATGATAGCTGATTATAGTTCGTCCTTTATTCTCACTCAGCTGATGTTACCAGAGTGTTTGTCTGTGGTGTGACTTATGATCGCCCAAATTTGGCTCTGATGTAATGCAGTCTTTCAAAGGATTGTGTTTTGCGGTGTATGCCCCTTGCACTGGAGCATGATGGGATGATAAGCAAATTTTTATTCCGTGTGTGTGTCCAGGTGTGGATAGAGTTTGGTCGTATTAAGCTTCCTCAGGGCCTCCATCCAAATGACCTGGAAGAGGAGTGGGGTAAACTCATCCTGGAGATGCTGGAGCGAGAGAAGGCCCTACGGCCAGCGGTGGAGAGGTACACACAAATACACACACATGCACACGCGCGCTCACAGAGCTCTATTCAGCCGGCTAATTTCAGCAAGATGCATCTAATTACATGAAAATCACTGATGCAGCTCCTTGCGTGTGATTTTCAAGGACATGCCCGTTTAACCCCTGTGTGTGTGTCTCTGTGTCTCTCTGTGTGTTTTCAGGCTAGAGTTGTTGCTTCAGAGGGCCAATAAGATCCAAAACATGGCTCTGGACTGTGAGGAGAAACTGACCCTCGCCAAGAACACACTCCAGGCTGTGAGTACAGATCCTCTCTCATCTTACACCCTTTCAGTACCTACACACACACCACACTACACACACATGCAGGGTCCTCTGGTTTACATAAGGTAAATGTTTCATAATTTGATTTAGTATAGTAGTTTACAGTGAATTAATGTGCAAAAGCTGTGACACTAAGTGCCCTTCTGGGACAATAAATATTTACTTGCCACTTTCCCTGCTTTTACCAGACACACTGAGCCCTCACTCTGCCTGTCAGCATGGAGGCAAACTTACCTCAAAGACCTCTGTCTTTTCAAGACCTGTTTTTTTTGGGGTTTTTTTTAATGTTTTTATTCTCACTATGTTGATCCTGCAGGTTTTTGCTTCAATGCCTTTCTTTTCTCATAAGGCCTACTTTGATTTCATTGTATTATTTTCTGAATCAATGTCTTGGGGAAACACTAAACCTCAGAACATCGTAGCTCATCAAAAGTACCTCAGCACATAAACAAAATAAATCCAGAAAAAGAAACCTCATCAAATCCTCCATCCTCTGGTATCCAGGACATGTCTCGAGTGGAGAGCGGCGAGGCAGTGCAGTGTGAGAAAGAACTGGCCTGCTACCTGCAGGACTGTGAGTCTCTGATCAGACAACTCAACCAGGAGCTCAAAGTCCTCCGGGATGAGAGATATTACCAGGTGGAGCAGCTGGCGTTCAGGTGAGTCAGGAGAGAAAAGTTTTAATGGTGTTGATTCTGTGTAGATCTTTTTTTACTCCACTGAAGAATGTGTGGGAATAACTGTCTGAGTGAAGGGTTCAGCTCCATCAAAGGGGTCCTTGTATAATTAATCAGTGTAACATAAACAATTAAATTTGATAAGCCATGATATAAACAGCTCATTAAACTTAATTATAGGTCAACAATTTGCATTGTTTTTCCATTAAATTCTATGAATGTGTTAACGAAGTGTACAAAGGTGCAGGGAGGTAATCAGTGCTGTCAGAAAAGATGGAGAGAAATTCCCCAGTTTGTGGTTCATCAGCATGGTGCTCCATCATGTTTAGGCTGTGGTTTTGAAACTTAATGAAACACTGTGTGATGCCTTTTAATGTAGGACTGCATCTGTAACTAGAAAAATTGCATATTTTGATCCTTTTTTATTTCAATATTTTGCCAACAAACCACTGAGGGAAAACTGTCAAGGCAGCCGTGTTCTTTGTTGGATCTTGAATGTACATTTAAATGTGTATCTTAAATTTTAATGCATTTCTGGTCTCATTGTAGGAGACTTTAGGGTTACAGCTTGAAATCGCTTTGCCTGCTGTGGAAATTAAGGCAGGGAAAGTAATAAGTCCCACTCTCCCCTCCAGTCACAATATGTCACTATATATTTCTGTCTCTCAACCCCAGAGTGTCCTGCCTTCAGGAGGAGCTGGTCTCCCTCAGACTGCAGTGCTCCAGTGTCTACAGGAAAGGACATTTCTCTCAGGCCCTGGGCAGCACCGGGGCTGAGCACACAACCCAGCGAGTCACTGACAGCAGCCTGTCACTGGGGCAGACGCTGCTGGGAGCTGTGGGAGCTATCGGAGTCGCGCTCCTGCGGCGGCCCATGGCTCGCTCCCAGCTGGTGGCCATGTCTTCATCAGAGGACGAAGGAAGCCTGAGGTTCATCTACGAGCTGTTGGGATGGGTGGAGGAGACACAGGTCAGTCTATGTAACACTTAAAAGTAGGGCTGCAACTCACAATCATTATCTTCATTTTCATGAAGATTATTTTCATTATCAATTCAACTGCAGAAACTTTTGCTGTATAACTAATACAGATTTTAAATGTATACAATGGACATTATAATAAAGCCTTTATATTCAGGAATAAAATATGATTAATTAATCCACAGTCTTTGAATATGAAAGAGTCTAAACAGCATTAATACTGCTATAACAAAATCACATCTACATCCAGAAGGCAAGCCTGAAAACCCATTGAACTGAGATTGAGGGCAGATCATTTAAAGAAATTGAAAACAAGGGCATGTGCTTGTATAAGTTGTCTGTGTGTAATGTAATGGTCTGGGTGTGTGTGTGTGTGTATTACAGGAGTTGTTGGAGCGTGCTGAATGGGGCGCAGACCTTCCCTCTGTAGAAAACAACCTGCAAGAACACAACAACATACACACTGCAGTCGAAGAGCTAATGAGCAGCCTGCAGGAAGCACGCAGCTATGAGGTACATGCGCACACATCACTCATACACATGCAGGGATCTCTGTGCTGAGACTTGTATCTTATAATGAAGCTGTGACGTCTCTTTTCTCCAGGCAAACGTTTCCCCCAACTTCAAGAGCAGTTACTCTGAAACCCTGGCCAAGCTGGAGCACCAATACTGCAAACTACTGGTCAGTCTCTACTAAAGAGCTGTGGATGTGTCTGTCTGTGTGTTTTCATTACTTTGTTTCCCAGTTCACCCCCTTCCTCAGTTAATCCCTTTAAAGCATGACAGGATTCTCATGCTAATAACACACAAATCTGCATCTGCTCTCTCGTTTGCTTCTTTCCCTTAATTTTCCTCCCTCTCTTTATTTCTTTGTTCCCTCTTGCTTCAACTCTTGTCTCATTATATTGGGGCTACATGTGCACTAAGCACTGACACTGTATACATCACCACCAAATTTGCTTTGTACTTCTTGAATAAAAACACCTTTGAGATCTGTTGCCTTTAGTTTCTTAAGCTTTAGGTTCTCTCTCAGATCATTAACAACCTCCAGTCAGTTCACCTACTTTCTTTCTGGCGTCTGCCGGTTCTTTTTCTTAAGATTTATGGGTTTACAGATGCACTGGTGACAGAATTTATGTGATAATATTATCCAGAGGAACTGCAGAAGTATAGCATAACTTCTATACAGCGAGGTTAAACACCCACTTGGGGAAGAAATATATATAATTGTATATATTAACATGTATTAACCTCATTCGAATGAAAATATAGCAATATGATTTAGGATACATAGAGTGTTCGTTTAAATAGAAACTGTCAAATCAGTTATTTCCATAACTAAGTAACATCAAAGCATTTTCTTATGCTGCAGAAATGAAAGAAATGAGAAAAACGGTGCAGGCCTTTGACGGTTTAAAGAAAATACTTGATTGATTTTAATGAAACATTATTCCTTGTTCTAGAGAAGCTTAGCACATTCAAGAGACCCTTCTGTTGTAGTGATCTGAATCTGCTTTATTAGCTTTTTCTCCACAGTACTTTATTATTTATTTTGACCTTAAAACCCATGTAAATGCACCAAAACCAACAGAAAGAGAATGGGTTTTTTTTTTCCTCTGCACTGCTGATCAGCAGGATGATGTATGTTTGTGTGGTTGCCATAGGAACATTCGTCATGGCGCCTGCGGAGCTTGGAGAGCCTGCATGCGTTTGTGTCGCACTGCACTGAGGAGCTGATCTGGCTCAATGAGAGGGAGGAGGAGGAAATTGCCTACGACTGGAGCGACAACAACACAAACATGAACGCCAAGAGAGAATTATACAGCGTGAGTGGAGGGACAGATCTGTAGTGATGGATTTATCTGTCAAGTCAGAAAACACAAACTAGTTATTGTAAGATTGAAACAAGCTCCCTTTACAGTTTCAGTCCAGATATTTATTCCATGTACAGAATATCTGAACTCATGCACGGACTGACAATATTTTTACAGTCAAGTGGCATAAAATCCTGTAATGATGCATTTTTCTTTTTCCCTTTCGCTTCACAGGAAATGAGGTTAGAGCTGGATGAGAAACGGGACGTGATGCGGTCACTTCAGGAAACAGCCAGCTGTCTGTGTCAGGAGAACCATCCAGCCAAACAGACTGTGGAGGTGAGTTTATGATTTGATTCAGTTGGGCTCAGTGACCTTTACAGATGTCAGGCTCTGTCTCTGACTCATTTGTAGGAAATGCCTTTGTTTAAAATGCTCCTTTTTTTTTTTTCTTGACAGTGAACGTGATATTTTATATTCAGAAGAGCATCAAGATCCTCTAACATTTTGTAAACCTTTTTTGCAAACAGAAGAAACTGCTATTTGCATCACATACAAACTACATGACAATGCAAAATACTGGCATAACAATTATGTTGGGTTTGGTTTTAATACAGTCACAGTCACACTTATCCTCCATCTCTGCTCAGTTGAAAATAGTACAGACCAGAAATGTGTGAGTGTTGAAAGCTGCCTGAAAAGACCTGACTCTGACTCTGATCAACATCCGTCCATGGTCCTGATGTGATTTGGCTGTTTCCATGAGCTGTGCGACAAACTTTGTCTGTCTGTCGCCCGTCTCCATCTCTCTGTATGCTCTCAGGCGTACAGTGCAGCCCTGCAGACTCAGTGGCAGTGGGTGGACCAGCTCAGTCTGTGTGTAGAGCAACATCTCAAAGATAACACGGCGTATTTCCAGGTGAGACTGAAAATTCTATTACAGTGTTTATCATGTCAGTGTCGGAGCACACTAGTGTTTTAAGTGTCCTTGTTTCCAGAGTAGTCTTGATAAATTATATAGTGTGAGGTTTTTTAGGAGAGTATGTTTACTTTCCTTTCCTTTATCGACTTGAAAACATGATAGCTCTTTGATGGTGAATGTTGATGATCATTAATTTAATTTGTCTTTTTTTCTTAGTTCATGAGTGATGCTCGGGACTGTGAGTCGTACCTGCGGCAGCTCCAGGAAACCATCAAGAGACAGTACACCTGTGACAAGAACAGCAGACTGAGCAAACTGGAAGACCTGCTGCAGGACTCCATGGTCAGTATACAGGGCACATTTACTCTGACCAGGAGCAGCTTTCTAACTATATTATAGTATCTTAATATTTCCATTAATCCTCATATTTATCTGAAGTATGTTTCACCTAAAACATGCAGCATAGAGGTTAGAGGGAGGACAGACTGCTACATTCAGTCCTTGGTCCAGATTTAGTAAATTAAATGCTAACGCCCTGTGGAGTTACCTGAATGGCAGACAACAGAAGTTAGTTGACAAGAAGCACAATCAACCCATCATGGGACTTTCATTCAAAAGCAAAACAATTCTGTTTTTCTCTCACACTAGGGAGCTCATGCATTATTTGTAAATCTGTTTTAGTTTATATTCAGACTGCGAATAGCTTAAGTTGAACTTTATGTCCAACTCAATGCATCTAAAATGAATTGAAATCATTTATTTATGTATTCGTTTATTCCCTCAGATGTTTTAATGATGTAATATTCATAGGGGATCATTGCTTTTTCTTTTTCAAGGGATGTTGAGAAATGTACTGGGTGTTCCCTGAGGTTTAGAAGCTGTGCTGCCACCTTGTGTGCTCACAGAAAATCTAAACATGACATTTTCAAAAACGATCCTGGACTCAAACACGAATGATATAGTCAAAATGCTTCCCAGTACAGGAGGAACAGAGATGTTACAGAGACTATCTGAGGTGATAGTGTAGCAGTGTCCTGACTGTTGAGCTCTGCCTCAAGCAGCTGCATCGCACCACATGACAGGGCTAAGTAATCTGTTTGAGAGGACCTTCACTGAATCATCCCCCTGTAGCACATTTGTGAGACTGGCATCTTCACACCTATCTTACCTAAACACACACACACACACACACACACACACGTATACATACACACACATACACACCGCACCTCTGACTGCAAACAGATGGCAGAGATAGTGTGGGCAGTTCTCCACAGGCCACAGCACTGAGCATATCCTCTCAACGAAGAAGTGCATGTGTGTGTCAGAAACAGCTGCTCTTTTCACAGATCTGTGTGCAGTCAGTGTTGTTGCACTGTACAGTGTGTGTCCGTATTCACATGCTATGTAACGGTGTTTACATCTCGGCGTGTTAGCATCTGTCTGTCTGCATGTTTGTATGTGTGTGTTAATCAGTTTCCAGCTCCACCCAGGCTCCATTTCTCAGTGAGAGGAGCAAACTGATACTGGAGATTCTTCTGAATGATTCAACAGAAAACAGGCTGCTGATGCTGTTTATGTCTCCAAGCTGGGATCAGTTATGGCTGATGGCATCGTGTTTTCAGGATATCTGTTTGTCCATACGTCTCATTCTCGTGTATGTGACGATTTAGGAACATGTTGAGGGAATTTGTTCATATTTGGTACTAACACTCACTGGGATTCAAATGTAAGCAGGTTAGATTTTGGTGGTCAAAGGTTACAGTGACCTCACAAAGCATATTTGTTGTTGTAACTCAAGAATTCATATACTAATTATGACAAAACAGACCTTTTATGACCTTTACAGTCATATCCAAGAAAACATAGCAAAGCAATGTTTCTCAAATCATCTTTTTTATAGGGACAGCTGTTTGTCTTGTGGTTGTCGTAATTAATCTGAATTCTTCATGTGCCCGCATTTTGATTTACGTGTATAAACTGTGTTTGTCAGTGGACTTGTTATGGTCTAGCAGTCCCGCTGACTGCGGTGAATGACATCTCAGTGTAAAATTCATTTCTGGGGTGTAATGTATAAAGTCATTAACACAGGCCCCCTCTTAGCTTCCCTCTCACAATCTCAGTCTGTTGCTAACTGTCCCTACATTTATCTCTGTCCTCCTGTACGTCGCTGCTCAGCCTCCCTGTTTGTCTCAGTCTGTGATGACCTTAATGACTCCCTGCTGGGGGCAGACACGAATGAAATTTAATTTTTACAGTCAAAGTGATCAGCCCATAGTTAAACGTTTATTGGTTATGAGTCCACACATCTCAGCAGCTTCAAGCGCACTAGTACTTGCAATATATCTAATAGTGTTGAAAATAGTGTGTTTAATATGATTTTAAGAGTTTTGTGTGTTGCCAAATAAAAACAACTCAATAAAAGATATGCAGTCACACTTTTAGCAGCAGCATGGCTCCAGGGATGGCAGTTTCGGTCAGCCTACCACATTGGGCCAGGCTGAAATATCTTAACAACCACACATAACAATCACGGTTCTCAGATCATATATTATCATGACTTTGGAGAAGTGTGTTAAACTTCGGTGATACTTTAACTTTGCCTCTGCGTGTATCGCTGTAGGAAGAAGCTAGTTATAAATCCAGCTCCTGGGTGCTCTCCGTTTGTTAATATACAGTATCTTTACATATTTAAATATACAGTATTTAGAGTTAAGTGACCAACCCACAGAACTTTATTACTGTATAACTAACTCCATGTCTAATGATTTCCCCCCTTCCTGCAGGAGGAGAAGGAGCAGCTGATAGAGTACCGCAGTACGGTGGCAAGTCTTGTGGGCCGGGCCAAGACAGTAGTGCAGCTCCACCCCCGCAGCGCAGAGAGCACCCTGGGAGCCACCACACCCATCAAAGCCATCTGTGACTACAGACAAATAGAGGTACAACACCCACCATATATTCTACTTCATGAACATGTGGGTTTGCATGTCGTCCTTTACCTGTCAGTGAATTGTTACTGTAAGTTTCTGATAATAAAATCTGTTCAGGCAGAAATAAGTCTTAGCCCTGTGTTATGAAGGTTTTCTGTAAGGAGCTCATCTGACTGCCGGGACATGGTCGTGACAAAATATGCACCCACCAACCTCACCGCTCTATTTGTTGACCCTTAGCACCAACCGCCTTCTCTTTGCCCTGCACTCTGTCTCCAAGACCTCCCCGCAACCACTTTGTGGCTTCTCTTTAGTTGCTTCCTTCATGCTGTCGTTTTGTTCACTCAGATTGATGACAACATCTACACAAACTCTTTTCTCAGAGTAGGTGGTCCCTATTGATGAACAGTAGCAAAAAAAAAAAAAAAAAAACTACAGCAGTGGAAATGTTTTGTTAATAGCTGCAACTGTTTTCACTTAGTTTGGAAGCTGAATAAGAATAATGGTTATGATCCAGACTCTGTCACTGATATAAATTCTCACAATAGATGAATTTTTCCTTTGTTCTCCTCAGAAATCTCTCTGATTGGATCTTTGTACGAGCCCCAAAATAGCCAAAAGACACTTGGAAGTAACAATTGAGAAGAGATTTGAGGCTGTGCCTTGTTTTTTCTCTGTGCCACTTTTATATAACACATAGAGACAAGTGAAGTCTTTCTCTCTGCCTCTCACTCTCAGCTGTGATGTCCTCAGGGAATCTAAAAGCTGATCAATTATACATCTGTCCCAATCCCCTCTGCAGGCTAAGTTGAAAACCATCACCTTGCACTCCAGCCAGCTTGGCATGGACACGCAGCTGCCCCTATGCCGCTATTTTTAGTCTGCTGTGTTAGATTCCTCAGGGTCAATTTGTCCACTGGAGCGTACTGTTCGTGAGGTGTCGTATCCAGGTGAAGGGGGAAGGTGGTTTGGTTCTTTGCCGCATCAGTGAAAAGCAAAACACAAAAATAAAGCAGTGTGTGCTGATAATTACCAGTGCACATGACCAAAAGTAATTATTTATCTCCTTCACTTTCCTGTGTGTTCTCCTTTCTCTCTCTCTCTCTCTCTCTCTCTCTCCATACCCTTATGTACCTTTTTGCCTCTCCCCTCTCACTCCCTCTTCTTCCTCATCCTCTTCCCTTCCTCTCGTCTGTCGGCTGGGCTGGCAAGACAAACATTCAGGTATAACTGCCTATATTCTCCCTCTCTCACCTCAGATTCTTACACTGCACACACTATGCTGTGGTTGCCCCTTTCTTATCAGCTGGTTTTAAATCCACCTTCATTTTCTGTCAGTCTTTACGATCTGAGAGTCTGATACCTGCCCTGGTGGGTGACTGGAAGCAGCAAAAAGCAGCACTAAAGTGAAAATAATCAAAGACAAGGGCTGCACAATTCATTGAAATATCATCAAAATTGTAATATGGCCAAGTGCAATGTCCAAATCATAGAAGCTGCAATTATTTTTGATAAAGGTTAAACTAGTCATAGTATTGTTGCGCAAATCATATTGTGCAGACATAAGAAAACATAATTGTAAATCCTTTTTTTTCAGTTAAAAACAACTTCTGACAAAAATCAGAATTGTGACATCTGTTATTGTTTTTATTATTTTTATTTATTTATTGTATATTGTGCAGCCCTAGCAAAGAAAAGGTGCTCATCCCAAAGAGAAAGGCACTGTCTTGAAGAATAGGTAGCTTTTTGAACAGGCACAAAGACACAGGCAGTGTCTTTCATCTCTGAGTTTATTGTTATGTAATTTTATTTATGCTACTGTAAAACACTGGACACGAGAAGTGAAACAGTTTTTCAGTTTCAGTTTGTAATTTTGCTATCAAAGACTGTCTCCACCATTCTTAATAATAAATGGGGACAGTTAAGTCTTTGAATCCGTGTCACTGGTTTGAGTTGTAGCTACTTAGATGATGCTTAGACAGCTACAGTAAACTGAATCAAATCACTCACTAAACAATGACATATTTAAAATGAATAAATCTACATGCTGATGACAAATCTTTGAACTAAACCAACTTAATAACATAATAACTTCCTCCTCTAACTTCAGGCCTGACAACAAACATAACAAATATCTAAATTATCCAGAGAATTTAATTGACTGGTAGTTGTTTGTTGCAGTGAGTCGTGGATTGAGACCAGTGGATAAGGACAGGTGGCAACCGCTGAACTGAATTTAACACAGCTGAGGCTCATTCAGTCAGCCAGACAATAACAAGACCCAGCTTAAAGCTTTAATTTACATTTCATGTATTTACTGTATGTGCATAGCTTTTCATTATTGATGTATCTGATGTGTGTGTGCAGGGAAGGGGTGAGAGAGGGTGGTGGGTGGGGGAGGCAGTACAGCTGTAGCCTTTAATGTTCAGCCCTCAAACTCTTTTCCACAGTCACAGCTTTGCCTTTTTCTTTATTTTAGAACAGATTCTTCTAGACTCTAATCCCAAACTCTCTGCTTTACTCCTGTGCTGGATTCCTTCAAATCTCCATGAAATGTTTTTTTCCTTATTGTGGCTCAGGTGAATTGGAGAAATCCAGCCCAGGTATGAGTAAACCTAATAGTGAGTTTGGAGAATATTTGCTGCTCTCACAATAAAAGCTTCTGTGCAAAGCAGTTTTTAGTCCATGTCATCCCTGTGACAGGCTCTAATGAAATATCATTTTAGGGCTTCTGCTAACGTCATGAAATCCATGAATGTTTGCATTTTTGTTGCATTTTGAGTTTGCTTTTGGTTTACGATTTCTCCTTCTCTCTGATTTCACCTCCCTGCTTTTCCATCTGACCGTTCTTCCATCCATCCTGTCTTCTCACACTGTCATCTGTCTTTTTAACCATTTCCTGACTTTGTAATCATTTTGTCCTCCCTTTGGATTGATTATCTCTCTCTTCCACCCTGTTGTCCTCATTCAATCTTCATCTGTCTGTGTTTGCTCCCTCACTCCCAACACCTGTCTTTCCATAACCTCCATTCCCTGTTTTTTCTGTTTCCTCCTGCATCCATTCTGTGTCTATATTCATTCTGCACCACCACCTCCTCTCAGATCACAATAAGCCGAGGAGAGGAGTGTGTCCTGGAGGACAACTCTCAGAGGACCAAGTGGAAGGTGATAAGTCCCACAGGAAACGAGGCCATGGTCCCCTCAGTGTGCTTCAGCATCCCACCTCCGAACCAGGAGGCCATCGACACAGCCAGCAGGTCAGAGGGATACCACAAACGTAACATTGGTGTTCTTCTGATTATGATTGCATTTAGGTTGAATAAAAAATAGATTTGGTTCATTCAGTATATCTGAACTTTAGGGACTAATAATTATAAAACAGAATATTATCTTATATTAGGTTTAAAGATTTAAAGCTTTCAGAAATGTCACAACATAGTGGATATGAATGTTGTGGCATATTTTCTCTTCATGTTGTGTGTGTGTGTGTGTGTGTGTGTGTGTGTAGGACAGAGCAGTTGTACCAGAAGGTCATGTCTTTGTGGCATCAGCTCCATGTGAACATGAAGAGTGTGGTGTCCTGGCACTACCTGCTCAAAGACGTCAGGACTGTCTCCGGATGGAACCTGGACACGGTGAGATGTTGAGTGCATTTGTGTCTGTGTGTGTGTGTGTGTGTGTCTGTGTGTGACTGTGAGTGAGGCAATTGGTCCATTAAATGTTTATTGTGTATGTCACTTCGACTTGTGAGCAGCTGCTCTGTTGTACTTATCTTCTCCTCCTGTGTCTCACCTCTAAGGTTCAATGTCAGTCTCCGACAGAGCGGCAGCAGGTCCTGGATCACCTGGAGTCCCAGTTGGCCGACTTCCTGTCCGACAGCAAAGAGAGCTCTCTATTCACGCCGGCCGAAAGACGAGAGCTAGAGAAGGACGTCCAGCAGGCCCAGCAGCACTGTCAGAACCTGGTGCTAAACATGGAGACGGGTGAGACAGTAACTTGGTCTAAAGTCACAAAAATCACCAAAGTCTCTGTTGATTTCACCCCAAACCTTAGACAGTAGTTTAATAACTGTTGTATGTGTTTTAATTTTTTTCAAACATTAACCTTTCTGAACACTAAACCACTGTCTGAGCTTCAGTTGAAGCAAATCAATGGCTCAAATTCACAATGTTCACAACAGGGTAGCACCAAATTTCTAAAAACTGTCTGAAATCTGTCAATAAAAAAATCTGTTTATGAGAAAACTGTTTAAATGATTTACTTTAATATATTACATGAGGATAAAGCTCAGCATATCAGAGAATGTTCTTAATCTCCATTTTGTCATCAGAGATAAGTGAGTAGTTTAACAAATTAAAACAAGCAAATGGTCACTTCGTTTTTCTCTCTCCAGTGGAGAAGGATGAGTCAGTCTCTCGGTCGTACCTGTCGGAGCTACAGAACATCACCCTGCATCTAAATGATGCCGAGCAGAGACTGATGAGAGGAATTCAAACTCCGCCCCCCAGCAGGCTGTCAGGAGACATCACTGACAACAGTGTCCAGATCGCAGAGCAAGAGGTGGGTTTGAGCCCCATCTGCTGGTGCAAATGTGCAATAACAAGCTTTTCCACTTAATATTCTGTTTTATTAATTAATATTTCTATTTTTTAAAATAAGGACCATGGAGTTTAATGTTCGGTTTCACACTAGAGAAAAAGTTATATACAAGTTATACAATACACATATATAGATAAGATCTAAAAGCTGAATTGATGGATGGATTGATGAAATTGTTTATCCTCTACAGAAGCTGCAGTCGCAGCTGGACGCCCTCCGCTCCAGTTTGGGTGATGTGTCTCGTCGCTGTGTCAGTTTCTTTGAGGAGAAGCCGACGTCTTCCAGCATTCCTGTCCTCCGGTCCGAACTCAATCAAGCTGTGGAAAAGACAGACAAACTACACAACCTATCATCGGTCTACCTAGAAAAGTTTGTGGGCTCTTTTTTGTCTCCTCCGAGTTCCAGTCTGTTTGATTGGTATGAGGGAATGCTGTATCAATATTTAAAATGGTTTATTTATTCACCTCCTCAAGGTTAAAGACAGTAGACGTCCTGATTCGCAGCCTGGATGAAGTGGAGAGTCAGGTCAGAAAGTACGAGAGCAGACTAAGTGAAGAAGACATAGTTCCTGCTGACACCACGGCCATTCAAAACCTCAGAGATCAACTAGGGGTGAGGGCAAAATCTTATGACCAGATAAAGGAAAAACACGGATGGTGTGAGACTATTTGACTCCAACCTTCATTCTGCATCTTCTCTTTGTTCTTTTGCTTTTTGTTTCATCTCTTTCCAGAAGTGGCAGGCCGAGCTTGCAGAGCAGGAGGGCATCTTCCAGTCTCTGCAGTCGGTTGTACTTCGTGCCAAAGACGCCGGGTCTCAGCTCAGCAAGCTCCACCCTGACCGCAGCCCTGAGCTGGAGCTCTACCAGGAGAGAGCCAATCAGATGGTAGAGAGGTGGAGCGGCGTTAGGAGACAGATGGAGACACGGTGAGCAGGACTTGAGGGACAGAAAAAGAAAAAAAAATTGGGGTAGAAGGGAAATGTAAGAGGATTAATAAGTTTAATTACCAGAGAGACAGAGGATGAGTGTAATAAGGTTCTGTCGCTCACCCTGTGATCTGAGCTCTGATTATTTTGAGAAATTTAAAATGACAGAGCAAGTGAACTTCCTCTGGCTTGTTTAAATACCTCATGTATAAATATGGATATGAAAGTGTTCTGAAAGGATTTTCCTGTTTTACTGCAGACGAGCTGATCTGGAGGCTCTGGGCTCAGCACTGCAGCAGTACAGAGACGGTCACTCTGCTTTGATCAAGTGGATCGAAGAGACGACAGAGAGACAAGAAAACACACAACCCGGACAGAGTGACAGCAAAGCGCTGTCTGAGCAGCTGGCCCAGCAGACGGTTAGTCGCAGTGTGTTCAAATCTGTAGATCGATCGATCGATTGATTGAAAGGTTCCCTTAAAAGGACAATGATGAAATGCTTTGGATTGATTCTACAGAATGAGAATTTTTTCCATCAAACGGTGGAAAACAAAATGGAGCCTTCACATTCTCTCAGATTGACTTGAATAAACGATTTATATAATTTTTGGCTGATTCTTTTTTTCAGGCGTTAGTAGTTGAGATCGAACAGAACCAGACCAAACTGGACGAGTGTCAGACTCACTCCAAACAGTACTGCACCTCAGTCAAGGTAAGACACATTTTTCTGGTGGTCACTGTATTTTGTGTAAATTAAGGACAGGTGGCAACCGCTGAGTATAAACAAGTGTCAGTTTGCTATCTAGTATTAGATATTTTTAAACCTCTGTCTAAACTGTCTGTAGAGTTATGATTGCACAGCCACTTTTTTTACACACTGATGTCCCACTGTGGTTGTATTGTTTAGGACTACGAACTACAGCTGATGACATATAGAGCCTTTGTAGAGTCGACACACAAGTCACCGGTGAAGAGGAGGAGGGTGCACTCTTCCTCTGATGCCATCACTCAGGAGGTACAAACATAAGTGACAGTTCAGCGCTTTGACCAATGGCACAGATCATTTTTGTTTTGTGTAATTTCAGTTGTGTAATTGTGGGTCTGTCTCTGCAGTTTATGGACTTGCGAACACGCTACACGGCCTTGGTCACCTTGACAACCCAACATGTAAAGTACATCAGTGATGCACTGAGAAGACTAGAAGAAGAAGAGGTGGGGCTTTGTTGACTATAAATCATATTTTGCTTTAAATTGGAATCTGTGATCAGATGAATTTGTTGTATTGGAAAACAAAGATTCACCAGTAATTTTTAAGATCAGCTGAACACAGCCCGAGATTTGTCTTATTAAACATCATTTTAACCTGTGCAGAAAGAGGTGGAGGAGGAGAAGCAGGCCAGGGTCGGCCAGGTTTCAGATTTGCTGGGCTGGGTTCAAGGCCTGCAAGGACGAACTGTGGGCCCCAACGCTGAGTCTTCACTTGCTGCTCAACAGGTACTTTGGCTCCTGGAGTAGATTGTGTTTGTGTAGCGTATATGACACTGATCATATTCATCATTGAATGATTACGATGCTGGTTCCTTATTTGCTGTTTAAGTTTAATAGTGGACTAAGCATTTTGTTCATCTGTGTTCTCTGAAGGCCATCAGCGAACAGCTAGCAGCCAAGAAGGATGAAGTGGCTGAAGCCATAAGGAGCACACAGGTCTTCCTGCTGTCAAAACAGGCCAGCAAGTAAGTGAAATCATTACACCACCCTCATGACAAACAATTTTCTGAGCTTTAATCCAGATTGGGAAAAGTGGGGGACAATTTCACAGTATTATTAGAGTATTAAATGTTGAAATTTTTATTGGATTGTATATCTCTCCCCTCCCTTGTGTGCTCTCCAGGTTGTCCCCAGAGGAGCGTGCACATGTGGAGGCTCAGCTGGATGAGCTGACATCCACCTACAACCAGATGTGTGATAGCTCAACCCAACAGCTGCAGCATCTGGAGCAACAACTTGCCAAAGAGGAGGAAAGAAAGGTATATTGGTTGGTGGGATGGGATGGAGAAGGGGCTCTTCCGATTTATAACAAAAATGTATTTTCGGTTTTTGCGACCTTGAAAAAATGTAATTATGAAGGTACTTTGATGAAATGTCGCTTAGAGTCTGAGTACGCTCGCAAGCTAAGCGTGAGTTTGTGTGTGGGCCAGCAAGAGTGTGTGTGTATGTGTGTGTTGTACAGCATGTTGTGTGTTCACAGAGGTGCATTTTTGACAAATATCACCACCATTGATGAATCTCACTCATTGACTTGGTTTGGTTTAACAAATATCACAGACCCTGTTCAGACGTGTTTTTCAGATGATAAAAAATTCTAGTTTCTAATTTTGGCACTTTAGATTTGCTGCTTCTTTGACCTTCAAGAAGCAACAAATAATTTGGCAGCCTTAATTTTTATTGAAAGTGATTAGTGCTTTTTAGAAATGAATTACCAGTAAAAATGAAAAAAAGAAGAGTAATTAAGAATTGTCTGAACACTGTCCGAACTGGGCCTCAGCATGGAGTGCTCCACTCTCACATTGTTCTCATGAAGTCCTGCAGTCATGCCATTAACTATACCCACCCTAGTTTTTGTCATTGCCATCATCTTTGTCATTATCATCAGAAAATACATTTGCTGAACTGCTAACATGGCTAATACACGGCCTGGTGCCATGCTAGCAGTTAGGTAAAAGCTGTAGAGCTTTGCTTTTCGTAGATGTATTGTGTTGTTAGAACCAATGATTTTAAAAATAGATGCACCCTCACATTTGACTGTCATCTTTGTAGCTGCAAATTAGTATCATTTTACTTTTTATGTAGTGGTAAAAAAAAAAAAAAAAAAATGCCACTACATAAAGTCAACACATCACATTTCAACATTTAATTTACTCTTCATAAAGTTTACTCCATGTATACATGTGCAGTTGACCAATGCAATCGCACGTTCAGTCAGCCCTCACTTTTCTTCGCCTGGCATATGCTATGTGGTACATTGGTCCAAAATGAAATAAATGTGTCTGAGCGTTTCAGGTTTCAAGCAATCCTTGATGATAACTATGTTTCAACAGCGGCACCTCAGAATCCATTCCAATGTGAATGTTATGTGTTTTTACAGGGGATTTTTATGTGACTAAAAATACTCACTGAATAGAAGTTATTTAAAAGTCACTTTTGGTTTATAGTGTAAGTGCACCAAGAGGCCAGCTATGCAAAATACCACTTCACCTTTTGAGCATGTTGTGTCCAGATCACAAGTGTGTGTGTGTGAATGATCATTTTTGTGTTTGTCCTAATGCATACTATTAATGTGTGACATTTTAAACCAGCATTTTGCTTGGAAATCACTAACAGCTACCAAAGGAGAATTGTGGACATCCGAGCTCTGAGCCGAGGATCAGAATGAGAAATGGAAAACAAAGCAGGACATTTGCAGACATCCTAAATCTGTTCTGCATTAATGAATTTACTGTTCAGATAGTAAAAGTGGGACTCATTAGGCTTACAATCAAATTCTGTCCAATACTGATACTGATATGATATATTGAAAAATAACAACGACCTGTAATTCATAAGAATATCCATGCAGCTGAAGAGGTAAACATATCTTTGAAATGGTTCATATTGTGAGAAATTGAAATATAAATCATTCATCCCACTCGTAGCCAGGTTCTATCTGAGGGTGTCAGACTCAATTCACAGTCATTCACAGTTTGATTTCCTGAGCCTGCTCCAGTTTGAAATGAGGTCAGGAGGAGGATTCAGTGTCAGTGCAGTGTTAGGAGTCAGAATGAAGAGTGGCATGCAGAATGCTAACAACCAGCTTCTCACCTGTCGCGCCTCGCTCTGCCGAGCCATACGCTGGCCCATTAGTGTGTGTGCGACGGGACGAGCCCGTACGGTAAGTAGCGCTCGCTTTCTCTCTTACCGTTGCAAGTAAGTTTTTTTTCTCACTTAGACTTTTATTCTCTTCTTTCTCTGAATACCTCTGTGTTCTTTTACCTGTATGCTTCTCTTTACCTATAGCTTTTTTAATGCATTTTACGTTATTTGTTGCTTTGTTGCATGCTTAGTGCTTGTGTTAGATGTTTTAGAAGAGCAGTGGTAAGTATTGAAGTGCTTTTTAATATAAAAGAAAGGAAGAAGCAATCAAAATATGGGAAACAATCATATTCATGATATGCACAAATAAGTAACATGTCAACTAAAAAAGCAGTTATTGTATTTTTGATCAACAGTAATTATGCTTTTGTGTAAACTGGTTGTGGATTTTCTTCTTTTTCTGATTCTACCATCTAGTTATGCCATTCATTTGCTTGTAATATTAACACATAAAATGATGTATAGTAACATAGCATAATACATTTAGTGCCAAAGCACATTAAGACCAGAATGAATTTAAACTAGAGTTTTGTTTTCTTTCTCTTTGTAGAACCAAATTGCCATCGCTGGAGTAATCGACTTGGGAACAGTGGAAACTTTCCCAGTGTTCCAAGCAGCCCAACGTGGTCTTATCGACCAGGACACCTGCCATGTACTTCTGGAGGCCCAGCTCATTCTGGGTGGGCTTGTCCAGCCTGACTCCCCTCTCAGTCTTTCACTGGAACAAGGACTAGCTCAAGGCCTAATTGATGCCCGTACCAAAAAGTCCCTTCATGAGTTTGAGAGTGCCTTGCTTTTGGTGGAAAATACAAAATCTGCAGGTGACCAACAACAAAATGTGTTGCCAGCAGCTGCAGCCATGGATGGCGGGCTCATCAAAGAGGAGGTTGGACTCCGAATTCTGGAGCTCCAGTTGAGCACTGGAGGCCTGAGAGACTCAACAGGGAAAATGATGAGTTTAGAGCGAGCAGAAGACATGAGACTTTTGACTCCCAGAATCCTCACCAAACTCCAGTCAAGGCTCCAACATAGAGAGCTGATCGATCCGAACACAGCTGAAAAATTGAACCTATATGAGCTACAGCAGCGCTGTGTCTTTGATGATGACTCAGGCCTTCTTCTCTTCCCTGTGAAACAGCAACCAGGTGGAACGGTCTGCCTCCGCTCTGGAAGAAAAGTTGGCATCTTCCGTGCAGTGCAGGAAGGTTTGATTGATCGGAAAGTCACTGTACGACTTCTCGAAGCTCAGCTTTTTGCCGGTGGTATTGCTGACCCACGCTCTGGCCACCGACTGACAATTGATGAGGCTGTTCGTCACGGGCTTATGGACCAGGATCTAGCATGTGCCATGTTAGCACGTCAGCTGCAAAACAGGGGAATTCTAGATCCATTCACTGGAGAACATCTGGATTTAGAGGAAAGTATTCGCAGAGATCTTCTCTCCTCTCGTTTGGCTCTGTTGGTCCTTGAATCTCTTTGGGCTTTCATGGGACTGCTGTGGCCTGAATCTGGAGAACTTATGCCTGTTGCCGAAGCTCTTCAACAAGGAGTGATCTCCGGAGAACTCGCAAAAAACATTATAACCCAGCGTCATGCCATTGGGGCTCTGTACAATCCAGAAACCCTCCAAGTGCTGCCCCTAAACCAGGCTGCTGAAGAGGCCCTTGATCCCAGTGAAGTCAACTTTCTCAAAGACATCTACATCCCAGATGTTCTTCCCAACATGAATCAGTCTGGCACCCCATCTCTAAACCGCTTGAGCTGGGGTTCAACCAGCTCCTCTCCACCTCCATCTTCTCCACCCCTGTCACCATCACTTGCAGGCCTTAAGTCGGATGCTACACCAGCAGAAGAAATGGATTCTGAAGAACAAGCAAAATACAAGCTGCTATTTCACCTAATGACTCACAGCTATGTGGATGCGCATTCTGGAAAACGTCTGGTACTACTAGACTCTGAGCTGTTGGAGCTGGTAAAAGCTACTGAACTGGCTGCTGAAGTGCATGGACAAAAGCAGGGGGAGTTGCAAATGGTAAAAGAGTTTAGTTTGACAGATCAAGGAGTGAGTGATAAACAAACTGAAGTTGAAGAGGAAAGTTTCAGTGTAGTCATTCCAAGCAAGGATTTTGAGATCTATGATACAACTACAAGTGTAGAAGAAAGATATGATGTAGACAGTGACCATGAAGTACTGCAGAAACCATCAGTGATTGTGGAGAGTGATTTAGCCTTTGCAACTAAAGATGAAATCAGTGTAGATAAAGATGCAAACGTAAAAGCTAAAAAGAAAGAAATCTCTAATCTTGAAAGTTTAATGGCTTCAGCTGAAGGCCCAGGAGAGCTGGTAGCAACTGAATCAAAACCCAGCACTAGTGGTGGTGCAGAGGCAGGTAGTATGGCCACAAGAGTAAATGGAAAAACAGTCACAGCACCACTCAAAACAGAGGAAGATATTGAAAGGATGGTGTTAAAAGAACCCATCCCACTGGGACCAAAAACAAATGAAGATATTCTTTTAACCCAATTTGAAGATAGAAAAGATAAAAAACAGTACCAGGCTGAATCAGAGAGTGTCAAACAAAAGGTGGTGGAGAAGGGAGGAGAGGATGCTGAGTTGGCAAGGTTAGCCTTAGAGCTTAAACAAGGAGGACTGATGACAGAGGAAGGGGAAAAGTTGCTTCCAGATGAGGCAGTAGCCCAGGGTGTCCTCCCTGGCCACACTGCAATTAAATTAATGGCTCAGGCAGGTCTGTTTGGGGGTTTCCTAGATGCAAGCAGCGGGGAGTCACTCAGCATGGAGGATGTTATGCAGGAGGGTTTATTAGATGAAGACCTGATGTGGAGTGTACTCAAAGCAGATAAAACTCTTGCAGGGGTTGTGGACGTAGAAAAGAGGCAGATCTGTGGGGTACAGGAGGCAGCTCAGACAGGGTTGATTGACCCTGGCACTGCTGCTCGACTTCTAGAAGCCCAGGTGGCATCTGGGGGAATTGTTGACCTACGTAGGGATAAGAAAGTCTCTGTCACTCTTGCAGCAAACCTGGGGCTGATTGAGGAGGATCAAAAAGAACAACTAGGAGCACTGGAGAAAGCATACAAAGGAAAAGATACAGATTTAGCAACGGCCCTCACGAAAGCCAGTTTACAACTGCAGATGGAAGGTGTTATTGACCCAGAGACCAAGTCCCCAGTTCCTTTGGAGCAAGCCATTCAGAAAGGGTTAATTAAGTCAGAGGAGGCTTATCAGGTGTTGGCAAGGCAGGTTGCAGAGGGAGGTATAATACATCATGCTTCAGGAATGAGGCTTTCAGTCTCTGATGCTGTAGATAGAGGATTAGTAGATCGGTCTATTGCTCCTGGCCTGGAGGAACTAGAGTGGGTCTACCAAGGAAAGATCAGCCCTTCATCTCACCCAGATGCTGTTGTTTTCCAGGCATCAACAGGAGCTATTTTTGACCCTGACTCACAATGTAAACTTACATTGACAGAGGCAGTTTCTAAAGGTCTGCTGGATGAGAACATAGCCAGTGAGGTCATGACATCTCCCACAGTGACACGAGGAGCACTCGATCCTCAAACTGCACACATTGTGCCCTACTCAGACCTTGTGAACCAGGGTAAGATAGATATTGAAACAGGTAAACGTTTCTTAGAGGTGAAACCATTCAGAGGCATTCAAAATGAGCAAACTGGAGATTGTTGTACCCTTTCTGAGGCAGTTGCATCAAAGCAAGTTGACCCAGTTCCAGCACTGAGACTACTCCAAAGCCAGGCAGATAGTGGAGGTATCATTGATATAAAGACTGGAGAAAGGCTTCCTCTATCTGAAGCCTGTAAAAGAGGTTTAGTTGGAGATGATATGGTGAAGGTAATAGCCACCAACCAGATTTTGAAAGGAGGCTTAGTTGATCCCACTACTGGACGACGAGTCTCTAGTCTCAGTGATGCTGTTGCAGTAGGACTGATATCCAGTGACATAGCTTCAGAGCTTCAAGACAAAGTGGCTTCTCCAGAGACAGACGGTGACGAGGATAGTTCTACACCTGTTGCCTCATCAAATGGTACATACAGCCCTGCTATTATGTTGTCTGTGTCAAGCCCTGATAGTCCAGCAAACTGGTCAGATATAAGCACAGAGATCTCTTCAACATCTCCACCTTCAAAGAAGGTTGATGAAGGGACATTAATATCTGTAGTAACAGATCAGTCACTTTCCTGTGACGCTGCTACAGAAGAGGACAGAGTAGAAGTGCCAGTGTCAACAGAAGATAAGTCTGTCACTGAGCCAGACCAATCCATGGACCTTTTGTGTAATTTTGCAGCTCATGTTGAGAAAAAAATTCAGCAAGCCATTGAAGAGATAGCACCACAGACAGATGCCAATAAAACAGAGAATCTTCCTAAACAGGAGCCCGATGTGAGACTGCAGGTAGGTGAGAGTAAGACTGATAATAAACAAAAGGAGAGCATTTTCAGAGATTCTGTTGGAGAATCCATGAAGGCAGGTGTCTGTGATATTGACAAAGATTCACAGGAAGAGGTCAGCAAAGGGGAACCTGTTTTGAAGGCTCATGGTGAACCTGTGAAGGTTGAGGAAAAGGAGTGTAGACCCAGTGATGAGAGCACATCAGCAGTTCATCACATTTCTAAGGTTGAAAACCTGATGGGCCCTGTTGCAGCAGAGATTAGAGATGACAGAGAAAGCAAAGATAATACAGAATTGTCAAAATTGAGTGAGGAGGAATATAACAAGAGTGATGCTGCTACGCAGAGGGATGATGGTCTGGGTGGTAAAGATAAAGCAGTGGAAAGGGAGAAATCTTTAAAGACAGAGATCACATCTAGCACTGACACTGAGCAGTCATCGACCTTTCCACCCAAAGAGACAGAAAGCAAAAGCAAGAAAAAGAGGAAGAATAAAAAGAAGGGAAAGGGTAAAGAAACAGAGAGTGAAATACAACCTCCAGACATTAAACATCCATCAGAAATTGACAGAGCTGGTACAGAAATCGAAGGGCAGCCTGAGACTACAGAAGAGATTGCATCACAAGACAAATACGAGAAATTGCAGACTGACGGTGAAGTAGCTTCCCTCGGCTCTCCCAATGGGAAACGTGATGAAAAGATTGACTGGAAAATTGAGGCTGAAGATGATTTGGTACAACAAGGACAAGAATCGGTTCCAGCCACTCTGGATTTCACAGAACATACAGTTGAGCCAGAAAAGGAGTCAACAGAAATGATGTTTTCGAGGGATATAGAGAAAAGTGATGATGGAGAGAAGATAAAAGAAGAGCAGAAAGAAGAAATGGAAGACAAGGCTTCTGTTTCTAAACAGCCAGAACAACCAGAGAGCAGCTGGGAGTTAAAGAAAGTTAAAGCGACAGAATTGCCTCAGAAATCTACTCTACCAGACAACGAGAAAGCAGCCTTGATACTGAAAGCTAAAGAGAGCATTCTTAAAAAGGTGTTTGAAAAGGGAGTAAGTGAGAAGCAGGCTGCTGAGGAGCTGCAAGCGCTTCGCAAAGAGGTGGGGAGGAAGGAGAGTCAAGGCACAGCTGTTAGAGATGTAAAGGCACACACTCTGCCAGCTAATGTCGATGGAGTGGAGAGTTGTGACGTCAAAGATGATGGTGTCAAGAGACTGATTGTTTCATCAAAAGAAAGTGAGGAAGAGATGAGTGTCCCAAAAGACGAACTGAAACTGCCAAAGGTGAAAGAAGATATGGCTGTGGAGAAACTTTCTGTCAAGGAGGGCACGGAGACCAAACTATTGGAGGCTCTTTCAAAAGAAAGAGAAAAGGTCATGAGTTCTGGAAAGGAAGACTTAAAGAAAGATGTTGAGACAGCCACATCAGTCCAGCCAAAAGAAATTCAGCAAAGTAAAAGAAGTAAAAAGAAAAAGAAGTCTAAGATTCCAAAGGCATCAGACAAAGCTGGACCTGATACTGATGAGAAAGTGGATTCTGTGGTGACAACAACCAAAACCACTGACCTTTCTGACGAAGCAGATGCAAGCAAATCAGACATCCAACCCACAGCTCAGTCTATGGCTCCTGGCACACAACCAGACAAAACGGCTGGAAAAGATGAAAAGGTGAAAGGTTCCCAACCATCAGAAGTTGAAATTACTGATGTTCCTGAACCAATATTCCTTAAAGACCAACAGCAACAGTGTGAGTCTCCAGAATCAACACCTTCACTCTCAGAAGAGCCTTCAACTGAGTCTGAATCACCTGGAGTCCCTGAGTCTGATACAGCCACTGAAAGTTGGGGAGAGAACGAGGATGATGTCAGAGAGAGACGCAAAATTGTCACAAACAAAGAGGGAACGGCTTCCACGACTGGCAAGGTAAAAAAAAATTTAACCTTTGAGAGGGAGTTTTAATAAAATTTTCGTATAGATTTGTTTAAGAGAAACACCTCCTCTGACACATAAGATACATTTTTTAAATTATGTCATGTGCGTTGTTATGTTTAGCTAACTTTTTTAATGTGCTTATTCATACAGTCCTCATTAAAACGTCAGGAATGCTTGGAGCATGACCAGCGAATTGTAGCCCTGGTCTCCATGGTCAGACATATTGAGGTCAGACTCAAACAGCAGCAGCAGCAATCTGTTGGACGCAGCCTCATTGCCCTGGATGATATCATCAGACAGACTCAGGTGAAATAATATGTGTATTTACTTGACTGCTATGTTTTCGTTGATGCTTAAATCATTTTGCAGTTTCAGTTTTGCACTTGGTTTTCCTGAGACAAACAATAAATCTGATTTGAGGATTGGTCTCTTACGTAACAGTATCAAGAAAACTTTTGTTTTCTTTTCTTAATCTGTCTCTCAGACTCTGGACCTTGAACTGCGGGACTTGGAGCCTGAGATCACCAAGGAAGTGGAGGCGGCTGAGCAATTGCTGAAGCCCCAACCTAAAGATGTTCCTCCGCAGCTCCTATTGGCCCTGGAAAAGGACGGGCGTAGCTTAGCTCGAGGGTATGAGGCTGCCAAAGCACTTTCTGAGGGCATTCTGCAAAGTCTGCGCGACCACAGAGATTCATACAAGGTAAAAAAAAAAAAAAAAAAAAGCAATCAAGTGTGTTAGATGCTCATTTGTTGCAGGTATCCTATTTGTGTCCAGAAGTTCCCTTGTTACATACTGTTTTAATGTTTGTGTTTCTTACACTCAACTCAAAAGCAAAATGTAATCACTGATTTTTCTTTTCAGGAGGCAGTAACAGCTGAGCTGAAGTCACTGGGAGGACAAGTGGAGAGACTGCTCTCCTGGCTGAAGGACACAGAGGCTCAGATGGATGGAGGAATGGCCGGGATGGAAAAAATGGATAAAGCGGAGGAAGATAACCGTGATCAGCTTACACAGCAGCTGAATCTGTGCAAGGCAAGTTTCTGAAGTGAACCTTTAAGTAGTGCCTCTTTTAGAAGAAATGCATAAAACATTAACATGATACAACATAGACATTTTGTTACACTAAAGATGCTGAGTCAG
The DNA here is from genome assembly GCA_038496675.1 of Rachycentron canadum. Classification (NCBI taxonomy): domain Eukaryota; kingdom Metazoa; phylum Chordata; class Actinopteri; order Carangiformes; family Rachycentridae; genus Rachycentron; species Rachycentron canadum. The sequence continues at coordinate 4,470,225 of CM076663.1, read as the reverse complement.
TTTTGAACACTGTGGCTTACTGCTAGATAAACAAGGCATTGTGGCTCTATGTGCTCTGTTTGTAAGATGTGAGTACATTCCAAGGGTTTGTTGCCTCAGTTTGTCTCTTCATATTTTTTTCTCTACCTTCTGACCTCTACTGGAATAATATGTTTCAGTGCTCACTCCCCCCTGTTCTTTGTTGTTTTAAGGAGCTCCAGACCTCTCTGATGGCTCGCTCCAATGAGGTCAACAACGTGGCCTTTGAAATTGAAGTTTTCATCTCGGAGCGAGCACAGGACCTGGCCCCTGAGCAGAGCAGGCAGCTCCTGGGGCAGCTCCAGCAGCTCCAGAGGGCTTTCCACAGAGCATCGGGCCAAGCTCAGGCCTGGGCTGATGCCCTCTCTGCACAGAGAGAGAGGGAGGAAGAGTGGCAGCGCAGGGAGAGGCTGAAAGAAGAAGAGAAGGACAGAGAAAGACAGAGTGCAAGGGAGAGAGAGGTTTGGAAAAAGATGATTGAGTTGGGTTGGTTTGAAATGCTGTGCTATTTCTCACTAATACATTTAAATGTTAGCTTTCATATACTGTATTTCACAGCTTCATTTGTCATGCTGTCAACTAGTGTCATGCACAAGGTCCTAGTAAATTGTTGGTAATCAATCATGTTCTATAATCACATGAGACTTGTTTTGACTAGAAACTGGAAAAACCTGGTGTTAACTAGCTAACCTCCACCTTAAGTACCATTACACACCATCAAACCTCCTCTCATTTCATTCTTTAATAGGAACCCACTGCTGCTCTTGTTGCAAAAGCTTTGCCACAACATCAACAGTAGTATTACCACCCTCACTCCTAATACATAGGCCTTTTATGCAAGCTTTTTGCTATTCTGCATGTCTCTGTAACATGTGTATTATTAACCTGTTTGCCTTGCTGTTCCAGATTGCCACAGAAGGAAATCGCTTGTGTCACGGCGGTAAAGGCTAGAGAATTGATAGCAGAAAAGCCTCGCTTAAGATACAGTGCTTAACTGTTTTTCCTCTTTTCTCATCTGAACACAGAGGAAAAAGGGGGAAAAATGGCAAATAAAAAGATATTTGTATGATTTCTCTTTGTATTGTTTGTTGTGGCTTGACCAACATGTTGATGTAGAGATACTATGTGTGCCCGTATGTCTGCCTGTGTGTGTGTATGTAAGTGTGAACTCTGGACACAATCTGCTCAAAGCTTGGCAAAGTGTGCACTACACAAGAGTTTTGTTTAGGGCAAATATGCTTTTAGTGTGCTCTTAATTTAAGAGGTATAAAAGAACAAAACATCAAAAAGGTTTGGCCCTGTCACATGATCAATTTTGTTGTTTAGGATTCACATCAGTATCAGTTTTTCTCACATTTTCTTCCTTTTGTGGCTCTTTGCTCTTTTATCCTTCCTTCTCTCCTCCTTCATTTCTCACAGGTGGTCCAACAGCAGAAAGCCGAATGCTCACAGAAACTGGAAGGCCTCACCATGTGGTTGGCCGGAGCTGCCAGTTTGCTGGCCACTCAGAATGCGGGAGCAGAGTCAGGTGACGTGAACGTCTTGCAAGAGAAACAGAAAAAACTAAAGGTATGAGACTTTCATCTCCATTCACAACTAGAATCTAAAGGCCACTTGACCTAAAGAATAAAATCAAAACACATTTTTTTTTAGGTACATGTTTTTTAATTTTTTTTTTTTTCTAACTGCACTCATATCATATATCCTTATTGTCTTAAGCCTCTCCAGACTTACTGAATACTAGCATGTATCGTGGCTGGATGAACTGTTTACTTTTGACTAAATCAACCCACATTTTCTGTCTCCAGGAAGTACAGAAGGATCTCAAGATTAAAGGTGAGGGCATAGCTGAGGCCATCCGCTCTGTGGAGGATTTCCTGAGTGAACGGGGAGAAAGTCTGAGCCCAGAGGAGAGGGAGAACCTCCAGGGGGCACTAACAAGAATGAAGGAGCAATACAGCACTCTTACAGATTCAACAGACACATCACTGTCAGAGCTGGACACAGCCATCAACACCACTGTACAGCAGAACACACAAAGGGTAGGAAGAAGAGAGTGGGAGTTTTCCACCAAACCAGAACCTTTTTTATTATCATTAAAATATGTAAATATGGCCTTTTTAGATTGTAGCTATCAGCCTGACAGCCTGTTACCTGCGCAGTTACAGTTAAGATGATGATAAGATCCTCTTTTCTACTTTCTCCTCTCATCTCCTCCAGGCAAAGGCAGTGGAGGAACTCCAGGAGACACAAGGACAGATAGACTCTCTGCTGAATGAGTTGTCCTCCCTTGACCAACCAGGCAAGAGAGAGAGAGCAACTGTAGTGGCTCAAGAAGTTATTGATGCACCGTTCTCACAGCCAGAGGTCGCTGTCATGTCACACACAGAGATGCTGCAGGTCAGGACCTCTAATCTATGTGTAGTGTATTTTAATTTCTACTTTAGTACTAGTACATGCCCAGTAACGTTTTACTTCTCTTCCAGGCTGAGCTTCAGCAGCTCCAGACTCAACAGGCACAGCTACTTCAAATCACCCAGTCAACTCGATCGCTTCTGGAACAACCTGACTCGACGGTTCCTCCTGAAGAGAAGCAGCGTCTCCGGGCTGCCCTGGACCAGCTGCAGGCACAGCACCAGGACAAACTGCAGAGCTGCCAGGTACTTCAATTAAATACTGATGTTAAGCGCTTAAATTTAGTCTACAGCAAGATCAAGGGTAGGGGAAAGACAGCTTTTCCGTTATTATGCTGCAGATAAATGGATCCTTCATATACTCTTAGTCTTCTTAGTTTTTTTTTTTTTTTTTTTTTGCCACAACTGTAATTTTTTCCTCTAGGACCGTCTGAGGAAGTCTGAGGTTCTGAAGGATGAGTTAGCGAAGTTCCTCCAAGAACATGGAAGTCTTGGTGCCTGGCTGGAACAGAGTGAACAGGAGCTGCGTTCCCTAGGGGAGGGAGAAACTGATGCACAAGGACTGAAGGGCCGGCTGGAAGAGCACAGAAAGGTGCATAAGATTCACGTTAATTTAATCATTCTATGACATAATATATCTAATTAATCACATTATTTTAATTAGAACATGTGAAGACCCTCATTTATCAGGATATAAGGATTATAACTCACTCAGAGACTGATTTTTAACAGGCCACAGATTCTCCACAATAGGAAGCTGTCCAGTAACCTCACACAAGTTGTAAACATGCCAACCTGTGGTATGTGCTTGAAATTAAAAGCAGCGGCAGTTTAGACCTGGAGATGTAGCAGGGTGATTTTGTAAAAGAAAAAATAATCTAGATTCTGCCTCATCCTTACCCCCATTTTAAAAAAAGTTCAGTTAAAATACCCTCTTTCCCTCTCCAAGTAAACCAGGGTACAGCTCTGAAGAACAACTTACTCTACAGAATCAATTCTGCATCTTTCCACCACTGAGCAGAAAATGCTCCAGGCGACAAAAGGGTTGGATTTTGAATTTTAAAAAAAACCCAAAAACTTAAATCACAAACTTATATCACAGAAACTTAACAAGAAATACTGCAAAAAAAGAAAACGCAACTCTTGCTGCTGTGACTTGTTGCCTGTAGATGGCGCAGGTTGCACTATGACTGATGGCCTGAGTTTACATTGGCGGAGCCTGATGTTGGCTGCTTTGAAGTAAAGTGAATGAGCTGAGAAATATTACTCACTGCATCTAGACCCAGATTAAAAGCACATACTGTGAAACTATTCTTTCTTTTCCTTTAATTATCCATGAAAGATTGTGTTTCCACACTGAGTTTCCATCCATCCATCCACATGGCCTGAAAAGCTCTGATTTACACTCACACAATTACAAATTCAGGGAAACTTCACAGAAGCAATTTGGGATAAGTTTACTTGTCCCTTGATATTACATTTACAGTGTTTTCTTTCCCTATGATTTTTTTCCCCAGCTATTCCTAGAATTTGAACTTGAGACCTGCTGGGCATGATCACAATCTTTCCATTCACACTCATGAAGAAGAGCTTTTGTTGTTTATTCAGAAGTATTTTTTTCACCTGACCTATCAGGTAGCAATTGACCCCAACTGACCTGTAAAAATATCTGTAATTCCAGCTTGCAGAGGAAGTGATTTGCCACAAGGCAGATCTGCGTTTCGTCTCCATCTCTGGTCAGAAAGTTCTAGACTCTGTTCAAGGGGCTCTGGAGCAGGTTGGCAGTTCAGACCCAGCTTTGGAAAGCACCAAGCAGCTGGTAACTGACAAACTACAGGATGCTAATCACAGATACACAACCCTACACACCAAGGTGAGAGATACCACTAGAATACTTTCTAATCGTAATAAATTTGCTGATTCAGTGAATCAGTTGTTTCAGTTGGTCTTGACTTTTCATTGGTGTGTGCAGTCAACAGAGTTGGGTGGTCGTTTGTCCGGCCTGTTGGAGAGGTACCAGCAGCACCAGGATGAGGTCGTCTCCCTTCACTCCTGGCTCAGCGCTCAGGAACAGAACCAAAGCATAGCCAAGCCGACCGGGGACACAGACCCACAGAACCTGCAGAACACACTGCGACAAGTTCAGGTGAGAACCACTGAAATAAAAACACAAAACATCGTGAGTGAGAAGGTTTTAAATAAGCAGAAATTTTTTAAGAGTATGGAAAATTTCATCATCTTTCCCATCTGTGACATAATGTTTAGTACTGACCAGAAAGTTTAACTTCAGTCTGGAAAAAGGGTAGAATGCTAAAATGGAAAGTATGAGCCTTGTCTGAGTTTGAAATAGTTTTGTCATCTATAGAATGATTTAATTTTGACTGAAAGTGTGTCCTCCATCCTCAGCTGCTGCAGGATGAACTGGCAGAGCGCTCTGTGCAGCTGGAGAAGGTGAAGAGAGCAGGAAGAGATCTGGTCAGCACAGATGAATCTCCCTCTCTGAAAGCTGTAGACATCCTCTGTGCTGCAGGTATTTTAATCTGACAAATCTGTCCTTGCTAGTTCTAATCACAGACCACTAAGAGTTTATGAGAAACAAGTTCTTACAACAAGATTTTTCTCTTTTGTTCAGATGGTTTGGAGAAGAGATTTGGCTCTCTCTCTGCTTCTGTCTCTGAGCGGGCTGAACAGCTTCAGACGGCCGTGGCCCAGTCTGTCAGCGTCCAGGAGGGCCTGAAGGGTCTTCTCACCTGGCTGGACAAACTGGTTCTGAAGCCTGGACCAGTGGAACCCACTGCACAGGCTGTGCAAGATGCCCTTACCCAAAATCAGGTAGGACTATTACCAGAGGAAAAATGCAGCGGCGTCTTTAGCAGGACGATAATTATTAAAATAAATGCTGCATGTGGAAAGGGATGCTCCATTTTTTAAAATTTCAACTTCTCTTCCCTTTTCAGAAACTTCGACAGGAGCTGCTCTCCAGGCAGGGCAGTGTGGAAGCAACACGGGACTCTGTTTCCAAACTCCTTCAGAGCTCTGATGCTTCCACTGCCTCAGGCCTCCAAGGCGCCTTAGACGAACTGACTCAGCGCTACACTGCAGCACAAGCCAGCCAGGCAGAGAGGGAATCTGAGCTCAAAGCGCTGTTACCCAGACTAGAGAGCTACGAACGGCTGGGCACCGACCTCCAGGTCTTCACCCAGACACGACTGAAGGCCCTGGGCCTGGTGGGTCAGCCAGACCGCAGCATGGATGACTACAGACAAACCATTGAGGTCAGCAGAGGAGTCAGAGCTGTATTTTTTGTCATCTGCAGAATGGCCACATTTGTCTGATATCAAGGCTTTAAAGCCTATTACAGTATTAGACAATTAGTAGTACTGTCAGTTATACTGTCAGTCTATTTAACTCTTGTCCTGTGCATCTTTTCTCAGGAGGTCAGGTCGGAGCTGGAGCAGGAAGCTGGCCAGCTGAAGTCCTTCTCCAGCCTTGGCACTGAGCTCAGCCAATCAAACGCCTTCAGCAACACTCAAAGTTTATTGGATAATGTCAAAGGGGTGTCTGATGAGTTCACCCAACTGGAAGCAAATGTGAACAAAAGGTGAAAATGTTAACAGATAACATGAGAACTGACAACTTGTGAAGCCACCATGTTCATGTCCTAACTGATTTCTGAGCCTCTCACATGGATTCTTATCTACAAGGATTCATAAAAGAAGTAGAAAAGTAACTGGGATGTTTATCCTTAACATTTTAATTCCTTTTTGTCAGTTGTGCAGTTCACCATGAAATACACAGGGGGGCACCAGATACAAAGCTGTTTAGAATCTGTCAACTCTTATTATTATATATACAGTGTTATTTGGTCCCACTTGATGTTAAAGTGTAACTGGGGTCAGTTCCTTTTCAGCTGACACCAAGCCAACAAACTGTCCGAGGCAGATAGGGACAAACTTACAAAAATGAAGATTGGCTCAGACTCAGATAGGCCTACTTTAAAAAAAACACAGTGACTGGCTCCACAGAACAGAGTGTGCTGTTGGCATTTCCAAAATTTGTTTTCTAAATTTGTAGCCTTCACAGAGCACCAGTTGCCATGCCTACCCTGTTTGATGTTGTATCAGTGAATAGCCACACTTGAAGCCTGTCAGCAGGGGGCTGGGAATTTATAAATACCATCAGACTGGTTTAGGTTTATTGGATTATACTTTAGTTTGTTGAGCCAGTCACATAAAAACAACCAATAAAAGCTGTGTAATGGATATATCTAAATATGTTCTGTTCAGATATGAAGAAGAAAGATTAGCAAATCACTCATCCATAATCTAAACATGGGCCCCAGAGGTTGTTATCTTAGTAACTTTGTGGGTGAGAGCACTCATAAAACATGCTATACATGATGTAGGGGGTTATTTACTGTGTTGCATGATGTTTCATAGCAGTTGCTGTCCAAGTGCGGCCTGCTGCATGTGTGTACTGTATCTGTGTGACCAGTGTGAGCTGATGAGCAGGCTTGGGTGCTAATATAAGCAGAGTGGACATGGCTCATTGTCCATCCTATAAACGGCCCTCTCGGATAACTCCCAGCCCCGAATCCCGAGGGGGAGAAAATAGCAGCATGATAATGATACTGCTCCATGCCAGACAACTTCTCAGAGCTGTTTTGTCTACAGGCAGTCAGCACTTTTCCAGCCATAGCTTGAGACAGATCGCATACAAAGAGAGGGAGGTCAAGGCTGTGTTAATGCTGCCTCGGGGCCAGTGGGGACCCTGAGTGCTCCCTGTCAATGGTGCTTTGTGTGTTTCATTTTCAAGAGAATGTACTGTAAAAACAGCTTCAGAGAAACCCTGTAACCGAAGGTGAATTTTCTCTGCTCTCCTCTTCCATATTTCCTTTCCCTCTTTATTATCCTCTTCGTCACTGCTCCTTACCGCCTGTCGCTGTTCTTCATGCCATCCTCATCCTCCCCTTTCTCCTGTTTCTCTGACACAGGTTTGCTGCCATCCAGGCCTGTGAGCAGCAGCTGCTTCAGTTCCGCGGCCTCTCTGGCTCCCTCCTCAGGTGGCTTCAGACAGCACAGGACCAGCTTCCCCCCAAAGAGGCCAACCTCAACACAGAGGGCCTACAGCGAAGAGTCCAGCAGCTCAAGGTGTGATTGTCTAAAAACTTAAAAACAAAATATGAACCAAAAGTAAAATGGCACTAAGCCCTGAATCCACCAGTTTTATGTAAACAGAAGAAAATATTTAGGGACATGTTTGAATCCAGTGACTATAGCATGTGCTCTTAGAGCTCTGTCTCTCAGTTAACTTTAATACACCCACAGGACTTGTTGAGTGACTGGGAATCCCAGGGATCCAGGGTTCAGGAGCTGAACAAGACGGGCTCAGATCTGGAGTCCCTTATCATCGACATCACTGCTCCTCAGACTAAAACTGGTAAGAGCAAGGATGGAAACACTGTCAAATAAAACAATCCTCACACTCCCCTTCACTCTAAATGACTTGTTTCCCACATGTGACTATTTCATATCATTTGCAAGCAACTTAGGTGAGATTTACAGATGATGTAGGTGGGTTGAAAAGTCAGGGGTTTATAAAATTATTTGACCTGAGAAAAACAAAGGAGCAGGGCAAAACAGAATACAATGGATTTGTATTTATAATCCATTCCATCTTGGTAGTTTGCTTAGAGGCCACTATTGTAGAACTGTGCTTCCCTTTTTAAGTACATGGTTAGTAAGCAAGTAAGCAAGGTTAGTCCTTATGTACAGAATTTAGTTACATGGTTAAACTTAAGTTCTCATGTGTTTTTTGTGGATCAGATTAGAAGTTAAAAGGAAAATTAGACCAGAAGCGAAAATGTTTGCAGGATTGTGAGGACTGGAACAAGGGGGAGCCACGGCAATAAATGAAATTTGAACATTAAACTTTAGATATTACACAAACTGATCTGTCCATGAAATGTCTGCTAAGACTATGGGTATCCTCCAAGTCTGTCCCTCTGCTGTCATCTGTTTCCATGGCTTTTGTCCAGCGTCTTTGTTTCTCCCACAGTCTATTGAGCACAGTACTTGTGATTTGGTGGTTACATTCTTGCGTCAGAACTCTTTAAGTATGTTCATATTTTTAGCCATTGATACATCAGTGGTCCTGTTTGGTTGTGTGCCTTTGCTTGCACGAGTGTGTTTGTAGCGCCACTGTCACAGTCATGTGTGTGTGTCTCTCTCCCAGGTGCTCCTCAAATCAATGGCTCAGGTCCCAGCAGTGTCAATGGCATTCACACCTGCAAAGGTGAGCTCCTCCTCCTGCTCTCTTTCTTAATTAATACTTAGTGCCCCCTGAAAATCAGCATCTATAGTTAACTTAACACAACAACAATTATTTCAGTTACTTTACCTATTTTGGTGTTTATGGTTCTTCATAACTCACTCAGAGACTAGTCTGTTTTTCTGTTTCTGTGTCTGATGCAGTTGTGTCTCTGTCAGCTTTGTCATGTAAAACATCTGTTGGTGGCAAATTTGTTCATTTTTAAAAAATGTTACTGATGCAGCAGCAACATCTTACAAACCCTCTTTATCTCAGCCAACCCGATATACCTGCAGTAGATCAGTTGAGCTGAGTCTAGCTGTAGGCCATAGTTTACTTCAATAGATTACAGTAGATCTGTCTACTTTTCTACTAGATATCTCCTTGACTGTTTTATGTGACTCTATGTTAACATTCTTTCTCCCTTTCTTTTCCCTCAGACCTGACTGAGCTCCAGGTGGCCGTGTCCGATGTGAACGCTCGATATGAGACACTGGGTGGAGAGTTGAAAGAACGTCTCAGCCGTCAACAAGCCTCGCTGGAGCTGAGGGACAAGGCCAGGCAGGGTACAGAGGAGCTGAAGAGCTGGCTGTCAAACAAAGAGCACAGCCTAAAACAGGGACAGACTGCATCCCCCTCCAAACCTGAGGTGGTGCGTGCCCAGGCCCAGGAGAACAAGGTAAAGGACTGGGTTCAACTCTGCACGTTAGGGTTAGGATGACCTTTTTCCTCAGGGATGACATGAAACCATGCAGTAAAAAGCCCTTTTCTTTTCTTTTTTTCACCAAAAAATGTTGCCTCTCATTTTCAGTTTGGACAGTTACAGCAGATGGTGCCTACAGTGTCACAGTCATCACCAGAATATCAGATCTGTTGTGGTTCTGGCTTGTTGAGAAGATATTGTGTATTTGAATTGCGACTTTAACACATCACGGTCTTCTTCCCTTTCCTCCTCAGGCCTTGCTGTCTGAGCTGGCTGAGCACTCTGGGAAGGTAGATGAGCTGAAGAGCACTTTGAGGAAGCTTATTGCTGACAACCCTGATTCTCCAGAGGCAGACAGCTGGAGACAACAGCTACAAGAGATAGGTACATGCTGCAGATAACAACAAATACATGAGGACATATGGCAAGATTTTTGAGACAAGATTTTTTTAATAGAAACTGAAACTCAACTAACGAACATGCATGAAGGCAAAAACTAAATTATACTGCCTGAGGGAAGGAAATCTTCCATTTAGAGAGTCTGTGAGTTTGTTACCTTGTGTCTGTTTGACCTTTGCATAAAATTGTAATAAGATGAAAGAAACTGTAGAGGTAGACATTGCTGCAGAAGAACAGGTGCAACAAATTATTCGACTGTAAGAAACTTAGAACTGGGAAAAAATAAGTTTCTATTGAGGCATGTTTTTGAAAACTATGTAAAAAGTGGCACAGAGCTTCAGAATGTGTAATAATTCTTTTAAAAGATGGAGAGAAACTGAGATCAATATTATCCAGGGAGAGAGTGGGAAGTGTTCCTGTCAAAGCCATTTGTTCACTTGCATACTTGATATTTTTACCAGGGTCTGGTATGAGGTAACGGAGACAGAAATATTTAAGGTGAAATCCAAGAAGGAGGCTTTTATATTTCTTATTTCATAATGCCTTTTCAGAGCCATGTAGACTGCTGAAAACACACACACACACACACACACACACACACACACTGGTGGATGCCCGGAACATGAGTCAGAAAGGGAGAAAGAGACAGAAGAAGTAGGAGGATGGACAGAAGCAGAAAAATGTCTTATTGTTTTGTCAGTGTTGTTCTTCACATTGAGTCAGGTTTAAATCAATGATGCTGATTTCATCACCCTCACTAATTTAATGCAAATATCTAATTACCCTCAATTGACATTGAGCTGTAATGGGACTTTTTTTGTTGTAAAACAGGAAAAGAAACTTGACAGAAAACCCTGCACAGAAAACACAAAACAACAAATGCTGTACAACAACATGTTCAGTTTTTCAGGGAGGACAATAGACATTTATCAACATGTTGTTATTCTGTGGCTTGTTTTCTCACTCCTGCTTCTATTGGTTTATTTCTCCAGACTCCCGCTGGCAGACAGCCAATCAGACTGCAGCCCAGCGGCAGACTGAGCTTGAGACGTGTGCTGATAGGCTGGGCAGCTTTGCATCAGCAGCCAATCAGCTGGGCCCATGGCTGAGGGAGAAGGAGCTGATGATGAGTGTGTTGGGACCTCTGAGCATCGACCCCAACATGCTCAACACACAGAAACAGCAAGTACAGGTATGTGGCAGAGACTGTCAACAGAATCATGGAGATGCTGCCTGTCGGGACACGAACAACAGTGATCAAAGCACACAAAGCCATAATCAATACACAAAACCCAGCCAAAGGAGAAATAAACAAGAATGAACACAACTCACAAGTAATATGATAAATATTGATCTTTGAATGGATTGGGGTTTTTTTTTTTTTTTTTGAAGCTTCAATTCACCACATTTATAAATGTTGATGAGGATAAAAAGAAAGGAATTTTAAACCTTCAGAGACATAAATGCTGCAACATTTCTATTGAAATCAATCAATCACAAACCCAGAAATATCAAACACATGATTATGCCAGAATTTCATGGAAATTGTTCAGGGGTTTTTCCAGGCTTTCTTATACTTTAAATGCCTCTTGTCCTTTAGTTCATGCTGCGTGAGTTTGAGACCAGACGGCCACAGTTCGACCAGCTGACCCAGTCTGCAGAGGGTATTCTCTCCCAGACTTGTGACTCTGCTCAGGATCCTAAGGACCTGGCAGAGGTGCGGACTGAGCTGGGCTCCATCTCCCAGCAGTGGGAAGACCTAACAAACCGACTGACTCAGAGGTCAAACCACATCGACCAGGCCCAAGGAACCAGTGAGCGGTATCAGGTAAGTTTAGTCTAGTTAAAGTTATGTTTGTATAACTTCAAGCAGACCATCACCATGACAGGAAAACTCCTTCTTTTCAGGCCTTGCTTAGAGAGCTGTCCTCCAGTGTTTCTGCTCTGAGCGAGAGGCTGGATGCTCAGGCCTCACTCAGTGCCCAGCCCGAGGCGTTGAAACGTCGCCTGCAGGAAACTGGAGAGATCCGCTCAGAGCTGGAGAGACGGCGGACCGAGCTGGCTGAGGCTGAGAAGCTCTGCCAGGAGCTGAGTACCATCGTAGCTGAGCCCTACCTGAAGGAAGAGCTGAGTAAACGGCTGGAGAGCGTCAGTGGGCCGCTGAAGAGTTTGGAAGAGCGTGCAGGTTTGTGTAGTTTACTTGGTTTCTTTGTTAAATTTGATTTTTAGTGGATCTTAATATGACCCTGAGTTCTGTAAGTGTTGGTATGTTTCTTCTGATTTATTATGGTCCACTTTAATAAATAAATTGGTGAAGTTTTACTTAATCCCTCTTTAGCTGTAATGGAAACATTGTTTTGATTACAACAAAACATCAAGAAAGAATCCACTGAAATAAATACAACAAAAACTGAACAAGACCACTTGGCCCCTTTTTATACGAAAGTATTTTTCAGTGTTTATATTTGTAATCCCTTGTGTTCTGCTTTGCTTTCCTCTAGCTGACGGTCTGTCTCAGCTCCAGGCTGCCCTGTCATCCACCCAGCAGTTCCAGCAGATGTTTGAGGAGTTGCGCACTTGGCTTGACAAACAGGCAGATCCCAGAGAATCATCCTCCGATGCCCTGCCTTGCCAGCCAGAGGCCATCCGCTCCCTGCTGGCACAGACAGATGAGCTCCAGCGTGGTATTGCCAGTCAGCGAGGTTCCTATGAGCTGATTCAGGCTGAGGGGGCGTCACTGCTCGCCACTCTCCCAGCAGGCGGAGATGAACGGTCCACCCTTCAGTCCCACCTGGCCTCCTTGAAACAGGACTGGGAGGGGTTGAACCAGAGAATCTCAGACCGTGAGAGCCGACTGAAAAACACTCTGAGCAAAGCAGAGACCTACCAGCAGCACAAGGCAGAGCTGATACCATGGTTATCAGACTGTGAAGACAAAGATGGCGAGATCCAGCCATCACTGGACTCATCTGCACTGGATGAAGCCTTACAGAGGGCCCGAGGTCTGTCACTGGACCTGGAGAGACGACAGCCTCTCCTCGAGGCCTTCAATACTGCAGCTGATCAGTTGCTGGAACAGTGCTGCATTGGGGAGGAAGAGGTGAATACCTTCTGCCATTTTTACTGATAAAACACATTTTTCTGCAAATGTTGATGTATCTATACTGTGTCGTTAGTAAGTCACAAATTAAGTAAATGTAGAAAACGTAACTGATGTAAACCATTTTTCCTTAGGTACGAGATGAGAAGGCCCAGCTAAACCGCAGGGTGGATGGACTGGGAGAGAGGCTCCATAACCGCACCTCCCAGCTGGAGGAACTGGCAGGCCGCCTGAAGGAGTTTGAAGAGGGCAGACAGGCTGTGGAAAGGAGGCTGGAGGCAGCCAAGCACCAGATTGAAGTCCAGGAGGCTCTGGGACCTCAGGTACTGAAACTGTTTATTGTTATTAGCACTGCTAGTGTTTAAAGTACATGGTTATTTTATATACTGAAGACAACGTATTTCTCACTCATTCCAGTAAAGAGTCAAAATCACCTTTGCTTCTCTCCCATTCAGGCATGCAGTGCCAAGAGTCTGGAGCGGCTGAGAAGTCAACAAGAGAACCTAAGGTCCCTGCAGCCTCAGGTGGTCTACCTCAGAGATCTGGCCCAGGGGCTGGTGCAGGATGCACCTCAGACACCGGGAGGCAGCGCTGAGGGGGCACAGAGACTTCAGGGCCAGGCAAAAGAAACAGAGAAAGACTATGATGACGTTAGTGGCAAGGTGAGGAGCAGAGTCACAGCCAGGAACTGGAAATATGTAGGTTTCTTTTAAATAATAATAAATGATGCAGCGCTTCAGAGCTTAAACAACAAAAACCACAGAGATTAGCCACCACAGGTTTTTAAAATGTGTAGACATGCACCAGGTTTTGATAGTGATCGCTGAGCAAATAAGAACTTCAAACATGCCTCAACTCTATCTGCAAAAAGTCCTAGCATCTTGTAAGATATCCTCTCTTGACAATAATCATTCATGTCATTTTATGAATTACTGGATGTTCAGTATTTCTGACACTCAGAACTTGACCCATATATTAAAGCACTGAAGGATCATCCATCCAACAGACAGCTGTGGAAAAACAGCAGGACCTGAGGAGAAGAGCATCAAGTCATAACAGTTGGGAGTTAATGTAACCTCGACAATTTATGCAGTCTGGAGTGAAGAGATGTTGTACAACCAGGGGAACTATTTATACCGCGGGTCACTGTGTGAGAGGGTGTCACATCAAGTGTGTGTGTTTTTCTGTGTGTGAACTTTATGTGTGTGTGTGGGCCTGTGCTTAGCAGACACACGTCAGTGAGCTGAGAGAGAGCAGAGCAACTATAGCTGTCAGTGGAGTTTGGCTATTAAAGTTAGAGTCATATTAAAGCACAGTCATATATGGTCATTGTGGACATTCGACACTTAATCATGATTTGAAATGTAAACCGGAGCAACAAGAATTCAGCACCCACACTATTGCGTCTATTTTCTGCAATACAGCTCCCAAATATTCCATTTAAGGTTATAGCCATTACAGGAGCTCTACCTGTATATCAAAACCATCTGACTGCACTGATCCTCACCGAGATGTTCTAGTTCTCTTTTTGAGATATTGATCTGACAGAGATGCTGTGCTGCAAGAGATGATGCAGATCAGCCTTCTCTTAGATAACATTTCTATTGTCTTTCTTGCACCTACACTGACAAAGTCTATTTTTACTTGCTGTCGTGTTGCATCATTTCCTGGTTTGGTTACACAGTTTAGTTCTGTTCCAGTGATTTATTCAGTTTTGACAGAAAATAGTACAACACAGGCTCCTGTTTGTTTGATTTATGTGATGACAATCTTTCTGCATGACACAAATGTCCCCGTCCTTCATATGACAATAAATTTATAGTTTTACTGGAACTTTTTTGAAAAATTGCAACTGAACTCCAACTCTGAGGTAATCTACATAGTTCATAGTTCCACATTTGATGCTTTGCCTCGTTTGCGCTGACATCTTGAATAAAAGCTTTTTCATACCAGAGGTAGTATACTGACAGAAGTGACTGTCCTTCTGCTGGAAGGCAGAAGTTTAATTTTGTGTTTTTGAATTGTGATGCACAAACTTGACTCTGTTTTACTTAACACCCGTTGTGTTTTTCTTCTATCCGCCTCTCTACATTTTCCTCCTCCATCAGATTGAACATTGCTGCTCCTCCCTGGAGTCTCGTCTGCAAGGCGTCGGCGAGGTTCAGTCACACGTGCGCGATGTCTTCTCACGCCTTGCCGACCTTGACGATGAACTGGATTCCCTCAGCCCTGTTGGACGTGACGCAGACTCCCTGGCCTCTCAGGCAGATGCCCTGAAGGGTTTCCTGTCCCGTCTGGCCAACCTGAGGACGGAGCTGGAGGGCCATGCGACGGAGTGCACCACCATGCTACGACGAGAGGGCTCCTCCCCCGACCTCCTGGCTCTCAGGAGGGAGACTGAAGCTCTAAGCCGCCAAGCTGGCAAGGTGTGTGTTGCCATTTTTTGTGTCACATCAGCTCTTTGATGAATCCACTCTTTTGTTATTTCAAAAAACAGACCAAGCCTCTCTGCATTACACAAATTGTAAAAATTCTATTGGTTTAAACTGGTCACTGATTATTTATTTCTGTTTTTGCTAGCTGAGCGAGCGCGGCCAGGCCAGGTTGGACCAGATCGAGGACGCTGCCGGGAGGGTTAGTGAGTTCTACAGGCTGGTGGGTGAGCTGCAAGACCTGCTGGGAAGGGCTGAAGAGGGGCTGAATGCGCAGGGCATTGTCGGCACAGAGGTGGAGATGATCAAACAGCAGCTGCAGGAGTTCAAGGTAGGATGGACTTTTGTTGTTGCTGGTTATTTACATGGATGAGTATGACTGTGAGTGCGGTGTGTTTGTGCAGTGACTGTATTTTAGTGATGTGAATATCACTCTAGGTGTCACAGATGGTCTCAGTCTGGTTGATATCTGACCAGCAGTGTTTCCATATGTTCTTAATCTCCTCTCATCATAATTACATTTGGTTTGACTAAGTAGTTACCTGAGCAGTGTGTATTAGTCATTTGCAGTGGCAGCTGTAATATGCCCTTGGTTGTGTGGGTGAGAGCAGGAGAGAATGACACTGAGTTCAAGGGGAAAAGTTTCTATGTGTTTGTGTCTTGTTCCATTTCTTCCTTTCGCATCTTGCCATTAAAACTAAATTGCAGATAAACAGAATCTTCAGCGTAATATGAGTCTGGTTTAGAGCTGAGTGTGTATGTGTGTGAGAGATGAATAGTGACGGTCAATATTTTTAGAGCCTCTGAAGAGGTTTGTATCCACCATTTCCTCTCACTCATACCTCCAGAGAACATGAGGTAAATGTGTGTGTGTGTGTGTGTGTGTCTGTGTGTGTGTGGGACTTCTGTTGTGTGTCAGGAGTCAGAGACAGTGATTAGTTGAGTCATGCATCTCTTTGAAATGCTTGACACGCTTCTGCTGAATCATGCCGCACCCCTCCCCCAAAGGACAGTTATGATGCTCTCTGCATTTTCCCCAACGTTTCCCACCGACACACACACTCTCTCCCCTGTTCATGATGTTCAGGCCCCGCCCATCCAGTGTTTTGAACTTGTTAGCCTTGTCATTGTGGTGATGGATGATGATCTAAATTAGATACTGGTGCAAATCACACATCTCTGTTTTCCCCCTTCTCTTGTGGTTAGCAGCACTTGTTTCAGTTACATACAGCAGTTGCCAGCTATTGTGAGGTACAAGATGGCATTTGAGGACACACTCCCTATGAAGTGGTAGTCTGGCTTTTGCACTTTGTATTTAAACTTGCTTAGTTGTTGTAAGTGCAGTTGCTTATTAAGAAATCAATAGCATTGTCAGAATGTGTGTTTGGCCAATCAAATATTATCAGTATTGATTAATCCCTCGATGACCGTTTTGAGTAATTCTTTGATAGAGCGGTGAAATTTTCTCACCAGCATTTCCCAAAGTCAGATGTTAACTCATCAGCCACAGATTTCCAGTTAACATTAATATAAAACAGAGAAAAGCAGCAAACCCTCACATTTGAGAAGCTGGAATCAGTAAACATGTGGCATCGTAAACAAATTAAATTGGCTACTTGTTTGAGACTAGTGTGAGCTACTGGTAAATAAATACTGGGCACAGAGATGCCTTCTATTTGTTTCAGTGGATACAACATTAGGAATTTCACTGTCTTTGGTATGTTTTTTATGTTTATATATGGATTTTAACTGAGCAAAAAATGAAGGGGAAAAAGAAATCCTGAGACATTTGTCTAAACACATGGTCATGATGAGTAAATGAAATCTACGCAGTTGTTGTGCTCATTATTTCTTGTGTACTGTTTCCTTCTGGTGATATTTTAGCAGAAAAGGCAGAAAACGACTGTAGCTCGTCTCAATATTTAAAGAGAAATTCAACTTTACTGTAGAATTGTATAGGAGCTGACCTCGGGAATGTGCTGGCACATCCATTGTGTTTTATTGCGTTGCTCCACTGCTTGTTTCATGGTTTGTACAGACTGCTCTTTCAGTGCGACTACTATCATTAAAGAGCACATTTTCTTGCCATGATGTAATATCCTGTCCACTTTGGAAAACTATGTAAGTATGTGAGAGCTCAGGAGAAGTATGCACGAATCCCACGCACAAGCAGCACACTTAACCATTTTCTCCCATCTGCTGATGCACCGAGAAGGTTATGCTTTTTTGAAAATGATTGATGATTCATGCGATATGAGCACTAATCATTTTCATGCATTTGAAAAATTTAGTAGGAGTCCTGCTCGTTCCCTGAAGAGTGGTCGACTCCGCTGTTGTTAAGATGTGTGGGTGGATCAAAGTACTTTTTTTTTTTTTTTTTTTTTTCATTTAATGAGACACGTTTGCTTCTGTTTCTCTTCATCCTTGTTCCTGCTTTTTCATTCCTACTCTCATCTTTTTCTCTCCATTCGATTATTTGGATATTCAGTGAAACATCTTCACTTACATCTCTCTCTTGTCCTACTAACCTCTCTGTGCGCTTGTTTCTTCTTCAGTCTGCCTTTTTTCTGGGTCTCTTTTTCTCTTCTTCCCCCTCACAGGTCTTTTAATGAGAACAAGTCGAGTGCATGTGTGGCAGAGCACAGACAGAGAAGATGGAGAGGAGGATGAGAGGAGGGAGAGAGAGAGACAGGCAGAGCTGTGAAAAGCTAAATAGGCTTGAAAAAGAAACCCAGATCAGACAAAGAGTGCGAAGCTGTTACATGTGTTTTGTCTGGTGTGCAGTTACATGAATCATGTCAGTGATCACATTTACAGGTGTGCTAACTGACTGTGAGTAATCGGGTTAAAGAAATACCCTGGTCCACATTTTTATATGATTCAAAGAGGCAATTGATATGTTTTTTTTTTTTTTTATAGCCGACTGCATATAAAGAGATTTTCACATCAAACCAGAGGAACTCGTTAGAAGCAGCTTCACCAGCAGGTTTTCTTTCTGATCCTTGTATTGAATTTTAAAAAGTGAGAATTTTGGACAAAAATCCACAGCATCTTGGAAACCATTTTTGAGCAGTATTTTAAGTTTTCAATGAAGCGAGCTAGAGAGACTTGAATGATACTGCTTTTATTACAGCTTTAAAAACAATAAATGACTGAATATAGAAAGACACAGAGTTGATAAAAAAGATTGAACTGTGTACAATATTTCTGAAAATGGAAAGAACTAGATTTTATTTAGATTGTCGGTGTAATTTCAGCCGTGCTTTCAGGGCGTCTCTACAACATCTGATCTCTACTACATCAGACCAAAATATCTGAATTTGATGGACTCCCATGAAATCGTGTTAAGACACTCATGATCCACAGAAGATGAAAGCTGTTTGTGTCCAGCAGCATTACAGCTGCCAAGTGACATGTGACCTATAAAACACAACATACATTAGAAGACGTGGCGCAGCCTCCCTTTGTCAGGATATGTTATGTAATTTTATGTATTATAATAATTTTTCTTATATGTAAAAATACATTTTCCTTGTGCTGCGGTTTGTATTTTTCTCTCCACGTCTGTGCTCTCTTTAAAAATCAATACGATAAGAAGAAAAAGGATCAATAAGAAAAAGATTTTCCTCCATTAAAGCTGTGAACTATGAGCTGAGGTGCAGACAGACTGATGGCAGACTGGGTGCAAAAGTAATAGCAGGGGCAGAATGTATAATAGCTACTGTCTGCAGGGTATGTAGAGCATGGAGAAATGGTCTGTCACTCTATTTGGGGGCAGAGGGGTATTTATAGGAGGGTAACGAAGGGAGGCTAGCAGGGGGGATATTGTTGAGAGTTGTGAAAAGAGCAGAAGATAAGAGTCAATCAGAGAAAGGCGGCAGATCGTCATGAAGAGTGGGATCATGAGGCAAGATTTACAGATGCAGAGAGACAGATAAGGAAATAATAGGATAGAGGGGATACAGTGAGAGGTTTTCACATATTTCTTCTGTCCTCTAACTGACCCTTTTTAGACTTTTAGACTGTTTCATTTTTATCTTCTCTCCGTATTATACTGCAGTATATATTACCTCGATCCTGCTCTAATAGTCTAATGAGGGATAGACAGAAACAAAGATGGGAAAATCTTTAGTTCACACTTTGAAGCCACACTCCTCTCCTCCCTTGCTTTGTCTCTGCCTCAGTCTACTTTCTCTCCCTCTCCCTGTCCCTCGCTTCCTCTGTAACCGATCCAGCTCGGCTCATTTCAAACCTAAACATGTCTGTCTGGCTCCAAAACAGACCCGGCCACCCCTCTCCCCTTCCTCCTTCCCCTCCCCCATCAGACCCCATTTCCAATCCACAGGGATGATGTCATGCCGATGCTTAGAAAGACGAGGGTGTGTGTGTGTGTGTGTGTGTGTTTGTGTGTGTGTGTGTGTGTGTGTGTGTGTGTGTGTGTGTGTGTGTGTGTGTGTGTGTGTGTGTGTGTGTGTGTGTGTCTGTTTGTGTCTGTTTGTGTGTGTATGGGTGGAAGGCAACCAGGGAATGAGGGGTCATGGGAGAGGGAGGTGATGTTGTCAGATTATTGTTTAAACTTCCCCACAGTGATCTCATTTAGATTTACTGGGTCAAGAGCGAAAACAGTTTTCTCTTTCTCTCTTCTGTCAAACATGAGCACCAACTGTGAGCTCATAGCTCAACTCACACACACACACACTTATACACACATAAATGTAGATATGGGGGTCAAATCTTTCCCATTGTGATAAATTTATGTTCATTGCACCAAGTGACAGATCATAATCTTGTTTGCTTTTTGTCTCAGTTTCTCATGTAACTCAAAATGTAAATGAGGTTAAAACGAAACAAAAATACTTGTTCATGTAAAGAACAACTTTATTGTGAGACCAGTATGTTATGTGACTTTCATCAGGTTCATCATGCAAATTACAAATTACAAAGATAATGAGACAAAAAACTTTTTTTTTTTTTTTAAATGTATAACAAACAACATTTTAAAGTCTGTTTCTTCCATACTAACAAAGTTTTCTTCATGCAAGGGCTGAACACCAAAAACTTTTTATATATAGTTTTATATGTAAATTGGTGAAAAAAATATGTTTTGTATCAGGATATAAACACTAATATTGCATCAAAAATTCCCACCATGGAAATGAATAAATTAGAGTCTAGGGCATTTTCGAAATGAAGATTTAACAGAGCTCAGAAACCTGTTATCATTAATCCGTATATAAGTACAGGTTTGTCTGAGTTCTGCTATTTATCATGTATATGTTTTTACATGTCTGCACATATGTGCTACTGTGGAATCTGTGTTTGTATTTAGGGTTGCTCTGGGGGCTGATGAGAGGTGTGTTCGTGTGCATGTCCTCTGCATCAGAGGATGCCTCTAATTCCTGTCTTTTTCGGGGTGCAACCGGAATCTCAGCTGTCTCCTCACCCCACCCTTACACACAAATACACACACACACACACATATTAGGGTGTGGCATCAACATCCCTCTGCATGCCCCTGACTCCCTCCGTCCCTAAGCAGCTGACGCAGTCTCTGGGTGGGATGAGAAAACGCATACACACGCACAAACACACACACTCAGTGGTGTTTTAGCAGAGGGGCCTTACGAGGCTCTAAACCCAGAGCTGCAGATGGGCATTCCTGCGAAGGGCTGGTTAGTCTGGGTGACAGCAGAAGGAGGCATGTGTGTGTCTTTGTGTGTCTTTGTGTACACATGTTTGTGAAAATCCCAGTTCTAAATCATGACTGCACGCCTCCCCCTGTCTTCACCCCTTCTAGCTCCTTCTCCATCACACCTTTCACCTCCTCTATCATTCTATCCTCCTATAGCTTCTGTTCTCCACCTCATCATCCTGTATCCTTTACTCCTGAGAGTATCTGTAAGTCTGTGAGTCACTGTCCTTCCCCACACCGACTATGTCAGCAACTATTTAATGATGGGTGTCGAAGTTGAGCCAAACTGGGCCAGCAGCTCCCTGGTTGTCTCGTGGCCCATGCTGTGAGGCTGGAATGTGTCCTAATTCTCACTTATGAAGCTGCTTGGACATTTAACTTGTAGATTTTAGTAATAAGCAGTTAGTTAATCAGATATAGATATTTTTGACCTCACAGCCTTTACAAAACATCTGTCACTTATAAAGTTAAGGTTTTCCCCATGTGTTAAAACAAAGCCATGCAATTGAGCACATCATGTATTTTAGAGACCCCATATTTAATGTGGATGAGTCAGAGAGGTCGGCAGTAATGTTTCTGTTCGGGTCTGGAAATTTTATATCACTGGTATCATCTAAAATGTCCTGGTGAAGCTGAGTGTCCAGCTTTTAAAAGGTTACTGCAAAAGAGTAAATGAACAGGGTGTTTTAACGCTGATACACATTTTATGTAGTTGAAAACCTATCATCAGTGTTTCAACTGGCTGGAAAATACAGGCTTCCACTCATGCTCTCCATTTATCACAACATTTACTATAGACATGTGGTGGGTAAACAGCAGCCCGGCGGCAAAAGCCAATACAATACACAAATATGATCAATGATTTGTGTCTCAGACACAAATTGGTAGCAGCCTCGACAGACATGGTCTTGATTAAAAAAAAAAAAAAAAAAAAGTAAAGTTAGAACAGGATTGTTGATTTAGTTTAACCATAAATGAAACAAGTCACTGTGTATTGTGTTTAGATAAACTATCACTGATGTTTTAGGTCTTGTAGGATCAGACAAAACATACACAAACATCACAAACAAATAAAACACTCTATATACTTTCTGTTTAACAATACTGAGAAAAACTGGCCCACAGTTAAACCTTCCTGCTGACCCCTGCTGCAGGCTATGTAAATAATTAAAACCACACGAGGAAACGACTAGAAAACGTATGAAACTGAAAGTCTGAAGGAGCTGAGAAAGAATAAACACTGCTTGAGGAAGTTAAGTCCAAGTTTGTATCCCTTACATTCTGACTGTATCTTATGAGTTTCAGCATGACTAACCCTTAAGCCTAATTCAAACTTGAAGGTGTAGTGCAGTCAGGAGAGTTCAGTGTGTCAGAACCCACTAACCCTCCCATGACTCCCCAGCTAATCCAAGTCATACGTCATCTGGACGGCACCGCTGTTTACGGGCTCTCTGGATTTTCCTGGACTACTTTCTGTCTGCGTATTCATGTCCATTAGGCCGTGTGTCTGTCTGTCTGTGTCTGTGTGTGTGTGTGTGTGTGTGTGTGTGTGTGTGAGATACGTTTTGTTCATGTGTGTCTGAGTGCGTGACTTTTATTTCTGTCTGTCTCTCTCTAAGGGGCTGATTGGATCATGCTAACATAATTTCTCTAATCATATAACCTGATTCATCCGACCAAATTTTCCTTTAACCTGCTGGTACAAACACACGCACACACCTATATTCATGTGACCCCTGTAAACATCTGCGACTGATCAGGAAAATTAGCAATTGTTATGTCTTGGGCTTGCATGATCTAAATATGTATGGGATGGTGTGTGTGCATACATGTGTGTGTTTGTGTGTAACATCTTAGCCTTTCCACTCTCAGGTCCTGTATTGTTTCAGCTGTTGTGAATTAGAAAGGCATGCCATGACTCGGCCAGGCCTTCTCACTCTCCTTCGTTCTTCCCTCACTTTCTCTCAGTTCAGTGGAATTCAAAATACTTCTCTGACAACAAGCACACATGAATATAAAACGTCCAAAAACACTTCATAAGATGGAATTTCATATCATCGTTCTCTTTTAAAATACCAAGCATAATAATTGCATTATTCACTTAAAACAAAATTATGTTGGTTGTACTAAAGAAAGGAGTTAAAATGGAGCCAAGATGTTATTTCTTATCACTTTTATCTGTATGATATATCATTTGAAAAAGGACTTGTACAGCTTCATATAATAAATGTCAAATTAAAGCCATGACTGAGGACAGAAATACTGAAACAAACTGATACTGTGAGCAGTATTTAAAAAATGGAATAAAGCACTTGTGATATTATTGTGCACCACAGCAAAAAGTAATAAAGAAATCGTTATGGGACAAATAACATGTTAAATTATGTTTTTATCCAGAGAAAGATACTGTTGTGGTGGTTGTTGAAATCACGCTCATTGCATATGTGAGAGTTTATCAACCTGCTGATGCAAAGTAACATCTTAAATAATCAAGTGGAGTTTGTGTGAAGAGAGAAACTTTTGGAGCCGGTGTAAGATCCCTGCAAGAGGGAGAGTCAGATGTGTGTTGCTGTGTGGGAGGTGGAGGAGACTCAAAGAAAAACAGAAGAGGAGTTTGTGTGTGTGGGGGGGGGTGACCTCCAGCAAGGGCCTCAGCAGGCAGCCTCACAGGTGTTGTTCTATGTGTGTGTGGGAGAAAGAGAAAGAGGAGGTCACTGAAGAGGATAAACCTATTTTTACCTCACTAAAACGCCCCAAATGGTGTAAACCACAGCAAAGAATTGACCTCTAAAGTGTTTATAATGTGGAAAGTCTTTCCTGCATTAATCGCACACAGACATTAAACTCCATCACGAACATAGACTGAAGGCTGCCAGCTGAAGTTTTTATTTGCCTAAAAGAATGTGTGTGTCTGTGTGTGTCTGTGTGTGTGTGCATGCAGAGTAATTTACCGTTAAATTGAAAAGCACACAAGAACCTGCCCACACACACAGCAAATCAGCCACAAAATCTGCGATGTCTGAAGCTGGCGTTATGACTGGCAGTGGTGTGTTTAGATGGAAGGTGTGTTAACTGAAGTTGTTGCGTGAGGTGCCATCTTTGCTTAGAGGTGCACGTGTCTTTGTGGGTCTTTGTGTCTGTCTCTCTGCCTGAGGAAGGTTGAGAACAAAAAAAAAGCTTTCACACACACACACACACACACACACACACACACACACACACACACAGGCAGGTGAAATGGTCTGCTAGTTAATATAAAACCACCCCTGAGAGTTGGAAAGATGGAGGGTGGGTTAGAAGAGAGAGAGGTGGCAGCTACATTCCTCCTGCTGCCAGATTACCACAGAGGGGGAGGGAGAGCAGGACGGATGGAGAGAGACTGAAAAACAAGACGTTGGGGAAGAAAATGACATTAAATGACAGTCTTTTGAAGAGATGGATTATAGATTTACTCTGGCTTTGAGAGGGAGGGAGAAATGAGAGGAGAGAAACTGAGAAAAGTATATTTTCCTGTCGACAGGTGTTCCCCCATGAGCAAATAAACGACCCAGAAAAGTCAATAATTCGTACTTTATGCCCTCCACCTGTGTTTGTGTTTATGTCACTTAGCGGCACTAAGTGGCTTCAAGCCTCTAGACACAGACAATGGCAGTGTGAGTCTTTAACTTAGGTGAAACCACAACAGTATTATGTGTGAATAACAGGCCATTTAGTGAGCGCTCTGATTCAAAGTGCTGCACGGCACCACACCAGGAAAGTTTTGCACCACAGGATGACCCCCTGGGAAAATTAAACTCCTAATCCTCTCGTCCCCTCACTCCTCTCTCAACACCCTCCCTCCTCCTCTTCTCGCCAGTTCTGTGGCTCCTAAACCAGCCGTGACGACTGAGGAATGAATGAAAATCAGAGTAGAGGAGAGGAACACAGGCAGGTCCGCAGAGGAATTGACTAATCAATTTAATTTTAAATAGATCATGGATGGGGTCATGGGTGGAGACACAGACTCTGCCCCTGTCAACAGTCAGGAAGATGGGGGTAGGGTTATTTGAATGAGTAAATTAACCAAGCTTAATCTGTTTATCAGTCCCTCGCCGTCCTTTGTGTCTCCTTAACTCCTTAATGTGTTTGTATTTTGGTTCTTTTGCCCCTCACTGCCTGTCCCTCCATCTCTCCTGGTAGCTGGCCCACATCTGTGAATGCTTGGATTTAAATCTTGTTGTGGTCTGTGTAGAGGGGATTGTCGGTTAGCCGTGGGTCACGCGAGAGTTTGCGAGCTCTGCATCTGTGTGTGGGTGTGTGTAGCAAACTAGTGACAAACCCCTTTTGTTTCTATAAAGACGTTTGCCTTGGACGCGGCAATGACAGCTGCAGTGCAACTGACAGAGAGGGGGTGGGTGATTTGGAGGGAGAGGGAGGGGGGCAGTTAAAAAGAAAGAGTGGAGTATTTAGCATATTTGACATGCAGGCCACGGGCTGCTCTGTGCAACAGTTGAGAAAGAGAGAGCTCCTCTTGTGAGTATTGGAAATTTGTTACGAGGCACAGAGTCAGAAAAAAGAGAAAGCAGGCGTGCTTTGGTTCAGATCAGCTTCGCTCTGCCAGACTGCTTTAAACAAACAGCCGGCCTGAAAAAGGAGGGCAGGAGAGAGAACAAGAAGGAGGAGGACAGGGTGGAGGAGGAACACCACAACTGGCTGTGAGGAGCCTATAACTTTGGATAACAAGAGGAAAACAAAGTGGCTTAAAGTTCCCTGCTTCTGCTCCAGGGCTGCAAGTTGCCATGTTTGCTGGTATCCCCCTTCTCACTGACTGTGTGGCTGTTCAGAGGATTTGTGTGGCATCTTGAAGAAACAGACAGCACCCCCCTCCTCTGCTGTTTTTTGTGCACAGCCCCTTTTCCTCCTGGCCCCTCTCCCTCTGACACACACAGACACACACACTCCCCAGCCGGATTGGGTTTCAGTGAAGGCGCAGACGGGAATGCACAAGTGGAGCCTGTGAATATCACAGACTTTAGCGTGTGTCTACATCTTTTCCATATTTATTTTTTACACCAGCAGCTCTTTTGCTACTACCAACTCTACTTGTATTGGACTCAGGAATTGTGGCTCAACTGGAAACCAGGGAAAACTCTGACAAAGGAGGAAGTAATGGAGTGAATAAAAACAGACTGGACTCACTTCCTTCTCTGCCTACAGCCTGGACTATTGTTTTGGGCAAAAAAAAAAGACAGCTCATTACTGATAAGCCTCTTTCTCTCCTGGCGGCTAACAGTCCCACCCCCTCTCTCCCTACCTCCATTCCTGCCTCCTTTCTCTATTCTTTCTTCTTCTTTGACTCTGTATCATTTCACTCTCAGAGGACAGTGTTTTTGTGCTCCACAACAGGGGAGGTAGTTTGCCCCTGGAGAATTAAGAGTGGATTACAAAGCTGTGATGAATGTAGCTATGAATGTATCCATCTCACATCTCTATCCCCCTTCTCTCCACCTCTCAACGCACCAAATCTGGCAACAGAGGCAGTGAGACTAAGTGAGATACTGTATAATATGCCGCCTCTTTGCCTGGAGGAAACCCTCATCTGGGTTCCATTATAGTATATTAAAGCTTTTTTAATTCATTTCTCTTTGTATTTTTCCTCCTTTTTTTAAAAAAAAAAATGGGAACTGTTTCAGGAGCAGAATGTTGCTTTCTGCTCAGCGTGGGATAATCAGCTGCATCCCTGAATTCAGCTGATATTTTTTGCTAATGAACAAAATCCTCCTCTGCACAACTCTTTCTCTCTGGCTCCACGCCCCCTCTTAGCACCCTGCCTCCTTCTCTATCGCTACCTAACTCCCCCACACCTCTGTGTCTTGCTTTCTCTCACCCCCTCTCTCTCTCTGTCTTGTTTTTTTTTTTTTTTTTTTCCTTCGGTAGAAAGGAAACCAGCAAGATTGGACCACTTCCTGTGTTTTAATACCATTGCAGGAAACAGAACAAACGGAGCTGAATTCAAACACAAACAGCAAGAGAGCAGGGAGGGAGGTAGTGAGCGAGCAAGCAAAGAGAGAGAGAGAAGGGACATGTGAGTGAGAGAGAGAGGAGACGAGGGGGGAGCAGCAAGAGAGCGAGAGTGAGAGGAAAAGAGGGAGATTTTTTTTAGCAGCTGCAAACCATTTCAGCTGTGTAGTGGCCTGAGAACAGAGACTGGGAGTGAAAGAAAGAGGAAAGCAAAGCTTGGGAGCCCACACGACTCAAAGAGAAAAAGAAAAAGAGAGGAAAGGAACTGGGATTGCGTGGCAGTACTGAGTCAGGACCAGGAGAACGAATACGGCAAAAGAAAGAGCGAATGGGAAGGGAGCGTGTCCTGGGATTGTCTGCTGGTAAAGAGGAGGAAGACGCTGCCCGCAAAGCAAAGCTTGGACTGGAGCTGGGAGGGCTGTCTGGGTCTTTGCCCTCTGGATACAGTCCCACGACTCACTGCTCTGCCCTGCTCGCCTGCCTGTTTGCCTGGCTGGTCCAGGATCCAGCCCCCAGCCCCCCTTTTCTATCTACCCCCAGATGCCCTCTTTCACTCCAGCCTCACCCCCTCCAAGATCCTGCCTGCTTTCAATCTACTGTACCACCTCTCCCCTGGAGCTGTGGGTGAGCTGAGGATGAGAGAGAAAGCAAAGCAAGATAAAAGAAAAGAATTGAAACATTGACAGGGATTTCTTCACGCAAAAGCGGACTGCTTTTCCCTTTGTTCTGGATTTAGCTTTTTCTTCAAAATACGAGACTGTTGTATGGATAATAGAGTTGATTTCCTTTCACTAATGATGACTTGTATGATGGGGATAATATGTCTTAGATAAAATTAGGGTTTGTCCTGAGGGTACAAAGCTCTGATTCTTTGTGATGGAAGCGGAGGACAGAAAAAGAAAAAGAAAGCTATGGACTGCTTGAACACTCACCGGACCACAAAGTGGCAGTGACTTGGTAAAGGGATTTCTATTTTCATATTTTTTTTCAAGTTGGTTTTCTTGCCTCAAATAGCTTTGAAGGAAAGACATTTTCTATATTTTTGTGTCCTTCGTTTACTGGATTTCATTCATTTTTCCTGCAAGAAACCTTTTTGAAACAAAGGAGGATAAAAGTGAAAAAAAAAATCCATGGAGTATTGTACTGTCCTATTCATTGCACCCCACACAGCCTTTCTTTTATATAACACAGAGTGGGTTTTCTCACCTTAAAAGGAGACTTTTACACTTCCCTGGCTGCCTCTCACTGAGACTGTTGCAGTTGTCCAAGCCCTCTTTCCCTTTTCCTGTTGTGCCACAGAGTGGAGGGGAGAGGAGACCGGAGAGGAAAGAGGCAGTAGCATAGGGAGAGTGAGAAAGGGGGTCAAGGAATGAGTTGCTGTACATGAATATGGAGGAGACGGCAGCACTCTGTATTTCTGACAGCAAAACAAAGGGATGTTATCTGTGTGGCACTCACCTTAGACTTTGTACTTCTTAGAGAGGGAGATGATGACTGTTTCTTTCCCTTACTCACTCTGTTCATCTCTCCACCTCTCCCTTATTCCTAAACAACCTTTCAAATAAACAGCTGCTGATTAATATGGTGCCGAGGAGGAGGGCTGTCTCTCTTTCTCCCTCACCGATGCCACAAAGCATCTCAGAAAGACCACGAAAATGCACAAGTGTTGAGGTGACATAGGCAAGGACATAAAAATAACATGCTGGAATGATACCGTAGGTGGTAACATTTATATATGTATATATATTTTAGAATGTGAATCCTGAAGGATTTCTGATAGGCAACCAAATGGACTGTGTGATTTTGTGGATTATTGGACTGGGGACATTTGAAGGTAAAGGAACTCATTTTCCATCTCTTTTTTGTGTACTTTTAAAATTTAATTTCTCTAAGTGCCCTGCCACAACTGCACCTTAAACCACAGCTGCAACCCGTTTCTGTGGCAGCCCAGAAGCAGTGAAAGAATGGGGAAACCCCTGAGCCGCCCGGACTGCCTGAGGCAGAACCCCCGCTGCCTTGGAAAAGGTGATGAGGATGAGGCATATATAGAGGATTGCTACGTCCCCCAGCGATCCATATATGACACTATGCGCATCAATGAACAGATAGACCAAGGGACCAAACTGTGTCAACCCTCCAGGAGCACTCTAGGTTCTGGTGGGGAGGTGAGAGGAGAGGGAAGTACACTATCCAGCAACGGCACCATTGGAGCTGATATAGGCGGTGTTTTTGTCTCCAGGAATGCAGACAATGCTGGCGGAGTGAGGAAACTAGACGAGAGGGTGATCTTTGATGCCTTAAAGCTAACTGGTGATGCTCAGATTATGTCACCACCAGTTGGCATTGTAGGTTCAGGTTTGCCTATTGCTCCGTCCTCATCTGGCTCTGGTGGGGTGGCTGCAGTGGCCAAGAGGCGACATCAAGGCAGCGATAAGAAGGACAATCCAAACCGGCGCTCTTGGAAAGCCTTTATGCCCCCAACTTATCCAGAGTTTGCAGAGAGACTTGAGTTTTCATCAGGTGAAGGAGCAGAGAAGCGTTTGTCTGGGGCAGGGATTCCTCTTTCTCCTCTACAGCCCATTCCTTCTCACCTACCCCCATCCACCCCTACCTCGTCCACTCCTTCCTTACCTCCTTACACGCCCTCCCCTCTATCATCTGCTCCCCACACTCCTCCTGTCTCCTCCTCGCCTTCTTTGACACCCACAGTTAGCCCCATACCTCCTCTCCAGCAGCATCCTCTCTGCAGGCAAAAGCAGGTTCATCCTGTGATGCAGAAGCAACACAAACAGACTCACATGGTGCCCTCTCTTTCCAAAGAACAGTTACCTGCCTTGAGCCAGAACCAGGCAACCCACATTTCTGGAAACACACCAGAGCATAGCCCCAGTATATCCAGACAGGTTGAGAGAAAAGGGCAGGAGCACAGATGGACTACTAGCGCTTCTAAAGCTGGAATTAGGCAAATCCCAGAGGAGCCTGTGGAGTCAGTTAAGACCTCAGACTCAGAGAGGGATTCACCTCTTTTGGACCAGGACCAAGGGGACAATGCTCCTCTCATCCCACCAAAACCTGTTTTCTGTCCACCTACCAAGGCCCGCACATGGCCCCGCAGTATAACAACAGGGAAAAGGACGCAGATGGGGCTGAGACACAACTTCCCCATGTTACCCCCTTTACCTCCTCTAATGGGTGAGGATGGCAACACAGATGAAGAATCACTTTATCTCCTAGATCCCCCATCTCCATTCCTAAAGGAGGAAGAGGGGCTAGTATATGGAGGCCTTCCTCTCTCGCCGTGTATTAGTCAGGAGGGGGGTGATGAGGGGCTGCTTGGCTGGGGTGCTCAGGGTGGAGAGCTCAGAGAACGCACAGCCTCCGAGCTCAAATTTGAGGAGGACGAGCGTAGGATAATCGAGGAGCTCGAGGAAGAAGAACAGCAAGAGTGCAGGAAAATAATTGAGAGGGAGGAGGCGTGGAAAACTGAAAGGGATAAAGCAGAGGAGGAGAGAGCTCAGAGAGAGGAAAGGGAGTGGGAGGCAGTTCTTAAATTAGAGAATAGGGAGGTTATTGACCAGCCTTGGGATAGGGAAACACTGGAATCAGACAGATGGGATTTATCAGGCTCTTCTGGACATTGGCCTGTATTGACACCACCTACAGGGTTTGGTGGCCCTGGGGCCCCCACTGCCTCACCTTGCCCCAGCTCAGCAGCTGAGTCAGATGACCTCTTCCTTGAGTTGGAGCGGCAATGTCAGGAGGATGAAGGAGAGGAGGGAGTGGAGATGAGTGTAGATCCTGAGCCCCTTGATCCATACACACTCCCTTGCTTAGAGGAAGAGGAAGAGGAGAGAGAGGAGGAAGCAGAGACTGCCTGGGCAGATTTTGAAGGAACTCTTCCTCTAGATGCAGTTAGCTCTGTAGAACTGGGCTTTGAAAGCATCACAATAGACTGTAATTTAAACCAATCTGAGCACATAGAGGAGATTACAAACTTTGACTTGATGCGAGCACAAGACTGTGAAAAGGAACATGGTGTCATCGATGAGGAGTGCGATGTTGACTATAATGAGGACAAAGCAGAGGTAGAGGAAGAAGAGACGAGTTACCCAACGGACTCGGCTCTTGGTCAACAAGTGGAGTCAGACTCCAGTGGGGTCCAAGTGTCCCAACTGGACAGAACCGGTATCAGTGACATCACTCAGAAAGACTGTGAACAGGAGAGACCAGCACAGACTGAAACAGACCCCGACAGTGGGGCACCATCAGACCACGATGCAGAGGATTGTGAGGAGAGGGACTCCTCTCCTTCTCGCAGCCCTCTTAACCCTTACGCTGTGGAAGAGGAGCAAGTGGATGATGAGGATGAATTGAAAGAAGAAGAGGAGTTAGGAACAGAGTGGGATGTGTGTGACCAATCTGAGCCAAGTTCGGACAGTAGCGAGGGAGTTCTCATGGATCACTCCCTTGAGCCTCTGCACGCAGTTATAAAAGAAATCGACGATGAATGTATACAGGATGTTGATGTTCAAATTTCCTGTCATGGAGATCGAGTCCCCTCAGAGATGAGCGATGTTGCCACAGCAACATCCTGTGACACAGAAGGGGCATCCTTCTCATCAGAGACTCAGAACTTTGTTGTCTCCACAAACGTAGTCTCAGGACTGGATATGCCTGGACAAGACCTAGATTTGGGAACTACAATAGAAGTGACAGCTAGCACCCCAAAATCAGACTCTGTTACTCCTCCACCTCCTCAACGTGCAGACTCACCACCTTCTTCTTCTTTACCTCAGTCACCTTCTAAATCTGACTCCTGTGGCGCTGGCTTGGATAGTAAAGACTCAGAGGCCTTTGTGATATCAGATAGTTTTGTTTACCTGGCTGTGTCTGCACCTCCCCAGTACCCCAATGACTGTCCGCCCTCGCCGCTTGAGGACTCCATTCCCCCAAGTCCTGTCCCCAAACCTCCATGCTGCCCAGACCCAGAGGAGGAGGAGGGAGCCTTCCTTTCCCCTGACAGCTTTGTTTACATGGCAGCACCTGAACGTCCCCAACATGGCCCCTCAGATGTTGGCTCAGCCTGTGAGGATACTCAGGAGCTGGACTTAGACTCGTACTCTGAAGGGACCCAGTCTGGGATGGATGGGGTAGAGTTTGTCCTCGGCTCTATGACAGGGGACAGTGACTGGGAGTCGGATGGCTCTGCTCTGGACATGCCTCCACTGATGTCCAGGGATCAAGCCTGGGACCAGCTTGAGCCAGGCCTTCTACAGAGTCTATTTACACAGACAGAGACAAGCCAGGTGCAGCCCTGCAGGCCCCAGGAAAATGGGGCCCAGACAGGGGCCACAGCTTGTCACACAGAGGCCCTGTTAGAATCAGGACAAGTCTCTAAAACAGAAAATGAATCAACAGCTACATTATCATGTGACACCGACACACAAGCAGAGGTATGCTCTCATTTCAAAATTTTTGATAAATTTCCAGTGAGGAGTGTGTTTGTATTCGTGATGAAAACAGTGAATTGAATTGTGCAGTCAAAAGGTAACACGAGAAAAGACAAAGCTTTCAAAATCCATCGGGGGGTAGTTTATCATTTTCATATGTTTATATTCATTGTTTAGTAGATGCACTAATCCAGAGTGATTTCACTGTCCATAAATACATTACAAGTAGAGAGAATGAAATAAATTGAACCACTGAGACCCTGGTTTATTGATCTATTTAGCTTAGCAAGACAAGATTGTCGGGGAAGTAAAAGCTGAACAAATATCAGTTTTTAGTCATAAAAGCATTAGAGGTGGACGTGTGAACAAGTGAAGACATAGCATGGAAAAAGGAATTGGGTCAGGTAGCTGAGCGTTGAGTATAACTGATGTAGACAGAATGGAAAATGTATGTGCGGGGGATGAAGGTATGTAGACACCATAATTAGCTAGTTGTGTTTCGGTAGTAGGGCTTTAAATGATTGCAATATGATGCTCAGAGGGGGGTTTGCTACTTATGGGAAACTACCCTCACTGTCGCTCAGTGTGTGCGTGCGTATGGTGTGTGTTTGGGTGGGGGTCAGTACTAATCTACACTGCATGCACATGTTTAAGATTGATCACATGTTTTGTGTGAGGCTAAAAGAGCAGTGTGTGCCTGTGGCCTACTTATAATGTTGATCTCAAGTGCAGAGTTTAGAACATTTCTGTCAAGGGCACGTTGTTGTTGTTTACTGGGTCTGTATATAGAGTGCAGAATGCTATGTTTCCATACAAAGTCATGGGTGCTGGGCATGTCCCAGCTCTGTGTGCACATGAGGCTCCAAAGCAGTACTGGACATTTTTCCATCTTGTTTAAATCATTTGTGAGAGAGTTTGGATTTTGAGGAGGCAGGGTGCTTGTACATGGAGTGAGAAGTCTGCATGGTTTTCACTGTTTGGGTTGATTTGCTTTCTGAGAATGTAATCAAGCGTCTCACAGAGCGTTACTGCTGCACACGGTCATGAATCTGAAATGGATATCCTATAAATGCTGCAAGATTAGCTCGGCCTGGAACAGACAACAGAGGACTGTCACTGTGACTGTGTGTCAGACGAGTCTCTCTGCATTCAGTCTTCGGCTTGTTTTGTTTGCGCGGTGTCACCTCTCTCCCGTCTACCTTTGTGTTGGAGTGTGTGGGCTGCATGTAAAGGTGTGTGTGTATATGAGTGTGTGACAGTGTGTTTGACAGCCTGTCATGCTTTCTAGGAGCCCTGCTATGATTCTGTGTCTGGCCCAGATTTGTCAGATCTGAACCTTGTTTTGTTGCATGCAGGCTCTCGCTGGCTAACTCTGTTTACCCATAATTATGTCAGTTTTTGGTTCCTGTTTTTGCATATGAAACATGCAAAATTAAGAAAACACAACATGAGGTTGTGGTTAAAAGCAAACTAAATATTTGTCACAAGGGTCTGTAGATCAATGATTTGTGACAAACCTGTTGGTAAAGGTTTAATGTCATGAACAAGCAGCTTGTGATTTGGATAGCCACTGATGCTCCTGATCTCATGCTGACGATGACAAAGTACATTTAACTATGTATACACCTATTTGTGTTTGTATTAGTTTGGGTTTTTAACTTTATTTGTGTCTTATCAGTCCACATCTGTTTGTTATCTGTGCAGCCACAGCCTCTCTGGCTTCAGTTTAATGTAATCAGATGTTGTGTTTACTCAGGGTCAGATGTAGCAGAGGAGAATTACAGCTTCACAGAGCTGCAGTGCTGATGATCTGTAACAACATCAAAACATTTTTGAAGTAATATGGCAAAAACGAGGATTCTCACTCTTTAGGCCTGTAAGTACAATTTCCTCTGCATACTTTAGGCTGTAGGATTTGGAGACACTGGTTTGATTTTGCAGAATTTTGCACTAGTTAAATTCTGGTTTCCCAGGTCAGACACAGAAGAAACCAAAGAGTCATACATACAGATGAGCAAACTTTTGAACAGAAACTACAAAGTTACTCACATTGCACCAAGGGAGACATGATACTTGGGTCCAATTATTTTTTTCTTCCCAAAAGAAGATAATTAGCATTTGATAATTCAAAGTTTCCCTAAGAAGATGATTTTTAAAAACTGTCAATTCTTGGTATGCAAATCAGTATCACCACACTACCACAGAAAGACACTGAGTCCTTTATCTGTTCTTAGTAATGAATGATGGATGACGATTAGGAAATTTAACTCTCCAGTTTTTGTTCATTTCTGAAAGGTGACACATGCACTTTTGTTGCATGATGAAATCCCCCTTATCCAGCCATGCCCCCTCCCCCTTCAACTTTCTCTCATTCTCTCCCTCATGAACCTCCCTCTTCTCCCCCTCTTCTCTTCTGTGCTTGGATAGTTTTGTTGCTGTGATAAGGAGGTGAGAGGTAAATACTGTGGCTCTCTGTGAGGGGAGCTGCCTCTGCCAACATGGCTACACAAACAGTGTGTGAAGTTGTCTGGCGAATATAAACTTAGATATCAGATAAGAATGTGCCAGGGTTAACACTAGAACTACAGCCTGGACTCTGTTGCCTGTTGACTGTTTTGTTTCTCTGTCCTCTCTAACCTGTTTGTGTCTCCTCTTTGCTTTTACCTCACGTATCTTCTTTATTTCTTTTTCCTCCACTGCACTAATTATTTTATCACATCTATCTCTCAACTCTCTGTCTGTATTTCCCACTTCAATATTACTGCTCCAGTGCAAAACCAAAATATACACTAAAACCAGCACCAGGCAATTTTCTTGTTAAGTTGCTGATAGGAATTCATTGAAAAGGAATAATGTGACACACATGGGGAGGACAGGTAGACAGAGGCATAGTGACAGAGTTTAGAAAGACAAAGAAGCAGACACAAAACGAGTTGTGACAGGCGACTGGGAGGCTGGGTGGAGGAAGCTATTGTTTTCACGGGGGGAGCACCTTTTAGCGCAACGTGAGGCTTTAGTACAACGATAAGAGAGCTGCGCTGGCAGGCAAACACAAGCAGAAGGTCTTTGGATTAATACAGAGCTCATTTTAAAGCGCAGTGTGTGTATGTGTGCCCCACAAACAGATAGACAGACAGATGGACTAGCTTTGCATGCTGTTTGATGAAGTGGGGAGAGGGAACGAACAGTACAGACAGACTGACCAATACACAGACTGAGAGGCAGGCAGCTCTGAAAAACATGTTTCATTCACAACCCATCAGCATTTGTTGTTTGTAGATGCTGCCTGTGAATACAA
This sequence comes from Rachycentron canadum, assembly GCA_038496675.1. Lineage (NCBI taxonomy): Eukaryota > Metazoa > Chordata > Actinopteri > Carangiformes > Rachycentridae > Rachycentron > Rachycentron canadum. Next base: position 4,434,410 of record CM076663.1, on the reverse strand, counting down.
GATTAAAAGAGTCTTAGATATATTCTTCATTTAATCTCATAAAAGTACGAACACACCTCTCATGCAGTCGTCAGACGTCTTGTTTTTTTGTTAAGGGGTTTCTAAGACGTGTACATGAACAAGCACCAAGCATGGTTTATATGCACTCTTCATATTTCTTATTCATATTTCTGACATTTTACTGAATATGATTCTTCTGTCAAGTTTATGCCTTTTTATTAATTAGTTCAAATCAACTCCGATTGAGTAAAAAAGATGTACTGTAACTGTGGGTTTCTGAACTCATGCACATACCACATTTTTGCTCCAAATCATTTTCAATACATGACAGAATAATAGGAACAAATGGGCCTGAAAAAGATGAGGCATTGAAAGACAGATGTTGAAGCAGAGAGAGAGAGACAAACAGGTGGCTTCAGGACTGCGGCTCATACATTTGTGTTTTGATTGATGTGATAATTCTGGTTCTGAACAACCGCCTCCATGATAAACCTGTGAAAGACGGAGGAGAGGAGTGTGGTGCATTCAGGAACACAGAAAAGCATGAAAGCAAACGCAGGAAGACATTGATCTCCCACTGGAATTGAATGTAGTTGAGCTTAAAATGTAAAAAGTACATCAAATATTTGAAGCATTTTTCAATTATTTTGCATATTTGTTTCTCTCTTCCTGCCACATCACTCCCCTTCTCTCACACGATAACAGCAAGACAATAGAGCTCTTAAAAATGGCAGAGCAGTGGTCTCCTGATAGACATGAATATGTTTCAAACAATCCAAGCAAAAAAAGAATCATCTCACCAGATTCACATATCACACTCTCTTTGTCTGTCTCACAGGGAGTTGATTAGCAGCACAAATATGGGAAGAGCAGTACTTGTGTGAATGAGGGGAAATGATGTGTATGTTCAGTAAAATGTATCACCAAAGGAGAAAAAGAAGAGAATAGTAAGGTTTAAACCAGTGTGCTTTGGATGTAGACCACATTTGCATGAGATTTGTGTCTGTATGCTGATGTTCAAATGAGGACACTGTTTGCAAATGGGATTTATTAACCCATTAACCCCTCAACCCCTGTGTCAGACATCGGTCAGTCTGTGGCTTAAAGCAAAGCCTTTACTGGCAAAGTAAAGGCCAAAAAAAATCATATTTAGCTTGGAAACAGATTTCTACTGTTTCCTTCCTCCCATCATTCCTCATTCCATTAAAAGAGAAAGGAGGAGTGAGGAAGGACGAGAGTTGAAAGACAGGAAGAGTGTGAAAGACAAGGGCATTGGCAGGAAGAGAGGGAGAGGGGTGAGGGAGGAGGTGTGGGGGTGAAGCAAGAGTAAATGGGTTAGACTGATGGCTATGTTATTACGGGTTGGACTGAAGTACAACTTTTCCCATAGTGCAGAATATTCAGGCTGCTCATTTCTTCCGTTTTCTGTTTGTCGATCACACACTAACTCCCACTCAGTTCCAATTGGAGATATCTGCTCTGCTGCTTGTGTCTTCTTCATCACAAACCTGTTTTATTTCACCTTCTTTTCAACTGTGGTGTGAGTGAAGCTTTAGAGGCGACATATTTTTGATATGACCACTAGCTGTTTCATAAAGCAGACGGATCATGTGGTTATGAAAATCAGTTATGAAGGGACAGGAAGATGAAAGGAGAGGACATGGTGCAGAGCAGAACAACTTTAAAGCCTCGATAACAAGTTTGAGAAAATCTGTTTGGCTGAGCAACATCCTGCATGCTGTCCTTATTTTTTGAGATACAAGCGCTGGTTGCTGTCCAATTTCCAAAGTATATTTTGTTTCTTTGTATATTTTCTAATGTTTTTGCAGCAGCATCTGTGTGTGTGTCCATTAGTGCACCTCCGTGTTTATGGTTCATGTTCCTCATCTGTCCTGATCAAGAAATTGATTATCCTTGAGTGATGTTTTGGACAAATGCCATCAGCGCTGCTATTCCTCACCTCATAGTTATTAGCTTGACAGATGACAGCTAAATATAGAGCATCCACACACGTGTTCATGTACAGCAGATATACAGTACACACAGTGTTCACAGATTCAAAAACACTCTTTAATCAATCATTGATACAATTTCACTCTTTTGTGACTCCGGACCTAGGCGCATGTGTTTATTTGGTTTTAAGATTAACTTGCATGTATGTTGTTCCATGAAGAAACATCACAATCACTTTTATGCACAGTGTTTGACCTGATTTGATTCTGCCAGTTGGAGAGTCTGTGGTCTTCACACTTGATAAAACCATGACTGATGCTGCTCATGGTCTAGCTGCTCAAGGCCATGAAGACAAGCTACATAAGACAAAGTAATCCATCAGTTACATTTCATGAGACAGAGTTGTTCTCACTGGTTTGAAGTGGGTGTGGTTTTTAAATTAAACCTGATCACCCCCTCAGTTTAGCTGATTTTTACTAAATCCAAGAATATTTGGTTTGCTAATGTATTTGACAACACACCATTACATTTGGGACGTTTTAAACACAAGATCTAAGGAAGGACTTAAGCACTTAATTGATAAAATCTGTTGATCTACTAATTGTGTCGAAACAAATGTGTAATAAGGTTGATGTTTTTTCTTTGTTTCTCCCTTTTCACCATCTGCCAGCTTCACCTCTCATGAGTTTTTAGATCTTGTCCTCAATGTTTTTGTCAAATCAGAGAATTGCCAGACTCAAAAGCAAAGACTGAACTTCCCAGAAATGAACTGACAGCCTGACTTTCATCCATTAATTTAGACACAAATCACTGAGAATGAGCGAAATATCTGTTTCTTTGACAAACATGAATAGAAGAGGTCTGACATTTCCCCATCTTCCAAGCTGGTGTCAGTTAAATCAGACGTATCGATGCAAACAGTATCAGCCTCTCACATCCCTTCTTCAGCTTTAGTCAACTCTACTTTCATCCCAATGTTTTCACTGCCTGTCCATACTGATCTGCAGCTGAAGTGAGAAAATCAGTGTGTTTGTGGTCTAAATGGAGGAGGACAAAGAGAAGAGGAGGCAGCTGTGGTAGGGGGAGCAAAAGAAAAGCAGAGGAAGAGGGATGAGCGATGACATGATGGGAGGAAGGAGGAGGAGGAGAAAGATGACAAGCACGGTGGTGATAGTTAACTTAGCTCAGTCAAGAGTGCGTGCGTGTGTTGCTGCGTGCTGGCTGAGGTAGGGAAGAATGACAAGTATGTGGGACATTTTCCAGAGCTCTGGTTTAGTGGATTCAACCACTCCGAGCTGGCGAGAGAGAGAAAGAGCAGAGAGGGCGGCTGAAATCGAGACAGAAAGAGAAAAACCAGAGACACAGAAGAAGAAGAGGTGGAAAATGGACAGAGCACACACGACCTATAACATGTTTATATACATCCCAGTGTATGTTTAGATGATGAATGGGTGTACTTTCCCTGTTTTTTCCTTTTCTGTTCCCCTCTATCTATGACACACACACGCACACACACACAGGCGTAGGGTGGAGTGGGTCATGGCTAGAGTCATTGTTGCTCTAGCCGACAGACTTCCTGTTCCAAGCAGCTATGACGCCCATCACCACAACACAGCTGTGTCCAAACTGGACAGGAACACACACACACACACACACACACACACACACACACACACACACACAAACTGCTCATTCATATTTAATGTTGTACAGAGATTCATACCTGTAGAGCACTAAATAATTTATTCACACACATAATTAAACACCTTCATTTATACCTTTTCACACTACACAGATTTTGAACTCACAAACAAACACACACATAAACACGCAAAGCCTTGGAGTGGATAACCTGTAGTTTGATCCCATATTTAAACCAGATGAACAGAAACCTGTAAACCCTTTGATTATGACCCAGTGCAGAGTCTCAGTAACACGTTCCAGCTCAACCACTTCCAGTTCATCTACAAGACTAACTCAAGTATTATATCTGCAGGTCTGTAAACCTCCTCAACACATCATAAAACCTGTAAAGCTTTTAAATACAGACAAATGTGTTCTGAATAATGATGGAGGAAAGGCACTCGTTCACACACACTCTGTACTAATATAATGTCAAACATTTATGCATGTTCCTGGTAATACTTTGGTTTTGCATCATTTTTGTGGTGGAAAATGAACCAGGACTAACTGAAATTTGCTGAAACATCTGGCGCACTGGTCTGTTCACCAATTGTTAATCGTATATCACAGGAGCGACTTGATAGAAGATAGTTTTACTCTTGCAAAAGAAAAGCCATTTATTTTTCAGATGTTTTCATTTCTGCTGGACTTTACACAATAATCTACAGTGGGTTGTTATTACTGGAGCATTAGACACCCAAGAACATTGAAGCTTTTTTGTGATTTTCTTCCAGGCCATTGTGGTATTACACTGAAACCCAAACCTCATTTTCACATTTTCCCTCTTCTTCACTTAGACTGCCCCCCCCTCCCCCCAATGTCACACCAAGTATTTTTCCCCAGGCTCTGGATTTACCAAAATCGGGTGTGCATGTGTGTGTCCTGGATGTGTATGTCTAGTTATTTGTGTATGTGTCTCTTTGTGTGGCCGTTGGGGTTTGGCTGCCGCAGCATCCCAAACCACCAGCCCTAATTCTCCCTCTGTGGGCCTATTCTGAATGTCAAGACTTCTCATGTCAGCGACCCACCGCATTGTTGCCAGGGACCCCCATTTGATGTGAATGACGAAATTAAAAGAATTTCAACAGTGGTGGTTTACAGAGTTCCCACTGGTCAGGGAATTGGTGGAATACCATGAAACTGTGAGAGTCGTTTTGTGGATTTGGCGAATTGTCTGATTTAGCAAGACGGTTTATAGGAATTCAGTATAACTTTACTTTCTGACATTTAGTACATTAGCTGCTGGTTTTGGGTTATTTTTCTTCTTAGCAAGAACAAGTTGAGTGAAAACCAGACTGTTTACCCCTTTGGAAAAACAACATGAACAAACCAGACAAGAAAAACATTTTTTAGGTCAGAGATTATGAAATGTAAAGTTGGAAGAAGTGATACCATTTTGCAATAGGGCCATGGCGGGGCCTTTGAATTCAATTTAACATTGTCTTGTGCTGTATTAATTCCTTGAATGAACACTTAACTTATAAAATGACAGATGAAGTGAAATAGTGAAAACTGCCCATCAGAGCTCCAATGAGTCACTTTTTTGTGCCATCTCTCAATACAGATATACTCACTTGACAATGAAGTAAAATTAAGAAAAGCAGCAAATTCTTACATTTATGAAGCTACAACCGGTAGATTTGTGGCCTTTTTGCTTGATAGACGACTTATTGATTCTATTTAATAATGATAGATTATATTTTCTCTATGTATTAATAGGTATAGGATTAAAAAATACATTTAAATCTGATGCTTGTAATTGCTTTGGACCTCCACAATTTCCCCAACGGCCTCAATAGGACCCTAGACCAACCTTTGAAAACCAGTGCTGTGTGTTTTTGGATACAGTAGCGACACAGATTTACTGTGAGAGAGGAGCTGTATTGGCTGCTGCTTGGTCTTTTTCATCCAGGGAAGTCAAGTCTGGTTGTGTTTACTGTCGGATGGCTGCCTCTATTGTCATCACAAGATGGCTCCAGCCCTCCACTGTGACGTGTGTGTGTGAGTAATGTGGCCAGACAAGTGAAGTTGTGCGTGTATTTGCTATAAATGTGTGTGTTAGTGTAGGCCTGTGTGTCTGCTTGTGTGATTAAGTGAAGGTTGTGTGCACCCATGCAATGTGTTAGTTTACTCTACAATGTGTGTGTGTTGTCGACTCAGCCTTTTCCAGCCAGCCCCTTACTCGTCTAACCCTCTAATCCCCGTAATCCCCTTTCTCCCCCTCCTCTTTTTTTTCTCCTCACTCCACTCTCGTTTCTCCAGCTCCCTTCCTGTCTCCCACTCCTCTTATCGCTACATATCCTTCTGTCTGTCTTTCATCTCCTAATATCCTCTCACTTCTATATGTAGGTACATAATGTGGGACAGTTCTCTTCCATTTGTCGTCACGCAGATTGAATGTGTGGTGTATTTTTGACTGCTGACTGGTATATCTGACTGTACTTTCTCCTCGTTCATGCTTCTTCTCTTGCCTTTTATTCATTCATTAATGATACAGTAAGTCAGTCAGCCAATCAATTAATGACGCCCCCTCTCTGTCTGTTTTCCTCTACCAGGCTGTGGAGAGAGAGCAGGTAGACAGCATTCAACCCAAGCTGCAGCACGTCAACGCAGTGGGTCAGGGTCTGATCCAGAGCGCCGCCAAACACACTGACACCCAGGCGCTGGAGCACGACCTGGAAACAACCAACCTCAGATGGAACTCACTCAACAAGCGGGTACGGCTCGATACCTGTGCAGCACCTGGAGATTCACTGACATATAAAACACATAACAGCAGAGTTGCTCCGGTTTCTAGGTTTTACTCCCACAAAAATAAAATGCATCAGCTTAACCTCCTTACTCACATCCGTCTCTCCCATCCTCAGGTGGCAGAGCGGATTGCCCAGTTGCAGGAGGCTCTGTTGCATTGTGGGAAATTTCAGGATGCTCTGGAGCCTCTGCTAAGCTGGCTGAACGACACAGAGGAGCTGGTGGCCAATCAGAAACCTCCGTCTGCTGAGTACCGTGTGGTCAAGGCCCAGATCCAGGAACAAAAGGTAAAGAAATCTTCATCTGCTTGAAGAAACAGTATCAATAGAGAACAGTGACATGCAGCAATTAAAGCAGCATAAATGTCTTTCTTTTGGTCATTGAGGGCACATTTTAATAAGGAGTGTCTTCTCATATTTTCCATTTTGGGGATTTGGAGCGCTTATCATCAGGCACAGTTGCCTGAGCTCTTAGCTTCTCCCACCCACATTCTTCTTTCTTTGAAGTGTCCTGCCAGGATAAATTAAAGTGGATTTAAATTTTAACTTTGCATTTTTCTAGATTAATTTATTTGCCAACACAGTTGTGCGAAACAATTCTTCTATTTGTCAGACAGGTTAATTTAAGATATTATTTGATATTCAGATGTCCTCAGCGTCCTTTAACCACAAACAATAGATATTTGAATGACAAGCACACACACAAACACACAGTCAATGATCCGTCTGCCTGGCATCCGAATGGTCCCAGTTGACCGTCTGCCAGTCAGACTGGCATAAAAACAGACACACACACACACACACACACACACACACACACGTATGCATGGTGGATTTGTATTGTTTTCAGACGCACACACAGTTTTCCCTGTTTATCCGACATACACTTCCTGTGTTTGTCCACATAAGAGTGCTCTAGTCTTGGCCAGCAATCAATCACACATGTTTACATCCGTGACGGAGAGCAGCGCAGCTAAAAAAGAGAGTAAACTCTAGAGAAGTGCTGAACTCAAAGCAGAGAGAGAGATTGCTCCTTATCCAGGAAGGAAGTGTGCTCATGTGTGTTGTTTTTTTTTAATGTGAAGAGTTGGATCGTGATTATGGTGAATGAAAGTTTGTTCTAAATCTGCCTTTTAGAAGGTAGCACCTACTTTAATTAAGTGTTCAATCATTCATATGTAAAACAGATTTTTTTTTAAAGGATATCCGCTAACTTGAGCCTTTGATGACAAGTTGATAAAAGGCTTAACGAGCTGATAATTGATGAGCTTTGTATGAGCGCCTGTTAAAAAAAAAAAAAAGGGAGAGAGAGAGAAAGCTGGCAATGAAAAACATGTCAACTCTAGTTTTAGTAAAATGATAAATTCTCTGTTAATTGTAAATTAATTTATTTCATGATTCACACTCTAATCCAGTTCTGCTTTGTTAGAGCATCATTGACTTGTTTTCCAACTCAATGATTTGTTTAAACATGACTATTATTTCCAAATTAGAGAGATTAGATTTTAATTCTGTGTTCAACATGGAGCAACAGAAAAAAATCTGTTAAATTTGATTAGCAGTGAACACAACAGTTCATTAGGTGCACCTGCATTCTGCATTAAATCATGACTTTATGAAGGTTATAATGGTCACGTATTGTTTTAAAGAGGAGTTGATTTAACTGAATGGCCATTTGTGATGTTGTAATTTACATTGTCAGTTTAGAAAAGTAAAGTGAGTATTTCTCTTCCTCCAGCTGCTCCAGAGATTGTTAGATGACCGCCGGCCGACGGTGGAGATGATCCGTGCTGAAGGAGAGAGGATCGCAGCCACAGCAGACACTCAGGACCGAGAGAAGATCCAGACTCAGCTCCAGAGTCTGGCAGAGAGATGGACTGACCTTCTGGACAAGGCCAGCGGCAGGTCAGTCTTCATGTGACAATACAGGGGGTTTTCATGTGTAGAACCTGATTTGACCTGTGACCTTTCTCTGTAGTCATAATTACTCAGGTATCATATGGCACTGTATGGTGCTCATTGTTTTTGACACTTCAAAGACATTAGTTCTGTCAATTTTGTCCAGATTATGTCACAATGTGCGAAAAGTCACAGAATTGTCTTGCTGTAAAATTGTGGTTTGGGAAAATAACCAGTGGTGTACCTCAACAGCATGTTTTGGTTATTTCCTGTTTTCTTGTTTCACCTCAGAGTGGCTCTGTACTATACCACTATACTTAAAGAAAGAGTTGTATTATTGCTATTGGTTTCTGTGGTCTACAAGTAACTTCAAATGACTTCCTGTTCACCAGAGAGAGTTTCTTTTGGGGGGAAACTGGAACACGCATGCAGAACACACCACAGATGTGTGTTAACATAAAGATGCATCTTAATTTTAAATGTTCAGAGCACTTTCATGCCTGGGAAAGCACTGGAAGGCATGATATAAAAACACTCCTGTCATGTCTCTGGAATTTATTACACTGTCTACTATGAACAAGAGCACATACTCACACCTCTGATATCTTTATATTCACTGTGTGATGCTTCATTTAATACAGACACACTCCTATCTCTGTCCATCTCAAACACACAAATAATACATGAGTTTATGAGATTCTTCAATATCTAATAATATATTGTGAAAATGTCATAAACATTTTATAAACTGTGTTTAGATACTGCTGCGTGACACAAAACCAGGCCCAATTTGAGCACTGAAGCATCAGTGAAAGCAATAAAATGCCAATAAAAGTGCTCTACCTCCTCCCCTTCATCTCTTGGTATCTTTGTCACCCCCCACCCCCCTGCTGTCGTCCCTCAGGCAGAGGCAGTTGGAGGAGCTGCAGGTTTTGGCTCTTCAATTCCACGAAGCCCTGGAGCCACTGGGAGAATGGCTGAGCACCACCGAGAGACGCCTGAGCTCTGCCGAGCCCATGGGAACCCAGACGGCCAAGATCACCCAGCAGATCACCAAGCACAAGGTACTGTTTGCCCCCATGATCACTTTCCCCTAATGGAAAGGTCACGAGGGTTTATTTTGATGCGTGTCGATGAGCCGGAGGCTGGATCTCAGTTTTTGTTTCAGATGTCATCAAAATAACAAGGTCAAAAGAACACAAAGAAATCTTCTCAGTCTTCTCCCCCTCAATCTTTCTCCTATAGTTGGGGTGTTGTTGTAGGTTGAATTTAGAGACATGCTCGTTAGAATAAAGGCTAAACATGAAGCACTGCTCATTCAATAGATTTGCAGAAAATACTTCCTTCCAGATGTATAATGTCTGTTTCAACTGCCAAGTAACAATAGATTCAGGACCCTCGATAAATGATCCTCTATCTCAGTTTAGCTGAGATGCTGGAAAAACCACAGAGCAAACACGTCCTCTTACAAGTTCATGTCTTTATTTAATCATATGAAGTTTCTAGTTTTCATTTCAGCTGTATCCGGTTTTAAAGTTTGTTTTTTTTTGTTTTTTTACTCATTCATCCATTGATGTTTATGATTTCCTGTTTATCTATGATTTGTCATTTGCATGCTCATATTTTGAGTTTTTATCCATCTGTTTTTTTCTGTTGTCACCTGTTCTTTTCACCTTCCTATCAAACATACACACACACACACACACACACAATCAATCACACAACCAAACACACACATGCACTTCCCAGGCACTCCAAGAGGACGTGTCCTCAAGAGAAGCCGAGGTTGACCACCTCGAGTCCCTCAGCCAATCGCTGACCCCACTCAGCTGTGCAGTAGACCGTGATTGGTTAAGCGAGCGCGTGAGTGCAGTGAGGTCAGGTCACTCTGAGCTTGCTGATTGGTGCTCGAGGCGGTCAGGCCTATTGGAGCAGGCACTGGCCAACGCTCAGCTGTTTGGAGAGGAGGAGGTAGAGGTGCTGAACTGGCTCGCAGAGGTGGCTCAGAGGTTGGCTCAGGTCTCTGTGCAGAACTACCAGCCTCAGCTGCTGGCCGAGCAGCACAAATGCACTCTGGTACGACTTCAAGAACACGATGAATGACTAAAGTACTTAACCTCATGAGACACAAGCACAGTTCTTAGTAACACTGATTTTCTGAAAGAGCCATAGTACATAAATGCTATTCATAACATTTTTGCATCATAAACATGAAGGTAAAATATTTATCTGAATTCGTCAAAGCCAGGTATGACTCACTTTTACAGTATAACATGATTGTAGACTTTATTTTGAGACCTATTTCCCTCCAAATGATACTTAAATACTGCACAAGTTTTAAATGTGTTTAAATCAGGAACACATTCTGGTGGGACATGAATTCACCATAGACTTTCTGCACAAATGTAATATGAGCTTTTTTTTATTATGGGTGTAAAGAATAGATTTGAAACACTGCTACCATTTTATCACTTTGAATGTATTTGAAATGTTTTTTTAACACTGTTTTTTTTCCATCAGTCTCTAAATGAAGAGATCTTGAGCAGGAAGAAGACAGTGGACCAGGCCATCAAGAATGGACAAGCCTTACTCAAACAGACCACAGGTAACATCAAACTGCCAAAACACTTCATCATCAAACCTGATCAGAAGATATTAAATGACTGAACAGGGTTACAATAAAAATACAGTCTTGTGTTGCCATCGGTCATTTTACAGTTGACTCATCTCTTATGAAATCATTAACAACTAAATTTTACTTTACTTGTTAAAACTGTGAAACTTCAGCGTCAGTTGCATTTCATTTAATCTCCCATGGGGTGAATGCTCTTTTAATTCAATCTGTTTTGTTGCTTTGTGTAATTTGTAATTTGTAGTTGTTAAAGTCTCTCTTAAAGAGACCAGGGTTAGTAAAAGAAACACACTGCACAGTCAAACACTGTTTTTCTTGTTTTTAGTGTAGAATCACATCCAAGCCACAAATTTTTAGATCAGCGGTGAACCATGCTGTAATATGTGGTTTGTTGCTTTTTGCATATCATGATTTTATCCATGCTGAGTGGCAGCACCATTAGTGAGTTGTTTGCTGGTCTACCTCATGAATTTTTTGTTTTTACTGCCATATTTTGATGCTTATTCCATGTCTGATATGTGTAAAGTAATATAAAGATTAGGACCAGTTGAATTTGACCAGAAACAAAAACATTGTTAATCAGCATGAGGTTTATTGTTGTGAGTGATGAGGATTATGAAGCATCAGGACTTTCCATGTGTATCTGTATCTCTTTACACTGACCTGTGTGTGGTTCTGCAGGTGAGGAGGTTCTCCTGATCCAGGAGAAGCTGGATGGCATCAAGTCTCGCTATGCTGAGATGACAGCAGGCAGCAGCAAGGCCCTTCGCACCCTGGAACAGGCCCTGCAGCTCGCCACGCGATTCGCCAGCGCACATGACGACCTAAACCAGTGGTTGGATGGCGTGGAGGCGGAGCTCAACAATGTGGAGCCTGATGCCTCGCCAGCCTATCAGGAAAGACAGAAGGTAGAAGAATAGATAAAGTGTATGTTTGTGTACAAGGGAGATGCTTCGGGTTTTCTTTTACTATGTAGCTGAACAAGATTTGTTTTAGAGGAATTATGAAAATAAACCATAAAGATGAAAACTCCTCCATTAATACCTGCCCATTTCCAAAACAACATATTTTGAGGGTATTGTACTTTTTTTTTTTTGTACTCTTCTCCATGACACTGTAATCCTACAGTATATATACATACATATACTGTATATTCCTTGAAATACATATTTGAACGCTCAGGGCTTCAGAGACAGTTTGGAGCAGTTAAGTTACTGTATTTGGATGTGATGGTGTATATCTCACAGTATTGCACATTACACTCATTGCTTCCAGGTATATTATTAACTTGGGCTGTGAGTCACTTGGTTAAAAAATAGTGTTTGGAGCCACAGTGTAAGACTCGACATCTACACTTTGCATCTGGTCTCTTTTACACACCACATTTCTCACACAAGTGTCAAAGATGCAGCTCCTCTTCTGTGTTTTCTTAGTTTCCGTTCAGCCATCTGGAACAACGCAACTCCTGCTTCACAAAATCATTGATTGGGCCACTTGAGTGATAGTGTGTAACAACCTGACAAAGCTTTACATCATCATCCATATTTTACAGATATAAAAGATTTTGCCATAATAGAACATATTGCTTGAATTATTAAAAAAACAAACGGCTAATTTAATGACAACTCTTGTCTGTAATGACATTTTCAGCCGTTCCAGCATCAACCTACCCACAGTAGAGTTACCATAGAAACATTGATTTGTGGGAACTCAATAACAGTTTCTAAAAGCTGTTGAAAGGATTATTGCCATTTAATTTGTAGCTCCAGTTTTTTCACTCCACAATGACATTTTCAGCATTTACCATTTAATACATTTTCACTGTGCCACGCTTGAAACGCAGCATCAACTGCAACAAAAAAACTGTGATACACTGTGATACATTTATATATCAACTTGTATTTGAAAAGTCCATTTGAACAAATTCTCCATTTGATTACAGCTTTGCTTTGTAAAATTAATCCCTCGCTTTCACTTTTATAGGAGCTGAAGAAAGTGTCAGCAGAAAAACGTCTGGTGTTGGATACGGTCAACGAGGTGGGCAGCGCCCTGCTGGACCTGGTGCCGTGGCGAGCCCGAGAAGGCTTGGACCGCCTGGTCGCTGACGCCAACCAACGCTATCGCCAGGCTGATGAAACTATCACTCAGCGTGTGCAGCTAGTACAAGCTGCCATCCAGAGGTCACAACAGGTGCTGCAAGCATTTGTTATTGTGTGTGAACATAAAAGTTGAGCTGAGTAATGTTTTGAAATTCAGTTTTACTTTGTTAAAACATATCCTCTCTCTTTCAGTATGAAGAGGCAGTTGATGCGGAGTTGGCCTGGGTCGGGGAGACGGAGCGCAAGTTGGCGTCTCTGGGACCTCTGAGTCTGGAGCCTGATGTGACAGTGGCCCAGCTACAGGTGCAGAGGGCCTTCAACATCGACATCATCCGACACAAAGACACTGTGGATCAGCTGCTCAGCACCAGAGATGACATCCTGGAAACTTGCAGTGAAGCCCAGAGGGATGCACTGATGGTACGTTACTGATCGATCAGGGGAGATTGAGAATTAATTAAACTTTGTGTATATTGTGTAACTTTTTATCAAGTAATAGATTAGGTTAGGATAGAAGAAAGCACCTGGATCTTAACATGAATATCTGCCTGTTTTCATTAACCTTTCCAGGTAAAGACAGATTCTCTGAATGCCCGTTATGATGCTGTGAGCCAGAATCACAGTGAGCGGTTCTCAGCTCTGGAGCAGGCCCAGGTTCTTGTGGCCCGGTTCTGGGAAACCTTTGAAGAACTGGAGCCGTGGCTTGGCGAGACTGAAACCCTCATCACCCAGCTGCCACCACCAGCCATCGACACAGATGCTCTCCGACTGCAACAAGACCAGATGAGGGTAAGAGATGTTAATGTTTAAACTTTCCTCTCATTATCGTCACTAATTAAGATATATACTCAATTTCCACACTCATGTTCCTTCATTTCCTCTCCAGCTGCTCAGGGAGTCCATCGCAGAGCACAAGCCCCACATCGACAAGCTGCTGAAGATCGGACCCCAGCTGGCCGAGCTCAGCCTCCAGGAGGGGGCGTCAGTGACGCAGCGCTATACTGAGGCCGAGAGACGCTACCTCGCCATCAAAGAGGAGGTCAAAGGTCGTGCAACAGCACTAGATGAGGCAGTGTCCCAGTCTGCACAGGTACGTCACAGCGGACAAATGAACTGTTTCACTGCGCAATTCTGGAAAACTCAGTTTTACAGCTGCAGACTAGGGTCAAATAAGTTTAAATATTTAGTCTGCTCCTGAGACTCAGGTCTTGAATTCAGTAAACTTAAATAATATCTTTTGTTGCCCTTCAGTGGAGATAGAAACATGTCAGTAAATGCTGTTTGGCCCAGGTCTGTTTATAGCTTGTTATTTACTGTCTGCTGCCCCAGACAAAACAGTGACGCCTGATGTGATTACTAAACAGCATGAGGTTTGGTTTAATGTGATTTTGTTTTTGTCTTTGTTGCTTGCCTTCAATGAATGATAATGAGAATTTATTGCATAACAAGTTAACAAGTTCAGTTAAAGCTAAGTTTTCATTGTCATTTATTTATGTCTTTGTGTTTTGTATATTTACTTTTTAAAAGCGTATTAGACAGAGACAGATATCTGGCACTGTTTTACTCTTGCTTCACATGAGACTATTGTTCAGGAAAAACATATATTTTATAATTCTCTGCACTTCATTTCATGAGACATCACTGAATCATTGGTGTTGCTCGTGTCAATAATACCTGACATTTTGTACTGTATGCATGTCTCTGATTTAACTCATTATATTGTTTCTCCACCCTCCGCCCCCCACAAACTGATCCATGTATTGCTCCTTCTCTTCCTCCACCTGCACCTCCATGTTGTCTTTATCCCTCACTCCATCTTAAATCATCTACATCCTTGTCTCTCCTCCCTCATCCTTTTAATTTAACCTTAATCTCCCTATTCATCTTCACCACCACTCATCCTTGCAACCTGTTCCCTCCTCCATCCCATCCCTCGTTCATTGTGGATGTGCTGTGTGTGTTGCACCCCCCACCACCATTTTCTCCATGGTCACTGCTCACTGCAATCACCCAGCTGGTAGAGGTAAGACTGACTGACAACATTAAACAGGCGCTCAGGCTGCGGTTACACCACATGATTTGATCAACTAACAAAATGTGAATCAGTAAAGCCACAGTCTTGGACCAGTCGGTCACTAATCGATAATACTCATCTCACCAAAGTGTGGACGACTATCTGGTTTAATTGAACTGCTTCCACTTAAACTTATATTTTGCTGTCTCTCTTAAAACCACTTAACTCAAACAGCTACAGCTTTATTGATTTATACATTGATCCAAATCATGTGACTACCAATCCTGAGTGACCATAAGACTAAACTAAAACTGTTAGAAACTTCTGCTTTGGTGTAGGATTGTAGACTTGAATAAAGCCTGGTCTAAAACTGAGCCATGCCCTCCAGACGTGTTTGTTTTAGTCTCAGACCAGGCTTGATTCAGGTCCTTGAAACCAGTCATAGCCTTCCTTTTGTATCCAAAGAATCTTCCCCTTGTGGTTAGATGAAAATTATTGACTTATGTAGTGATCAAGCAATTAAATATCACTCAGATGCATTTAAAAAAAAAAGCTCCAACTTATCATCTCAGTACAAATCATACAATGAGTGCTCTCTTGTCCAAAATATCTCCTGAGTCCTTTATAGTGGACTCAACTGTGTTAATAGCTCCCTCTTGTGCGGTAGATAAAGTCCAGCTTTGTTACACAACCTGGATGACAGGCTGAAAGTAGAGTTCTGAGATATTACACAGAGGAACTATAAGGTCTTAATTAGAAATCTGTCCTGTATTCACTCCAGAGACTGTGAGAAGCCTCAAAGTTAATGCAGTCTGTCACAGATGGCTGACCGCCCACATAATATATCAGTATTTTCCCACTTTAAAAATGTCATCCAGCTTTCAAAAAGCCCGAACCCACCAACCTCAACACTCTCCTCCCCCTCATAACTTTTTCTTCCGCCTCTCTTTCCGTCCTCAGTTTCATGACAAGATGGATCCCCTGTTGGAAACCCTGGAGGGGGCGGTGCAGCGGTTGCGGCAGCCTCCTCCTGTGGCGGCAGAGGTGGAGAAGATTCGGGAGCAGCTGGCAGAGCACCGAGCCCAGGGGCTGGAGCTGGACAAACTGCTGCCAAGCTTCTCTGCCCTCTGTGCCCGCGGAGAGGAGCTCATCGGAAGAGCTGCTCACGATGATCCTGCCGCTCAGGGTGAGCGAGCTGGGATGTGTCTGACAGTGAATGACAGCCACGTAACATTTAGACTGACAGACAAGGGCACATGGGTCATGTGTTAAACAGAGTGAGGGTTCTCCCCAGACTCAGCTATTTTATTTAAATAATAATGAATATTGTTTTGGTTTTTTTTTAATCATTTATAGTTAACCCCATATCTTCCATGAAACTGCCAGTTAAGAGGGAGACTGATTAATGCTTTTAACCTTCTTGCAACACATTGATTGGGGTGAACAAATGTGGCAAAAAGGCTGAAGGTAAATATTATTAAATATTAAAATTTATTGCTGCCAGTTCTTGTAGTAGTCATTCACACTATGACACTGTGATAGCTCTTTTCATTTAGGTGGAGAATATTGGCTGTAATTGCATAGTAAAATAAACAATATTTTTGGGGGGCATTATAAATTGGAGTGGGTCAAAACAGAAGAAAATATAACAGGCTTCTGTATCTGGGTGAGAAACATTAAACTTTATTTTTGGCTCTAGTCCAACCGGCTCACTGACTGAACAATCTGGCCAAAGTAAGTGGCTGTTTCACTGGCACAAAGCCAGCAGACAGACAGTGTCAGATTTGGAAATGGAGCAGAATCAGCAGTGCAGTTCTGCATATTTCCCCCAACGCCACCACATTATGAAACAAAACACATTTTTCTTTGTTAAACTGCAAAGAACTTTGTGCTTTGATACCCTCCAGCCCTCCACACGTCATGAAAATGAATGACCCACTGTGCAGCAATAGTGGGAGTGGAAGACAAACCAGGACTGGACGCTACATGGAAAATTCAAACAAAGAAAACCTTATCAAATGATTTGAAATCTCAGATTAGACTACACCACTAAAGAAGTATTTCCTAGTGTCCTCAGTGTGCTCCCACTAACTTTTCGCTACCAGTCTGTTTACAGCTCCTCTCCCCTCTCTCCTTCAGCCGTCCATTCCCGCCTCCTGCGCCTGCGCTCTCTGTGGGATGAGATCCGCCAGCGAGCTGAGGAAAGGGAGGGGAAGCTCAATGACGTCCTTGATCTGGCTGGGAAGTTCTGGGCCGACGTGGCGGCGCTACTGAGCACGCTCCGGGACTCCCAAGATATTGTGAGAGAACTTGAGGATCCTGGTGTGGACCCCTCACTCATCAAGCAACAGATTGAGGCTGCTGAGGTAAGGAGGAAGAAAGGGACTTTGTAAATAAATGGAAGCGTTCTGTGAGGAATGGACTGTCAGTATGAGGTCTCTCTATCTTTCCACTAGGCCATCAAGGCAGAGACAGATGGCCTGAGGGAGGAGCTGGAGTTTGTCAGGACCCTTGGGGCCGACCTCATCTTTGCCTGTGGAGAAACTGAGAAACCTGAAGTCAAGAAGACCATTGATGAGGTGAGAGATTAAGACAGCATAGGTAATTTATGTATATAGAAAAGGATGTGAGTCACCTGATCCATTGATATAATTTGTCTTCCTGTCCTTGTCTCAGATGAATGCTGCCTGGGAGGGCCTGAATCGGACATGGAGAGAGAGGATGGAGAGACTGGAGGAGGCCATGACAGCCTCTGTGCAGTATCAGGATGCCCTGCAGGTTTGCTCCTCAGAAATACATAGAAGCCAAACACGTGTTTCGGTAAACAGAACATAAGTTTAACTTTATCATTCTGCTTCATTTCCAGTCTATGTTTGACTACCTGGACAACGCAGTCATCAAGCTGTGTGACATGTCAACAGTGGGAACTGACCTGGGAACTGTCAAACAGCAGATTGAAGAGCTCAAGGTTGGCATGAGGGTCACATTTTACACCCATGCTTTTTCTATAAATCAATATTTATCTCTTTTATGATGCTTATTATTGCTTAGTTCTTTGAAAAGTCAATAAACATCTCTCCTTTTTTTGTATACCCAGTCATCCTTTTGTCAAGAACTAATGAAAGATTGCTTTCCTCTGTTTACTTCCTCCTCTTATCCCTCCATTCACTCCAAGCAGCAGTACAAGGTGGAGGTTTACCAGCAGCAGATTGACATGGAGAAGCTTTGCCACCAGGGGGAGCTGCTGTTAAAGAAAGTGTCAGACCAGACAGACAGGGACATGATCCAGGAACCACTGACCGAGCTCCGCCACCTCTGGGACAACCTGGGGGATAAAATCACCCAGAGACAGGTAATGAAACCACATCTGGCAGCAGTTTGTAGAAGTCCCTGAGTAACATAATGAAACCTTGACATGGGCACGATCCTGTGCCTGACCTCGAGCTCTTTAGCCCACTGTTTCCCTTGAGAAGTTGACAATGTTGTTCTTTGTTGGCATTCTGCAGGATTGCATGTATTTGACAGATGCTTTTCATTGCAATCCAAATATTTAAGTTCCTATTTTTAAGCCTGCATTTCTGTCTTTCCTCCACCACAGCACAAGCTGGAGGCTGCCCTGCTGGCCTTGGGTCAGTTCCAGCATGCCCTGTCTGAGCTACAGGCATGGCTGAGCCACACACACACCACCCTGGACACACAGAGACCAGTCAGCTCTGACCCCAAGGCCATCGAAATCGAGCTGGCTAAACACCACGTATGTCTAAATTCATTACAGACTGGAAACTTTTTTTCTTGTCATGTGACTTATTCTCCCACATACTGCTTCTTTCAAGATTTTGTCTCTTAAACTGAATTTGCTGTCATGTTTTGGTGATATTTTGTCTCCACTTATGACAGACCTGTACTGATAAAATGGTTTGTTTTCATCTCCTCAGACAACCAAACAACGCAGTTCGCCTTTTTTATTTCTTTAACCTCCAAAATCATCTGCTCAGCTCTGCTCTTACGTCTCACCATTCAGATTCAGTTCAGTGTAATTAACTTCTTCCTCCCTCCTCTCTATCCTAGGTTTTGCGTAACGATGTGCTGTCCCATCATGCCACAGTGGAGACTGTGAACAGTGCTGGCGCTGAGCTGCTCGAGTCGTCCCCAGGTGACGAAGCCAGCCACCTGAGGGATCAGCTGGATCAGCTCAATCAGAGCTGGGAGAGCCTCCTGCTCAAGACACAGGAGCGACAGAAACTGCTGGAAGCCGCCCTCCACCAGGTACAGTGAAGAAACAACACCAACGTAGAAGATTTCTCCTTAGCACAGCTCCCCTTGATCTTTATACTGTGGATTAACAACACTTCAGTCTATAAGAAATAAATGCAAACTAAAAATAAAACTTTTAAAAATTAAGTCAACATTAAGTTAACTGGTCATAAAAGTTCACTGTTAACCTTGGAAACAGTAATTAACTTCATCTGTAGAGGAAAGTTTTATGATACAATCAACAGCTAAATGGACCCTCTGGTGAAACCTGTAGGTGTACGGTTTTCACATATTATACATGTTAATATTTCACAATATTATGAAATGCTAATAGTAATATCCACTACAGCAAAAGTGATCCTAAGGTCATCATAATCATAACTTAAGGTGCGGCTAAAATACTGAATTCATGCTTGCTCTTCCCACACGTGTTTCTCTGTAGGCTGAAGGTTTCCATGGCGAGTTGGAGGAGTTCCTTCAGTGGCTGAGGAGAACGGAGAGCCAGCTGTCTGCCGCCAAACCAACAGGCGGTCTCCCTGAAACAGCCAGAGAGCAGCTACAGCAGCACATGGTAACAGAGACTCACATTACACCTCAATACACAGAACATCACACACAATAGACAGTGACACAAGTCAGAAGAAGAAAGAATAACTCATTGTAACACTCAACACATTCATGTAATTTTTAAGTTTTGGAAAAAAAAACATTGCCATTGCCAAGCAACATTTCTGCGTTAAGTTAAACCATGTCTGTACTGTTCAAGTTATAGAGTGTAAGGTTGTTTATTGTTGTTAGAAGCACATGTTAAGTGGTTCCCTATTACAAATCACAAACATGTTTTATATTAAGGTTCCTACTGTTTGAAGCTGATTCAGTGTTGGAACATGTATTTTAATGTCATAAACAGATTTTAAGAGCATATAAACATTTTTACCAGCAGAGTTTTGAGCATATGCTCAGAGTATTGTCTTACACATGCTCATCTGTTTATCCAGAGAGACACATGGTGACTATGAAAATTTAATAGTGTCTATTGTTCTAAACTACCCAGTCAAACACAGCATTTGTGTCTTCTCTGTCTCCAGGAGCTTCAAGCTCAGCTGACTCAGCGAGCAGACCAGTACCATCGCCTGCTGGATCAAGGAGAGTCCATGCTCCTGGCTCGAGGAGGAGAGGAAGCAGGACCTGGTACCACCCAGACCCAGCAGAACCTGGCCATGCTGCAGAACAAGTGGGCCAGCCTCAACACCAAGATGGACGACCGCAGGGTAAGACTGTAATTCAGTCCTACTTTGTTCTATTCTGTTCTTTTCTTTATTTACTGTTTATCGTGTTTGTCGACATAGATTTTATTCTCTGTTTATGATCTTGGTAGCTTTTTGGCTTTGTGTTGTGCTTTTGTTGTTTAATTGCAGGTTTGTTGTTAACTTTGAACTCTCTCTTTTAACTCGACAGGGGAAGCTGGAGGAAGCTGTTTCCTTGGCAACAGGTTTCCAGACTTCTCTGCAGGACACCATCAACTGGTTGACCCAGGCTGAACAGACACTCAACATGGCCCAGCCCCCCAGCCTCATTCTGGACACTGTCCTCTTCCAGATTGATGAGCACAAGGTAGATATTAAATATAATCACAAGAAACAGCGTTAAAGTGGTTTACGTTATATAAACATCCAGCAAAGGCCTGTTTAAATTTGCACATGATGCTGACTAAAAGAGGGTAAAATTAGTTATTCTTTTCACTTCTCTTCTTCTTTGATGCACACTTTTACACAACTAAATAATTAATCAGAATTATTTACTATTCTAACACATGTTCCACTTGTCTGTGGCTGTTCAGGTGTTTGTGAATGAGGTCAACACCCACAGGGAGCAGGTCCTGGCTCTGGAGAAGGCTGGCTCTCAGCTTCGTTTTGCCAGTCTGAAGCAGGACGTGGTTCTTATCAAAAACCTGCTGCTCAGCGTCCAGGCTCGATGGGACAAACTGGTCCAGAGGTCACTGGACCGCGGCCGTCACCTCGATGAGGCCCGCAAACGAGCCAAACAGGTACAGAACAGATAGTTACACTAACCACTGATGCGTTGCATTGTTTATTTTTATACTTGGTCGGTGAATTTGACTTTTATAAAATGATATTAAGTCTCTGAAACTGTACATATGGTGACCTTCGATAATAGAATTGGCCAAATGACCTAAATTTTAATGTGAAAACCCATTTTCTCCCTTATTTTATTACTGATGCAGAATCTGAACGCCTCATTTCATGTATTAGTAAATGGCTGAATCTGTAATGAACTCTTTCTGCAAGTGAATATATATGTATTAGAATATCAACCTGTCCCACTCTGTCTTTAGTTCCATGAGGCCTGGAGGAAGCTGACAGACTGGCTGGAAGAAGCCGAGAAAAGACTGGACTCAGAGCTGGAGATCTCCAACGAGCCCGACAAGATCAAAGTACAACTGGCCAAACACAAGGTACTGTGGGCAGTTATTAGGCCTGTTTATTCTGTGCAGGTATATTGATATTTCTGAATTCACTATTCCTTATTTTCTCCTTTTGATGTATTCCCATCTACAAATGATTTTTCTTATCTTCTTTTTTCTGTATATCCAGGAGTTTCAGAAAGCACTGGGCTCAAAGCAGCCTGTTTACGACACCACAGTGAGGTCTGGGAAGGCAATGAGGGACAAGGCTCAGCTGCCTGCAGACACCCAGAAACTGGATCACCTGGTAGGAGAAGTCAGAGACAAGTGGGACACCGTCTGTGGAAAAAGTGTGGAGAGGTAAAAAAGGATGTGGACTGAAACTGGTTTATCCAGATGCCCATGACAGCTCTGAAGCGTCAAATGGAAAAATAAAACATGACGATTTTTCTCTCTTCCATCCAGACAACACAAGCTGGAGGAGGCCCTGCTGTTCTCAGGCCAGTTTGCAGAGGCTCTTCAGGCCCTTGTAGACTGGTTGTACCGGGTAGAGCCTCAGTTAGCTGAGGATCAGCCTGTCCATGGAGACCTGGATCTGGTGTCCAACCTCATGGACTCACACAAGGTGTGTAAACTAAGCAGAACTATGCTTGTTAAGGTTGAGAGTCTGACATTACCCATACCTGCAGTGTACTGTCTTCATCACTGTCTAATGTCTTAAACCACAGGCTTTCCAAAAAGAGCTGGGTAAGAGAACCAGCAGCGTTCAGGCTCTGAAGCGTTCGGCTCGGGAGCTGATGGAGACTGGTCGTGATGACACAGCATGGGTCAAAGTTCAGCTTCAGGAGCTCAGCAACCGCTGGGATACAGTATGCGCCCTGTCAGTCACCAAGCAGACCCGCCTCCAGCAGGCTCTCAAACAGGTCAGACAAGAAGCCGCACTGCTAAAGTTTAGACCTTCTTCATTTATACTTTGAATCTTGTCATGAAATGTTGCAAACTTTGTCATGTCTCTGTCAGGCGGAGGAGTTTCGTACAGCTGTGCAGGTGCTCCTGGAGTGGCTCTCAGAAGCGGAGCAGACGCTTCGTTTCCGTGGCGTCCTCCCTGAAGAGGCGGAGACTCTGCAGACGTTGCTACACACACATCGTGACTTCATGGGCACGGTGGAGGAGAAGAGGGCGGATGTCAACAAGGCTGCTGGCATGGGAGAGGGCATCCTGACACTATGTCACCCTGACTCCATCACCACCATCAAACACTGGATCACCATCATCAGGGCGCGTTTTGAGGAGGTGAGGGAAAGATGGACGTAGACGTCTTGTTTTTGTTGTTGTTGCAGTTTCTGTTTGTTTGTTTGTATATGACAAGTGATTATGTTAATCAAAACTTTTACTCTTCAGGTGTTGACGTGGGCAAAACAGCACGAGCAGCGGCTGGAGACAGCTCTGACCGAGCTGCTCAACAATGCCAACCTGCTGGAGGAGCTGTTGTCATGGCTACAGTGGGCTGAGACCACTTTGGTCCAGAGAGACACAGAACCACTTCCTCAGGACATCCCACAACTGAAATCACTCATCACCGAACACCAGGTGGGTTTCCCATTGGCTCACTGACTCACTGATTGTTAGTGGGTCACTAAACACACAGCCACAGTGGTATTTGGTATTTGAATGCAGAGACTGAATGAAAGCTCCATAACCTGTGTTTGTCCTGTTCATTAACAGTGGTGTTTATCACTGACCATGTTTATTCTCAGATGTTTATGGAGGAGATGACGAGGAAGCAGCCAGATGTGGACAAAGTGACAAAGACCTACAAAAGAAAACCAGCTGAGCCTCCCAGCAGCCTGGCAGAGAGGAGAGGAGCTCGTACGTCCACCTGTGTTTGCCTTTTGATGCACAAATATTAGGATCTCCTCCTCTTTAACAATAACTAAGGGCATGTGTTGCTCACACTATTACTTTTAAATCCCTGTAACCTCCACAGGCAAGCAGCAGCAGCAACAACAGCAGCAGCAGGCAGCCATGCAGGTCTCTGGAGGAAACCCACGACTCAACCAGCTCTGTGCCAGGTGGCAGCAAGTTTGGCTGCTGGCTCTCGACCGCCAGCGCAAACTCAACGATGCTCTGGACAGGCTGGAGGAGGTATTGAACGTATTTGTACATTTAAATGCAGTGAAATAAATGTGAAGTTCTGGGACAAGGCCTATATTTAAAAGTCAGAGCCCTGTTTTTCTTTCAGAATTACTTTATACAACTGGAAATAACTCAATATCACTTCAATGTTAACACTGTCAACTTGACACGTAACACACGTTCTCTACTTTCAGCTCAAAGAGTTTGCCAACTTTGACTTTGATGTGTGGAGGAAGAAGTACATGCGCTGGATGAACCATAAGAAGTCCCGCGTCATGGACTTCTTCAGACGCATCGACAAGGACCAAGATGGAAAGATCACGCGGCAGGAGTTCATTGATGGCATCCTGGCCTCAAGTAAGTAATGAGTGATTTATTGCTTGGTTTAGTGTTTATTTTGAGTTGTTTTGCAGTTTCAGAAAGTATTAATATAATTACAGTATAGTGTAGATTAAACATGGATACATGTTGTACTTCTGTGCAGAGTTTCCCACCAGTAAGTTGGAGATGACAGCAGTGGCAGACATCTTTGACAGAGATGGAGATGGTTACATCGACTACTACGAGTTTGTTGCTGCTCTTCACCCCAACAAGGACGCGTACAGACCAACCACTGACGCTGACAAGATAGAGGATGAGGTAAGAAAAATGATGACATTATGAT
Organism: Rachycentron canadum; assembly: GCA_038496675.1. Classification (NCBI taxonomy): domain Eukaryota; kingdom Metazoa; phylum Chordata; class Actinopteri; order Carangiformes; family Rachycentridae; genus Rachycentron; species Rachycentron canadum. Next base: position 4,409,901 of record CM076663.1, on the reverse strand, counting down.
GATAAGTATGGTGCAATGCTGGGGCCATGTACTCATATTGTACTGGCCCATTGAGCCGTCAGCTGAGGTTCATAGATGTGAATGCAGGGAGGGATTCACTGACATGTTGTGTGTTGCTGTGCAGGTGACTCGGCAGGTGGCCCAGTGTAAATGTGCCAAGAGGTTCCAGGTGGAGCAGATCGGAGAGAACAAATATCGGGTATGTTTGTTTCAGTTCTTGATTCAGTTCAACACAGACATAATTTATAGACTAGGTTAAAAATAAACTGTTATTTAATCTTTAACAAACAATGTTCATCGTAATTAATTGTTAACATCTGGATCAAAGCAGTTTTGCAAATAGCTTTTTCTTCCCAAGCTTTGACTATTAGACAAATCAGCATCTTCAGCTCTGTTGTGATGCTTTAACTCTACAGTGAACGACACATCAGGCACTGTAATCTGATGTTTTAAATAAAATTTGATGTCAAAGTTTAATTCCCTCTGAGATGGCAACTTCTCCCCCTGACAAACAAGCAACAAGTTTGCACAAAGAAGATAAAGTAAAAATCTATTGGTAAAAGTTATTTTGCAAACACTGTTTGATTCAGTTCTTATTGATATTGACAATTTATCTTAACTGGCTGTGTCTTCACTTCTCCATCAGGCACCAACTAACAGCTCACGTCTCAGTATAACTTGACAGCATTTTATTGTGTCCATCTCACATCATGGTGTCATGGTGTATTTATAAGTGTTTAAATTGTCTGTAACATATCATGATAACATTGATATATAACATGTTAATAACGTCTCACAGCACTCCAGGATTGTCAGCTGAGCCTTCTTTGTCATCACCACAACATTAACATAACCATGTAAATGAGGCAGCATAGATACACACTGGGCTGCTGGGTATCAAAGTCACTCTGCTTTGAGGTGGAGCTCAAACCAAGCAGGTTTTTAAAGTTTTTACTAAAATAAAATTTCAGTTTAAGCCTCAAGAACCAAGAGCAACTTGGAGTTTGGACCAATGTTCATGTTCAGCTGTTGAAAAAAAGATAAATGACATTAATCAACCTAACAAGGTTAAATAACAGCGGAGACAACAGTCTGTTACAGTTGGTGAAAGTTAGAAAGATACTAAAAGTTTATAACTTCTACTAGTAGAAGGTATGAACGTACCTCAGTCTTTTAATGCCACATTATGAAGTGACTAATTAATGATGTAATAATCACGTTAAACACAACAATACAAACTCGATTTTTTTTAATTTTGTTGGCCAAAAAAAACCCCACTGTATTTAATTTAAGCCTTCAAAGTTTCTGGATGGTCAGTGTTTGTAATTCTTGTCCCAGCAGCCTGTGTGTATCTGTGCATCATTTACAGTGGTCAGTCCTAACAGTTTTCAGCAGCTTCTACTGGGTCCACCATCACTGCTACAGCGTGTGTTTCCACTCCATCATTATCCACTGGGTAATGATTTCCAGTGTCTAACTGCAGGACACTGGGGATGCTGATTGTACACCAGATAGTCAGTCAGTCTGTCTGTCTGTCTTGTGTGTGCATTTTTTTTTTTTTTTTTTTTTTTTGCCAATGTCTGTATGTGTGGCTTCACTTTCCTCCACTCTCACTGTCTGCACCTCCATCTCACTGTCATCAGCTGGCAGTTTTAAACATTTTCACAGCCCCACACTCATTTTCTGCTGCGTCTGTTTGCTTCCATCACTAATTCTGAACTCAAATAACAAAATTACACATTTTACAGTATATGAGAACCAGTTTATAGAAGATCTTGTACACAAATAAATGGCATCCTTTCATACATTAGAAGACTTCAGTTGTCAGTACGTGTTGTTTCACTCTTGCTCTGTTTCTTTCTCCTTGTGTTCCTCTGCTCCGTGTCTACTGGATTTATTGTAGTTCTTCCTCGGAAACCAGGTAAAGTGACTGCTGCTGCTGTGATTGGTTGTGTGAAATCTGCTTCATGATCCTCCACCAATGGAGTGCTGTCCTTTCTGTCACACGCTCACGGAAAAAATATTCTTATGTTGCAGTGATTCTATATTAAACACTGTTTAAAAAAATAAAGTTGGAGAAGAAGACGCACTCCATTGTGGCTTTGTAACATGTGAGCAGGTTTCACTGTCTGACCTGTGTTACTGCTGTGATTTGTTTGGTGTTGAGTGACAAATTGCACAATGTGAAGCAGGCGACAGTGACATGGCTGAAGTGGTAATTAGTGGTGAAGTGATATATAGTCTGCTTTGGTCTGAAGCTGGGGAGCAAATCAAGCTGCTTGGAGAGAGATTCAGAAAATTCCTTCTGTGCTGGTATCGCTTTGGAGTCGGGCTTTGCTGGGCGATTTGAACAATGACATTTATTTTTGAAAACTTGAAAAAGACTAAATGTAGAAAAAGCGGTTTCTACTGTAATTTATTCTTAGATTTGGGTGGCTGGGTGACTCTGAAGTTCTGTCAGTGCATGTTTTTTCTGTCATTGCATGAAGTAAATGATCCGTTCAGATTTGGTATCTCGATGATTGGTGTGATGCTGCAAATCATTTAAAACTTATCAAGGAATATATATCAGTATGATTTTACTTATTGAGTTTCTCCTGATCTCTTCTCTCTGCTTCATCAATTCTCTCTCTTACACTTTGTCTTATTTTGTCTCTCATCCTCTTTTCTGATCTCTCCTCTGTTGCGCTCTGTCCTCTTCTCCTTCTCTTCTCTGTGTTTTCTTATCTCCTCAGTTCGGTGACTCTCAGCAGCTGCGTCTGGTGAGGATTTTGCGCAGCACGGTGATGGTGAGAGTCGGAGGTGGTTGGATGGCTCTGGATGAGTTTCTGGTCAAAAATGATCCGTGCAGAGGTGAGTGATGCTGACACACATACATTCACCTCAAATGTTCAAGCACAGATTCCCCAAAACTCACACATAAAGAAATCGTGGTTCTCCTCCTCTGTCTCACTCTTTCCTTCACATGTATTTAGAGCCTGGTTGATACTGGAGTTTGTGGCCAATATTAGAGTTTTAACATTAGCTGACCAACATGTGCACTGAGCAGCACTTATATTTTTAGATATAATTACATACAATTCTGTACAATTTTAAAGTTGAAAAATAAACTTTTTGTCTTCTAAGACTTTTTGAAAAAAGAAAATCTGAACTCTTTTATATTAGAATGACTCTTCATTTCTGCAGGACATGCAGAAGTTCGTCAGTGTTTTTATAATATGGGTCAGGCTCTGACAGTTACACAAACATACTATCACACTGCTCTTTGCAAAAACAAACTTACTGAGCTTTTGGCATATTTATACCATCAAACACCAGTGTCTGACAACACATAGATCAGAAGCACAGTGAAGACAAACACTCTGGCAGAACTGATTTATAGTTTGTCAAGTTGTCTGTCAGCAGGTGACGCAGGAAGCTGCCGCACCGTCTCACTTTTCTCTCCAGTTTTTCGTTCCAGTGACGTCCACAGTCGGTGTTTTTGTTGGGCTCCTCAGAGCGGTATTTCTCTCCATCTCTCTGACCCAAATCTCATAAATCCCCAAATCCATTCCCTCCGAGTCCATCCTCTGTCCATCCTGAAGGAGCTCATCGTCATCTTATCTTGCCACATGTTATTTCTGTATATACACGGCCGATTCTCTCCTCGGTCTCTGTCCTGTCTTTTTTTTTTCTACTTGTTTTTATTCATTCTCTCTTAAATATAACAGTAGTATTGCATGGTGCATGGTCCTCAGTTCTCTCCCTCTTCCTCCCCTTCTCTTTATCCCTCCCTTTTTCTCTTTCCTCAGTGCAACATCCAGGACTTAAGATTCTTCGCTCCGATTCCAGTAGCTCCATCTCATCTCGTATAGGTTGGATTTCTCCTGTATCTCTTATGCTTTCACTCTCTCCTAACTGCTCGTCTTTTCTCCGTTCTCTTTGTTCTGGTCAGTTTTTGAAGTCAGCCTTTTGTTTTTTGTTGCTCCTGGACTCTTTCAGATTTCTTCTCTGTTCTGTTCTTCCTCTACGTTACTTTTTTCTCTTGTTTTCTCTTCCCATTATCTTCATCTTTCCTCCAACTCTTCTTCTTTGTTTTGTTTTGTTGGTTTGGCCTTGTTGCTGTGCCTTGCTGACTGTGATCACCTGACTAACGTTATGTCTCCCCACTGTTCTGCTCTTCCTCTCTCCTGACCTCCCCTCTGGCTGTTGCGCTCACGCAAGCTCTGAAATCCTGACCTGTTCACGTTTTTTAAACCCGTTCCAGGGGTCACTGACACTCGTCCGGACCCCCAGTGGTCAGCTGTGTGTGTGTGTGTTTCTGTGTGTGTTTGCATCTGAGTGTGTTGATGGTTTTGGCTTGAAGGAGGAATTTTTGACAGATCCGTTACTCCTGACTCCAGAAATGGTGCCTGTGTGTGTGCATGAGTGTGTTTTGGGAGCGAGTCCATGAGGTGGTATCTTCGTGTGTGTGTGTGTTTCTGTGTGTGAGACTTTCTTCATTCCACCATGAGCATGCAGTTATTTCACATTGTCTCTTGTGTCTCTTAGTGACAGTCACTCCTGGCTATTTCTGCTGCCGAGGTATCTACACTTCCTCTCTGTCTCTCACTCCATTTTTCCATCTCTTTCACTCTTCATCCATCCGTCCAGCTGTCAGTCTCCATCTCTAACCACAGCTGTCCTCTGTGTGTCTATATATGTGTGTGTACAGTTTATAACTGTGGTCAGGTTTGTGTGTATAGGCGTTGATGTCAGTCTTGTCTTTGTGCCACATGTCTGCGTCATGCTTTCCTCACTCACAACAAAAGCAGGATTTGGTCAACCCCTGGTCTTTCTATTTTATTTTATTCTATTTTTAAATTTAGTAAAACAAAATGGCCAATTTTTAAAAATGAGCTTATAAACTGAACATGGATAGAGATGCTCAGCAGAAAATGAAACATGTACAGAAAAATCTTACCTTATAACATTAGAGCTCGTTTATTATTAACTCAACACATTTTTCTAGTTTGACCCCTCTCAGCAAAAAAGTAAACATGCTTCACTAGATCTGTGAAACCAAAGAGTGAGGAGTCAGTGAGTGTGTAAGACCTGGGCGTGGCCAGCCTGGGTTTCTAATAACGCTGGCTTCCAATGCGGCTCCTTTTAAATGTGATGGCTGGTTGGTGGGAGACACAATTACAGGGTGCACCTGGCTGGGTGGTGTTGAGGGGGGACGTAATTGCAGGGTGCACCCGTTTAATTGACTCGCCTTGCTGTTCGGTTGCTAGGGACGATGGCCATGAGGCTAGGAGTTGCACTGCTACTATGGCTAGCTGCAGCCCTCTTTTTTTTTTTTTTTTTACACCCCATTTTCCACTTCTTCAACTTGTTTCTCTTCCATGTTTCCTCTGTCTATTTCTTCTCTCTCTCCTCTCTTGTTTTGTTGTGTATTTTTTTTTTTTTGTCATCTCTTCTGTCTTCTCTCTCTCTCTCTCTCTCTCTCTCTCTCTCTCTCTCTCTTTGTGGCTGGCTTCTCCAGGCTTGTTGTTGTCTGCTGGGGCTGCTGCACTACTTTTTGTCCGAGAATGCTGCTGAGTGTCTTTTGAAGAAGGGAGAAACCCTGAATCTCTGGGCTCTCTCCTTATAAGCATAAACCAGGCATGACCCCCACATATATTTATACACTTACTGTGTATATACTGCAGAGCTGAGATGCTCCTTCGCAGCAAGAGGAGAAAATGAACTCAGATGGGAGAGCTTGTTGAAAAACGAGAGAAGAGAGGCTGTGCTTTTGCTCCCACTGCCCTCAGATGTTTTTGAAGCAAATACGCAATGAAAGTGTGTGCGTCACTCAGTGAAATGACATTTTTCACACAACTGGAGACATCTGCCGTTGGTTTTTTTGCTGTCTTGCCGAGAGTTAGATAACAGAAGTAATACCTCTCTAATGCCTGTACAGTAAATATGAAGCTACAACCAGCAACTGATTAGCTTAGCTTAATATAAAGACTGGACACGAGGGAAACAGCTAACCTGCCTCTGTCCAAAGGTAAAGAAATCTGCCAGCGTCTCAAATCCTCACTAATTAGCATGTTTTATCTCATGGTGAAAGGTGGACACAGTCAGGCTAGCTGTTCCTCCTTTTTCCAGTCTTTATGCTAAGCTAAAGCTAACTGTCTCCTGGCTTCAGCTGTGAGAGGGGTATTGGTCTTCTCATCAAACTCTCCGAAGGAAAGTGAATAAGCATATTTCCTAAAAGGTTCAACTATTCCTCTAAGGATATAATCAGCATTTTAAACTCTGTGGAGGAAATAATCTCCCCAGTGCAGAAAATGTTTTCTCTGTCCCTGGAGGGAACTAAGTGGAAAAACCCTGATGGGTTGGTTGATAGATTTGTCTGCAGCGATGACGGTGTGTCTCCCAAACATGTCCACATATGTGGACGACTTGCTGACTTTCGTTGCGTATCAAATTTATCAAAGTATTTCTAATTTTGCACTCAAACCAAACACACTCACCCACCTCTCCCCTTAAAAACAACTCAACCAAAGTGCACTTATGACTCCCTGAACCCTTGTACCCCTGAACCCCACCCCTCCAAACATCCGCTCTGCTCACGTGCACTCTCAAATGAAACATGCACGGACTCTGATGTCTGCAGCCAAGGAAGCACTGACTCTCTCCCTCACGCTGCTCGCTGCCTCTGCCGCCCCCTGCTGGAGGAAAACTGTGAGCCGACACAAACAAACCAGCTCATTTGTGTCCCCTGTTTCCCTGTTTCTCTCTTCAGCCCGTGGTCGCACCAACCTGGAGCTGAGGGAGAAGTTCATCCTTCCTGAAGGAGCGTCTCAGGGTCTGGCCGCATTCCGCTCCCGAGGCCGACGCTCCAAACCGGGCTCCAGAAACGCCTCCCCCACCCGCTCCTCCTCCTCGGCCTCCCACAGCGGTGCCTCTCTTCCCTCTGCACCGTCTGCCCCTGCCACACCGACGGCCTCTGCATCATCCAGGGTAAGAGCTGACATCGGCATTTTAGGAGTAGACGCAGGACTTCACTTCAAGTTTCTATGCATCTTCGTGGCACTATATAAATTTAGATATAGAAAGATTTGGAGGAGAGCAGTTTTTTAAAACGCAACATGAATAACACTAAAACACAAATTAAATTTCATACCACATTAAATTTAAAAGACGAAACAGATTTAACTGAACACAGTTAAAGACAATTCAACACAAGACAAGATATTTGTTTTGATTGCGCAGTTTTCCTTAAATTTAGTCATCATTTTGTGTCATTGCAGTGAAACACATTCCAGTTATTAGACATATAAAACCTTCAGTGTTGTTTTAATGCTGTAGGTGACAGTTATCATGTGTTTTCCCCCTCAGTAGAGACACACACAGCATATCAACCTTATCTTTAAACAACAGTGAGAGACCGTCTGTGAAGCTTTAAAGCAGCGTAGCACAAGAACACACGCACACACACCTGATCCTCCATCTTTGGCACACACACTCACCACACTCATCTTTTGTCCTGTGTTGAAGGTAGTGCTGTTAAATATCATCATCATTGTCGGGACAAACATTCGTAGCCCATTGTTACCAGTCAACATGTAACCATTAGCATTGTTGTCGTCATCTGATGTTGGTGATGTTTCTCACTTGTCAGCACTGTTTGTGTAAATACTGTCAGTGTATATCTGTATGTGTGTGTGTATGTGTGGGAGAGACTGGATGTTGTGTGTTTTATGGATTTGTGTTACACATTGTTCAGTTGTTGTCATCCTCCTGTTGTTGTCAAAAATCACCACATTCTTAACCGTGATTTTTTATTTTTTTTTCCTTGTTTCTTTGTTTTGATTTTTTTTTTTTCTTTTATCTTTTTGCCTTTTCCCCTTGTTCCTGCTTTTCAACCCTGCTAACCTGGCTTAAAAATGTGTGTCTGTTAAAAAAAAAAAAAAATGCACAAAAAAAAAAAAATTCGCTCTCACACAAAAACACTGCGCTGCATTCCCTCGCTATCAAACCACTCCTTCCCTTCCCTCCATAACTCCTTCCTTCCTCCTCACTTCATTTGCTTCTCTCCCATGCTGCTTTGCTGTTCTCCTCCTCATCCACCCTTCCTTCCTTCCTTGCTCCCTTCCCTTCCTCCCTTCAGTCCTCCCATACTCACTCGCGTGACTATGCCAAGCCCTGGCTGGCACACAGTAAAACTCCAACGCCAACCAAGTGCCACTGCTGCCCAGATCTCGGTCACAGCCACACCACTCCTGGGCACGAGGTAACACACTCAACCCCACCCACCCACCCACCC
>CM076663.1:4289445-4401242 GCA_038496675.1 Rachycentron canadum | reverse complement strand
CCCACCCACCCACCTCCCTGTCCCACCCCAACTGAACGCGCTAATGCACTAACGCACACTCCCGGGTGCTCACACACCACCACGTACAAAGTTTTTACTTTTGCTGCTGTGATGTGGAAACCTTGAAACTCCAGTTTCTTTGGTTTTCATGTTTGAGTTTGAGTTGAGAGGATGTTTCATCTCCTGAAGGTTGTGAACGTTTTCCAACCTTTAACTTGAGAAGAAACGTGATGTGGTCAAGTTAAAACTGAGGGATGACAGCAAAGAAGCACAGGTTTAGATCAAAAAGGAAAACCTGTCAAATGCTTGCTAATAATATTATTGATACACACATAGGAAGTTTACACACACAGTTCAAGCTTTGAAAAACTTTAATTTACTGGTTGTTAATTGTGGAATTTGCTGCTTTAATTTGTGGAATTTGCTAATAAACTGAATATGTTTGGTTTTTACCATTAATCGTATAAGTTAATAATATTAAGATGGTTCCCTGGACACTGGGTTATAGAATAGTTGAAAATAATCAGTTCAGCCACAGTTCAGTGCTTTACTCCTCTTAGTCTTCGTGATAAAGTTAATCCAATCTATTCACAATTACATAGTAATATATTTCTGTGTTAAATGTGTAGTTTTCATTTTGGTGTTGAGTCTGTGTCTGTAGGTCTATATTTTTCTATATTTTTGTCCATGTCCATGTGACGTGTTTAGGAACAGTAGTGTGTCTGTGTGATGTGATGATTATGCTGCACATTAGCTCAGCTCCACTGAGGCGTTCCCCTCGGCTGATGTTTCCTGTGTCCTCCTGCAGGGGGCGGCGTCAGGGTCTAAACTGAAGAGGCCGACCTTCCACTCGAGTCGAGGGTCACTGACCGGAGAGAACGGAGGAACGACACACACCAGCAAACCAGGACGAACCGGTGAGACAGGGCTCAAATTCAAACTGTCGACCACTTTCACTTTCATTCATGTCAGTGGAAGTTAAAATGCATTTTCAACTTTTTAGCTAATTGTCTTAACCATTTCTACAGGCATGCTAGCAGCTCTGCAAGGCTACACTTAACAGCCTTGTCAACATTAGCATGCTAAAATTAGCTCCTTAGCACCAAAGATTAATTACAGCTAAGGCTGAGGGAAATGTCATGAGCTTTGTTGGACTTTGCGTATAAACCATGGTCTTAAATCCTGGGCAAATTAAAATGTTGACTTGATGATGAAAAGTAAAGAAACTACCAAAATTATCAAGTCATCCTCTGGGAAACATGAATGTGTTTCACTATAATCTAAACCAGTGGGATTCATCCTCTGGGGAACATGAACATAGTTACTCACATATTTGAGCCTTGATCAAAATGTTGGACCAACCAACCAACATTACTTTGTTATTTTGTTACATGTTGACAGTAAATTTTCTTCTGTGTTCGTCTCCCTGTCAGATCCAAAGCGAGGGGCCAGCGGTCCGACCAGCCGTGCCGGCAGCCGGGCAGGTAGCAGAGCCAGCAGTCGCAGAGGCAGCGATGCCTCGGACGCTTCTGAGCTCCAGGACGCTCGCTCCGTCTGCTCTGACACCTCAGACACCCCCAGACGACCCGGCAGCGGGGCCAAACCCTCCAAGATCCCCACTATCTCCAAAAAGGCTCCCAGCCCAAAGACCCCAGGGTCTGCAAAGAAATAACACCAGCCACAGAAAGTGGAGCAGAACGGTTACACCTCCCTTTCACAGAGGGTAGACTGCTCGCATCGGCCATGACGGGTGTACCAGCTCTTCAATCTGAACGTCCATCCATAGGGATTGTATTGAATTTGTGCACTATGACAGATATTTAACAGGGGAAAGAAGGAGATGGATAAGACCAGTGAGTCTCCTTCTCACTCTTTCCCTGAAGAAAATGGCTGAAAACATGCACAAGAGGAGAAAATCTGGCCTGGTTGTCCCAGGCCAGAGTCTGTGGGGGTGAAACTGACTTTTCCCCTTTAAGAAGCGACCCCAGTTTGCCTTCCAGTCTCCTGCTTCTTCTTTCAAAGTTCCCCACCAGCGTGGAACCAAACACCAACTGACTTGACGTGATGCTGCCTTACTTTGTGTTACGCACTTCTGTCCCGATCAGACAGAGCGACACAGAAAAGTCTTTAAACTGCTTTATACCACATTGACACACAAACACACACATTTTAACTCAGAGGCAGGGTAGGGAGTGGGACACACCACCACCACCACCACAGCTACAAAAACAAAAAAAGCTCAGATGACATTCAGGAAAAAAAGAAAAGAATTGTGGGTTATTATTTTGGCTTGTGGGCCAGATGCCTCAAGGATGAGTTAAAAAAGAAAATATGCAACGACTGCCATGTCGCTTCCTCTGGATCGGTTGGCGAGAAAAAGAGTCACCTCAGCAGATGTGCAGAGGCAGACACCACGTGTGGAGAGCTCAGGAGGCGGGAAACGCTGCCCGACACACACACACACGCACACACACACACACACCGGCTAACCTCAGACTCGGAGGATCGGTGGTGGTGGTGACAGTGGTGGTGGTGGTGCTGCTGCAGCTGAGGGCAAACACTCACACACTCAAACACCGCAGAGCAGACTCCTCCCAACCGCTGGAACGTTAAGATCGGCCTCGTGTGTGCATTTCAGCGAAGGGCGGTGTGGTTCTGTCAAATGCCGGCGCAACAATCTGACGCACAAAAATCACAAACTGGCAATAGAAAGGACTATTTTTATGGTGTCACACACAACTAACAGCACATTAATGACAATATACGACATGTGTAACCTAACCCGATGTTAATGCCCGTGTTCGCAGAGTTCCACGACCAGCATGCACTAATTGTCTCTTCCTCTGCAATTCCACCTTAATGTCTACACTGTGTTGCCCTTAGCAACCCAGAAGCACACACACACACACACACACACACACACACAAAAACACATGTTGGTGTGTATCATGTGTGTCTTTGTTAAAGGAAATAATAGAGGTCATTGACTTGAGTCACTGTATGCAAAATTTTAATTTGCGAATGTCATTTTTCTTCTCGTTGTTTTCTGGTTAATTTATAATCCAGTTGTACTTTTGTTATCTAGCTTGAAAGAAAAATCTATTTATTTTTCAGTTTCATGTCATATCACCATTCGCGGAGAGTGATTTAGTATTATGGTTAAAGAAATTGTGATTTTTTTTTTTTTTGTACCAAGGAATTGTCCACTTCGCTCTCTTTGACATCATTTGTGTGTAAAGTGTGTTTCTACTTCATTGTAACATGACATTATTCACTAGGTCGCTGATTCTAGTGGCAGCCTTGTTTGTTTAAGTTTTTTTTTTTTTTTTTTTTTTTTTTTTTGCTAATGACTATAATTCCCAGACCATGACCAAAGGGGTTTGCCCTTCATGTGTAGAGAGAACTACAAATATGAATGACAGGAGTCCTGGGCTGAGTGGACCAATGAGAGCGGGCCTCCTCCCTCATGTTCCTCCCCAGCGTCTCTTCTTCTAGGCTTTTTTTTCAAATGTCCCGTCATTGATGGGGCCGAGTTGTCTCCGTGTTATCTCAGTGTAAGAGATTAAATTTATGAGAACTAATGAAATTACAGTAAGAAAGAAGACATCTTAAGGTGATTTTTATTTATTTATTGTCTCTCTGAGGAGGGGGATTCAGGGCGCAGGAGACGAGTCCGCCACCTTTTGATGCTGTGCTACTCTAAGTGTGATGATGACAACATGGAGGGAGGGAGGGAGGGACGGGTGTTACTAGGAGTCAATTGTGTAAAAGTTAAACAAAAAACTAATTATAAACTTTTTTTGTTCTGTTTTTGTATTAAAAAATATGCTTGCAGTAAAATTGACTCTTGCCTTTGATTCATGTCAGCTTTTGTGATTAGCAGCATCATTTCAGTTCATGTGGCTTTACACTCGCTCATATAGCAGATGTAACTTTTCGAAAGTGTTTGTGAAGTTTTTGCAGCTTTTTCGTGTTGTTTTGATTCATGATTAGAATTAGATGTTAATGTCTTGTAGTGTTAATTGTTTTCATCAAGTTGTTTGTAGTGAACGTTTGTGTGGATGCATCAGTACCAACACGACTTCTGTTAGTTTTCATGTATTTTCACTTCAGTTTTAATGGCGTGTGCAGCGTCACTTTACAGTCTTACCTTTTTTAAAGTAGGGCGAGTGTGCGTGCAGGGAGTTAAATGGATGTAATTTCGTTTCCTTTCTCTTGTGTGTCCATGTTTGTGCCTTCATACACACGCACCAGACAACAGACCACAGGCTCAAAGGCAGCGACCGGACATTTCTAGGTAATTATCCTGTAAGAGATAAGGACACACCCGACTGGATCTTCACTGCAGTGGACTGTGAGGAGGTACACACACGAGGTGCTGGTGGAGGTTCACAGTAATTTAAAAAACCCGGCGTTATTCAAATGTCTCTTTCTCTCTGAGTGTTTGTCACTGTACGTTTTTAATCCCAGTCCCAGTTTATGTGTCTGTGTGAGACAGAGACGGAGGATTTGAAAATAACTTTGTCCTGTTTATTTGGTGGTTCCACCGGAGATGATGAGGTCTGAGTCCACCCTCTGCAGCTGTGTGTACACACACACACTCACTCCTCTCATTTTCTGCCCTCTCTCAATCCATCTACGCCCGTCCTCCCTGCAGTCCATCTGTCATCCCGGCCTCCTCTCTCTGATGACAGTCCTTGCTCTGTTCCACCACTTCTGTCTACCAGGAATGTCATTTTTCATTTTTGTTGGGTTTGTATGGTTTCGAGGGCACTCAGTTCCCCTTCATTCCCTCCTTTTCTTTTCTGTCTCTCCTCAGCTCACTCCCTCGCTGTTCTTTCACCTCCTCCTCTTCATCCTCTCTCACTCCTCTCACCATTATCTCTCCAGACAAAACCTAAAGTTGCAGATGTGCAGAGAAAAGAAAAACAAAATGGGCAGAGCGTTAATTCCTGGCATTTGGGACTCGCCCTTTCGGCCAGGACAGAATGAACCGCGGTCAGTTTGGTTTGGTCAGTGTTATTCATGCCTTTCAAAGTGACCACAAGTACCAGGCTGCTTTGAAGAAAAGAGTACACAAACATGAGCTGGCACAGGGCTGAACCTCACTACTATATTTGAGTCATTTCTTCCCTCCAAATCCTTTTGGTGTAGACACACACATGCACTGAGTGTGTTTGCATTAGGTCTGCTGCAGGGCAGGCTCCGTAAACTAATGAAGGTCTCAACAGGAAATGGTGTTGCACAGTGTAACGCAAAACCTGCCTCCTCATGGTGCAAGTGCTGAAAGTTTTTTTTTCCAAACGTGTTAGTTAGAGGCAGAATGGGTTAGGAGTTAAAAGTTAAGATGTGTTGTTTTCCATTTTGTTAGCTCCAAACCTCAGTGATGTTGGAGATTTTTCGACCTCTGGCAAAGGAATAAAAATAAAAGTGTCACAGTTATGGAAGCCCGAAACTGACAAAAAGCACCAAAGGTCACGAGCAAGTCAGAATTATGAATAGATCAATAAAATATCATTAAATACCGAAAACTGTGTAAAAACAAATAGAAAGTCTCAACTTTTCTTTTAACCTTCATTCAATTTATGAAGAAAAACTGATTAGATGTAAAGCTAACACTTAAAATAATTAGATTTCACAACAAACTCAATTTAATCTGCATATCATTGAAACACAGAAATTATAAAAACTCTAAATGTAGTCAATCAGTAGTGACAGTATTTAGTGTAAAAAATTAGTTTTATCTTTCTATTGTTTTTACTTATTTAAATAATATCATTGATGTATTCAATAAAATCTGTGACTCGTTAAGGTTTTACTGCCTTTGGTTGCGTTGGAGGCTCCACACAGTGACGTTAGCAAAGGAACTAATTCCTGTGAAACCTTCACACTGGTTGTGGAGAAATTTCACCATTTAACGGCATCGGGCCACTTGACATCTTTCCCGCCAAACCGCCTGAGACTCAACGTTGAGTAGCTATGAAAGGAAGCAGTCATGAGAAGATGAAAAGATAAATGGGTGGAGGTAAAAAGAGAGAGAGATGAGGTCTCTCAGATAGACCACTGGGAGGGGTGATGATGAGATGTGAGCAGGAGAGAGAGGTTTAAAGACTTGAAAAGAGGAGGAGAAGGCAGAGGCTGGGAGGGAAACTCCCTCCTGGTTAAGAACAACTGTTGCTCACAGCAGGCTTCATACATGGGACAAACTCTCGCTGCTGCACAGCTCTGCCTTCAGACGCCTCAACTGACTGTTCAAGACAGTCGAACCTCTCGCCTCTCAAGGATTACAATCAGGAAACAAGTTCCTGGAGTTATCGTTTTTATAAATTGGATTAAGACATCTGGAACCCCAGAGACGTGTGGGCGGGGAGCAGCCGTGAATGGATGAATAAGTATTCAAGGATGACTGGATAAAAGCTTCCAGCAGTGATTTCTCCACAGATCCTCGTGAGGTATCTGGATGAGCGTTGACTCACTGAAGGTGTGAGCGTCTTCATTTCCTCGAAGGGGCAAGGAAAGCTTGGATAAAACCTGATGACACGGATCTGCAATTTCACTCCAATCTCTGCAGCACCTGCTCTTCACTGAAATTGCTTTCCATCCTCCAAGTTTACAGCTTCAAAGCGCAGACCAATTTTCCACAGGGTCATTGTTTGTCTATATTCAAAACACAGCTACAAAGCGTATAATTATGCCCTCACTCTCATTATCTCTGTTTCTCCTGCTGCACAGCTGAGAGGTGAGAGAGATCAGAGGGTGAGGACTTTTTTTTTTCTTCAAGATTAGAGAAAGAGGGAGAGAGGAAAGCAAAGGGGGGGAGGGAGAGTAAACAGGCAGTTGAAGGCAGTAAACACGTCCCAGTTCTCCTCTAAACACATCAGGCATAAATCAACGCTGCATTTGTCAGAGGAGCAGTCTGAGGACACACTGGACCAAGCGGGGGAACCTGTGTTTGCCAGCCTGGAGACACTGGAGGAAATATAACCTGGGTAAAGTCTTGTAACGTGTGCAGCAGATTATTTGTGAGAAAAACTTTGACTTGCCAACAGAAACCAGAGCAAAACCACAGCCATGGCCTCAGACGTCTCCCACAGCTTCCCTTGTCGTTGCACCAAGATGAAAGCGCAGCAGCAGAGCAGATCTACCTCCAGACCCCACTGGCCTCTCCTTCACCCCAGGACCCTGTTCCTCCTGCTCTTTCTCTCCCTGTGGAGCCAGCAGGCCGAGGCCGTGGTCCACTCCAGCTTCAGACGGCTCAGCGGCCGGGAGAAGAAGGAGATGCAGAAGGAGATCCTGTCCATCTTGGGTCTGCCTGGAAGACCCAGACCCCACCCGCCGCTGCGACCCCCCTCCTCTGCACCGCTCTTCATGCTGGACCTCTACCACGCCATGTCAGCCGATGGGGAGGATGAAGGGAATGAAATCATTGTGAGCGGGCCTGGCATGGGGAAGTTTGGCGGGACAGACAGGTTGGCTCAGGTCAACCACGCGGCCCTGCCGACCCTCAGCACACACACTCCGCCCCTGGGGACGGTGGTCAGCGAGGCCGACACCGTGATGAGCTTCGTCAACCTGGGTGAGTCGTAAGTTCTTCGGGCTTCAGACAGTAGGTGATGGTTGAGGGTAAATGATCCAGGGTCAGAATCTGAGGATCACAGGAAGTGATGCAGCTCAGCGAAGGTTTTCATGACTGAACAGACAAAGAACAAGAGCAACTGACAAAAACTTCTCTTGCATCAGAGGAAATCCAGGTCAGGCATCTGAAGGTAAAACACAATGGAGAAAAAATAATGGCAGCAAAGATGTCACCAAAATAAAAGCACACAAGGAAGTCACACCCTTTCAACTTAAAGAGGGAAACACGTTTTTTGTTGTTGAGTAAAATAAATAGATTGATACCATTCACATAACTGCACATTTAATCTGAAGCTGGAGCCAATAGATTGTTATCTTAGCTTAGCATACAGACTGGAAAATGTTAAATATGACCTAGAAAATGTAAAGTTGTTATTTTAGTCTTTGGCTTCCTCTTAGAATAAATACCGTAAACATTGAAAACTCCCTTTATACATTAACATTTCCTCTCAGTTCATCAGCTTGGATGTACAGTGAAACGACTCCACGTCAGTCAGGTGGATATTTAAGAGACTTTGAATTTGAGGAAATGATCCAAGTGCACTTTGATTTTGGCCACTTTCAGCTCCCATACTGTAAAGGCTAAAAACCAAACAGGTGCTAGACGGCTCACTTTATCTCAGAGGCACCGTAGATGGTCAAAGTACAGAAGAAATGTGTAGGACGTTTTATAAAAAATGGACATGGATGGATCCAATCATTCGTATTTAATATGCTCCCAAAATTGGTCTGGTTTCATTTTAAAACCAGAGTAGTTTTTGGTGTTTAAACGTAAAAGTAGTGGTTTGGCCCCCGTAGAAAAAGACTGAAGACCACTGGTTTTACCAGTGTTGTTTTTACGTTTCCATTGAGTTGGGACCAATTAAAGAAATGAGCTCCAATGTGTTAATGAGTGAATCTTAGAGATGCTGCTTGATTTTACCACCTTTGAACAGAGGCTGCTGCTGTTTTCCTGTTTCAGGTCTTTGTGCTAAGCTAAGCTAAGCTAAGCAGCTACAGGCTGCAGCTTCACATTTAGTGGACACAGAAAGTGGGATCGGTCTCGTCTATTTCCAAACTCTTGCTTCAACTTTAAGAACATTTTTATCATCACTTCTGAATGACAGAGCAGTTTTAGACTTTGTGGTTTGGCAACAAAACGTAAACTGTGAGGGGATGAAATTACATTGTGTGTGAACTTGATGACACCGACACTGACATGTTGGTGCTGCCATTTTAGTTTCTTTGCTGTGCAAATTTCCACAAACATTTGCCCCAACAGAGGGAATTAAAACCAGTGTCAGCTCGGCTGAACTGCTTCCATTTCAACCCAGCTTTCCAACAGCCGAACCGCACTGAGTCCAAACCCTTCGGCTTTGAGTGGACTCGATGTCCAGTCTAAGACAGAAATTGATTATTGATTATTGAAGTACAAGGATCAAAATGTGACCAGTAAACTTAACTGGAACAGTTTAGATCTGTTTGTGGATTTTTTATTCTGCCGTCAGATGAAAAGATACAAACTTTTCGAAGGACATAACTAAAGGAATAGTGATTAATAACAATAAGTAAGAATCTCTACATTTGGTACAACTATAATATTATAATATTAAGTGACTTTTAGTCACAAGGTCTTTAAGTCACTGGACATAATTAGTTTTACTTCAAAGCATAGAATCAATAATATTAAATAATGAGTCTATTTACTGATTAGTCCACTTAAAGAAAATTACTGGGCAATAACTTTTTAATCGAATAATCATTTGAATAATTTTTCAAGCCCTAAAATGCCAAAGATGTGCTGGTTATTTATGAAAACAAGTTTCTGGGATGTTGCGACAGCAAAGCAATTCATTATTCAAAATAATAACCAGCACAATAACTGATATTGAAAATATTATTCATTGCATCTCTAAATTAATAAGAAATACTGATAAACATTGCCACCCAGAGCTTGTGTGAGTGTTTGTGCCTCTGTCCAAGCTGCACAGCAGCCTGGCTGATGCCTATCTGTCAGAGCATAAAAATTAACATAAAACATAAACATCCTTGTCTTGATGGCTTCCTTCCTCCAGCTTCTCTGGAATGGGACGGTGATGTGAGTCCAGTTTACCGTGGGAAACATCAACCCCATCTCTCTGCTGAGGGTCTTAATTGAACTCGCAGCAAATGAACGGTTTCCCTTCTCTAATCTCTTCTCTGTTGTGGAGGAGAAAACGCGCCCTGAAATTTATCAGTCAACTCTTCAAAAACACAGCATCTCATCCTCCAAACTACCGCGATTCTGTAAACAAAGGTGACTCAGAGTGACTGAAGGCTGTAATAGTGACCCACAGTCAGTCAGGGGCAGAGTTTCCTTTCACACAGTGAAGCTGCTGTTTTGTGGTGGAAACCTTCAAACGTCATCGACGCCTTTTAGACAAACGTGAAGCCGAAGGCTTCACACAGACGTCACAAAGAAAATACAGGCTAATTGTGTATTTGATTAATGATTGATTTGATTAATATGCAACACAGAGAATCATAGTTATTTTTCCGTATCCTACTTTTCTTACTCATGTGATGCATTTGAAGTGATCCACTGCCGAGATGGTATATTTAGTTTCTATTCCCATAACTAATCTAATCAGTGTGTGTCCTTCATGTATGTTGAATAAAACAACCATGGGTGTGTGTTCCTACGCATATGTAATGGGAAGACACAGCTGGTTAGAATTAAAGGCCCCGCTGACACACACTGAAAAAAAAAAAAGCAAACGGTCCGAAGCGAGATGAAAATACTGCTGTGGAGGGAGCGACTCTAAAAATACCAGACAGGGCTGCAATTATGGTGTGTGTGCTGAGCAGCTGCTGTGGTTCAGGGCACTAAGTGTCTCTAATTACTGCAATGTGTGTGTGTGTGTGTGTGTGCACTGATATGAGCACACCCAACCCATCAGGGGTGTCCTGTCCTTAGTATCTCTATTTACCATATAGTCATTGGGTGTATGGGCCAAACCTCACTGACCAGAGCTGTTTTGTGTCCCTGTGGGGTTCCACAAGGACAAACACACACACACATAAACACACACACACTGCACTAGTGCTTCAGTTTCATGTTTGGATGGTGTAGGAGGGTGTGTGTGTGTGTTCGGCTGCTTCATCTACAACAGGACGTTCACGTTGACGTGGGTCTGTTGTGTTTGGGTTTTGCTCCTGTTGGTCAGGATCAAAAGCTGAGTCTCTGCTCTGTCAGCAGCTGCTGTTGATGTGCCCTTTAGCAAGGCACTGCACATTTATCCCGTTCAGTGGAGTGCGAGTGTGATGTTGGTGGAAAAAAGAGCAAACACACCTCATCAATCTTCTCTGGGTAAATACTGAAGTGGTGATTAGTAAAAGTTGGGCGACTTCAGGACTTAAAGTTTGATCTTTTCTGAGAACAGAACAGAAAACTTTGTACCTTCTCTGTTAAAACTGGGCCGAGGTGAGAATTAGAGATGAACTGCTCCTACAGTGGTGGAAATGAAAGTAAAAAGTAAGTTAAAGGACTGGTTAACAGTGATTGTGGTGCCTGTATAAACACTGAAACAGGTGAAACGGCCGTAATCATTCCTCCTGCTTTATATGCCCACAGTCAGTGAATATCTTTACTTCTGTGCAAAAATGGCTTCAAATGTTTATGCAGAGACGATATCAGGCTTCAGTTCCAGTGTAAAATCTCCTCCACTGTAACAGGGAAACAGAGATCTGTGACTTGGGAAGAGAACCACTTGGTTTTATTAAAGAAGATATTTGCTTTTGTTACATAGCCACTGTTAGTGTTAACAGCTGTTGACTCATCAAACTTCATTCCTTCACTTACCAACATCTGTCTCCAGAGGTGGAAAGAAACAACAATGTTAACACTTCATGGCTTTTCTTCCACTGAAGTTAGCATGCTAACAAGCTAGCCCTGGCCTGTCTCATCACTTTCCAAGAGCGACTGGCTGTATTGTCGTCTGCGGACTCGTACCTTGAGACCAAAACGGTGACTGAAGCTCTTATGAAGCGATGATCACCATCACCTGCTGCCAGGAAGAAACCGCCTTCAGCGGCGAAGGAAACTTACACATGGCTCCTTTAACTCAGGCCCTGTGACATTAGCTCTGTATAAAGGGCTTTTATTTTTCCAAAGGAAGTCGTTCAACATCTTAGTAAATGCGTTTGCTTGTTTTCTGATGCATCATTATGAATTTAACAAGACCCCAATATAAAAATGTGTTAAAATCTGCTTCACCTCGAGGAACTAAGACAGTTAAAGTCAGTCTTTGAGTTTTAGTTCCCGTCCTGTTGCTGGTTTTTACTGAAGGAGAAACTTCTGTCCTCACTGACTCATCTCCCAGAGCTCTCATCCTCTCCACACCTTCACACGGCTGCTCCTCTTCCTCACTGTTCAGTTTCTCCTCTTATGTTGTGATTTCTCTGAAACCTCTGCAGCCGACATTTTCTTTACTTTTTTAAAAAATATAATCTTGGCTTTTGTTGTTTTATTTGGACAATTATTTTTCTATTACTATACACTGTTTGGCTGCCACTAAGAATAATTTTAACTATCAACTAAATTGCAGATTATTTTAATAAATTCATTGATTAGTTTTGTCAGAAATAGTGAACATGTCAATTGTTACCTCCCAGAGCTCGAGCCCTTCATCGTCCTTGTTTAACTCAGTATTACTCAAAGTTCATGGTAAAGGAAAGAATCATAAATAAATCCATCCAATTTTTGTGGATCGACTAATCAATTGATTGAATAATTGATCTTTTTCAGAGGACTGTGAACGTCCTGTGGTAGGTTGTGGTATTTTATTCTTGCTCAGGATGAACATCCAGCAAGTTGAGTCTTAAATTAGAGGCAGTGTCAGTCGTCACACTCCAACATCAAGAAACTTAATGACTGGTTGTTCTTCAAAATCCAAAAGCACTGATGTCAGTTTAAAAGTTAAACTTAGTTCATTCTGAAAGGTTTTTAGGCAAATTCAAACATGTATAGATCTTTTGAAGCTTTATGTGAGAGAAAAGCTTGTTCATTTGTTAGTGAATAACTTGTTTGAAATGATATAATAACACTGTGTGTCTGTGTCTGCAGTGGAGCAGGAGCGTGACCTCCTGCAGCCTCGTCCGTACTGGAAGGAGTTTCGTTTCGACCTGACTCCACTCCCTCAGGGTGAGACAGTGACAGCAGCAGAGTTTCGTATCTATAAGACTCTGACGATGGGCCAGAGGGCAAACCGAACCCTGCACATCTCTGTCTACGAGATCCAGCGAGAGAACAGACACAGGTTCAAACTTTTTTATTTCCCTCTCTGTTTTTTATCTTAGTTATAAAATGTTTTGTCTGAACTGAGACTTTGCCTCAGGTTTATATCATTACCATCATGTTTTTAAGGATTAGTTGCCAAATAATTAATGGCTTAATGAACAAATATTTTCCATTTTCTACTTTCTCACATCATTGTCATCTCGGTGCCAAGTCTTTCTTTCCTGACAAACCTTTGAATAATTCTGTCATTGATCTGACAGCAGCTTTAGGCCCACACACAATAAATGTTTGAAAAAGATCAGATAAAACATTTTTTATTCTTCCAGATGGAAGATATAACCTTTGTTGCTCTGACGTAGACAGCCACTTGGACCACCACTTTGGTCCAGACTGTTTCCATCTGTTTTATTACTGTGAAATGTTGTGCAGACCTTTAAAGTCCGTAGAGGATGAATGAATCCTGCTGAAGTTGGTTTGGTTCACACACGACAGTATTATGGACAGTAATAACAACTACATGACTAATGACAATCAGCATTAGCTTTACTTTGAGTTTAGTGCCAATTCGCAAATTTTAACACTGAGCTAAAATGTTGAACAACTGCTGAACAGCGTCATGTTCTGTAGCAGTAAATGTTTCATCAGTGTTATTTTAAAATAGTTTAATAAAAAGTGTGTGTCACTGTGTGGCCTTCGAATCAAGAATAATCATTAACATCCTTCAAACTGATTAAAAGGGTCCAAGCCCTGTTTTAATGAATATTTATCATAGTATAATTGAGTAAAACAATCAATCCCCAGAAAACTGATTCTGTGCTGATCTGCAGCTGAGCCCGACCTCTGACATCAAGAGAAGTGAATCGATGCAAACAAGCTTTGATTTATTTATCTTTCACTGTTTTTAATCACACGTGTGTTTTCTTTCCCCCAGAGAGCCAGAGCTGGTGCTGCTGGACATACAGTCAGTGCCTGCAGGACAGGAGGGCTGGCTGGCCTTCGACGTCACCTCCGCCTCCAACCACTGGCTCCTCCACCCCCGCAGCAACCTGGGCATCCGCCTCTACGTGGAGACTGAGGAGGGTGGGTGCAACACCGGGTTACAACATCACATCATTTACTCACTGAAGCTCGTTTGAAATGGTTTGTTTTCATTTAAAGGTGCGTTTCTTCATGTTTAACCCTTCTTTTCCAGACCGCTCTCTGTCTGCAGGCTGGATTGGGTTGGTGGGGCGCAGGGGTCCTCGCTCCAAGCAGCCCTTCATGGTGACCTTCTTCAGGGAGAGCCAGGTCCCGTGTCGACCGCCGCGAGCTGTCAAGCCTCATCCTCGCAAGAAGAAACCCAAATACGACCTCCCCCTCCCCAGCATCCATAGTTAGGTTCCAGGCGCCCACATGTTGTGGGATTACAGCTCCAGCATCACCTCACTCAGACATTCACCTGTTTTTTGCATCATACAAGATTTTGGGATGTAAAATTAATTTATCTGGTGATCATTACCTCATCTTTAACATCTGTGAGGAATTGAAAAGAATTTTAACTTTCTGATGTATTGCTCGAGGTTTATAAAGATTATCAACAAAAGGCCTTAAAATACAGAGATTCGGGGTTAGAGGTTAATGTCATTTATACTTTCATCACCTTTTCAAAGTAAAAGGACTCAGGAAAGAAAGTGTGAATTAATAGTAATTAAATTGAATGAGTTTATGTGTGTTTAGTGAATTATATTTATATTTAGTGACTTTGATCTCAACAAATGTTTTTCTTCCTCGTTCAGATCGGAGTCCCATCAACAACCGAGGTCAGCCGTGTAAGAAACACGAGCTCTACGTCAGCTTCAGTGACCTGGGGTGGAAGGTCAGCTCTTCGTTTACGTTTCTCCACTCAGCTGCTTCGATCGTTGATTTTGTTCAGTTCTGTTTTGTGTCTCAGTATCAGTATCATTGTTGAAGCTTCTTAAGAGAAGAAAAAACATGCTGTTACCCAAATTATTTTTTACTGCGGCTAAAATGATGGTCTGTTTAATTCTTACCACAGAAGCCTTTGGAAAAATCAACCTTATCATTGTTATTATTATTATCCTTACGTTTTCCTCAGTGAAGCCATGTTTCCAAAATCAGAAGTAGTTGTTTCGTGTATTTGTGTGAAACATTTTGAATGTGTCCAAAACATTAAACACCAGGAAAATAAACAGGGTGAACTGATAAGCTGAGATGGAAACAAAAGTCTTCTGCTCGTGAGCATCACAGACATAATATAAAGATTTAGGGATTGAAGAAGCACAGAAAGTTGCTGCAAACAAAACTGAATTTGATCCTAAGAAAACTCACTCCTTCTCATCAACATGACCAATATTTTGATTTGCTGACCTGTTTTTACTGCACTTGTCTGGATCTACTTCTTCTGTGGAGTTATCTAATACATTTAAAGAACTTTTATTTAATTAGCAGTAATTACTTTTCTATTTTTGTGACTCTCTCGTGTCTTTTGAGACTTACAGACCTGTGTCTCACAGTTGTGATGTTGACATCAAGCAGATTTTCTGATTTTTCTGAAACGTGTTCGATCTTCCTGCCTGCTGCTCTGCTCAGGACTGGGTTCTGGCCCCCACTGGATATTCAGCTTATTACTGTGATGGAGAGTGTTTTTACCCTCTGGGCTCCTGTATGAACGCCACCAACCACGCCCTCATCCAGCAAGTGGTCAGTACACCGATGACACACAAACATGACAGTTGCCTCCTCTTGGAAACACTAGACATAAGTGAGTGTAGATAAAAACTGAACCCACGCTGAAGTATCTGGGAGGTAAATTGTTTTCAGGCTAGTACATTTACTTCAGATTATATATGACATACACATACTACACTTTTTGATGAGTATTACTTTATACTTCAAACACAATAGGACTCACTTCACTCTTTAAGTACACACAGTGTGGTTCTCTTTTTGGCTTGTGACCCCTTCTAAAAAAAATCAGGGTGTAGTTTGTCAATGAAATGTAAGAAGTCACATGTTTTCCTATAAATAACTAGTCATTTTTGTTTTTATTTTCTTTCCTGTCACATTAATCATTTATTTTAGAAAGCACTAAAGACTAAAATAACTGTATATAAAAGTAGTTTCACTTTGAGAAACTACAAAAGGAGCTCAGGTATTAATCCCCCGAATTTACTTGGTGCATAGGGATTGGTATTTTTACTGCTGAACTTCAGTTAAGTACCTGAATTGTAAACAGAAACTGTATTTGACTCTGTACTGGCAGGTCCACCTCCTGAAGCCCGATGAGGTTCCTAAGGCGTGTTGTGCCCCCACTAAGCTCAGCCCCATCTCCGTCCTCTTCTACGACGACAACAACAACGTCATCCTCAAAAAACATCGGAACATGGTGGTTAAGACCTGTGGATGTCTATGATCAGTCCAGAACTAAAACACGTACCGGGATGATTTTTCCCCTCAGACATGAACTTTGCAGAAACATTGGTAAACAGGGTGGATGACAAATCAAATTCTCCAAATTCAAAGATTTTAAGTTTCCAAATCAGCATTTTAACTCAAAGACTTGAACAGCTTTACCATATTTTCAAAGCTGTGGTTAGTTGAGCAGAAGGCGAGTGACGTCAGGACTGTTCTTCTTCGTCACAGTACTGTTTTCCCCTCAAGAGCACAAACGTTTTCTTTGCTAACAAACCACAGACGTCAGTTTATCACCAAAGGTGTTTTCACAGGCTGGTTTCAATTACAAAAATGGCAAATGATATTGGATGGCAGAACGAGCCATTAGTGATGCCTGGTTTTTGTTTTTTTTGGTTTGTTTTGGTTTCTTTTTTGAAAGAAAGAAAAACTGACAGCACTATCATTATGACACAAATCTATATAAAGAGATTATTAAATTGTATTCAATTAATAAAAATATATTTACATTATCCTGACTTATGGGAACATGAAATGGACTGAGGGAAAGTGTTAGACTTATATAAGCCTGAGTAAAACATTAATGGCTGCTTCACTAACTAAACTAGTCTGATGATTGATTCATTAGTCATTATTAATTTAATAGTTATTTTCTAGGTCCAGTTTATACTTGTGTTTTTCATTCCAGGACGTTTTCATCATTTTCTGACATGAACTGAACGATGAATTGGCTGAGCAGACAAACACACATACTGTACATCACCACCACAGCCACACGAGTCCACAATAAAGTCAACTGAGAGGAGCAGTCACATTAAATACATTGTTCAATTTATTGAAAAGGGTAAAAAAAAAAAAAAAAAAAACAAATACAGTGAAAGCAAATTCATGAAATTTGTGCCTACTAGTGAACAGATGAACCAAAAGAACGGTGAATAATTGTTTTGGCAGGTGCTGGATTAAATCTAATTTTCAGTCCTTTGGGGCTACTTTCATTTTTCCAACTATAGCTGAAGCATCAATGAGCACAGAAGTGTGTATTTGTTAGAGCAGTTTAAGCAAAGTCAGAGCTTGGTTTTCAAAACATATCTTGTCCTGGTTTAACTGAAATGGGACAAAGACTGTGTTATTGCCAAGATTATCAGGGAGGACATTAAAATGAGAAGAAGAAGAATTTGAAGGTTAAAAAAAAAAAACACTGTGAGACTTGTGTGGTCTAACGTGAGGTACTGTTGTAAAGTGTTACTGAGTGAGGACACCTGTGGAGCAGCAGCACAGAGGAGGCAAAGCTGTGGAGTCTGTCGCTCTTATCGGACAATAACCATGACTCTCCAAGAAATTGTTTGGGGATCTTACATCCTGCATTTCAACATCCACTAATTCTGCAGTTACACAACAAGAGTTTAGTCATTTTAAGACACCAATGGTCATGAAAACTCCTCATTTTAATCTTACATGGAGGCTCAGCACAGACGGCAACATCGTGCGAATCCCCTCCGATGGTTGGAGCTCAATGGTTTAACCCAACAGCAGTGCCATGTCGACTGTGGATGAGTGATGAAGTCTATAGTGGGGGCTTTGAATGTGCCATCGATTCCTCTGAACGACACAGTGTTTAACTAATTCCAACCAGCCGTGAGCTATCCACACATTCAAGGCTATTGTTTTTTTTTTTTTGTTTGTTTTTTTTGTTTTTTGTTTTTTTTTTACATCTCATTGAAGCTTTTTCCGTTTTGTCAACTCCCCCATCATTAGTCACAAAATAATTGTATTCAGTGTAAGCAGGCTAGCTTGCTGGTTCTGGTTTCTGTGAACCAACACCTCCCCCTCAAATCTGGAATAGCAAGGTAGTTGTACATAATAAATATAAAAAGTGGGCTGCTGGTGTACTACTGCCCCCTCATTACTGTTTTCTCTTACGCAAACACACACGTACACAGCACATACACACACATTCACCCCCTCCCTCCATCCCAACCCGCTGTCCATGAATACTGACGGGTCCCAGTGTTCATCATCAACATCCTTCAGGCGCCGCAATTCAACGTTTAGTCCATGGTCAATGTGTATCTGTAAACAACAGGTTGTGTTGTTTTTTTAGTGTTATGGTTAAAGTTTTAAAAAATTAACCAATATGACCAATTGAGCTTAAAAAGACCCTGAGTATAATTAATTACTTCAAACATTATTTCAGTTGCACCCTGGTAATCTACAAGAACTCAGGAACCAGAGCTTCCAGTGAGCACAGAGCCACAACTGCAGTTGTTCTTACCCAGGTTCAGGTCCAGTCCAGTCGGCAGTCCTTTATGCCTGAACGTCTGCCAGCTCAGGAGGCATAGGAGACTTGGGGTGTTTGCTCTCAAAGTGCTGCTTGAAGGTCTTGGGGTCAGGCATCTGAGTCTGAAAGAAAACAGGAGAATGGATGTATTAGTTTATTTTATCTTGTGGCAACAAGATGCTGCTCTCCGCTGAAATTGATGTTTCATCAGTCAGGACTTCAAAAGTCAGCTACTTTGAAACCAGTAGGTGAGTAAGTACCTAAAGTTTTTGGGATTATGTTCTGCAGAAACTTAACCTGCTTGACAATCAAATATATAAACCTGATAAACTGAGTGTGATGTATTTTTGATGAATGAGAACATACAGTAAAAAAAACCTAGTGACAAGCAGCTGAAGCCTCCTGAAGCTTTAGGCTTCAAACTATGACATCTGCTGGTTTAAAAACTTAAAGCAGACCATCCCGGTCAAAGCACCACAACACTGATCAGTAGTTTTAGTCTCTCTTGTTCAGAGGAATTAAAGCTAGGTTTTATACACAATGACAGTAAAATTATATATATATATATATATATATGAATATTTTGCTGACTAAATATGAATGAAGCTTATGAGTATAGATAAGTATCCACTGTTTTAACATCATGTAGCAAGTAGAAAATTATTTTTTATTACATTATAAATCTGGTATTTATGATTATGACTTTCTGGTATATATATTACCATATTTCTCAACCATTCTCTCCTCATTCTGTTGATTTATTGAACTATATGAAACTTGAATTTATAAGTCACATAGTCATCAGTCGTGTGGTTTTCATTTGATACAAGCTCTGACACAATGCACTGAAACAGTGCACCTCACAGGAGTGAAACAAGAAATCATCAGAAAAGCTACAACTACAGAGGAGCTGACATGCTGCAGCACCGTGTTTCACTCACCCGGCAGACAGGGCAGGTGTGGACCAGAGCAGCCTTCGCTGCAGTCTTCTGGTCAGCGCCCTGAGATTTCTTCTTCTCTGCTGCCTTCTTGGCGTTCTTTTGCTGGGACTGAATCTTCTGCTGCCCACGAGCCATGGCCCTCAGCTTCGACCTGCAGAATTTTTAAAAGGACACAACAGATTAACCTCCAGTGCAAATGTTATGGCCCAAACCTATAGCCGTCTTTTCCTCATGTAAAGAAATGTAGAAAAGAAAATATATGTAACAAGGTGACTATGACCTGCAACTTTACTTTAAGATACCACATAATGACCAATTTAATCAATGTCAATAATGTGACAACAGAATTAATATGAAGGGTTAGGGTTAGACACAGTGATACAACAATCAGAATCTCACCAATGAAAAACCTTAAATATGTACACGCTCCCCACAACATACTCTTGTTCTAAAGGTGCTTTTCATGATTTAGTCTAAGCTCATTGGTTCATTTTACTATTACATAAAGTCTTATTTGACTATAGTGAGCTTCCAGAACTTTTCCCTGTTTTGCCACAAATCAACAAAGCCAGACAACAATCCAGATACCAGATGATATACTCCAGCACAGTGTTGTGCTCCATGTCAAATCTGCATTTGATGAACAGACTAATACAACAGTCCTGCAATAAATCCTCCTATAATCAAGTTTATTATTGTTAGTTTTTGTTGAAACTGTTCGAGAGGCATTGGTTAAACTTTGCGGTCATTTTGAAGACTTGTTTACAGTGCTGGCCAACAACAAACAAGCATTGACAACACTGTTTAACCTACAGGTTACAGACTTGAGTCATCCATGACCAACAGCCTGAAACCCAGAGAACTTCTGTTTACTTCAAACAAAATTCAGAAAAAAAAGGAAAGCTTGAATTACAGCATGCCTTGTTTTAAATCCTACTGGGGTTTTCGATGTGTACTTATACCTTAAAACCAACTACGGGCAAGATATTACAAGCAGCATCTCTCACTAAAGTAAAATACATTTCACAGCATCACAAGCTGCAGTCCAAACAATTAATCTTAAGTTGACTCAACATCCCCCTGAAACAGCTCAGGACATTAAAATGTCTATTCAGCTGTTGACTACATCAGTGTTAACCTTTAGAAACTTCAATTATTACCAGTTCTTAGCTGGTAAATCACGTAATTTTATTTATTTTTTTGTGCCAATGTATGATCTGCCTACTTAGTAATGATATTACAAAATTAGGCCTTTAATTACTTCAACCGTTTTGTTTTATTTTTCATTTTCTCTCACTGAGGACTGTTTAAACTGTTCATCCACTGCTAAAACACACGTGAGTTGTAGAAAGATTAACACTAGTTGTATCACAAATATCACCACCACACAGGCAGCCTTTGGGGCAAATTGACCCACGTTTCCAATGAAATAACTCGTCACGTGGCAACACAAACAACAGCGACTTAACCTGATTAATTATCCCGGTGGACGTTTCCCTTCAAGTCACCAAACCTCGACTCTCCAACGTAAAGTTAAGACCTTACAAAGACATTTATAGTGTCAGGGTCGAGAGGTATCAACCAGCAGGGATGATATGGTCTGGAAGAAGCAAAGGCATTGTCGTCTTGACACTTTCAGCTGTTTATAAACAATTTCCTCTGACAACATCAATGATCAGACAATAAAAAATGACCCGGGCCAAGAAGAGTAGCAGGAAAACGGACAAATAAAGTATTTTAGCTTAAGTAACACACAAAACATTTAAAGTCATTTTACAGCCTGCAGCTGGCTGACGATATATATATTCACACATTTATACACCGAGTGACACTTTACATAACGTGTCTTCTTTTAGGGGGAAACAGGAATCGTTGTTTTAAGACTTTGAGCCTTGAAGGTGGCCTGAGTAACATTACTTTTTCTTGTTGAATAGCCATAACAAACAATTGACCTAATTATCTACACTTTAGCCACAGAAATTTAAGTTGTTTCTCATCAAAACAACAACAACAACAACAAAACGACCAGAGTAAAAAGAAATATCAACATCGTCCAGACAGGCCTCTCATCAACCGGCGCCGCCTTGCTAACACCGTTAGCTGGTGAAGCTAAGATTACATGTGACCGAGTTACGACGAAATACGATGTTTTTGGAGAACAATTGAAACAGTTTCCAGGACAAACCGCTGTTAACTGTCACAAAAAAACCAGCTCAAACCGGCGAATGACGGGGAAACGAACAGATTTCCAGGCGGTTTTACCTTCGAGGTTTGACTCTCTCTTCGCTCTTTTGTCGGTTTCTTTTTGAATGCCAGAGGAAACTACAGAGCGCATGAATCCCAACAGCGCCGCGAACAGCGGCCCCAGGCGGCTCGGAGCGGAACTGCAGCTCGGCGGCGGCGGCCGAGTTTGTTTTCTGTGATTTTAACAAATATTTGGAGAGTTTATGTTCTTCTTAATACCCTTCATCCACTGTGAAACAGCCCCCAAGGTCCAGTAATATTCAGTTCAGGTAAATATATAGAGACTGAAACAACATACAAACCCATACAAACACACAACAAAAAGTGAACAGACACAACTTACTGTGTGCCAAAGGTTTCATTCCTATTATTTTAATCAGTCCAACCTCTGGATATGATTTTCTCTGTCTTCACTGCACTTATTCAGACACAAATACCTGTAAATTAAATATATAAATTACAATGGTCAATAAAATCCGTTATGATAAAAACAATTAAAATAACTAAGTAAAACCAACAAAAAAGAAATAGCTGTGTGAAGTAGGGGAATGTAGACGTAAAGCAAAACAAACTCATTTGACAGAATTTCTGTTCTCATGCAAGAGGATGTGTTATTTCTTTTTCCGAAGCAGATTTTTCCTCTGTGACTGATACAGTAATTGTTGAGTGGATCCTGTTTTCTAAAGTCTGTTAACATTAATGAATCTTCCACCACTGTGGCTCCTAATCCAGCATTTCTCCTGCTCTCAGTGAGACTGAAACCTGCTCAGCCTGGTCACACTGGGCCAGAAGCATCATTAGTTGAACTGAACTGTATGTTGCTCTTGTGCCTGAAAGCATTTTCAATTTAAAAATGTCCAGTCCACTTGACAAACAACAAACAAACAAAAAATACTCTTGGGACATGAGAGAAACTTTTATTTTCCAAGCAATTGTTAGAATTTTATGCCCATAAAAGTCTGCATACACTACAAAATGATGATTTTCCTCAAAAGGAGTTATATGGTACTTTTAAATCTGTTGATTTGGTCTTGTTCCGCAGACAAAGGGAAACAGCTCTTCACAATACCAACGATCTAATAGGAAAACAAGAGAGGAACAGCACTTTTACTGTTATTCTGTTGTTTAGAGACACGTTTACTCCACAGGGTTAATCAGTTGATTTAGTAACTGTAGCTACCTGACAGACCCACTGAGAGACATTTTTTCCATCTATCCCAGCTGCTTGACTCGATGCTGACCCAGCTCCCAACATCAAACGCTGAACCGTCACTCCACAACCACTCCTCACTCTGGAAATACAAACAAGAGACAAATAGCATGTAAATACGTCAGTTTACAGTGTTGACAATATAAACTCAACTCTGCTGCAGGAATCTGTTGTGTGATCAGTCTGTCAGCGATGTTTGCTCAGTACCCTAACAGCATTACTGCCACCGATCCAGGCTGGGCCATAATAACCGTTATAATTTCTGTCCATGACAACCTCCTGGATGAAATGGAGCTCCTTCATGTCATGAATGGATGCCAGGTTGGCTTCATAGTGCCAACAGTGTTTCTGTAAAGACAGGGAGGTACAGCTTCAAACTGGAAATAGAAATAAAAATAATAAAGATAATAAAGCTCATATTCCTGTTTGACTTTGAGAAGGAATATGGGATCACGGATGTTATGATCTTCTGTATCTTTACACTGAGATTCACATTCAATAAAAGGATCAAACCAGTTCCCTTTGTAAGTATTCAGGCATCTTTTGTTTATTTTGATTGATACTTACTTACAACAATATTTTTCTTTTATATTGTTTTAGTTTTATTTTTAACTCCACTGCCTATGACAAGCTTATTCTGAGTCATTAAAACATATGAACCGACATCATGTTACTCAACATGTTGAGTCTGTAATTATGTAATTGTATTGCATTTTTTTTGTATTTTCCTTTTCCTGGGAACTTGATAAATAATGTGTTCACGGTGTAACATCAGACTACCTCAGCATCTATCCAGGCCATTTGGATGTTGATGAAGGAGAAACATCGCCCCCTGTAGTTGTGCCAGTGGGGGGGGCAGCCAAGATAATCAGGTACATAGTATGGAGAAGTAAATGGTTCATCAATCTGCCATTTAGTCATCTTGCCTGCTATTCGGCGCAGCAGCTCCCCTCGCTTCTCATCTTGTAGAAAAAAATCCATTCATTTTATTTTGTTGGAAAATAATTTGTCTTTTGCAAATAATCTCCTGGTTCATTGGATTAGGGAGTTTAAGGTTCAGTATGTCTTTGCATGTCATTGACACTGACCATGGGCATTATGTAGAGAGATTAGGTCTTGGATTGCAGCTGTATTTCCATAACAGATTGTAATAATTTCAAATCCTCTCACCTGCAGTCTTGTTTTGTTGAACAGGCACAGGCTCCTCCACTGGTTCTACAGAGGAATAAGAACAGAATTTTATTGGTCTTACTTTTTGTCTCTTCTTGTTTTTATTTATTGTTCTGACAGAGCAGAGATTACGATAATCCTCATATTACTACCCAGATAACAAAATGAAAGGTCTGGTCCAGTGTACCCCCTGGTTCCGCAGGCCGTCGGGTATATTCCTCTACATCTGGGTAGATTGTGGTTATTATCCTCCAGTGTTGATTGATAGCCATGTGATTTTATACGTGTGCACCAGAATTGGTCTAGATGTGAAGTAACATCTGATAATCAGGCTGCATAAGGGTCTGACTCAGCCGTGGGACTGGGGAGGTCAAACATAAGCATGCGGCCCAAGAATAGACCAGATGTTTCTTACTATCTGGGTACAATCTTGAACAATTGAATAATTTATATATTTATACATGATTTTCTCATGTAAATAATTAACAGACAAAATGGTTAAAATAACTTGTGGTTATAACATAAACCTGAAACTGTTTTACACTGATGATGATGAGATGATGATGTGTTGGTGAACCTGAATCTGCTGTGGAGGAAGATTCAGACCAGTTAATCGTCCTCATCCCCAGCTACATTTATATTGTACTAGTTAATTGGGACAAGATGCACCAGCTTGCTCAGAAGTGATGGAACTCAAGGCTTTTTGTGTTTTGTCCATTCAATGCTATTTGAAAGACAAATTTCATTTCTAGAGATATTATAGAGAGATATTAGCATTTCAATGTAGCTATTTCAATGCTAATATTAATCAATATATAATTTTGGAGACTGGAGACTGTCTGTGTGAGTCTCACCTGTTGTGACGCTCAGAGCGACGGCAGCGCAGAGAAGCAGAATAACCCTCATTGTTTCTATTTGATAGAATAGTGGGAGGATGAACAGCTGAAATTTAAGAAAATTACATTAAAAAAATCAAATATTAATGAGAGACAGGCGACAGCTATGAGCTGTGGTGGAAAACTCTGAGGTTCAGAACCATGTAACCAACAGATCTCACCTGCTTCAGTCCAGGTGGCTCTCAGGTGAGCGTCTCCAGCCTCTGTAGGACTATGGAAAAAAGACTGCTTATATAACAGAAAGCAATGAGGTAATACTAATTAACTATCAACATTCAACATAATTCATTTACTCATATAACCTCAATCACTAACTCACTTATGTGTTTCACATAAACAGAATTTGGGGATTTACACAGACTCCGAAAAAATGCAGGGAAATTTTCTGGCCTCTGGTAAAACTCTCCAGCAAGTGGCTGTTAACATTGATCCCTATACACATACATACAGTATGGCTACTATGCAGTTTATAGAGAGCTAAAGCAAACACTCAGCACTCAGGATTGAATAAAATAACTTCCTGGGAACATTGTAATCCTCTGGGCCTCGTATTGAAAAGGAAGAATCTCGTTCTTCACCTGATCGTTCATACTGATGTGGAGCTAGTTAAACCTGTTACATATACATACACACACACAAATATATATACATATATATATATACACACACACACACATATATATATATATATATACACACACACATTATATATACATATATATATTATAAAAAACTATACTTTATACATATTTATGTAGTTTAGTTGACTGGTTCCCAACTTAACAGAGCAGATGTGAGATTAATGGAGAGAAAAGTAGAGAAATCTCATCCCTACAAAAAGACTTTAGGCAAAACTGTGAAAAGTTCATTATAAAGTCAGTTCACTTAGTATCTGGTTGGACAGAGACAGGAGAGCCATCATATAGTCAGAACTTAAACCTGGATATCAAGGAAGTACAACCCCAACAAATAATATACAAACTTAATTAGTCAGCCTTTAATCAAAGATACGTGTCTGTTTCATCATAGAAGCCTGGAGAGTTCAAGATCCAGTGATTTATTAAGTCAATCTGTGCCAAAGAAAATCACAGACACAGATCATTACTGTATCTGCACTGAAATGAACCAACGCTGTGTGAGGATGAGTGTGTGTTTTTTTTAAACCACACGCCTCACATCAGGCCTGGATGATGGATTAGTCGTCCACTGGTGTTGAGCCTGACAGAGAACATACTAGTGGAAGTTTCACCTGGTGACACTTTCAACTTAAAGCCACTTCACAGCCTCTGAACAGGAACTAACCTAATAGAAACAGTGCACACAGTCTAAACACAGTTTCATCACTTTATTACAGTAAATGAGTTCATATCATACACACACAGAACAGAGACAGACAGGTTTGTGTTTCTTTCTCTCTCTCTCTCTTCTCTCCCTCCATCAGTCCACCAGGGCAGAATGTGACCAAAGTCAACAGCATTAAGAAATTAAATCAAGGTGACATGAAGGTGTGAAGAGACGCAGTGATGTCCCTCAGTTAGATAAGAGAGGAAACATCAACAGACACGTCGGTTATTAGCAGAAACGTGTCTGCATGTTGCCTGAATACAAACAAGCACACACATACACAACTTGTATAACTCTGTCTGCAACACAACACAAATGTTTATTTCTGCCATCTTGAGATCATTAGCAGCAATTCTGAATGCCACACATCACGTAATACTAAATGCCCCATGTTGAGAACTTGAGCTGGACATCATTGTGTGATTTCTAGTCCAACTAAAACACTTCTGAGATCACTTGAGTCAGGCTGAAAATACCAGAGGGTCAATACTGCATAGTAATCATAAGTTACAATCTGTCACAACACACAAAGAGTTCTGTTCCAATAAGATCGGAGAATGAAAAGTGTGTGGAAAACGCACAAAGCAGAGGTTTTGATTCTGCTGTTCGAGTCTTAACTGGGCCACCTATTGGCAAATAACAGTGACTTTACACATCAAGGTGTTTACAGGTGTTGGGTTAAAAAAGAGGCAGCAGTGGGGAGTCAGAGAAGTTCAGATGGAGCTAAAAACTACAAATCTGAATGTGAAATCTGGAGCAGGGCTCCAGCGAGACATGCAGATAAAGTTATATCACTGTTTGCCACCTACAGGCAAGAAAGACAATTAATATTTATACACTTATAACTTTATATATTTTTAGTAGAATGTATCAGAAGGCGACATAAAACTGGTGGCGTGTAAGATGTGAAGCCTAGAGCTTTATAGTGAGTTTCATCTAGACGTTCGTAGCCACAGGATGAAGCTGATTTATGTGAAAAGGCTCTAAAAACCCTTTGAACACAACCTGCTCAGCATCAGACAGACAGAGACATATTGAGACGAGCTGGTGGAGCATTTAGCAGCTTAACAGGTAACGTTTCCCCTCTGGAGTTGCTACAGAACAAGAAAATTTTAAGAGTAAATATTGGACTAAAAACTAAAAAAAAAAAAATGCCTCCAGATGATGTAACAACTGTTGCCAGTATAAATAATAAAAAAGTCACATCATGCCACATCAGGTTAAAAGGTGACATGATATTGTTGTGTTTCTAAATCAGCAAAACGTGAGACTTGTCAACTGGGGCCTGTTTTCACCATTTGTGTTCACTTTGCTCTGGGTTGGGGTTGGGAGGTACCGGTCCCCCTGGTTACTGCAGGTTATAAAAGACTCAACAGCTCCATCCTGTGGACACGCTGCAGGATGTTAAATGCATAAAATGATTTGATTTGATTTTTCATTAATGTGCTTTACAAAGACCTTGTGTGTTAAATTTAATCAAGGTAAAAATAATAAAACAAACTGCTTCCCTATTGTTGTTTCCCTGTTTCATACATACTTAGATTATCAGGCCAGATTCAAAGCTGTGATTCTCCTGTAACATGGCTCACATAAGTAAACATGACACGCCTCAGTTGTTTAGGTTTTTAGAGATATCACATAATTTTTGGGTGATATATTTATTATATTTACCTCCAAAGTGAACAGAAGGACATTTTGGAACAGAACTCTTACAACAGTCATTCAACAGGCAGGTGGCCCCACACAGGACCTGACAGGAGAGCTGAGTAACAACGATGTTAACGGCTACTTTACAATTTTCACTGGACAAGAAAGAGAAAGAGAGATCATCAACAAACATGAGGAGTAGACTGTTTTTTTCTCTTTTTTTTCTTTGCAGTATTTACATTTTGGATTGTGAAAAAAGAAACATATTTACAAAAATGCACAAACTAAAGACTGTTTTGTAGAGAGGATGAGGAAAATAAGATATAAACAACTCTGTAATAAAAAGTAAAAAGAGGAAAATAAAAATCAGTGATATTTACATGTGCAATAAGAGAAGGAGAGAGAGGACAGTGAGGAAATAAATGGCTTGTGAGACTGGGAGAAGAGACAAATCAGCCATGTTTGAGTCTCCTCAGGGATTTTTTTTTTGTCACACACTTTTCATAGCCACAGAAAGTCTGACAGCTCTGAGTGTGATGCTCCCCGCAGAAGCGATCGAACAAGCTGGTTGGACTCTTTTCAGCAAAGAAAGCAGAATATGTCCAGCTGCAACTGGCTGGACTGGGAGGTCGTGAGGAAGGGTAGAGGGGAAAAAAATTAAAATAAATAAAAGCTCTTTACCCTCTTCTTATAGATGAATGAATGTGTGGTGGAATTAAAAAAAAAAAAAGCTTCACTTATATTTAAAAAAAAAAGGGTTAAAAACAAAAATGGCTGCAGTTAAAACAGCAGGTGGAGGCATGGTTCAATTGTATCAAATATACTATACTACAAACTTTCAAGTGGTCTGTACTGCTTACTAAAAATCTGTATTGTTGACTGCTCTATTCCTAAAACACTGGCTGTTCAGACTGCAGATTGGGATGTGGTTAGACACACACACACACACACACACACACACACACACACACACACACACACACACACACACACACACACACACACACTTGTACTTCTATACTAGTGATACATTCAATGGGCCCCTGACCTCAACTTATTTCTAGACTTGTCCCAAAAATGTCTTAGTCTCAGCTCTTTGAAGAAGTGAGGGCTGGCCAAACGTCCTGACTCTCATGGGGTCACATTTGCATCGGTCCTCATAAAGATAGAAGTACATCATCACACAGACAGGCCAACAAACAAAAAACACGGTCACCTTTAAGGAGTTTCCCTGCTTGATATTCATGTTAACATTTAACCTTTCATCAGTGATTCCTACAATATGCGTCTGTTTACATCAGCAGCACTAATGTTCATTTATCCTGTTAACGTTGTTTCTACAAAGTTTCTTCTTGTAAAAACTGAGAGAACTTTTCATTTGTTTCCACTGATGGAAGTTTGCTCAAGAAGCTGCAACAGCATTTCAAAGTCCTCTCAGTCAACAATCCACACATCCGTCTCTCAGCAAAAAACAAAGACATACATATGTTTACATAAAGTATCCCCCATTTAAAACATGCAATCCCCATTTAAGCATTCTTTAGTTTCACTGCCTCATCTAATCAACAGCAGGACTCACATTCGTTTTTCTCGTTTCCACAGTGTAGGAGCATAAAGCATTTCTTTCTACACTGAAATCAGGACAGGAAAGACCTTAATGCCAAAAGGGATTTCCACAGAAAGTGACTTTTTGACCTGCCAATATTTTTCAGGGGATTTTACAGGTTCCCTGATATACGTTTGTAGGAATAATTTAAGACCAAAACAAGGTACATGTTCCTTTGTTCCGTATGAAGACAAGTCAGTTGGCAGAATAGGAAAAGAGACAGCATGAATTGTAAAAGCAAGCGATTATGTAACTATATTTAACAGGTTTTAATACTTTTCAAGGCTTTAAAATAAAATAATTAAACACCCAGTTACCTTAATTGATAAGTTTTGACTTGACCTCCAGTAGCACCTCATGACTACATCATGTGAAATAGCTCAGTTAAACTTGTGAATGAATGGAAAACAAAGAAACAGTTAAGTTAAAAGCTAAAATTACAGTTAATTTTAGTGGACTACACCTTTAAGACTTTTCTGAAGTCAGCCAGTGGCTCTGCAGTAAACTTCTGCAGCTACAGCCTCTAGTCATTGACACTTTCTAGCACAGTAGAACCAGTGAAACCAGTGAAGGTTTTCATTTACAGGTAGAATTAAGGAATAAACAGAGCTTCTTCTTTTGAATGGTTAAAAGGGGCAGAAGTTTGTTTAATTTCTTTCAGCAGATAAATTCCACAGTTTCTTTAAGAGGCCTCAGTGCTGTGATGAAAAATGCCTGTTGATCTCTAGTCTTGTTAGATAAGATTCAGTTTTCATCAGATCACAGGGGCAGTGGTGTTCAGAGCACAGCCATCTCATCATTAACACAACTAATTACTTGATAGGACTGAGAACAAACAGCTGTTTGCTCAATATCCAAAGACTCTGGATGAATCTGCTCAAAGAATCGCTGGATGTGGATGCAACACTTTTGCCCTCCAGATGTAAACAGATAAAATCACTTAAAAGATGAGAAGGATCAGTGGTTGATTTGACTCAGATTTATAGGGAAGTGTAGATGCACCCAAAGAAAATGGGTCAATTCACAACTGAGGTCCGGGGGTTGTTTTCCAGAGGACTAACTCCCTCTTAAGATCAGGATGAAATAGACAGAGGCTGGTGCTCAGCGATTTGCTGGTGTCTGGTGATTTCTAGTCTAAAATTACAGCCGCCGAACATGATTCACGACAAATGGAAACCGAACACTGATAAATGCTTTTTCTACTCCAACTGTCACTTCAGCAGGTAAATGAACAAGAGTTGGAGATTTAATTTGAGCCTAAATATCTAAGTGGCTGGAGAATTGAGGAATTCATCAGACCCTGCATCTGTTCTCCTGAGTTAAATACAATGTCCTTTACCCTGATAACCTACTTGACAAATCTAATCTTGATCAGGCAGTGTACAGTCCAACCCTTTACTAACAGGGATTTAAAACATGGAATA
This sequence comes from Rachycentron canadum, assembly GCA_038496675.1. NCBI lineage: Eukaryota > Metazoa > Chordata > Actinopteri > Carangiformes > Rachycentridae > Rachycentron > Rachycentron canadum. The sequence continues at coordinate 4,370,179 of CM076663.1, read as the reverse complement.
ATAATAAAAAAAACCAAAATCTAAGGTGGAAAAAAACCCAAAACTGTTGTGTGATCACATGATCAATTAGTCAAATAAATAAACACAAATATAAAGAAGATAAAGGAAAAAATGTTGATTAAAAAAAGGTTTACATTACAGAGGACCAGCCCCCACTATTGAACCATCACATACCACCCGAGCAGCAGCGAGACGACTCAACCCTGGCAGAACTAATAGTTTGTTCAATGTATTTACTGTACAAAAACAGAGGAGAGCAAGCAGCATGGAGGAAAGCTGTAGAGTGTGAGTGTGTGTGTGTGTCTGAGACAAGGGTGAGGCTGGCAGGCAGGCAGGTGAGAAGCTGCTTCAGATGCTGTTAAGAGATCCTGGTACTGAACTGTGCTGAGATGAATCTGAACCGGTGCCATCTGAAGGAGAAGAGGAGGAGAGAAAGGCAGAGGGAGCGGTGAATTAATGCTCCGCAACAGTGCAAACGAAACGGACATGACTACACAAGAAGTGAATACAGTCGCTGATCTACATTGAACTAGAGTTACTGCCTCACAGTTGTATCCCTCTGCAAAACCAGTCAGTACAGATCTAATCAGTACGCGACACATTTTTTTAATTAATGTCTAGTTCTGTCATCTTAGTCTTCTGTTCTGAAAAATAAAACTCAGCTTTTGTGGCTATTGAACTGTTGATTTATCAGTTTGGCTTGTAATAAAAACATGTTGAGTCGAATGATTTACAGGTCTTATAATTTTATGTATGACTGTTGTGCTACTTAGATATGGAGTTCATTTAAAAAATAAAAAATAAATAAAAAAAACGAACTACTAACTTACAACAGACTGAGAAATCCTTTCATCTGTCATCTTTCTGGTATTAAGTATGATCAGTATTCATTTTGAACTCTGCAGAAGTCTTTCACTAGCTAAAGGGAAGTGACTGCATTATAACAAAATGTTGTTTGAAGGTTTTTAATTCCAGACTGTTACTTGCCTGAATTTTTCGTCATGCAATTCTTTTACACCACACTAGAGCAGATTTTGTCAGCCAGCAAGAAACCATGCAAAACCAGTGATATCAACACTGACAATAAAATTAAAATAAGTTTCCCACCGTGGGCGGAAGCAGCTGTGTGAGAGCGAGCGTGAGGAGGAATGAGGGTTGAGTTCAGTTGGGGCTGGATTGACAGCTCTGTGGAGGATAAAAGAAGAGTTTTTAGTTCATGTTGAGTCATACAACAAGAGGATGGTGTCACTTAACAAAAGAACAGTGTACGTTGCATTAATGGCACCTCCTCAGGGGTCACAGTGTTGGTCAAAAGCAAACTAAGAAACACCACCTGATTGTATGAAGCTAAACAGGTGGTGATGACTTCACCACAGCTGAATAATCTGTCAGCCAGAAGAGACGGAAATCTCTGACTTCTGTTGATGAGTTACAAATTAACTATGGACAGACACAACAGATCAATGTTGTCCCTCCTGATTTGTGTTGAGCTGTAACCAAGCCTGAATCTATAATCCTGTGTTTATCTGTGTTCATGTACCTGTGGTGCTGAAGTTGAAGAGCATCGGCAGTTCTCGGCCGCTGGGCAGTCGTGTGTTCGGCTGGCGCAGCTCGTCAAAGAAGGCATGTGAACAGGCCTCTAGTGGGGAGAGGCGTGAGGCCGGTGTGTACTCCAGCAGCCGAGAGCAGAGAGCAATGGCCTCCGGAGGGGTGCGAGGTTTAAACACCTGAAGCATGAAGTAAATAATGGTAACAATGGTTAGAAAATCTATGAGGTGTTTCCAAAAAAACAGTTGCATGCAGTTTCTGGAGTAAAAGCCATTGTCTCTATAGTAAATGTTCAAGGGCCACTTGGTTTCATGTCGTTTCTGTACTCTGTAGGTGTCGGGTTAATCGACTTTCAAAAAGACATTAAAGCACTTCAACCTGCAGACTTAAATAGACAGTGTGGGCAAGAACACGTCTACGGTTTTCTTTCTATTGTTCTAATAAACTGAAGTCGAGCACAACGTCAGTTTCAGATCAGTTTTCTTTTTGGAACAATTACTGTCATGTAACTTGTATTACTCATGTAATGTGTCTCATAGCTTAAGAGGCATGTCATCAAAATCTAAAAGGAATAAAATAATAATAAAATAAGTGCTGGAAGTTTTCAGATTTTCTTTCTCAGTTCCTCAACTCTGTGTTCCTTTCAAGACAGAGTAAGCCCAATACACAAGACTTTGTCCAGAGGGGTTTATTTACCTTGGTCCATGGATGAGCTTTGATCTGAGGGAACTTGAATTCGGTGTAGTTTGGGTTCATCTCTCGGATTTGTTCCCTTGTTGGTGTTCCGAGCACCTGGGAATAGATGAGGAGGGTGAAGGAGCATTATTTTGTACAAAGGCCATATGGATGTGCTGGTAATCTGTATTACAATACCACTGCAACACTCCAAAATCCAAAAATTGCAAAACCTGTTACATGTTACTATCTTGAAGCACAAATATCTGCAGAGTAATTTGAGCCCAGTTTTGTTCTCTGGCTATGAGATGTGACGCAGTGGAAGTTGAGACAACACTGAGTGGATTTCAGTCTGTCTCTGCTGAGGAACAACCGCCAGCAAAAAGATGTCCGCAGATATGAGGCAGGATGTGTTGTCAATGTAAACAGTGCAGATTAACTTGTGAGCAGACTTTCAGTTTCTGTTCTGTCTGTGCTCAAAGTGATCATTAACGTGGGCGTGTGCACTTAGCTGAAACATCTACTGCTTACAGTGCATATGTAGTTGCATGGGACATTATTTTTCTTAAATATGCATAATGATAAAGTTGTTCAACTGTTTTGCACACATAGATCTAAAAAAAAAAAAAAAAGTAGAGATGTGCAATATTTTTGTTTTGAATTTGTCAAAATGACAAAAAGAAATTCTTGGGCCATAATATATACAACAGGGAAATGTGTTTAGACTATAATGTGACTTTACACAATAGATATACTATACACATTATTACACACATACATTTTATATTTGAGGAAACAACAGAGTTGAATGCAGAAGAAGATGAGAAGTGCTTTACGCAACATTGGTGTTTATCTAAAGTAACTGAACCAAGAGCAGAATCTAAATGATTCAACTTTGTGAATCTAAATCAAATCAAATAAGGACATCAGTGCCAATATCCAGCCCGGAAAACAGGAAAGAGCAGTTTAACAGAAAACACAACCAGTACAAAAAAATGCAACACACAGACACAAAAAGGCAAAGACACACTCACCTTGATAATCTCTACTAGTTGGTCCACCCCACTGTCACCAGGGAATATGGGTTGTCCAAGCAGCAGCTCAGCTAGCACGCAGCCTGCTGACCAGATGTCAATGTTTGCTGTGTAGTCTGTGGCACCAAAAATTAGCTCTGGAGCGCGATAATAACGTGAGCAGATATACGACACATTGGGTTCACCGCGGACCAGCTGCTTGGCGCTGGGGAAAGACAAGAAATCACATTAAATGATGACAGTGGGTGCAGCAAAGATGTGGCAGGGGTCCAAAGGCAAGTCAGGTGACGTAAAAGGTGAACTAATGTGGAGCAAATGGTTATCAATAGTTACAGTTGGATGAACATTAATACCTGGTCTTGAAGTGGGTTTTATATATCAAAATCTTCACTGTCAGAAAAATGCTTAATTAATTCTAGTCTGTTGGATCTTTTTAAATGTTGCTGTTATCTGTGTGGAGGAATCACAATTACTTACCTGCCGAAGTCACACAGTTTGAGGATGGCAGTTTCTGGGTCGACAAGCAGGTTTTGGGGCTTGATGTCTCTGTGACACACACCTTGGGAATGGATATAGGCCAGACTGCGGAACAACTGATACATGTAAACCTGAGGAGGTCACAACATAAGAAAAACACAAGATCTGATTAGATGTTCACACTGTTGAAATGGCAACAAACAAAAAAAAGACAACATGGCAATCGCATTATAAGGTGCTTTGCATTACTTGGTTTCAATTGGCTTGAGTTAAGATGTCCTCATTTCAACACTTATGGTGTACAAAAACATGTTCAACAAAGCCTCAATTCTTTGAAAACACAGGAATTTGATCTCCAAAAAACAAATAGGGAGAAAAGAGTATGCTGTCTTGCTTACTGCTCAAATATTTGTTAGTTTACTCTGTTCAACAACCTCATCAGTATATATAAACTGTATATAAACTTAATTTCTTTCAAAATAAATTACATTTAAAAACAAAAAAGTGAAAGAACACAAATTATATAGTTTAAGCAAAACCGGCTAGTGAAAATTACCTTCACGTATATGATAGGAATGATGCTCTTGGCCTTGTTAAAATGCCTGGCAACCCTGTAGACCGTCTCAGGGACAAAGTCCAGCACCAGGTTGAGGTACACTTCATCTTTCTGGACACAGCATTAAACAGAAAGAGAGAGAAGGAGCTGTGTTTAAGTTTCAAAACCACCTATCGTAATCAGAATCAGAATTATCTTTATTGCCAAGTAAATTTCCACATATGAGGAATTTGACTTGGTATATTAGTGCAAAACAGTGATAATAAATGAAGTAAAAAGACAAGAGAGTAAGAAGTATTAATTGAATTTCATTTTTGCTAGGGTCTGTACCAAACAAGCATGTTCACATACATCTGCAGTATATGATTTGTAGCCTGGGGCTTCTCTGTGGCACAACAATGCTCCATCTATAATGGTATGTTGTGAGACGTAAAATGCAGCTTGTGAAATTTAGATATTACTTTTGGCCATATAGTGATTTTGACTGCTATTGTTCAGCTCTACAGATTACATGCACAGAGCAACTGCCTGCTGTGACTACTAATTTATAAATTATACCACTTGTTTCCAATTTAAAAAGAGTTGTTACCAGCAATTTACTTCTGAAACATTTAAGTCAGTGTTTTTCTGAATGTGTCAGCTCAAGAAATAGACTGCTCCTTTTTTTTTTTTTTTTTTTAGAATTGAGGTATTTCTATTTTCGCTGTAGTTGCGTGACCTCATCTTTAATACGCTTTAAGTGCATGCATCATTCCCCTGAAAGTAGTGTGCTGTGAGATAACAGTGCAATATTGCAGCCAAGCAAATGTTTGTATGATCGAAAAACAGCTTTGTTTTTTATTATTACAGTTTCTATGACTTGTACTGTTGTGTGTTTTTGATTTGTATCCAAAAATCTCTATGATGTGAAAAACAAAACAAACAAACAAAAGAGCTTGAGTACCTTCTCACCACTGGAGTAGAAGAAGTAACGTAGTCTGACAATGTTGCAGTGGTCCAGCTTCCTCATGATCTGTAGTTCCCGATTCTGGAATCATGTGAGTGCAGATGGGAAACCAAGTGAACAAACTGAACAAGAAAAGAATAAGTGAAAATCCATGCATGCATCATTCGGTTCACAAACATTACCTTGAACCTCTTATCCTGCAGAACCTTTTTAATAGCCACCATCTCCTGGCTGTCGATGAGCCTAGCTTGGTACACCACACCGAATGACCCATTGCCAATCACCTGCAAGGTTTTCATGAACGAGAAAACTGTTCAGCAGGTGCAAATATAGACTGACAGAGCTGTTTTGTTCATAAAAGTTTAATTTGACATCAATGTCAGTCCAGCTACAGCAGCGCAGGTCACATTTTCAAAAACCTTTGCAACAACTGTGCAGTTCATGTTCATTATCACTGTCTGAACTGGTGCAACGCGTTTGTTTGAAGTAGGTCGACAGCAAATTGTGATTCTGGTTAAAAGTCATGTTCAGCAGTTTTATGCTAAATCCCCTCTTCCACAAGTCAGTGTGTTTACATGCACTTCAGCAACCAGATTACTCAGAGAAACCAGGTTATGCAGGTAAGTGGAGAATGGTTACCACATAGTGACCTTGTTGTGTCCATCGTTTCTTAGAACCCACTTGAGAAGACTTAGATCAGTAGGCATGTAATAGTGTAGTAGAGCTATTATGGAGCTATTGTATGTAAAAGTAATAGCCATTATGTTCACTGATAGATGATTATTATGACAAACATATTCCATCGCGTTTTTATGTAACTCCTTGATAACCTTCAACTTCAGCAGGAAGTGTCAGTATTTCTGATAAGTCAGTATATTAAGACTATTGACTCTGAGATAATAAAGTGCAATAAATGTATCTTTACACAGACTCAGAAGCAAATAATAATCTTACAGGGGATAGGAAGAAACCAGATGGACCTGTAAAACTACTGACAGTCTCTGGCTGACAGCAGTCTTATCTCATGTAATTTCATCAGCCTGTAATTGACACAATTATGTCACATTTTCAGAATAGAGATAAGATAGTTAGCAGAAAGTAGACTATAAAGCTGCATTTAAAATCATAAATTTGTGCCCCTGGTACAATAATTTAGGAGCCTGGTAATGACCACCACCTTAATCAATTCCACCTCAATATACTGCAGTCATTTTGTGCTATGTAATGACAAAGGCCTTGGTTACAGTAGTCGCTGAGGTCATAACAGAAGTACCTATTCATATAAGGACATAGTGTCTTGTGGCGATAGTGTTGAGTCCTGGCTTTCCTTTCTTGCTCACCTTGATGTCAGTGTAAGAGACTTCCTGTGGGCGGTCCGGTCCCTGACCTGGTGTGGCCACAACTGTTGTCACCTTCCCGCTGTCTCCTAGAGAACATGCAGGAACAGGGTTAAATGAGGCCAAGGCATATAATAATAGTAAAGTGGTGTGATTCATTCAACAAATGAAAGAATAGGGATATCAAAGACTGATATGTTTTAATCTCCTCTATTTCAATTTCAAGTAGAACACTTTGTTCATGTGTAATAACAGGTAATCTGTTAATTGCTTTATTATGCTAAAATGTGTGAAGTTATAAGAAGGATTAAAAGTGTCTGTGGGCGCTCTGGCTCCTTACTACAAGAGGTAAGGATATGAAATGGATTCGCAACTCAACCAGAAAAATACTCCGAATATTCAACCCAGGACACCTGCTGCAGCCAGCCTTAACATGCGGGCTGTCTCTCCACTGCCCATTTCAATATTTAGGTTAATGAGAGCCCAGTGAATGAATGTCAACTTCACAAAAGCCTCCAAGGAAAGAGAAGGGAATGGCAGAGTTCATATAAAAGACACTGTGCTTAATTAGACCGGGAATTAACCCAAAAATAGGCCAGCCAATTTCTTTGTCCTGATAAACTGTTTTAAGTAATGACAGCCTTAAATACGGGGATTATTTTGTTATATCATCCAGCAATAATGCACAAAACTGGTCAACTGCAGTGCAGAGAAATCACACAAATGAAAAGCTTTTTAAAAAACTCTAATTTAAATCCCCCCAACAACAATCTTAAAATTTTACTAACTATACCACTAACTAAACAGAGAAACATATTTATGGGGGAAGAGTGTCTCTGATCATGAACCGCAATATCCTTGCTTCAAGGGCAGTCTGGGATCTCTGTTGCATGATATCCGCCATCTCCTTCTCTTCTGCCCAACCTCTAACAAAAGCCAATGCCTTTTGGGGCAAATCTAGTTTAATTTTGCTCATGTTTAGTGTGCTCTGTTCAACTAGCCTCGGCACCTTTATAACGCAATGAAAAATAGGAAATGTATCAATTGTTATAATAATTTTAAACTACTCTCTTCTCTGGTTAAATACATGACAGCTTAACCAAACTATTTATCCATGGCAGATTCAGAAAGACTCAAATTCCAAAAGGGAAGATACTAACTGGGAAAGGCTACTTTTTTGAAGGATAATTTGTTAGTTTACAGCTGAGGTTGTGTTCATTTAACACTGTTGAAACACTGAGACAGTTAAAGTTGTGGAATTTGGAAAAGTTTCTTGTTGCTTAAAAAGGTAAAGACCTGATTCTTCTGTAATTTCATATGGACATACACATATACAATAGTGCTAGAAGCTACCTAGTTCTGGATTCCTTTGAACAGTATGGGCAGTTGATGGAAATTTAATTTTCCTCTGCTGCTGTGTGGTGTTTAAATAATGGAGCAGCCCTTTGCCTTCCAGTTTTCATCGTGCTGTATCACTGTCAGCCTGACCTTGTCCACATACTTAATGCTTTGTTTACCAAACAAGACAATGCACTTATTGATATGGCCCTCTTACAGCCAGAACTGCATGTCCTGGTGCTCGTGTACGTCCATATCCACACACGCGCACACACAAACACAAACACACACACACACACACACACAAGTTGTCCTCAGCCACAAAAGTGTGGTGGTCACCCAATAGGCATGCTGGCGATATCTGTTACAACTGAAACTGTGAGGCCTGTGGAATGACCGGGTCAGTGAGTTCTCTATCTCTGTGAGTGGGTTCATCCTGTGGACAGGACACACACATACATGTCTCCATGACTTCAGAGGACATTACACTGACTTATATTCATTAACCATAACAACTACCTGCCTAACCCTAATGAAACCTTAAAACATGTCTTAAAGTGTCCCAATAATGTGACTGTGTAAACAGCTTTTAGTCCTCACAACATGAGTAATACCTGGACCACACACACACACACACACACACACACACACACACACACACACACACAGGTTAAAAGTAGGACAGTTGGTTATATGTTTATGCCAACTGTCTTGCTCCTCCTCCAGTACAGCTGGAGATATAAGCTCTCTTTTCCTGCTGCCATTCATTTCTTCCAGAATGAAAAACAACTTCCACCAGCTTGAAACTTGCTGGAGATCAATAATCTATCATAGTAAAGATGAGGCCTTTTGCTGCCTTTGTCTTTGTCTGATTTATCATCACTTGATTGTGTCTTAGCTCAGTGTTTTTATATCAGTGGTGCAGTATCTTACTCTGCTTTCTGTCATTCACATTTCACAGAAAGAAATTCTAATCTCCAGGAGGAAATAATATCTTAAAAACAAGACTTTTCCAAACTATGTCACATCCATATTTATTTATTTAGTGTCTTTACACTCAAACACTCCAAGCCAAGTTATGTCTTTATAATAAAAAAAAACAAAAACAAAAACAAAACTTAGATACTATTCTGATAAACCAGCAGATTTTTATGTTAATGTCTTGTCTTCATGCATACACAAAAACACACTGTACTTAAATGAATTCCACATCTTAAAGCAAAGTAGCTTCAAGAGAAATGAGTTTACCTTATTAATATGCAGTTTAATGCAGCAAGATCTTCGAAAATCTAAAATCTAACCAGGCCATTTACTCTATAGGGAGAACCCATGGTGTAAGTGTGAGGTTTCAATCAAGCATCTATTGTTTGAGAGTTATTGTGCTCATGTGACTGTCTACCACAGATAGAGAATCAACACAATGTCCACCTCCCAGACAATCATGGTTATGTCTGTGGGTGATTACGAAGCTGGTATACGTGAAATTTAGATTGAGCAATTGTGGAACTCAGCGTTGTGAACAATAACGGTTTTGATCACATGATTTTGTTTTATCATGAGTTCCTGTATAACTTCCCAAAGAAACAGAAATGAATCATCACATAGTTACTGCCCATTATTTAATACAACATTAAATACTGTTTCTGTAATAATCTGGAGCTCAATTTCATTAGTGAATTTGAGCCGTTCTCCTAAAGCTGCATAGCACAGAGACAGACTGTGGTGATGAGACAAATACTGGAGCTGCTCCACAGACATTGAATAATGGAACAACTGCTTTGACACTGTGACAGCAGCCATGGTAATTACACTGGGATGTGGGGAAATTTTCTGATTTATTACAGTGATCCCTATTTGCAAATGCCTTTCCCTATGGATATATTATCTTAACGATATACAAGAACTCTATGAGCTCACTAATTTACATTTACACTTTTTTAAGTGTCTAATGATGTCACATCATAATGTCAATTCAAGAGGCAATTCTTTAAACTTTAAGTAAAGGGATAGCAAAGGCAAATATATGATATCATGTAATAAAAGCAGTGGAAATATTTTACTGCAAAATGCTACCACATTAGAAATGGTCATCACTATTCCCTCTCTTTCAGTGACAAGACAGTGGGCTTGTGAGTTCATGCTTGGGACAGTCACAATAGCTGCTATAATGCAGAAAAGTGTCAAATACTACACCCTAACAACTGGGTCTGTCCAAAGCTACAAACTAATTCAGCATGTAAGCAGGTGGGTGACAAACATACTTCTCAATCCACCATACACTCTACTCCATAATATTCAGTTGTAAAGCTTGATCCTTAAATGTTGCTTTTAAACCTAAAGTTTCAAGATACTACAGTCTAGTACAAAAAAATATACTTAGGCCATAGTGTCTTTTATAAAAGCAGGACTACTTGGGAACCCACAATATTTCATCATGTGATTCTCCTAGTGTTGTTCATAATGACAGACCACTGGTTGGTATGGCAACACAACATCCTTAATGCTCCATGTCCAAGTTTAATTTTACTGGTAATTCAAAATGTCAAATCAAATCATTCTCTCTAACAAATATGTCCCTAAATAGGTTAATCCTGCCTCTTGAAATAGCTTTCAGTCTCCCAAACCTGACAACATATCTATCAATCATCCTAAAGAATATCTTTAACACCCAAAGGATGACATTTAAGCTTAAAGGCCCCTCAGGCATTGCTGCTCTGCTGCTGCTGCTGAGAGGGGGAGAGAAAACAAGGGTCACACTGCTTTGAACTGGAGATGACCTCCCATTCAGTCTGTAATATCAAAGTCGCACACCACTGTCTGCTAATGGTTGATAAGGTTTTGGATTAACACACATGCACTCACACATAGATCTCTGCTTACACCGGTCTCTACAGTAATAAAGGAGCACATTATACTTCCATCTCAGACGGAGTAACCCTCTCCTTGTCATTCCAGCAGACAGTGCATCACTTGCATCCTCCAGGCGTCGGCCACCTGCTGCTGAGCCTTTGCCCCACAGGTGACCTTGGTGAAAAGGCAACTTTCCGCCCTGACCCCCCTCCAGACGAGGCAGACCAATAGATGATCCCATACTTCCAACGACTCCCACAAAGGAGCACTGAATACAACACTCAAGTTTAGGTATTTCAGTCTGGCTTGGCCACAAAGAACAACAGAGCCCGTTTACCTGCTCACTCACATCACACTGACAACGAAATCTGATACTCATTTTATAATTCGTTATTGGTAAATCTGAATATTCATAAGGTTGTCTTAGTTTACGCTGAGTTAAAGTGTTGACCAAAACATAGTCTGACATCAGGAGAGATGAATACATCCAACGGCCGGACAGGGAACTGGTTACATACAAAACAAGTGGCTAATGTTAGCAGGCTAGCTAGTTAGCACGCTAGCAAGTTGGTTAGCCTCTACACGGAGCACTAACGGCTTTCCTCTTGGTTGTGACACATAATGCCGGCAGGTGTATTTGATGCAATACCGAGGAGGGACGTTTATTATTTAGACAGACTCCGACAAAGAGCTGGTAGGTAATAAAACTTACTGGCAAGCTTAAGGTTCGAGCATCCCAACGAGCTGGTGCCGGAGGCCTGCGGGACCCCGGACTTTCCTGTGCTGCTCCCCACGGCAGCGGCTGATCCGGTGGACGCAGCAGCGGCTCCTGGAACACCTGGCGGCTCAGCAAACGAGCTGGTCCTTGGCCGCCCGCTGCCGCTCATATCTCTGTGCAGGGGTCAGGGTTGTTTTTTCACTATTTTCAGCCAAGCGACTATTAATTATAAATACCCGGCAGCGAATAATCGTGGGAAGACACGCCAAGAAATACCGCTCCCGTTGCCGCCGGCTGTCTGGGCTGATAGCTGTTGCTAGACACCTAGAAACAGACCGCTCGCAATGCCACCTGGGAGATGAAGTTCAAGGTTGCTGTTGCTCAGGTTTGCTGCTCTGGCTTTCACAAATCAAAACAACTACAAATTTAAAATGACTTAACAGTGGATGTAGGCCAACGAAGGAGCAACAGTCAATCTGTGTTACCACAAAAATGGACGGCCAAAAACAATTTATAGCAATTTAAACCACCAAAAATAGCAGATAACTTGCCCGCTACCACTTTCTAATAATAGAGATTACTTTTACATTATAAATAAGTCTTGTTCACGAAGCACACTGTAATCTAATTTTTAAAACGACTATTAGTACTTTAAGTGCTTTAAATTATAAGTAACAGTAATGAGGTTCAGCATTGCTATATTGCTTACATCTTAAAATTTGATTTGCTTTAAATGAAAGCCTTATTCAATATAATCAGTGATGTAATGAAAGGTCTTTTTTAGGGAAAACAATATACCTGTGATGACTGATGAAGGGCTCAAGGCTCATTTTAAACTCTTAAGCGAGGTGGCCAATGCCACCCACAGCTCCTCAGTGTGTCTGTTGTTATGGGAGGATCACTGACAGTAAACCCATCCTTACCTTAACCCACCTCTCGCTCAATATAACCTGAATCTGAAAGGTTACTCTAATCCATTAAGTACTCTTAACACTGAGATGCTTGAGACAAGCTGGAGGAGTACACACTGTATGTACCAGGGATTTGAGTCATTTCCTGGTGGGTCAATGTTGCTACATCTGTAGAACTTGTTCATTAGTATACAGCTAAATTTGTTTCAGTAACAACGATTTAGCATTTTTGCAGTAAATTGGAGAAAGCTTGGCCAAGTAGAGATCATTCAGCAACACTTAGATGGATTGATAACTAAGACATCTAATGTGGTCAAACAATCAAAAAAATATAAAACGCTCAGGACAAACAGGAATGTGAAATAAACTTAACGACATCAGACATTGTGTTAGATCTTTAATATTTTCAATATTTAGTTTTTTTGTTGTTGTTTAGAAATATTGCACATGGTCAACATGCCTGCTTATGAGATAACACTCACCTCGCTCATCCTAAAATTCCTTCTCCAAAGTAAGGACAGTTTATTTTTAAGCACAATCATACAGTGTACACGCATACATGTGTGTGTATGCACATATGTCTGTGTGGGTGTGTGCACGCGTGCATGTGATTGCACATGCATGCAGATGGACACTTTACAGCCCTAACCCCAAAGAGATGTGAATTGATAGTCTTGTATTACCTGTGTCTCATTTATATATATTTATATATTATATATCCTGAATATATATTTGATATATATCCTGAATCAACTGGGTTTGATAACAGTCAAGATGGCAGACAAAATAGTCATGGTGACTATAAAAATACTGTCTCTAGAGTAGAATATAGAATGTAGAATACAATGAAAAATATACTATTGATAATGTTGCTGTGTGGTGAAAGAACAAGAGGTTGGTTGTGTTAACACGCTACCTGCATGTGCCAAAACATACACACACACCCAAACACAGACCTAAATGCACATATATAGAAATATCGGTATATATATTTTTTCACACATCCAACTGTATACAGAGAAATAAAAGAGATACCCATAGTAATAACTACCCCCACTCTTCACCAAGGAAGCAAAGAGCCAAAAAGTGCTATTCAAAAATTGTCTCTGACTTTTAGTAAGTTATACTCTCTATCTCTTCAACAATAACAATAATTGTGTGATTCTTTTTTGTTTTCTTTTATACCATAGTTAAAGATAGTATCACAACAGCTCATTCCTCTCACTGACTGACTGCACTGGATTTAATATCTATGGCACAGAGCCTTCCCCCAAAAACAAAATAACCCACCCATTTCCAAAAAAAATAAATGTCCTATTGCACCATTTGATGGGAAAGGATAAAGTGTCAAGAAGAGAGGGAAGAGGGGAGGGCTCCAGAGACTGCCCTCCAGGGCTGGTCTAGGATCTGCTTTCCCTGAACTAACCCTAACCAGAACCATCCTGAGCTACATAGCGCTTGACCCGGGACCAGTGCTTAAGGGCACTTTCTAACAACACTTGAAGGGTTGAGGGAGATGGGTGAGGAAAGGGGTAAAGAGGGGAGAAAGGACTGAGGAGAAACGGGTTGAAAGGAGGGAAAAGCAGGGAGGACATGGGGTGGAAAAAGGTGGTTGATAACATACGGAACAAGGTTATTATTTTTTTCTACTAAAACAATCTCTAAAAACAATACTTTCCTGATTTAACTTACGGCGGTCCCACACGAGAAGGGCCACACAAATTGTGCAAACACCTGATTTCAACGTTTTACAAAACGACAAATACCCCTGCTCCCCCACTTCTGTGTCTGGTGAGAAATTGTGGGGGAGGGGAGTGGGGGAGAACCACCCCAGGTACAATTAAAAGTGGGGGGGGGGGGCACAGACTGATTTTGTCCCCTTCTTTGTCCAGAGTTTTTTTTTGTTTGTTTTTGTTTTGTTGTAATTTTTTTATGCTGGAGAAGAAACACAATAGAGCCACGAGAGAGAAAAACAGGCCACGGTAAAACTGGTTATTTCCACGGCAACGATAACGAGAGAAAGCAACATCATATCCACTGGGAGATTCAGAGAAGTTTGGTTAAAATTCTACTTTTTCTCTCTGTTGGTAAGCTTTTCATGTTGTTGTTGTCCTTGTACATCACTATCACCTGTCGTCCTATTGTTGGAATATAAATCTTCCATCCAATGAACATCATCCAGTTTCTTCTTCTGCCTCTTCTCTGTGCTCTGTTGGGAGCCGGTCAGTGTCGAACTTAACGTTGATTCTTCAAAGCCTCACAACCAATAGTCTCTTTACATAATCTCTTTATGGTTTTGGGGAGGGGACCCCAACAGATATACAGACATATATAATCAGCTCCCACCAATGAGGACTCAGTCTTTCAAAATGGCAATAACTGAAGGTGCAAAGATTGGTCACACTACATCCCAACTCCTGCCTTCTTTTTGTTTTTCAGGAGCGAATAGATTACATGCTTTCAGTTTCTCTTCTCACTACAATCACTAAAAACTGTGCAGGCCAATGGCTTGGTCAGACCAGGGTTGACTATGTTTGTGTACGAGTGCTTACACTGCACAGATGTGTCCATGCACTGCGTGTGTTTATGTGTGTGCATGTACTGTATATGTGTGTGTGTGTGTGTGTGTGTGTGTGTATGTGTGTGCTGTCTGTCTTGCAGCATCGAGGGGCTGTGGAATACCAGTGGAGGTCGTTGGGGTTGTGTTTGTGTCCCGACCACTGTGCTGAGGAGTGGAAGGGCGAGAAAGAGGTCAAGTCAATGGCATCTGAGGGCTGGCTGGCTGGCTGGCAACAGCAAACTGCATCTGCACAATAAGTGACAAAGTGCCTTTGTGTGTCATGGTCCTTGGTGGCGGGTCCTGGGAACTGCCAACCAAGAGTAACAGTCTGATTTGGTAAGGGTGTGTGTGTGTGCATGTGTGTGCATGTGTGTGGGATCATGTGCATGCTGGAGATTACATATGCACCAGGGTTTGTGTGTGCCAGAGAGATAGAGAATGTGTACCACAGAGTTTTGTGTGTCAAACTACAAACTACTGTACAAATGTGCTGAGAGCAGACCTGGGCAAAGTGTTAACTGAAAATACTCTGGATACTTGGGGAAAAAAAAAAGGGAAAACAGCACTACAAGAAGCACTTGACTCATCAGGACTTGCATTTGATTCGTCCATTTTTGAGGCTTTCTTTAGTCTGATTAGACAAATCAAGCGCACACTGAGTAGTTTGAATATTGGTGACCATATTCAAACATATTTCTGCCCAGGTCTGGTGGAGATTAGTGCCAGTAGAATAGATCCTGCTGGAGCCATCTTTAGTACTGGTTCAACACATACAAGAACATTCTGCAGGGATGACACACTCCTCTTTCTCTTCTCCTTTTCCTTGATTTTTTTTGCTTTGTCATCCTCTCCAGCTTATGATCCTTCGCTTTTCGGCTCCTCGAGGCTCCGGCCTTTGTCGCCCTGTTGCTCCTCCCCTCTGTCCTCCCGGGCTGATTGATTGAAAGAGGAGCTGTGGGGCAGGGCAGGGATGACTTCACCTGACCCTCCAGGCTCGAGGGCTCCGGGCGTGGCCGTCTGCATGATCTTCTGACGGACTTCGCGGATCTTCAGCTGTAGACACACCTTGGTGGGGAAAGTGTCTGAGTAGCGTGCCTGGAAGGCAGCAGTTGCCTGAGCTGGAGAGGATATGAGACAGAAGAGGAAGAGTAAAAAAAAGGGAAGAGGAATTAAACTGAAAAATATCATATCCTTGAAGGGGATAACAAAGCTGTGACTGCTACAGTTTGCTTCTCATACAGATGATGATTATATTGTCGCTCAGTTAAACAGTTACAAAGCCAAAGGATGTATTGCAACCTAAATAAGCCCTGAAATAAACTGAGGAGAAAGACAAGGAAGGAAAGCAACAAAGAGCTTGTATAAGTGAACTCCACCCACCCAAATTCCTCACATGTTTTTCACTCATATTTGCACAATACTGTGAAATATTACAAAGGTGTAAATTGTAGATTGAGTCTGAGCTGCAAAGTACTTGACTGAAGCTTTCAAAAAGGTGAGTTTGTTTTTTTTTTTAAAGTAAAGCAAACTTTTTCTAAATGAAGAGGCAGCAGTTTTCTTCTTTAAATGAAATACAGGAGAGAGAATGGGTAAAAGGTAAAAGGTCTGACTGGCTCGGACTCATGCCGGGGACTTCCTGTTCAGGGCTCAGCATGATAATATGGTATGTACCCTAACCACTTGACATCAGGACACCCCTTAATTTAACTTTTGAATAATTAACCTGTGGATGATGATCTGTCCACAGGTGATTAATCTAATGGTCTACCTGATGGAAAGAAGCCATGTTCCTGAAACAGCTGCATGACCAGAGCGCGTCGCTGATCCAGAGTTCTACGCAGAGACGAGTAGGGGACCCTGTCCAAGTCCCCTAAGAGATCCTCTCCCTCTGTGCCTGGTTGGAGAAAACAGGGCATCATAGCACTGTCGGTATCCCCTGTGGAGCAGTTCTGCAGCTGTTGCCTCTGATGTATTTGTCTTACCTGGTCTGTCGAAGGTGAAGATGTCCCCCTCACACTTGGCGGCGCTCTTCGGGGTGTTGGGCTCCGAGCTGCAGCTGGACAGACGTCGAGTCTTTCTCCTTGGGGAGCTGGGATCCTCTGCTGTCAGCTCCAGCTCTAGACATGTGACGTGTGAAGAATGAGGAAAAGGAGATTTTAGCAGGGCAGTGGGGTTATAAGGATTGAGGAGGAAGAGTAAAAGAAGAAAAGGCAATCAGGGTCAATAAAACAATGGAGGATGAGAAAAGAAGATAAAAACAGGTAGAAAATGTAGAAATAGAATGAGGCAAATAGTCTTAATGCTAAAATAAAAATCATACCCAAATCAAAAAGTATTACTCTGAAAATAATTTATTTTGCTGTATTTTACATATTTCTTTAGACCAAAGTGACTGATGTTCTCTCTCTCCAGCATCTCACCAATAGAGTTGCGCCTCTTCTTGCGGTAGCTCCCCAGGATGGCTCTCGGAGAGGTGGCCAGACTCTGCAGGGTGGGCGAGGGGAGGACCTCCTCTGGGTTAAACTCTGGAAGCTCAGCAAAGCGCTCCTCGAAGTACGTCTCAGACAAGACCCTGCACGCATAAAACAAGTGGTTGCATCAGTCCCCAGTCCAGTAATGCTGTGGTTAAAATATCAAGGGAATGCCTCTGAATGTATTCTCATTTCTCATGCCTTAAGGCTGAGTCCTGTCAGGGCTTTCTCTTCTCTGTGGCTTCCCCACCATTCTTCAACTGTCTAAATAAAGAATATAAAGGTTGAGCACTCCACCCACTCACATTCAGTAAATAAAGAATTTCCACCGTGATTTTATGAAGTTGGGAGATTTGCTCACTAACTAAAAATGGAACTAGATCCCACTGTGCGTGACAGTCCACGGATGTATCTCTTCTTCAAGCTGCTTCATGCAATAATTACAGATGATATGCTACTGTTGTACGAGCTCTCTCAGCTTGAGAAAATGTAAACTGTTAAAATAGAGAGAACATTGTCTTACAACCACCAGAAAGCCAGAGAGACCTGGCAGACTTGTTTTATTTTGCTTTGGCTCTGATGCTACGAGTCATAACTTAAGTCTAATCACAGAGAGTGGCTTTGGAATTAAATAAAAGCTTGTCTAGCAGTCAAAGACAAAACAAGGCTTAAATTACAATTAAAATGATTACAAAATGCTTGTTTTCTATTCAGTTTGATTCCTTCATTATAGGTACCAACCCATTTAATGTAATTTTGCAAATTTTTAAACTGTGAGGTCCCTTTAGACGCCAAACCCACAGATATGTTTTTAATTATTTAAAAACTTATGTGTTTCCTCAGCTGATGAGTCTTAGGAGCCTAAATTAAATTTATTGATGTTGCAATGATTTGTTTGGGTGCATATGTTAAGTAGCAGTAATGTAAAGTAAAAATGATTGAATTAATTACAATACTTACATAATGTAAAATATGTAATAATATAATTACTTTGGAAATTGACTTTTTTCTGTAATACTACTTTCTGCGTTGAAGCAAACAGCTCAACTTTACCGAGTGGTCCTGTAAATTTTTTGGAGTGGATTAATATTTGAGTGTCTTAAGATGTGGAGACTCATTAGAGCATCAAGCTAAAGCCTCATTCATTGGAAACCTAGTTCATGATATAGGAAAACAACCCGCTGTTATCGTCCCACTTACTTGTCGAGCGAGTCAGGGGTCTTTTTGAGCGGCGGTGGTCGAAACTTGGTCTTCTTTGAGGAAGAGGGGGGCTCTCTTTCTGTGGGTGGAGGGGGAGGGGGGTCCAAACCTGAGGTTGGAGGAAGAGGGGAACGAGGTCCAGCCTGGGAAGAGAGCGTGAGGGTTGAGAGGAAGACTAACATGATAAAACACGTCTCATCTAATGCTTAACTTTTCCATGTCTTTCTGTAGCCAATGTCAGAGTGATAGTTTGTTTTTGAGGGTGAGAGAGAAGTTTGTTAACATATTAGTTTTGAACAACTCTTGAATGACATTACATCACGCATGTATTGTGATTGTTGTATAATTGTTTAATATTATTCTGATCCCAAAAAAACATCCACACCACAGACTGAAGACTGAAAGTCTTTTCTTTTGGGGGAAACACCTGTAATAAATGTGTGAAACAATCAGGTAAATTCCTGTAAAGTCAAACTCAGAGATTCTGCCTCTGACTTTGAGTCATGAAATTGTATGAAAGTTGTGAAATTCCCTGACTTCCTACCCTGTGCATGATTTCACAGATGTTCAGAGCCAGCTGAGGAAAACCCAGAGATAAAAAATCTGACCTAAAACTTTTAGAATAGCCCACTAAAGGTCCTTAACCAAAGCTTCAAGAAATGTGGGGTGTGATGAGAGAAACCACTGGAATGGGACAGATATCCAGCTTTGCTCACCTCTTTGCTGCTGTCTCCCAGGCTGTGGTCCTCCCTGTCTGCTTCTCTGCCTCTCTTCTTTTCACTGCTCTCCTTCATCCCTCTCTCGCGCTCTGCATCCTCACTCCGTTTCTCCCTGCTGTGTCCATCTCTCAAATTTTCCTCTTTGATGTGCAGGCCGATGAAGTCCTCCTCTTTTTTTACTGAAACAGACAGAGACACTGTCAGACTCTGATACAGAAATACTAAAAATCAAACCTTATTTATCGCACTTTAAAAGTTGCACACTGCAACTTTCCCTTAGGTTTGAAGGATCAGCCTTAATCCTGCAGGTGCACTTTTACAAAATTTAAATCCAGAAAACTGAAAAAAATGATTCTGGAACAAGGGTACGTGGTCAATCACTAATATTTAGTTTAAAAACATAAACTAAAACAGGTAAAACCACAGGAAAATTACCTGTTGCAGAACTGCTCATACAATTGGCAAATGACATCCCCTGCCCTCCATCGTCGGTGTGACCATCCAGCTGACTCTCCCTCTTCACCTCCACCTTTGGCTCCACCTCCACCCCCATGCTAGGCTGAGGGGTAGCTACCGCTGAACACTGCAACCCCGTCGCCAGTGGAGAGGAGGGGTTTATGACATCTTGGGCTGAGGCCCCCACTGCGGGAGGCATGGTCGTCACAGAGACCACGCCAGTAGCCAGTGCAACAGTCGGTGCAGGGTAGATGGCAGTTAGTACCTGATGAAGAAGATTGTAAAGTGGGTACATCATTGAACAGCCTGAAAACAGTTGTGTGTTATTTTCTGTTGAATAGCAGGTGATGCTTTCCTGGCAAGAAAAATGAGGATTAGAGGTGACAACAGCCCTGTGATGATAAGCTAAAGCAGAAACAGTGCAGTGGGAACATTTCAATTACACTGTTTTGTTGTACAGGGCAAACAAACTTGCCATAAATCAACCCAGCAGTTTTACAACCTTGTAGACAATATGTAAAAAATCAGCACAGAGGCCAAGGAAGGCTGCCAATGTTCTCATTTGCTTCTTTACAATTTGTTTCCCTCATGTCTCAGGCTAATGTAGTGATGACTTATTGATATAAGAATGATACATCTATCACCTCTGTCTCAGGGGCCTATGTATTCTCCTGCCTTTACCAAGCAGATATAATTGCTTTCTTAGTGTCTTTATAGTGACAGATTTTAATTCATACACCACTGGTAAAACACAGTTTTTGAAATCAGGCCATTAATTCTGCAGTATTTACACTGAAAAGAAAAACTCTGGAAGCTTAAAAAAAAAAAATATCCTAAAGCTTAGTCTGACTTTAGTAACCTTCATGTTTACAATTGTTCTTTTGAAGAAAACTGGAAAAATAAGAACATTTCATGTTATATTATATTAAATTTCTTACTCTTAAACACCATCTGCTCTTAAAAACTGCAATTAAAAAAAAAATAAAAACTTTTGCAGTAAACTGCACAGTTTGTTCCTCTTTACCTGACGACCCACAGACGCTGCAGTCTGGCCTGGGGGAGTCTGTGATTGACAGCTCAGAGGTGGGGCTGGAGCCAGCAGCGGTGGTTGACCAACGATTGGCTGAACCAGGGTTTGCCCGCCCGGGGCAATGGCGGTGAAGCCCAGAGTTGTCAGAGGTGATGGGAGATATGCAGGGCCTGGAGCGGGTGTGGCCTGTTGGGCCGTTGCTGTGGTAACTCCAGGCCCAGACTGGACATAGGTGATCCTGAGGGAGAACCAAAATATTTTAATAATATTTTTTTCTGATTGATTGACTTGCTTGTTTTGGAACTTATAATACCATCACAAATTTAAAATTGCTTGTGTTATCTGATCAACAGTGCAAAACATATTTGGTTTACTACTATTATAAAAAAATCAATAGAATTATCAATTTTATTATAATGTTAAGATGTAATAAACTAATTGATGTCTCGACTCAACATTTAAAGAAAATCAACTAATTTTCATTTTCAATGTGACCAAATGACACAATATTTTATTTTACAACTGTCTTAACTTGGGAAACTTGAGAAAAGTATATTAATAGTCTTCACAGTTAGAATCATAGTTCAAATTCTCTCCAGCTGAGGATGAAATGTGTCCAAAGTGTGGACTTTCTACAGCACATCAAGTACAGTTAAGCTAATGACCGAGCTCAAATCGAAATCTAACAGCATCTTTAGACGCTGTTGAACAGAGGAGACTCTCTGACGGTGTCTGAGGAAAATAAAAGCGAGTGTATATGTTTATATGTTGCTGTCTTTCAGGTGTTAGGCCTGTGTTACTGACCTGGTGGGTGGGGAGGTCAGAAGAACGGTCTGCGGGGGTGCAGCACCAGGAGCCATCACCGTTGCCACGGAAACAGGAAAGGGGCTACCAGGATGTACTGTTGCTGTGCCGCTAGGATGAACGTTGGTCTGGACCACAGGCATGGGAGCGATCTGGATGATCTATTGAGGAGGGAGGTGGGGTCAACAACACACAACAGAACGATTTTCTCTCTAACAAGCTTAAAACAGACACAGATATTTTGTTTTTATTTGTTATGTGTCCAGAGAGACAAACTTTTAAATATAAGATGGGGTTTTATGGCCCACAGAAAAGTTGTTGAAGCAACTGGTTACATGGCAGTTATCATCCTTTTCAAATGGAGGAGACATTTTTAAACCACCTAACCTATTGGATTAATTCAACAAACAACTACCTGCACTAATCTAGGAGAACAGTTTGTAACAGAAGACTTTGAAATGCAACAAAGGCGAGGCTGCACAATCAATTATTTAATTATTTAAGTAATAAAATACAGTGAAAACTGTAAAAATAATGTCCAACACAAGTTCTAAAAGCTCAGGAGCTTCATCTGACTGTTATGTCTGACCAAAAATTTACAGTCTGATAATAACACACTGAAAAATTATTTGCATTTTTTCTCAATAAATGATCATGAAATTAATTAATTATCAATATATTTTCTGTCCACTGACAAATCAGGATACAGAGCAGTTTCATCTGTGTTTTAGAGGCTCTCAACTCAGAGCAGCAAAATACGAAGCAGATTTCCTTTTCACCACACGCGCTTTATGTGTGAACGTGTCATCTTAGTTTCAGTGCTGCCGCTGTTATCGTGTACATATCTGCCTTGTCACTTGTTAGCAAACAGAGTGATGTCTGTTTGTCTTTGATGCTGCTGACACACTAGTTTTCGGGTTAACACCCGTACCTTGTTTCCTGTGGTGGGACCGTTCTGCACAGGAAGAGGCGGAGCCACCAGGGAAATGGAAGGATGAGGAGGAGTAGACCCTGTTCTCACTGTTGCCATGGGAACCAACATCTTGCTCTGCAAGACCGGTGACTGGGTTTGGACTAATGAGTGAAAAGGAGAGAGAGAGGGAGAGAGAGAATTAAATCACTCAGCGTGAGGAACAGATGAATCGAGCCAAAAGAGGAGAGGTGAAGACAGCACAGGAGCGACGGGTGGGTGGAGACACACTGAGACGGAGAGGACATTTCAGCTGCTGATAGTGAAGTGAAATTCCTTGCTGATAACAAGGTGGAACAATGTTCTGTTGCTTCTGACTCTTATGAATAGAGAGTGATTAAGGGATGGGTGGGCGGCAAGCGCTCATACTCATACATGTCAGTAGTGTTTCTCCTGTCAATCATTTGTCTCTCATTTATGTAAGCCAATCAAATCTATTTTCAGCGCTTCCCGTGGAGATGATTAATAAGAAATAAGTGAAGGGAACTACAGCAAAAAGAAAAATGACACAAAGAGATTTGTCTCAGTTTTCAGTGGACCAGTGAAAACACAAAGAATCTAAGAAAATCTGACTTGTTCTACTTTGTCAGCCAATCATGGTCTCACCTCTGGTCCCGGGGCTGACTTTGATTCCCACCCCCGAGTGCACGCCATTGGCCAGAGTGGCAGTAGTGGGCAGGGAGAGGATTTGCTGGTGGGTAAGTTGAGGGGAGGAGGGGTTCTCGGTGGGCAGGATGTACTGGACCTGCGCTAGCGGCTTGGAAACAGAGGGAGGTGTGAGAGAGGAGATGGCAGCAGTGGGCTGGAGCTGGGGCTGAAGGACAGGGAGGGGGGTCTGTGTGTAGGGCTGAGCGGGTTGAGGGGTGAGGACCTGCACTGGCTGGGCAGCAGGAACGGACCCTCCCAGAACTAGGCTAGTGACCAGGCTGTTGCCCCCCACAGGGGTTACACTGACTGGACCAGGAGAGGAGGATGAAGACAGGTACCCACCCCCTGCAGTGATTGGCAGCTGCTGAGGTCCGCCTCCTCCAATCAGGAGTGTGGCTTTCTTGTCCTGGGGCAGGGTGCTGAGGGTGACGGCGCCTTCCACTGGCTTGCTGGCGGTGGGGATGGGTGTGCTGGCGATGGGTCGTACCACGTTGGTCACCATAGTGGGAGCCATGCGTACGGCACCAAGAACCTGGGTCAGACCCTGCTGGGCCAAAGTGAGGGGAACCTGGGAGCAGGATGTTGAGCCTGTGATGGACAGAGAGGAGACACCCTCTCCACCTACACCACCTCCTTCTCCTCCTCCTGCTGTTGTTTCTTCTCTCTTCAGTCCTCCCTCATTGCCCTCCTCTCCTCCGTCTGCGCCTCTCTTTCGCTTTCTTTCAGACCCGTCTTCAGCACCTCCTCCACCTCCTCCTCCTGCTCCATTCCCTTTAGATGAAGTGGAGTCAGAGTGAGGGATGGAGGGAGAGGAGGAGGGGAGAGAGGAGTGGGCCACTGGCTGGAAGCCATGCTGGAGGGAAGAGAGAGATGAAGAGGGGAAGAGATCAAAGCAGGAAAAGTTACTATGTAAAGTTCTTCTCTTTCTCAACTTTAACTAACTCTGGAAAATCTGTAGGTTTTAATTCTTGATGGCACCAACGATATGATGCCTTACATACAGACTGCTGCAGGACTCAGTCCTAAAACCTAGAAACTACTTTCTTACTTTTTTGCACTTCTGGTTCCCTCGTCCAGAAGTCAATGGTTTTTGGAGTCTTTGGCTAGATACCTCAAAAACTGATTTTGATTTTGATTTTTTAAGCTTTTATATCTCTTAGAAAAGGCTGGCTGCTAACAAGCGGCTATGGGAGACAACATAGCTGTCCACTCACACTTTTGCAAACCATTACTATTTATGTGGGTAGGCTTTTGTTGAAGAGGCAACAAACCAAATTAAATTACAAGATGGAAGCTTTGTTGTGGTCATGTGACAGTGGTGTTAGTCATTTATAGGCTAACATTAGCTTTTTACTTCTGATGATGGTATTTAGGCCATTTAAAAAAATCATAAAAGCGTCATAAACTTAAGCTATTGGAAAAATCTCACTGGCTAATTTTAGAAGGAACCAGCTAAACCACCAACTGAACTAAAAACTGAACAGTCAGTCTTTATTATTTATTAATATCTTTTATTATTTGACTGATGAAGATACTGAATTATATAATTTCCATGAACTTTTCTCCATAAGCAGCAGAGTTTTGGAGGAAGGGGGAGGCATGAGCTTCAATTTTATATTTAGACATTATCAACAAACTCAAGTGGAGCCTCTCAATCCACCGTGAATATAATTTATTCGATGATCATTGCGCCTACCTGTCCATCTGGTTCGTCCTCATCACTGTCGGTCACTCTCTCTTTACACTTGAGATCGATGGAGCCCTCTGGACATGAATCCTCTGAGGACAGGACACAGATATCAGAAGCATGTGTTTTGAATATTATTACAAAGAGGACTAAATGTATTTCTAACCGCCTCCCATGAGTGCTCATTTGCAATCCAAACTGACCAAGAAAAGCCACACAGTGATGGTTTCTGTACAGAAATTTCTCACCACCAAATCGGCAATTATGTGCTATTGTTGCCTGTGCTACTAGCAATCAGTAGTCTGGGCCTCGCCAGATGACACAGCAACTTTTTTTTTTTAGCTTTTAGGCGTTTCGCTGACATTATCATTTTGAGTAAGAAGGCTGAAGTTGAGTGTGTTTTTCAAGACACACTGACCGTTAAAGGAACTGAAACTATCACACTGTGGTTACGAAACAGTCTCTTGGAACTGCTCTGCTGATTCTCTAACTCACCCATGACATCATCATCCCCCTCTTCCTCACAGATGACCATGCGCTCTTCATCACTGGTCATGTCCTCGCTGGCTCCACCCTGGTAGAGGGACTGAGGTGGCGGCCGGTTGCGAAACAGACCTGCACCCTCCTCCTGACAAGAAGATAGCATAAGAAATCTTTACTCTTATTACAAGGATAGAGATTTTCATAAATATATTCAGGTAGCTGACAAAATATTTTCTGTAGGACTTTGATTTTAAACTCAAAACTAAAAAGAAAAAAACCTGAAGTACACATCAGACAGAGGTAATACAGCCATTTTGAAAGCATGCGCATATATACATATATATATATATGTTTTTGCCGCTAGCATTAAACGACTGCCTTCAAACAAAAGAGCTCACACGCAGGCCCACTCCTTTGTGATTAGGAGCGAAGCAGCAAACACCACAGTTTCGTACCTTCAAAGGCACTAAAAAAGTAGAAAGTGAAACCTTTGAAGTTGGAGGCTGAGCTCCCCCAGAGGTTTCAGTGAGTTTTCAACAGCAACAACTCAAGCCCTCACACAAAGATCCAAGCGGGTCCATTTGAACTGTTTTTGAACAGAGAGCTTTCAGTTGTAGAGCTCAACCAAAACGCTCTATAGCGTGAAGGACACACGTCCGCTGTCTGCGAATACACACTCGCCTCGACACACATGCTGGTGGGCGCTCGTATACACGCAGGCATTGAACCCTGTTTTTTTTTTTTTTCTTTTAAAGTATAACTTCAGTCTGTTGCTTTTATTGTCTGCATTATTTGTTTTATTTGCTTTTCTTTATGGCACTTTATTGTAAAAAAAAAAAACCTATTGAAATACTAAAATCTTAACTATCTCTAACTGCAAGGTCACAGTGATCCTGATCTAAACACACAGACTGAATTAAATGGCTGTTTTTCTGAAAGATTACACTGTCAAGTAAGTAACCAGTTTGTGGAGCTACTGATCTGGAACAGTTTGCTTCGCAGTCTTTAATCTCCTGAGTCTGTTTGCTGCCTTTGAGCAACAGATTAACAACCCCATACCTTCTCCAGGTCTCTCTCTCTCTCCCTCTGCTCCAGGGTGTGCACAGCACTCTGGGAAAAGGCTCTGGGGCGGGGGTGCTGCCCTGCAAACAGTCCCCCTCGACGCTCCGATCCCCCTGGCCAGCCCGAGCCTCCTCCCTTCCCCTCCACCGTCTGGGACTCTGACAGGGGATCTGCAGAGGAGAGGAGAAAGACTCTGAGATGAAAATAACACAATGTCTCACGTTGGGAGTGGATCAATAAAACAATTTACAATGTTAACAGTCTATTTCATTGAGCTTATTATTGCTGGTATTTAACATCTTTGATCACTTTGTGTAAAAGCATCAGCAAAATGGCTGCCACATGTAGTGAAATCTGTGTAACATTTATTATGCTAAAATGATTTCAGCTCATTGCAGGACCTGAAATGGACAAAACTGTATGAGTTTATCATATAGATTTGTCACCTAAATGACATTTTCTATATTGGCTTGGAAATAATAATCAACACACACACACACCGATGCTTTCTGACATGCTCCTCTCCCGTGGCTCCTTTGGGGTCCCGCGGCCCTCTGACAGCGACTTCCTGCGGTCCTTGTTGCACCACTTCCAGTCTGGATGGGCTCTGAAGTGGGCCTCCTTCACCTGTAGGAGGACACAAGAACCGTTACTCGTTTCTGCCTGGGCAGTTCGAGTTCCTGTAGCTCTATGGTTCTTTTATTGCTCATTAAAACTAATCGGTATTTCTTTTAATCTTCTATTTCCAGATACTCTGCAACTGTTGTTGTTCACCCTATGAACTGCATCAAATCCTGTGCATGACCTGCAAATGAAGGGAGCTTTTATATATTGGCTAAAGAATAGTCACAATTGTACTATGGCCATTAGCGGTAACTTTACATGAAAGTGGAATTAAAAATATTTTCATTTAACTATTCGTTGCAGGGGAGTTAACTGCACTGCTTAACCATGACAGTCCAAAAGCAGACACATGGAATTAAAGAAAATAAAGTCCAATTAAAAACATGAGTCTGTACCTGGAAGGCCAGATCGTGGTACTGCTGCTTCTCATTGGGCCCCAGAGCGTACCACCACTCCCCCAGGATCTTGCTGACTGTACGGTTGTCCTGGTTGGGATGTCGCTGGTGCACCAGGGCCCGGTGGCGTTTACTGAAGATCATGAATGCATTCATCGGACGGCGGATGTGGTCCTTCTCCCTCTGGTTGAGGTTTGGGAGAGACATTCATGTTAAGCCGTTCGAGTCACATTTAATAAGTAATAAGCTCTCTCTCTATCTCAAACCTTATTGACTGCCTGTCTGCATGGTGGACTAACCTTCCTGTCTCCGTCCTTAGGCAGGGCGCTGAGGGACTGTGTGCGTCTCTTCATGGGGCCAGTGGAGGGTGCTGGATCGTTGGCCACACCTGGAGAGAACCTGAATTCACACACAGAAATTGTGAAAGTGAGAATCCATGAGATATGGGGACTGAAGGGAAATTCCCATCTATGAGGAACTTTCAGGGAAGCAATGAGGCCTAGACTTAGAGAGGAATTCAAGACATAGTGAGACGGCTCCATGAAGTTCCAGTTGATGTGCAGTGAGCACTCTACCAATATGATTTATTATATTATATAAACCAAAAAAAAAAATGCCAAATAGAACAGTGCTTTCTCCCTTGTATTCCTTACTTCCCCTTCTTTCTTTTCCTTTTATTTACAGACAGTACAAAAAAGATTTACCATCAACCAGTCAAATTAAAGGAAGTATGGTCATGATCTTTTCTTCTGTTCCTGAGTTACAGCCTCCAATAATGGTGAGTGTTTGTGAAGTGGACCTTTGGCCTTTTGAATATTACATGCCATCACTTCATTTTATTCTGTTAAACAGTTGTGTTACGTTTGTCATAATCAACCTATGAATCCTTGAATTCCAGCCCAGAACCTGTTTTGTGAGGTCACGGTGGCCTTGACCTTAAAGTGAAAGTTTTTGTCAGATGAAGTCTGGATGTTCACAATATATTGTGTTTACAAGAACAACTCCAACTAACCTTTTATACCTAATCACGATCATGTTCAGATGATTTTCACAAGTCTGGGACAACCCAAGTTTGAATGACTACTGTGTTACAGCAGCTGCAGAAAAAGAGTAGTGAAATAAACAATTTGCATGAAGAATGTTCAATTGTACCACAGTTTAGGATGACGAAGGACTGACTCCTATCAAGTGCCGCCCATTGCCTCTCTGCCGCCCGAGAACCCACACACTGGCTGAGGGACATTATGTCCTATCTAAACATCAAGAATATCCACTACTCTGCCTGTAACTCAAACAAAAACAACGTTGGGGATTTTTCCTGAAATACTTTCAGAATCTGAAGTCAAGCTAAAGACTTATCTCCCCACACTCTTTCTGTTGATTTCTCTGAGTAATACAGTCTGTAGGAGTATATCAATTTCTTTTATCTTATTATTTTATATCTTATTTCCCTTCCTTTTTTTTCTTCTCTAAATATAAAATAAAATTCTGGCTTGTAGATGGGGCTAAGGGATGATGGAGACAAGACTGCGTGTTGCTCCTTTATTATGGATATGTTCAATAAAACTGACACCTCTGTTATTCACTGCTACAAGTCTGTATGTTACATAAACAAAATTAGTTTATATTTATGAAAATATTTTTAATGACCATATTTTCTGTATACGTGACAGTTTTGTGTACACTTTGTTCATTTGTTTAAAATTCAATAAATATTCAGAAGAAAATAAACAGTAGTACCACAGTTTATATCAGTGAGGACACTTGCAGAGAGCCACAAAGAGAACATGAATAATAAAACATAATTCAAGAGACATACTGACAAAAGAGAGAGGGTCAACAGAACAAGTCGGCACGTCCCAGGAATAACGATCGGCCAATCAGCACTAATGAACCGTGGTTCTGACTCCACTGTTACATACAAGTTAGTATGACAGACACACTGTAGGCTTTTTTAAAGACTTTAAAGGCTTTAAAATGGAGCAGTCAGTGGTGAATATATCTGGATTTAAATTTTCTTGGTTACCACCACCAGAAAAGTGTGAAGGTTGTCAAGCTTTTTCATCGTTTCGGTCATGTAGTCCAGTTGTTTGGAGATAGCATGTTTGTAATCTGTCACTTCCAGCCCTGCCAATCCCACCTGCCTGAGGTTGCTGCTCACCTGCTCCCCATTCCCCTTGAACCCTAGATTATATACTGCTCGGTTTCCACTTTCAGGCAGACTGTGTTTGTGTCACGTCTCTTAGCTTTCCACCGCTCTGTTCTTCACCTGCCTGTTTCGATCCTGACCTGTGTCTTAGACCTCGTCTGTGTTCTTGAGATTTTGCTTCAGTCTGACCCTGCTTGGATTTTTATATCCTTGTTTTTTTTTTCAACATAAAGACTCTTTACTTTTACATCCCCCTCCTGAGTCACGCTCTTAGGTTCCTTTGCCGAGAATGGTTACAAAAAGTCTTTTGAAACTGTGAGCCGGCAGACACAAAGTCTGAACCTCTTTGCTGTTGAACGTGACCTCAGTGTCAAGCCGTGACTACATGAATACATGCTTTTTTTTTCAGCTTCGCTGTCTAGTTTTGATGAAGAATTTTTTAATTATAAACAGGAAAGACATGACAAAGAAAAGAAGAAACGAGCATTAAAGGCAAAAGAGTAACATGGACACTGTTCATGATGAATCAACGGGAAGAAAATATAGAAAAGAAAATGTAATGTCACAATTACCAGAGCAATCATAAACTGTCAGGTTGGAATTACATGACCATTCGGTTGGAGTAAAATCAGAAGTGCTATTTCTGTACATGTTTTCAGGCGTATGTGTGAATACGTACGTTTTGGTTTGTCAGTTGTGCACATAGCAGTTGAGGAAGTGGGAAGGAGGATCACAAACTGAGAATGGACTAATAAGAAGGGGTAGATGAAAAAATCCCATTTTAAAATCTTACACTTTCATATTTTCATGCGTCTGTTAGCAGAGAAAATATATGGAGCTGAAAACTTTGTTTTTAATGCCATCATTCTCCCCATTGAGACGTAGGCAGATAACAGGTGTAACCACTGCAACATTAAGAGATAGCTGAAGCATTTCTCTCGGCGATGGCGGCCTTTGTGAGCACAGTGACCCTGAAACATTCAAAACCACACTACAAGCCAGACAGCCACGCAGCCCGTCTGAGTCACTCTGAAAGAGCAATAACCCAGCCAGACGCAGAGACACAGCCTGAGACTGAGTGGAATGAGCAAGCACAGACTGTACAACTCTTGCCAGACACACAAACACTGATGCAGCTGGTAGAAAAGTTGTTTGTTGTTGTTTGTTTCTTCTAAATTCTTATTGTCAGCAGTGGACTTCAGTGAACCTGCTCTAAGTGTGGTGTTCTTGAGAGTTTTAAAGCCAGTGACTTTAACTACATACTGTGTCTAATATGATCTACAGTTACTATCTGCCTTCTTCTGACTCATACCCAGAGTCACAGAAAGGAAGCAAACACAATCTATGAAAGGTTTGCTGAATATGAAGTGACACCATTTAAAAGCGGCACCAAAACAAGTTATGGAAGACTTTGTTTAACAATATAAATTTGTTTTGTTGTTTTTCCTTATTTTGGTATATGAGCTTACAACTTTTTTTACAACAAATATAGATTAGTGTTTAGGCAGTTAATGAAGGGAAAGCAAGGAACAAACCAGGAATAATGTATAAATTGCATATTATGACTTAGATATGACCTCACTGAAGGACATCCCACTTCAAAAAGTCGATGAGTTTGTATGTAAATAATAGATACAAATTACTGCACTTGTGTGTAAAAAAAACCTAAACCGGATCAGTGGTTATTTGTCTGTTGTGCTTGGCTGGAGAATTGGTCTCATTTTGCATTGTGGTCAATGTGCCACATTACTACTCTACGCCAGAATTTAAATCCAATTTTTTTTTTTTTTTTTTTTTGGGGCCGTTTCCTTTTCTCTCTTTATTCCATTTGCCATCTGTAGCCACAGCTGGACTTTGACAACCAATACAGAAAGGTACTGCTGTGCAACTCACTGTTGTGCTCTGCTGTATTAATTAAAATCTTCAATATGCCAGATTTGAGAGGAAAAAAAGCTCAAAAATGAAAAATACACTTTGTACTTACGGGTCATCTGTATCACTCTCTGTCTCGCTGTCAGCCCCGCCCCTGTCGGTAGGAGGATTGTCATTGGTCGGGGGAGGGCATGACGGCGATCCCCTCTCTAGGTCAGGAGGGCCGGTGCGGCCGTCGCTCACCAGGGCCACGCCGAAGCGAGGCTCTGAAAAATAAAAGCCACTTATTTGTCAGTTGGTGAAAAGCTTTAGGAAATAAATTAAGTAACAGTGCCATGTGTGTAAACGCAGGGATACCCTGCATGCAGCTCTCTTCTGGCCAACTGAGTGTGGGAGGTGTGAGAAGCTCTGATTACATCTATGTTATAACACATTGCCGTAGTAAGACAAATATTCCATGTAAATTAAAATTGAGTGCACCTCACATGTAAAGGAAATGTTCCCTAAAGAGTTTAGTGAACACATCTGCACATTACAGAAGGATTTTGTTATTAAAGTAATTACAGGTGTCATTTTTTATACTGCAGATGCCTTGTTAACAAGTTTATTGTAACCATTTAATGAGCTTCTTTCCTAATCCTAGAGTACAGACAGTTTTCATCCTTATCAGATGGATAAAAGAATATATTGTTTTTTTGTGCCTTTATTACAGTGATAGTCAGACAGGAAAGAAGGGGGGAGAGGGAGAAGGGCTGACAGGCAGCAAAGGGCGAGGAGAAACTGCTTCTTAGTTTAGCTTTTAGACTACGGACTGTTCCCAGCAGTCAAAATTAGTCTATGAATAAAATTTAGATCTAAAGTCAATAAACAGTGTTATCAACAATGTTACTGGAACTATATTGGTGTAAACACCAACTGTGCTGATTTGCAATTCAGTCGCAACTGTTTTGGGAAACACTGACTTGGCTGCTGGTTTGTCCAACCAACATTTCTACTTGAGTGTTTTGGCAGTCGTTATTTCAGAAACACAGCCCTGTGATTATTTTATTTATTCCCATTCACTTGAAAGGGGAAGTGGTCTCAGAGTTTTGGACCCTTCTGTACATATCTGTGTATCTATAAATATATACATACACAGGCTGTATGTGTGAGCGCAGGCTGTAAAATCGGTCTTCTGAGTAAAAAGTCATGATGTCATGTCCAGAGAAAAGGAGTGGGGTCATTTGGTACCTTTGCTCTGATTGACAAGCTGCTGGCCATCAGCAGGCTGGGCAGTCGCTCCTGATTGGCTGGGCTCCAGGAAAGGGACGAGTGAATGCCAAGGGAACACTGGCACCGACCGAGGCTCCACGTTGGTCCAAACTGTGGGAACACGCAGGGGGAGAGAGAGGAGAGAGAGAGGCAGAGAGAAAAAGTGAAATGTCATCATGTTTATCCATTTCAGTATCATGGATTGTAGACAGAAGGTAGCGCTCTGCCCTCTGGCACCATGTGAAATCCTATGTGATCGTCAGCCAGCGATGAGCTCAAGAGCTACTAAAAACTACACTTTCATAGAAACTGCCAGAGAGTGAAGACCATCAATGGAGTTGTGTATTCGGTCGCCTATTCTGCCCCACCCCCTTTTCTTCACACACACAGAGACCGTCCCCCAGGATAATGAGAGTTGAGAGGTCATGTGGTGTGTGATGTGATGAAGGAACCTGTTATTTTATCCACAGAGATTCCAGACTCCAGACTACTCACTCGTCTAGACCGCTGCCACACTGCTGCTGAGCTTCAGACTCTGAACTGAACTGTCTCTGCAGTGGGAACCATTTCAAGCCAAGAAAGAAAGAAAGAGGACGCATTTAGTCTGTGCACAAATCTCTAGTACTACAGCTGAGGGATGAGTGTTATGAAGCAATTTCAAAATATTAATTTACTTTTCCTACTTTCCTAATGCAGATATATACCAAAATGTGGAAGCAAAACCCCATATGAAAGCGTTTAAGTAATTATATGAGACAAAAGTCTTGGTTTTACTCTTTGGATGCTAATGTTGGTCAGCAGGTCCACCACTACGGTACAGACTGAAATAGCTCAACAACTATTGGATGGATTGCCATGAAACTTTCACATATTCATAGAGCCCAGAGAATTATTCCCATTGACCACTGGTTCGTGTTCAGGATGACAGTATAATGACTGGTGATCCCTTCTTTTTTTATTTAGCATCATCAGGTTATTTGTGCATTACCTTGGTTTATGATTAAATACCTGCAATACTAATCAATCTAATCTAATCAATTAATCTAATATAAAAAAAAAACATATTACACAATAAAGATCTATATTACATACATTTTACATTATTTGATCATGCCATTAAAATACAATTACACTGACAGCTCCATCACTAACAGTTATACTAATACAACCACTGCATTGCTCCTACTGCTACAAGTGTTACAACAACTTAAACCCACAGCTATTACTATTGATGCTATTTCAGCAATGATTTATTCTGTTCCTAAGAGTGATATAAATTTTCATAATAAAGATTTCAGCCTCACACAGACCGAGGTTTAAACAGCTTCATCCTCCTCTATAGCCTGGTGGAAAATAAATCGGCTGTGAACTCTGTGCTGCAGCACTGCAATGTCCAGTTTCCATTTCCATGAATAATTTTTTAATAAAGTATTAAAATGGTCTATATATAGCTAACTGTCCACCGACTATACTCATTTAAAACACTAGATCCAGATGCTGCTGAATTAGACAACGGGGAAAACGTTAAAAAAACAAAACAAAACAAAAATCCATCCAGGATGTTTTTGGTTGTTGGTTGGTTACAACACACACCTGCAATAAGTTCTCTTTTAAGTGCTGATTGTGGTGTCACAGGACTATTATCACTACATCGTAACCTTTGCTCTCCTCACTACCGATGGACAGTTTACTGTTGCTGTTCGCATAAGGAACTTCAGCTGAGGAAGTGAGGATTTCTCACGTTTTACACGCCACAAGCTGCTCTCTAAAAGTGGACCAGCCCAACAGTAGTACTGGCATTTATTATTGTAAAACATGTGTATATATCTTATCGCTTTCCTCCTTAATTGACTATTGTCATGTAGATCAGAGGTCAACAATGACTTGCTCAAAAACACATCAGCAGTAAAGCTCAATAAATACTGGATTTTTAAAGCTGATACCGATGTCAATATTTGGGAGTTTTAAAAAAAAGCTGTTGAGAATATATAATCAAATAGTGATAGAGATCCTTTGGATTTGAATTGTACCTCAGATACATACTGAGCATTTGAAATACCAACTTGTCAGTGCTCTGTGGTGAACAAATTATCTAGTGAAGAAACTTTTTCTAAATGATCTCAAACATACTTTAGTATTTATTTCCTGCAATTTCTTGTTCCAGAGTGGCCAATGTACAGAATATGGTATTACTTTAATATCTGCAAGAAAAGTTAATATCAGCCAGTTTATGGGTGTAGGTTTAATCAGCAGTGTGAATATCAGCCAGCTTTAGGGACTGAAGGCAGCTGCTTTGTTTAAAGGAAGGTCTCCTTTCTCATTAAAGCTAAATGTCATCAGGAGGGTATGTCAAACTGTTCCAAACAAAAACTAGGATGTAAACATTTTAATTAGTCTGTGTGGCCATGTGTAGTCAGTAGCAGGTTATCAGCAGATTCAATCCAGACTTAACACTTTTTTCAGACCTTTCAGTTCTATCTTGAATTGGATGTAAAAGTCCCAAAAGTCAGACAGTGTTTTATTCTAAAGCAGGTCCATGTGCGATGTAAATGAAATGAAATACAAGAAATGTGAAAATGTTTGGAGAAAGCCATCAGGACTTCAGGTTGCCCCCAGCACGACCCAGAGGGACTCAACCTTAACTTTATCAACAACACAACACCAAGTGGTCATTCAATTGCTGAGCTAGGAAGCTACAAGACAGAAAAATGAATCATTGTCGGATGTCAGGGATCCAGTGCATCATCACTCGTATCTAGTACAGAAATATTAGGAGACTGGAGACTAAACACATTTTTTTCCTGAAATACAGGAACATTTTAGACCAAATTTGACCATCTGTTCAACTATTTCAGCGCTGACTGACCATCACTTTTTGCATTTAATCCGTTCCCGACAGTTGGACACTCAGAAAACAGTCAGTCAGTCAGAAGAGAGGCTCAGAGACCAACTCAACATGCACTGTTTGTACTAGAGCTCGAGTGAAGAGCGTGAGAGAGGAGATTTAAAACTATATTGAGATGGTTTTTGGCTTAGGCAGAAGCAGACTGTTTTCAACTTCACGTAGCTTATGACACTTGTGAGATGAATCTGAATGAGCAGCGCAACAGGAAATGTTTATAATGTTAATACTGTATTAATCCTGTTGTGCATTATTGTCACGGTGAAGAAACACCAGAGTCAGAATGTGACCCACAGAAAGCGCAAAAGCAACGCGCTTCACTGTTTCCACCCACTGATGTGGTCAACCTAGACCTAATTTTCACTTGATCTGCTTACCTTTCCAACTGAGTCTCATCTAAAGATTACTGCGTAAGGATTAAAATTAAGATAAACTCATCAAATTTGAACCTGTTGCTGGTGATATTCCTTTTATATTTGCTTCTTAAAGGATAAAGATGGTGATCTTCTGCCATAGAACAAGTTTGCTTTGTGTATCCAAAACCTGATGTATCTTATTGCTCTGTGCCATAGAGCTTAGTTGTTATCAAAAAATTTAAAAGCACATCAGTGAGCCACACTGTTGCACTGGGTGACACTTTTCTTAATTGCCACAAACAAATTAATCCAACCTAACTGCTCCTGTAGCTCCCACAAGAGCAGCAAACGTGTATTAATCCACTGCTGAAAATAGTCCCCAACATATGCACCATTTACTCCCTTCAGAGTAATGTTTGCTTAACACTACAGTGCTGAGCTGTTTTAGGAAAATACTGAATCTGAATTTTAAGAATAACTATACATTTGTGATAATGGTGCTTTAAAAGGATGAAGTGTGTTTTTGTACCAAAGACTGGGGGATGTTGAAAAGAGAGATGCACTGACACCATTGTTGGTTTTGGGCTTTTTATGGGATCTGCTGGCAGTGAGAAAAACAGAATAGCACCAGCCTCATCCTTTAACGTGTTAAATAACATAACTTGAGATTCTTCAAACTTTCAAAAGGACCTGCTGACACCCTGAAGAGGCGAGGCATGAATATTCCAGTGAGGCACTGACACTGGTGAGTTGTGAAAAATATCAGACAGAAACGCTGCTCAGATATCCATCTGTCTCTATTGGTTTCCTTGAAATGCTGACAGTGATGACTAGCAGGTGGCAGCAATGATAAAGAAATACACCTGACGGAGTGAACAGCTGTCTTCGTGCTGTAAGGTGCGAAAATTATGCTACTCAACTGTAGATATCCACCTGTCCTCTGACTACACATCACTTTCCCAAGTAACTCCTCCTGTGGGTGCAAAAGCAAAAATAAAGTTCCTGAGCTGTACAACAACATGGGGCCTCAGCTACATCTGAGTCTCCTGTCTTTTCTCCTCCACTGAAGTCTGCAAATGTACTCAAAGAGAGCCGTAATCAAACTTGTGATGCTAATGCAGCTGCACTTGAGCTGGGCTATATTTAGGAGAGATCTCAGCCGTGGGGCCTCCACTGCCTTCTGCCTGTGTTTGTTTCTGGGCCCGCTGTGGCTCTAGGTGTTTTTAAAAATGTATGGCGGAGGAAACGTTACGCTACAGAAGCAGGTGGCTGTTAGCAGCAGTGCGAGGGATGTGAGAGGGAGAGAGAAATAAAAGCGCGCTCCGGTAATCAGCTCAGGCCTCAACGCTTTACTGCGCTAATTCTACCGGTGGAAACAGTGTATCCATGACAACACGCCGGCAATACGATTACTCCTTTTTCTGTTGAGAGTGATGAAACACATTCACATCACGCTGGACTTGCCCTTGATGCCCCTGTCTGAGGTTGTTGATTGTCTGGGACACAGAGCTGAGTGTGTGTGTGTGTGTGTGTGTGTGTGTGTGTGTGTGTGTGGAGGAGGGGGGTGTGAATGTCCCCGTTGCTCTCTGCACTCCTGCTCCCAGTCTTGCATGCTGAGACATGTCAATATTCTCACTCTGCTTTTAAAGTTTCAAACACCCCTTATC
Source organism: Rachycentron canadum (assembly GCA_038496675.1). Classification (NCBI taxonomy): domain Eukaryota; kingdom Metazoa; phylum Chordata; class Actinopteri; order Carangiformes; family Rachycentridae; genus Rachycentron; species Rachycentron canadum. The sequence continues at coordinate 4,332,483 of CM076663.1, read as the reverse complement.
GCTGTCTTGCACACGTGCACACTCGTACATATGAAAAGGACGATACCCCCTTGTACATGCACACTCACACACAAGCACACTCAGTCACTCGGCAACTACACACGGTGAGTCACAAATTACACACAATGAACGGCAGGTCTGGGTGGCTGCCTGAACAACTCATATATTAAAGCTATTCTGATCTTCCTCAGAAAAAATGGTTTCACTCCACAGTCACCTTCAACTAAGTCAAGAAATGAATCAGAAGAGGGTTATGAAATACTAAAATTAACAATGCAAATATCATCATGGTGTAAATTTCCCACTTGTAAGCAATGAGAAAAAAATTATCTCCTGTAGCTGCAACCATGCCAGTTTCCCAAAGGTCCATATTGATTGAAAGATGCACTGTATAGTTATTATCATACATGTCTTGTATCTTGTATGTATTGTTGTTTTATTTTACCAAGTATCAATATAAACTGTGAAACTGAGCATGCTATAAACTGTAATATCTCCCTTCACTGATACAAATTCCTGTACATTTATTACACTTTCAGGTTTCAGATTTAGATAGTGATGCATCATTATGATGCAAAATGAGACATTGTACATTTAAAACGGAAGCTGTCTTCTTGTTCATATATTACAAGTAACATTTCTGAGTTTTGCTATACTCTAATATCGCAAGGTTGGCATGGAAACAAGCACACAGTATATGATGAATTTAAACACCTCAATTTCTCAGCAACCAATTTCCTGACATCCAACAGTGTGCACGCAGAGCTGACAAAATATTTTCACAACTGATTTTTGCCTGAATCGACGCTTTAAAAGCAGATACACAAATCTGCCATCATCCCCTTTTCATCCTCTCTATAAACAACAGTGTGGTCCTTCTAACTTTTAGATGGTTTGATTTAAAAAGGCAATGAAAACCAGGAGAACACTAAAAACATACTATAAAGTATATTCCAATAACACCAGATTCAACATTGTCTATCATGGCATGTTGGCACGGGTGGATAAAATAAAACAAAACTTCCACACGCTAAAAAAATATTTTGTATAATAATTGTAATAAAAACACTGAAGAATTAAAATGTCCTAAAATAGGAAAACAAGGGGTAGAAATGTCCTTTAGTTTCTTTTCTTACACAGCAAGCAAACAATAGTAGAGTGTACATGAGTCATAGCCATAGTACTCTGATGACACTCCTGGAACCTGAGAGAGATAACGAAAGCAAGACACGCTAGGCCTGATGCAGAGATACAGCCTGCACATCTCTTCCTACTTTACATTATGGCAGAACTGTAGCACTGCAGACTTTGTATCTGTCAGAAACAACGGTCAAGGCCACGGGGCCATGATGATCTCCCTACCCATCTCCCTGTCCTTCCTTACCAGTCCCTGGGCGTCCCATGATGATTTGCTTGCGTGGGGCAGGGTGAGGTGACTCAGCTGGCAGTATGAGTGGCAGCAGGGCGGTCGGCGTGGGGTGACAGGCTACCGGCTGTGGCAGTGCCCCTCCAGAGGCATCCTGGTGTCCCTCAGGTTTCCTCTCCCTCTCCCTGCCTCCAGAGCCAGAGGAGGACAGGACTGAGCCCGATGAAGTGGACATCGAGCCAGGGGTGGAGGGGCTGGACAAGGAAGTGTGGCTCACTGTGGTTGGAGTCAGGGACTGGGAGGACACATCAAAATGTATTTTTTATATTTGCAAAAACACATCTCATAACAATAATACAATAGATTTCTATTCTAAATATACAAAAGGCTAATAACTTTGACCACACACAACATGAATAATCACACTACTTCTATGTCACACTATTAACTTAAGTGCAGGAACGGTTGTTTCAAGGTTGTTTCAAGGTTGTTTCAATGCCATCCCTCTGGTCTACTGGACTCCACCAACTTGGAAAAAGCTACAAACTTCAAGACCAAGCTTTAAGGTCTATTGATGTTCGCATTTGATGCTCAAAATATAGATTATAGATTTTCTGTAGTTTCTAACTCAGTGACAAAAATATAGAAGTCATATATAGTCCAGGTTTTAAAATCCAAAAACATTCTGAAGCACTGAGATGAACTTGTGACCAACAGCAAAAATACTATAAGGAAAAAAAGCATTTGAGGAATTTTAAGTATTCTTACATGACTCATATTCATGATATGAATATGTAATATTTTCTAATGGATATTTTACATTTTTTAAGGCTCTTGGCAGCCACCTGCTTAGTAAAAAATGTACGAGGGTTCGATATGACATACACCAAGATACTATTTTGTCGTATCACACCAAATACCACAATAAACTAAGAATAGTGGTTTCCTTACCGAGCTGGAGGTGACCAAGACAAGTGTGGATGTGGGGTTGCGCAGGAGAACTGCACCGTTGGTGGTGGCCCCATTGATGGGGACGGGGGCCTGCAGGCCTGGGGGAGCTGTGTGTTGGGGCTGGCTGTGCTCCCTGGACCTGCTTCTCTCTCTCCTTCCTAACGGGCCATCAGAGAATTTGGCCAAAGGGACATCTGGATTGCGGACAATGACCGGGGAATCACGGAGGGGCACAATGCGACGTGGCGAGGGCTCCTGGGGCAGTGGGGAGGGAGGAGTGGGAGAGACCAGCATAGGAGGTGGCGTAGAGGCAGCGGAGGATGGTGGCCTGCTGGTGGCGCTACGGGGCCGGGGGAAGGAGAGTGAGGAGGGAGTCGTAGGCTGACTCTGGGGGGAGAGGACTCTGAAGGCAGCAGGGCTGTGGCCCAGGGTTGGTTCTCCCACCACCCCTCCACCCATGCCCACTAGCTGTTGTTGCTCTGGTTTGTTCTGGTAGTCCTGAACTGTAGGCAGTGGAGGGGGTGGGTGGCTCTCGAGCTTCCTCTTACTGGGGCTCATGGGGACTGTAAAAGTGAGGTTGGTCTGAAAAGTGGGCACAATCCCCGACAGGTGACGCTCTCGCTCAGCACCTGGCGTGCCCATCTTAGTGCCGCTAAGCTGGCGGTGGCGGCGTGGTGTAAGGGAGGCAGAAGCAGTTATGGGGCTGAAATTGGCAGGGCGAAAGCCAAAGAGCGGAGAGGGTGAGGGCGATGGGGTAGGGGAGAAGGGCGACTGGTTGGAGATAGGGGAGAATGAGGGTGTGCCTGAGCGGGAGCCCCCCAGGGAGACCAACATGGTCGCTGCCTCACATTCATCAAAGTCGAAACGAGAGAGGTCCTGGGGGAGCAAAGAGGGAAGGACTAGGCGGGGGCGGGAATCTCCTCCACGGCTGCTGGCCTCACTGCTTTCCCGTGATGTCTCATCCCAGTCAAATTCTGAGCTGGCTCTCCCTCCACTCAGTCGGAGGTCAGACGGTGTCAGGGTTCCTGTGCTGCTGGCTCCACCCCTCTCCCGGCCGCCTCCACTGGCTTCCATCTCCTTGGTCCTCATTGAGAGGTGTCTGGAGCAGTAACCTCGGCGCTGAGACTCTTTAGAGCAGCCCTCCCTGGAGCACAATCTCCTCCACTGCTTCCCATTGAACTTCTTACGGATGCCTGTCGGCGTGCACACCACATCTCCCTTCTTGTACTTTTGTTGGGCAGCTGTCAGTGGGGTGCGGGAACGTGAGGAAGAGGAGGAGGTCGAACCTGATCCGGACCCACCGCCACCACCTGCTCCTCCACTGGAGGAACCTCCTCCTGAGACCTTCTCTACTCTGGAGGAGGACGCAGTGGAGGAGGAGATGGGAGGGAGAGGAGGGAGCTGGGGGGTGGTAATAACAGCACCAGCTGCTGCAGCTGCTGCTGTTGCTGGGTCAAGGCCTAAGAGGACAGGTGAAGGAGGGGGGTGGGGGTTCAAGGCCAGATGGGCAGAGGGGATCCCGATGCCCCGCACCACAGATAGGTGGGGACTGAGGTAGCCAGGCGGGGGCTTAGAAACAATGTGGCGATGTTGGGGAACAGCCATTGGTTTGGCCCCAGGTATGATCGCCCCCATTGGGACCATGTTAAAGTGGGACACCTCCATGTCTTCTTCTGGGGTAAGTGGCATGTATGGGTGGTGCTGCTGCTGTTGTTGCTGCTGTTGTTTTACACTGTTCTCCCTTTCTCGCTCTCGTTCTCTCTCTCTTTCCTGTTTTCTCTGGAGGTCCCTCTCCCTCTCCAAGTCTTTCTCAATTTCCCACTCTCTAGCAGGAGCCAGGCTGAGGACCGATGCTGGAGTTACTGGGGAGGTAATACTGTGGCCTGATGTGGATGAAACGGGGACCATGCCTGGGTAGGGCATGGTCCCTCTCCCCAACACTGACCCCACTCCTGGGGCCATCCCCCTACTCAGACGACACACCTCCTGCTCCACATCAATCTCCTCCCTGTCTTCCCGCTCCCTTTCCTTTTCTCTGATCCCGTCTTCTCCCTCTCGTCCTCCTCCTCCTGACGGCAAATCTAGGTCCCAAGGTGGCACCAGAAGCCGGAGTGTTTGTCGGGAGACCCACACTGCCTGAGTAGCACCAGCTGCCCCTCTGCCATCTTCTTCCTCATCCACAGAGTGAGGTCTTTCCTCGGACAGTAGGACACGGTAGCGGTTGGCTACTGCAGGGTGTGTGTCTACCTGAGTCACCACACCTTCTCTGTACCATTGCCACTGGCCCTCGCTGCACTCCTCATTGCCGAACGGTACGCATACACGGGTGCCAATGGGTATTGGATGAACACCAGGTGGCGGGGCATCTAGAATTATGTCCACCACCCCTGGGGGGCTGTCATGTCGATACGGATAACGACACAGCGTCTTCTCCCCATTCAGTTGCACCTCCAGGCTTCCAAATTCACCGCTGACCTTACGGACCACCCCAGCCCGAAACACCAAGTCTGAACTCGCTTCATCCCTCCTGTCGCCTCCTCCTTCCTCGTCACTTCTTCTCCTGAGCTGGCGGGCAAGGACACGCTGATTTTTCAGCCCTTTGGCTAGGGCGTCTGACAGTGCATCAGGGAGGCTGGATGCTGAGTGTACAGACATCTGTGTATGGGCTTGTGTGTCGCCAACTACCTCTAGGTCAGCTGAGTGCTCACTGGCGGTGTCTGTTGAGGAGCAGCGTGGCAGGGGGCTGGGCGAGACTCGATCTGCATCTCTCACCCCTTCACCTCCTCCAGGCCTTTCCCTCTCCACTCCCAGCGACAGGGTGGGGGGTCCTGGGGAGCTGTCCTGAGGCCCGTCCCTGCCACCAGTCCTGGCGTGGAAGTCGTCCATCAGACTCCTACTCTGACCACTGCCATCAGGGTGCAAGATGCTGATGTCACTCCCTGGACCCGTTGACCCGTGGTTGAGGACCCCACTGCTTAAAGGGAGAGGAGGGGGAGTGCTGGAGGCAGGGTTGCTATGGTTACCAGCAGTAGTAGACAAGCAGTGTTCAGAGGTGTACTTCTTCTTGGGAACACGGGCCTTGAAGGTGGCCGTTTTTCGGCTGGAGGCGGGGTTTGGGCTGTTGTTGGCGCTTGGTGTACTACTGTTACTGCAACTGCTACCACCACTGTCACTGTGGCTACCGCTGCTCACAGCTGACCGCCCTGATCTATCATCTGAGGGTGACAACAATTTCTCAGAATCCATCACAAGCGATACTGTCGTCTCTGACAGCCCCTCGCCCTCTGAAGTGTCCCGTGCTCTGATTGGGTCCGTCTGGGAGGACTCTGAGTGTGAATTAGAAGAAAAAGAAGAGGAGGACGTTTGGTTCTGTGGGGATCTGCTTCTGTCTCTATTCTCATCTGAGTCTCTCTTCTCTCCTCCTTCTGGGGCATCCCCTGCTCCACGACGCTTCCCCCCTTTGGCCCGGGTGGAAGGAGGAGAGTGCCGGCCCTGCTTTTTAATCGGCTTCATCTTTTCATCTAGCTTGCCTTTTCTCCAAACAAGTCTTTTTTTTTTTATTTATCCCAGAGATTCTCCTTGGCGTTCCTCTCTTGCTCTGCCTCGTTTACCCCTCCTTTCCTTTCTCTCTATTTTCCTCCTGTGCCGAGGCCCGTCTCTCTCATCCTGTCCTGTCTTCCTTGCGCGACTTTGGCACTTGCCCACCTTATTCCACAGACTCTGAAAGAAACGAACAGGGAGTGTGGGTTACTCATGTGGCAAACACATTCAGACATGCACAAAGCCTATTCACCACACAAGATAGCTACTAACTGCATGGCTTTGAGAAGAAAAGTGACTAACTGAATCAAAATCAAACATCTGTGAGGACATTTGCGTGACATCAAAGTAATTCAAAATAAAAGCACGGCAAAGTGGGACCTTGTGATTACAGGCATCATAACAAAAATCCTAATAAACAGTTGAACATTAATTTTACGAAATGTATTCCCTGCTAAACGATGCAACATCGTACTAGAGTAGTAATGAACATGACTCATCCACAAATTCATTACACATTAATTCATTACATAACAGGTTCTACTCACATTGCACAAGGCTTGCCTCCATACCAGGTACATAATGAAAACAGGAGGCCATATTGTAGGGTAAACACAATGTAGGCTTACAACACTGTATGGAAATAGTGAGGAGCACTTTGCAATTTGCCCAGACAAGCCTTTCTGCATGCACTCCTATCACTCACTCACACACACAGACACACACAGACACACACACACACACACACACACACACACACTACTTCTTGGCCAGGGCAGTAGAGGCGGGGGAATTCCTTCTTCACTCGCATACTGAAACCCTCCCTTTCTCTTTCTCTCTCTCTCTCTCTTTCTCTCTCTCTCTCTCTGTCCCTCTCTCTCTTGGTGGCGACCTTTATCTATGTATTTCAAAGCAGAGTCAATCCGCCCCTACAAACTCCATTTCCTGTGGAAGACCATTACCTAACTTCCCGTTACTTTATTCCTCCCTCCCTCTCTCTCTCTCTCTCTTTCTCTCTCTCAATCTGTCTTTGCTAGTATTACACGTTCATTCTTATCGCCTGCCTGCGTTCTCTCTTCTCTCTTCAATATTGATTTTTACCTCTCATCTTTCTTTTTCTCTCCCCTCTTTTCACTTAGTCTCTATCCTCTTTTTGTGCTGCAGTCATCCAGAAATGCAGAGTTGTTCTGAATAATTGTTATTCTACACCAGAATCATTCAGTATCACTCTTAGCCATGCCAGAGTCATTCAGAATATCTCCTGTCCCACACCGAACTCATTCACAGTTCTGCCTCCGTTTGGAAAGTAAAACAGATTGATTTTGCTGACTTGTTGAACGGGGCGACTGTTGTCATTTAACTGGTTTGTTTGCAATGCGGCTGATGTGCGTGGGACTCGCCTCGGGTCCTAACTGCTGTGTGCTCTGCCTCATTTCTTCCAATACAAGAGTCTCCACAGAGCTACAAGCGCCTGAAAGATGTTAACAACAAGTGTATAAGAGTGAGAATAAACACACTGCATATATGCCTGTTTTTTTATTTCTAACTACAACTGATATCCGCTGCTGAAATGTTCTGGATTGACATCTATCAACCACCACTAGGCATATCTACTTGTCAGTGACTGTCTGTTAAGGCACATGTCTGCTTGTCTGTCCCTGTTTCTACATCCGTCCTCCCACCCGTCTTTTTCTCTCTGGCTGCTTGTCTCTTTTCCCTTTTGCTGCCTCCCTGCTTGTCTTACATTCATTCAAGTCCTTTTAATATCTGCCACATCATATCGGCTGGAGAGAAATCCATTTTCAGAAATGAGTGTGCCGTCTGTCTCAAGGCCACACACACAGCAAACATCTATGTGATGATAGTTGATAGTGCACAATGAGAGCTGGAGAGCTGGAGAGACAGCCATCACTGTGCCCTATGTAAATCCCTATTTAGGACAGACAGCCGTAGAGCAACCACCATAAAATAATTTGGCAGCCAGCCTTACTTGGTCACGATAGTGGTATGCTACGTGTGTTTACTCAGTAGTGCACTGTGTACAACAGCTGGTGTCAGAGTCATGGGCCTAATGATAACAGCTTAAAGACAAACTGATGCAACTCACACTCCCTTCTGTGAAATATAGAGCAAGGAAGCCTATATGGGAGCTATAGTGGGCCTGTGCCTGTGTTTCATGCTCAGTGGTCAAAGCCGAGAGCGTTGTGCTCACTGGTTATAAGTACAGAGCAAGGTAACAGGTTCAGTCATGTTTCAACGGCAGAAGAGTGTTTACCCTCAGCTATAGACTGACATGAATACATAGTAAACATGACTGTAGGCAGCCTCAAGCTGATCTAAGTCATGTGAAGTGAGAAAAACATGAAGCGCTGCCTCTGTGGCTGCATAATTTCGTTTAGCTAAGCAATTGTCCAGGTTTAGGTCACACTTTAATCCCTTTATCAACCACAACCGGGCTAAAACAAACTAATTACAACTTAAGAAACATGCAACTGACATGTCAGGTACAGATTACATTTTGGTCATGAAAATACAGGCTGTGTGTGCACAAAACAGTCAATTGTCCATAATAATCCCACAGGGATATACAAGTGTCCATTGGTGAACTTTTACATACCCTCAGTTCATCATGTCCTAACCTGCTGAGGAGTTACTAAATCATTTTTAGGGGCAGGCCGACATTTCTGACCCACAGCAAACTGCATTAGATCTGAAAGTTTTGCTATTAGCAGAGGTGAAAAACAGGGTTGCTTCAGTGCTTTATGATCGGGAGGCCAGGGTGTATAAATATACTGACATAATCATAACCCAGAGTAGATAACAGCTGCTAACTTCACCTCGACCAGGCCTGAAGCACAAAATGCAAACGAGCAGAGGTGATGTCGTCACCTCTGGTTTAGCTGGATAGTACCGTGTATGTGTCAAGCCCTCGTAGTACCGCGATTACTACCAGTTTTACTCCACAACACAGCAGGCCGTGGCGTGCAGCGACCAGGCCTCGACTACACACACAAGGCCGCTCGGAAATCTCCCCCTCACTGTCACCGGGAAATAACCGGTTTAACGGGCATATTGATCCTTAATACCGTGTAATACGGCCCGTAGTCCCCGTGCTGCCTGGCGGGGTGAAATGCCCCACACAGATGAACGCGTTAACTTTGTCAATCCACTCCACAGTCAAACACACACACAGTCTCACACACTTACACACACACACACTTACACACACACACACAACACAACACAGCGGGAAAAAGTCGGTTGTTTTCGGCCCATCCGAAAGTGACAGTGGCCTGAACACAGTCTGAGCTGCCCGGACAACTTTGTATCGACCCTCGTCGTCGTTTGCATTTAGTGCAACCGCGGCACAGGAGGGACAAAGTGTCAATATGTTGCCACAAACTAGTCCAAGGAGAAGGCCCTCGAGCCCCTCAAAGACACATTAATTCAAAGAGCCACGTTGATTCATGAAAAAGAGGAAGAAAATATGTCAATGTAAGAGAGGAGGAGGGCGAATGACAGGCGAGGACTTTCCGAGGTTTGATACAACGCAGGAAAAATAACAGTTGTTCTAGGAAGTCCAGCGGCAGTTATGGCGTTGAATTTATTTCTAGTGGAAAAGTTTCAAGCTCACTATGTCTAGCCGCACCGCTCCCTTTTTTTTCGCAGAAGACACCCAATCCGCCCTCTACTCCTCTCCGTAGGCCGCCCAGATATCGGAAAATATGCTGATCAGCTCAACTGCTTACATTGTTTGTAGCCTCAGTTAACGTGAACAACGTTAGCAGCTCGGGGGGGGGAAAAAAAAAAAAAAAAAAAAAAAAAAAAAAGCACAACAAGCCCCACTGCAGTGCTGCAGGAGAAAGATTTGTGGGCAGCTTATACTCACCAGAGCTAATATAGTACCCCAGTGTGTTTCTGTGTTGAGTCCGCCGGGTAAAATAGGGCAGGGTGGCCAGTCGTCCGCAGCTGCCAATTAGCGGCCGTTCATGTTTCTCCGGCAAAGCAACTTAAAAGGAGGAAAAACTACTGCCCTGTATATTCTACACTACAGTCGCAAAATGGTGAATGAAGCCCCAAAGCCTTGACAACCAGCCGGCGCAGCCAATCGCGGGGCACGAACGGGTACAGTAGCCAATAGGATCCGGGAGAAGGAGAGCGGGGGCGGAGCCACGCGTCAAAGTAAATTTGATCGACGGGGCGCGGCGGCCAATCACGGTGTGGGAAAACACAGAACAGCTGTTGGGAGAACGAGGCTGCGGCGGCCAATGGGGCTCCGCTGTGGGCATGTCTGTGACTTATCCAGGCACGCAGGACAGCAATGAAATCTCTCCCACTCCGTCTTTCTCTTTCTCTGGCTTCTTCTTTTGCTTCTTGTCATCCCTCGTTCATTTGTCTACAAACATAAAACCCGGGGTAGACGTAGAGGGAGAGAGAGAGAGAGAGAGAGAGAGAGAGAGAGAGGGAGGAGGGGGAGGGCTGTCTGTTTTCAAAACAGGTTGGACTTCCTTTCGTGGACTAAAAAGCAACTGAAATGACATTATCAAATTTAGTAGAGATCAGGGTGTCACATCCCCAGCTGCCTCGTGGATTAACCAGCAACTCACATGAATCAAACATCTTTAACCAGACCAGCTAACCTGTGCTATGTGCTACGTCCTATTCATCCGTGTGTGTGTGTGTGTGTGTGTGTGTGTGTATTCTCCACTATGGTCCATGCAAGCCACAGGTTGAGTGTAGTTTCACCAGGAACCACAAAGAACACCAACTCCCAAATTCTCATGCTTTCTCTCTCTCCATCCCAGCTAATCAGAGCTGCTCTGAAAAGCACAGCATCGCTTAGTCCCGCCTCCCCGGCCAATCAGGACAGCTGTTGGAGGCTATACGTCACCAGAGCCGCGTGTGATTGGCTGAAAGGCCTGGGGTCTGCAGGCCAATGACCGAGTGCTGTGGTGAGGTCATTATGCTTGTTGCCATCAGCTTGGCCAAACAGGAAGAGTGAAACCCCAGTGAGTAAGTTGGTCCAAACTGTGGGATTATGGTTCCTAAGAGAGTGACCCATATACACAGTGGGCCTCCCTGCACACACACAAACACACATGCTGTGTGTAAGCAAGAAGGCGAGCGTGTGTGTGAGCAGGTACAGCCTGTAATGCTCTGCGGAATAAACGACAACATGCCAACAGGCAAAAAAAACAAAAACAAAAACAAAACAGTTTAACATGCATGAGTGCACACACACATAAGCACACTGACACACAGATACGGGCATGTGCAGCACACACAGATGCAACACAGTGGCATCCTGCTGCGATTTCATGAGACACTAATGGTGTGTGGATTGCTGCGTAGCAGTGCGACACGCTGTTTCTATAGCTTACAGGCACAGATGGCGAGTTTGGTCAATGATGATACAGAGCTAGCTGGTTGCAGCATTGCAGTCTGCCTGGCACACACGCGTACACACACACACATGCACACAGGCAAGCGGGTACACTAACCACAGCTACACACAACTGGGCGCACGCATACAAGCAGGCACCTACACACACACACACACACACACACACACATACACACAGCAGGCACAGTGGAGTTATAACATGCATTGGCGTTACATAAGATGTACGTGTACTGGTGCACACATATACACAGACGCACACACTGTGCCCAGACCTGTACAAGTGCACACATACACACACTTTTGTGGGTACTGTGCAGGATATACAGGCTCTACAGGCAACCCCTCCACTCACGCATCTATGTATTTAGTGTACACATGTTCTTGGCCAAAACACATACAATTTGTGAGTCATAAATCTGTGAAAATGCACCATACGCACACACACATGCCGGTTAAGTGCAGAGTGTGTGGGATCTCCAGACATCTTCCACATCTCTGATAGTGAAGCACTGCAGTCTCTGTCTCTCCCTAACTGACTGCTCATTCACCACAGACGAGTGTGTATTCAGAAATGTAGGGCGAGTAGAGCGAGCACGCAACTTTGAGGGGTGGCTGGTTTCATAAGGCGCCGTCGAGAGACATTAGAGAGGGAGAGAGACCCGAGATTTAAGTCTCAGAAAAGCTTTAGAGTGAGGCAGGAAATTATAGTGTGAAGGAGAGTTTAGTGGTAAAAGGCAGAAGTGAGGGAGACAGTGAAGTGAATTGTGAGAGACAGGTTGTTGCACTGAGAGAAGGAGGGATATGAATCATGAACGTGACAGAAACAGCGAGGAGGGGTGGGAGATAAAGAGCAGAAGTAGACAGACAGAAACAGAGAGAAATGGCCACAGAGGTAATGTCCGAAACGGAGAGCGACTCTTTGCCGCAAAAGTGGAGCTGTTCGTGAATGAGCACCATAAATCCGGCTGGTATTAGCACCTCTGAGCACTTTCTAAGAATGAGGCGGAGAGCTGCGGCTAAGCCCCCCAATCCCAGTCACTTTACACTAAATGCATTACAGCCACTTAACTGCTAAACAGCTCCAGGGACCCTGCACTGTGCCTGACCTAACACTCTAACACTCTCTAATTCAAGAGTGTGTGTGTTTTTAAAAAAAGAACAAAGCCAGAGTGAGAGATGGACCAGATGACACCAGCTCCACTCCACTCCACCCCAGCCAACAGTTTGAGGTTGAGTAGATGTACAGTAGATTTAACAGCCTGCACCTGCTCTGAATGATGAAATCTGAGATGAGTGTGTGTGTGTGTGTGTGTGTGTGTCATCTGTTCAGTTTGTAAAACATGTCAGTGGAATAGCTTGTATCACAACTTTTACACTGAAAATAAAGAACATATATTCCTTTCATCCCCAACCTGTAATGTCCAGCTTTGAGGTGCTACCTGTAAGTTTGAAAAATGTCATACATATGTTTCAAAAAGGCTGCATGATTCAGTCAAAAGCAATAGAAAACGTGAGTAAGTGGACCTTGAGTTCAGATCAGGGGTCTCCAACAGGTGGCTCACCCCCTGTTTCAGAATATAGCACGTACAAAACCATGGATTAAAAGAAATACAACTTCACTCAGTACATCTACTCCAACTGCTAATAAATTGAATACAGACACCCCTCCCCTCTTCATCACCGACGAACTGTCAGCTGCCAGACAAAGTTACGTTGATTGTTGTAGGCGACTTCCAGCGAGAGCAGTTCCTCTGGATAACAGGAACATTTCTAAGAAACCGGAAACATGGATTTGGTGAGTTACACTGTGGGCTTCAACTTGAGCCCTGATTTTTTTCTTTGGCCCATATTTGTTTACATTTTGAAAATTAAAGTGTACGAAATGAGCTATTTTAACTTCCTGTTTGTCATGTACTATTGGATGAACTATCACCGGATCGTCTATCAAGAAGCTTCTGTCATCTGATTTCAAAGCAGATTTGTGGATGTTTATTTGCAGTGGTGTTATCATGTCTGTGTGTTCAGGTTTGACTGAATCATGACTCAGATTTTTGACACAAAACCTGACAGTGAGTTGACAGTGAGTCAGATGTTTTTGGTACAAAAAGTGAGTTTTGGATATTGATATTTGATTATTTGTTAAATTATTATTGTTTAAAAGGCCAGGAATGAACTTTTAACATAAAAATTAGGTCAAAAGCTTCAGACTGAGCAGTGGTGGAGGAAGAACTCAGATTAGTATATATTAGTATATTAGTAATATACTAACATCTGAGAAGCATTTTAATGAAACTGATCGAGGGTGAGCTAATGTTATTTGGGTTATATATAACTGTATGTGTTGTGTTGTAAAATCTTCATCTGCAAAGTAAGTCGTACCTGTTCCTGTCAGATAATGTGGTGGTGTAAAAAGCACAACAGCTGCCTCTTAAATGTGGTGAAGCAGATGTATGAAATAGCATAAAATGGATTTGCTGAATTTGTATTGTTTAATTTCATCGTCTGGTGATTGAAGGCAACGTTTCTATTTGGACTTGTATTTAGACTTGACGGCTGGATTCAGGCCTGTGCTACTGAATCAAACCCTGCTCTACATAGGAACTGAAAATTACACCGCTCAAAGGTATTTTCTGAGGATCTACTCTAACTGCAAGAACATAATGACAAAAACGTCAATTGGCTCCAATGAGAGGCTACATGAGGCTTTAAACAAGGTGTCTACAATATGCCCAGAGAGATAATCCATTGTGAGTCTATCAGCCCCAGCAGCCTCTGTGGGCCCTTACTTGGAGAATCTGTCTTGTCTTGTCAAAATCAATTTCATGTTTTTCATGTATCTTTCGGTAACCGATTAAACAAAAATGCTCACTTCCTGTGCGGCCTGATATTATAGTTCTACTGTTTTTTGTTTTTTTTATTACTTTTTTTACATTTCTCTCACGTCATCCATTGTTTTGCACATCTATCAACTGTCATCATCCTCTGACATGAAATAGAGGCCCGTGGGAAATTGTTTAAAAGATGTAAATTCGATGTTTGTTCTTGTTTAGATCAACACTGAGCGTCTCCACCTGCTGCACATCATCAAACGGCTGCAGGGAAATAACGCCATGTTCTTCTTTACTCTCCCGTTCTTGACGCCACCTGACACGACCTCTGTCGCTTGGATTTTTACTGCAGTGTCATTTCATTCTAAATTGATATTACATTGCATTGTATTATTGTTTCTGAGTCATTTTATTTCAGTTAATCTATTTCATGTTTATTATCTTTCATATATTTTATTGGTTTTATTATTTTTTATCACTTTTATCATTTGTATTTTAAATTTGCATTAGTCTTAAACCCTTTTACTGTTCATATTCAATAAAATTTTATTTGTATAGCACCAACTCATAACATACATTTCCCTTACAGAGTATTGTGAAGACCTGATACCCAATAAGACAATATTATGCAGAGATATTTGTACTGTCCTATTATCAACTTGTGAGTTTCTTGTAAGGCAATTAGACTTAATTGCACTAGAGACCTGTATTAAAGATGTTAAATCGTTAAAGTGTTTTTGCTTTATTAAGATAACCAACCTGTAATCCTGTAATCATCATCATTAATTCTCAAAATTGGTTATATGAAGTGAAACAGACCACTTTCTATGAATAGATTTTATAGAAAGCCACACTTATTAGTGACTACCAATATTATTGAGTATTTAGACACAGTTGAACTCAAAAAGTTTTTATTACTTTTTTTTAATTAAATTGTGTGGAAACGTAGCAAAAGTTGTGTCCCCTTTCCTTTTCACCTCTCCAGTGTCTGCAGCAGTTGCTGATGTGGCTCAGTAGATGGCAGTGTCTTATCTGTTTAAAAAGTAATGTGGACGTTCCTGATTTCTGTTGGTTGTGTGACACTGTCATCAAACTGAGAATTATTGGAAACTGTGAAAGAACAAGAGGTATTTGTGATACCGAAATATTTATCAAATTCGCAGAAGATTTATCAGGGAGCTTGAGACTAGTACCGGTACTTACCTGTGAGTAGGTTATAAATATTCAGTAACTGCCAACAAAAACTTTTTGAATTTTTTTTTATATAAAATAAGAGGAAAGAGGAAGAATGTCATAAAAACAAATCCTCATATTACAATGTAAACTGAGAGAGATTGAGATTACTATGTCCTTTTAGCATCTTACTTTGAGGCTTCAGCTTGTTTGGTTTCCCTGTTGTTCATTTATTTATTTGTTTATTGCATCATTTGGTTTGAGGGGCTGCTTAATGGTCTGATCTTGGCTCATTCTCTGAATTTTTCAAGATCTGCTTGTTACGATGGCTTGTGGAAATGTACACATCTTTACTTGACTGTGGTCCCTCAGTCTGCTCTACTGACCCCTCAGCAGGTCCATACTGGACCCTGAGGTTGGGAACAGTTGGATGAAAACCTGGCTGCAGATCGGATTCACAGGTCACGTAGCTTCTCTTCTTGTGACTCTCACAGATAATGAATCCTTATTAATGAGGACGCTGCTGAGTCACAGAGACAATCTGCCTCCAGAAATACACTCACGGACCTGCTGCTGCGCAGGTACGCAACTGTCAGCATGTAATCCTCTACACACACGGACTAACTGCCTGTGTCTCCACGTTGACTACTAGACTGAGCTCAGTCAGCTTAAACTGCGTCATCTTAACATCATCAATTATTTCCTTTCATAATTCATCAACAGCTGCAGATGTAAGAGTGCAAACTCTAACCACACAGACAGTGAATCAAATTACACAAACATTAATACAAAGGAATACAAAGGAAAAAAAAGGAATCTAAAATGTGATTAGTATTTAATTATTTATAAAACATATTTAAGATTTTACATTTTTTTGAATTTTAATGTGAATTCTGATGTAGAGAATCTAAATATCCTCTATAATCACATAATTAGAAACAGTCAGATATTTTAATGATTAGTGATAAAAACATTAATATATTCTGTATAAATATTGTTTAATTTTGTCTCAAGATGAATCAAAATATCTTTAGTCTCCTGTATATATTTTCTAATGAACAGATTATTATATATTATAATTCCAATAGATTCTCATCCAACTTGACATTTTAAGACAATTTATATTTGAAAACATTTTAAACATTTAATACAATTTATTTGACTTTTAATTTAATTATTTGTTTTTTTTTGCAAGTGGTCACTTTTTTTTTTTCATAATCTCTGTGACTGTCTTTGTTTTTAAACAAATTTTAAGGAGGCTAATTTGTTTCTATTCTGCCACTCCTTCCAACTCACACTCAATACACAAGCACATAAAGTTGATTTGTCATTAAATTTAAGTATAAAAGTCATATAATTAGAAATATGATAATAATTAGGTGTCTCACCAAGTTTTAAATGTTGGAGGTCCAAAGTTTTCTCTGTGACCTGGTGGTGAAAGTGAAGTCCCAGCAGGAGTCCTGCAACAATGCATGATAATTAGCCTTCTGTTGTGATCTGGCTTCTGTCTCCGGCTCTCTGGACTGTGACCTCTGACCTCGTCCCTCAGCCAGACAACAATCCCTCTCCGCTGGAGGCCAAACAGCCCATCAGTCATCCTCCTTTTAATGCGGCCCGTCCCCTGTTGAGATCAGCTTTACAACAAGATAGGAGGGGAGGGATGAGGCGATGAAGAGGAGGATGAGTGCTGGGGGTGAGAAAGATTGGAACAAACAATGAAATGATTAACAGGATTTAAAAATTGTGAAGACTGTAAGTAAGTGAGGAAAATTAGATGTGTAGCTATACAGAGAGAGGTGGTTTGGGTCAGCTCACTGGTACATGACCTTCAGGACAACATTAAAAAGTACATTAAAGTAACTGAAATTCAGTTTTGTGTGGCTTTTGTTTCACACGTTGCTTGGAACAGAAAACATTGTGGTTTTTTTTTTTTTTTTTTTTGCTTGACTTAAAGGAATAATTGTCTCTTTTTGTTGCCACCAGGAGCAGAAAGTGGTATATTTACTCAATATCATTTGGATCAACATCATTTGATTAATTATGAATTGGTTATTTGTAAATGTAAATGCTCTGTCTAATAATGTGATTGTTGTCTGATGGTTGTTTTGAATTAATCATTGTCATTGTGTCTTTGTGTGTCTGCTCTACCAAAGGTGTTCTTGATCAAATTCTACTGAATAAATAAAGCTTAATTCAATTAAATAGCTTCAACAACATAAATAAAGTCCAACAATCAACCTCAGAGAAGCAACTGAGTGGGTTTTTAAGACAATTTATGTTAAGACTTCAGAAAGTCAGGGTTACTTACTTCCTAATCCAAGGTAAAGTAAAGTAAAATCATTTCAAAAATGTTCTTATGGCTGGAAATAAGAGGAAACAACACATCTGGCTCAGTACGATGCAAACAGAATCTACCAGCATCTAATTAACATATTATGTGTTTTATCAATGGAAAAATCACGTGTTAAAGCCACACGTTTTGTACATACTTAGTGAGTTGTAGAGGTGCTACCAGGTTTTGTCATATATTGACAAAGCTAGGCTACTTGTTTCCCTCTGTTTCCAGTCTTTATGCTAAGCTAGGATAAGCTAAGCTAAACTAAGCTAACCTGACTCTACTTTATGTTCAACAAACCGATCAAATGTTGAAGCATTTAACTACAGTTCTGTCATACTTTGTGAGATAAACAGTACAGTAATGTTTAGAAACTATAATTTGTTGTTCCCTCCTTATTAAATGGGTTTTATAGTCATTACACAGCAAAGTGTTTGTTGAAATAGTTTAAAAAGTATAGAAACTTTAATTTTTTTTGATTCAATACCTTCGGAAATTATGAGTTTTCCCTCTGTACAAGTTTCTAGTCGGGTACTTGATCTGTCTGGATATAAATGTTCACATTTGCTCATTTAAAAAAAAAAAAAAAACATTACTACAAGTCTCGCGTGAGGTTGGATCAGAGGATCAGGGGGCAGTACTGAAAACTGACAACAGGGGGAACCAGAGTCTGATGCAAAGACACTGATGGGAGTAAATGATCATTAAAGGCTTGTCTGTTTTAATAAGCCTCATGTTTAAACATAAAAAAGGTCTTGCCCAATTTCTTTTAGTCAGAAAAGCTCCAAAAACTGCACGTGACTTAAACAGTAAGACAGAGAGCTGCATTTATAATTTGCCTTAATGTGGTGTGTGATTAGATTTACACTTATATTTAAGCTGTGCAGTCTAAGGGCCCTGTAGGGAGATTTTGTGTGGAAATAACAGAAATGTTTTTATGTTAGTGGAGATATCTAGTGTCTAAACACTGCTTCCCTAAAACAAACTGAATATTAGCTGGTGTTCACAGCCTTCTGACAGTAAACAGAGTTCATTTAGGTTATAATATATATATCACATTTGTTTCTGAGTAATTCAGATGACAATTGATCACTATTTTCTGACTTTTTATACATCCATCATTCAGGAAATTAAAGAAAACATTTGGTCAATGATTTAATAATGAAATAAGTGAGAGCGTTGGTTATTATATATAATAATAATAATAATAATAATAATAATATTCTTTTTATAAATAAAATACATTAAATAAATATATAATATAAATAACAACACTTTAGCCAAAACGCAGATCAAACTGAAACCAGGGCCACTGAGCTCTGACCACCCAAAATTCACAGGACTGAGTCACGTCATGGACAAAGCAGAAGATAAACCCACACGGTGTACGAGGGATTTACCGGTCTGGAGAATAATTAAAACGTCCACATGGACTGAAAAAAAACATGCGGCGGCACTGAGGTTTCACCTGGGACACAGTTAGCATCAAAATGATCAAAGTTTGCAAAGTGAAGCATATTAATATATATTAATTCTGCTGCTGCACTCGAGAACATCAGCTCAACACATACAATACTGCAAAGTGTGAAAATCACAGATAAAAGAAATAATGATAATATATATATATATAAATAATATATCAGGGCAGAGTCTTTCAGTGATTTAAAGGGCAGTTCTGCCTCCATTGAGAATCATATTGTAAAAACATTTCTCTTGTCTAAATGTACATATACACAGGAAGAGGCCGAAATAACTACACAATGACAAATCTATTCAAGAAAAAAAAAATTCCTCTTCCAAATATTTCTCTGTACCTGAACAGAAAATAAAGTCTGCCCGACAGGCGAAGGTTAACACTAACATCTCTCCTTCATCCTGAGTCATTTCCATTGTCATAACCAAATCCCTCCATCAAGGTCTTTTTGTTGCAGCTGTCTCCCAGACAGGGACAAAGAAGAAAGAAATCTATCACTAGACTATTGTGAGCAGGAGTGAGAATGCTTATCCCTGGATGGCTTTTCTTTCATTAAATGTGCCTGGACTTTGATGAGTATAAAGTACTTGACTTGCTGTTGACATGACCTGAGATATGAAGTGTTGAGAGAGAGAGAGAGAGAGAGAGAGAGAGATGGGCAGACATGACGAGTCTGCAGGTTCAATACAAACTTACCAACATCAAAGAACAGAGATCTGAGATGGTAGCACAGTTTGGATCATGTCTGAGAGTGTGTACAAGTTTTTATTTTTGCCAGAGCAGCTGATAACTAAGCCCAAATTTTATGGCTTCGACCAACAGACCAAAACCCAATAATATCATAGGTATGAGAGTATTTGTCATTTTGTCTTAATCTAGCAACATTCAAAAGTTATTGATAGATTTTATAACCTTTTGTGACTGAAATGCAAAAAAAGCAGCAAAGAAAAACACAGAAACCGACAATTTTTTTTAACCTTTTTTTAATGAACCCTGATTATTGTTTAATTACAAATGAAGATGAACAGATAGAAGAGAAACAGTACAGGTTCTTCCTCCATAATAAAAACTAAAGTCTGCGTCTCTCCTCTGGAGTGACAGATCACCACCGAGGTGAACTGGAGAGGAGAGACAGAGACGACCAGAGAGAGGACGAGGGGGGGGGGTGCATTTCAAATAATACAATGGTTAAACAGTACAATGCTTTTTTCTTACAGAATCCTCCAAAATGGAAAAAAATATATATACACAACATCAAAAAATGAAAACAATAGTTTCTTTCTCCCGCTGTATATCATGTGGGGAATATGTGACCCTCCTCTTGTCCATGGTAACATGGTTATAAAATTAGTGAGTAAAAAACAAAACAGAAAGAGAAAAGACTGCACTGAAGTTGAATAGCTATAGTTCGTGGAGAAAGGTGCAACTGGAACAAAAACTCACAGAAAAACCAGGAATTCATGGAGAAGAGGCCGGGCCATGGCAAGAGGGTACAAAATAATCAAAAAATAGTCATGTTAATAATGTAATAATTACAAGAGTAACAGTAATACGTCGGAAAACATACAGAAGAAAAAAAAAAGAAGAAGAACAGCATCGATGGAATCGAGGGGTGCAAATATCGGTGGGGAAACAGTTACTCTCTCCTGTGTGAAGCCGTGACAGGTAAGGCAGCACAGGTGTAACAGTTCAGGTAGAGCGCTGTGTTTTTATCTTTCTTTACCAGACACTTGTCAGCTGCTACGTCTGATCTTCTGAAGTCCACTAAAACATTTTTTGCTGGCACTTTTAGAAATCTCCACCTACAACAAGGGGAGGTTTGACCCCGTTTTTTTTTTTTTTCTCTGAAAGGAGGAATGCTGATAATGTTAACAAGTATGTAGAAGGACAGACGTGCAGGTTTCTTTGTGCCTGGGGAAGAAAAATCATTTCAGAATGACACTGTGAGCTTTGAGGATCCAGACGTGAGACTGCAGCTGGTTTGACAATCTGGACACGAGAACTGGGACTAAATAACCCAGGGCAGAGACGCTTTGTAGGCTGTGTTGAATAGCTTTGTGTAGGTGTGTAGGTGTGTGTGTGTGTGTGTGTAGATGGCATAACCATAGAAACCACTTATTCACATTCACATACACACTAGTAGAATGGGGGAGTCAGATTATGGGAAGTCCCTCTCTCTCCACTACACTCTGAGGTTTTGTGATGCCATTTCCTCTGTGTGTGTGTGTGTGTGTGTAAATGTGTGTAAGAGTGTGTGTAGTTTGTATGGTTATGCCGTCTACTCTCGAGAGACTGTGGGGGCGTCTGATGTCACGTCTGATGTCATGTTTCCCTTTATTTTAGCCACAGTAAAGCCCGTCTCTAACCAGGACGGCGTGTGTGTCTGTGTTTGTATGGGCAGGGTTCAGACCGGCCCACACACACACACACACACACACACACACACACACACACACACACACACACACACACACACGCGGTTCATACACAAAGCTGCTGGAGTCCACAGTCCACGCTCAAACCAAAGTCTGGTCATATCAGCAGTGAGGTAATACAGAGCTGAAATCCTGCAGCATATCTGTGTCGGCCAATCAGAATCCGTCTGCTCTGAACACGCGAGTCTGTGGCCCGCTCACTGTTACGACCGGCGCCTCCGCGGTTTATAATCAGATGTTGGTCAAACGGTGGCTGCAAATAATTCAGGAGTTTAAGTTGGAGGCGGGCGGGGTTTACCAGGTGGGACAAAAATCGAGCAAAGAGCCAAACCGTTTGACCGAAAGCTCGACTCTGTCCTGGTCAGGTAAGCCCCACCTGAGCTGCTACTCCAGGGATGTTAAAACAAACGCGCCCACTAACATGGTAAATATAATTTGTCTGCTTCATGTTCGTGCTCGCTGATTTATCCTTGTCCCATCACACCCTCTGTCCCCTGAAACACACAAAAACTGTTTTTTTAACAATATAAATATAAAACTCTGATGCCGGTGGCCTTTGTCACTGCAGCTCAACGGTCAAGAGAAGGCAAGGGTGAGAAGGCAAAGGCTGAATTATACTGGTAATAATATGCCCATTAGAATATATACATATCTTTACCATTAAAAATAGGATTTTCCTGATTTGTATCAAATGACCATATTGAAATATAATATTTGAATTCAATATATATTTGAATAAAATATATATGTGTAGATTTACTTATTCTGTATCTCTTACAAAAACAGAAGGCATGGTGGTGTGTGTGTGTGTGTGTGTGTGTGTGTGTGTGTGATAAAATATTTTGCTGGGGGTACTTGATAAAACTCACGTTGGCTTAAAAAAGGCACACTCTTATTTGGAATCGTTTGTTCATTAAAATGGGCAAAATGTCTTTTCCTTATTTTTTTTTTTTTAAACTATATGAATAACGTCATAAAAATAAGTTGTTTCTTGATATCTCAGTGAAGGTTTGCCTGAGTTAACCTTGATGCTCGACATTCATGACATGGTTCCCGTTCTCCCCTAGACAGATCAGCTCGCTTCAATCGTCGCTTCTCAAAACATCACATGAACAGATTCTGCCATTATCTCCAAAATACAGAGAGCCCTCAGATCACTGCAAATGCCCTAAAATACTGTCCATGCCCTCCGGAGGCAAATGTGTCCTTTGACAGAAAGAATACAGTCTTTAGAAAATAAACAGGGGGAATGCAGAAGAGGGCTGTTGATCTGTGTTTGAGGGAGAAAACACTACGAGTGCCCTCAAACCTCCAAACCCCTCCGAGATTGTGCAAAGTCACACAGGGACACGAAAAGCGGAGACACAACCTTCCGTATCCTCGGGGCCCGGTGGTTGTGCACCAGCTCTGGGTCCACGCACACATTAAGAGACAAGTGTGTCTGTAATTACAGCTTTGCTTGTGGCTGCTTCCTCATTTTCCTCAACAAGTGGAGAGAGAGGAACAGAAAGATCAGACGCTCTCCTCTCGCACCCGGGTGGCTTTTTCTGTACAGTGGGAACCGCGTCCGTTCGCTGGCTAACAAACGTGTCATGACGCCGTCCGTCCGTCCGTCCATCCGTATGACAGGTCAGACGCTGAAAGGTCAAAGCCGGTTCATCAGAGTCTACCTCTCCTCCTTAGACTTAGTTTGTCTGTGCTCAAAATGTACAAGTCCATCCTCATTTGTCTTTATACACTGTAGTGAATGAGCCGAGGATGGAGAGTTCACTCAGTCTGGCCATGATGCAGTCTGATGGTGTCCTAGCTCTTTCCTGGAGAAAACACTGTGATTGAAGAGTTCTTTCTAATCACCTATTGAGAGGGAGAAAACCCTCTCCAGTCTCTAAGATCCATCGATGCAAGGTCTCTGCTTTTTTTTTCCTTTTTGCTCACTGCCCTCCACCTTGTAAACGGCTGCATGGTGATGGGTGCAGACAGAGAGGCACTTCTGTAATCTCTATCAGGGCTGTTAAAAGTGTTTTTAGTAACATCGGGAAAAAGATCAGAGGGAAGTTATGAAAAGGACTCAACATCTTCAAGTGAGCCAGACATGAGTGAGAAATCCATTCTATCTACTGCTGTACAATTCAGGCTGCCTTTAAAAGAGTAGGATGTAATTTGTTTGACTGTACCAGACAAACAAATAGATCCCGTTAAATCCCATTAAAGACATAATCTGGGCACAGTTGTGATGTGAAGTGATCCCTGGCAGACTTACTGGCATAACTAGCACTATAAGGGCAGGGAGGCATTGAGAAGGCAGTGTGCAATTCCTAAGAGATATTAAGAGGGGGCTCGCTCTCTGTCTGGTGCTAAATTTGAAAGAACAGAAGTCAATATACAGACTAAGTTTGGTTATCTCTTAGTGTTGTAAGTCACAGCAGAAACGCTGCTGTGTTCATGTTTGATAAGGTACCAGGGGCACAAAGGTGTCCTGCCTTGCAGTACGTTAGAGGCTACACAGGCACATCTCTGTTTTATGGCTTTACACAGATCATAAGTCCTTGTGGCTACTGGCTAACAGCACTGACCGTTGGTGTGAAAGGTTCACACGTTCATTCTGTTCTTTACTTTCTGGTGAACATGTAGATGGAACCTATGTAGGAAAATATTGTGTCTGTGTTAGGTAATTTAAGGAGGTTGTGGGGCTGTGAGGTCAGTAAAAAAGTGCCCGACAACTCCTTTAATTATTGCACAAAAAACGACTTCCTACATAGGATAAATGTACATGTTCAGATTTACGCTGAAGAACATGAAAGTGTGTTTGTATAATAACCTTTCAGTTTTGTCTCCATTTTTCTGCACGGTCCTGACAGCAGACAAGAATCCACAAGGTATTATGGCCTACATAAAACTATTAAACTTGTTAACGAGCATCCCAGAGGTGTGTGTTTTATATCTAAGTTGGATCCCCTGTGCATGTGTGTGTTTGTGTGCACACATGAAACTCAGCAGCCAGTATTTTCCAGAGACAGCTGTGCTGTAGCCCTCTGCAGCTCCGAGCTCGCTCTGCGCTGGGTGGGAGCCGGTGGCAGCATCAACCCCAAAATAACACCACCTCCTGCTCTTCCTCCCCCATTTTCCACCTCCCCTCCTCTCCTCCCTGCCTCTTCTGTCTTCCTCTCCACCTCCTCCTCACCCTCAGCCCTCACTTTCTTGTCTTCCGCCTCGTCCCTCTCTCCGTCCGCCTCCATCTTCTGGTCTTCGCTCCAGCGGCGTTTGAAGCGGAGTTTCAGCGGGATGCAGCGTGTGCCTCCGGGGCTGATGGGAGCTGCCAGACCCGGCTCGCTCTTCAGGCCAATCAAAGGGAAGGCCAAGGCAGCACTGCCAATGGGAGGCGTGGCAGGGGTCTTGAAGACCTCCTCGTCATCGTCAGGATCATCATCGTGGTTACTGTGTGGAGGAAGAGGCGCAGAGGGGCTGCTGCCATTCCCGTTAGCTTGGTGATGGTTGTTGAGCAGCTGATGATGATGATGACGACGAGCTGTCGGGGTGAAGATGTCACCTACATCATCCTCATCGTTATGATTCAGCTCATCTTCCTCACTGATGTCAGTCACCTCCACTTCCTCCTCTGACTCAATGTCTGATATGGGCTCCACCTGGAGAGGAAGAACATTTTACAACATGACATATTACCGATGACTTTTGCCAAATGTTTGAGCCACAATCCATACCAAAGAGGAAACACCACATCCCGAGTGTGGCAGAGGTCTCACCTTGATCTTTGGAGGCCCTGCAGCCAGGACAGAGTTAGTTATCTGCCCAGACCCTGTGAATGAAGAGGACTGGCTGGAGGAAGAGGAGGAAGCAGAAGCAGCCAGTGAGCTTCCTGATTCCCTCTGTTTGCGCCCAAGTGGTGGAGGCTGCAGCTTGAACTTGAATGGAGATGGGTGTTGTTGTCCATCCTCTCCACCTCCTGGATGCTGGCTGAGCGAATGAGAGAGCGGCAGGGGCGGACCGTGGAGGTGATGGGTGGCAGGTTTCTCCAGAGTGGGGCGGTGGGGCTGAGGGATGACGATGTTGGGGTAGTGGAGGAAAGCTCGGGGGCTGAGGTGATAGTTGTAGACAGATTGGGTGTGGGCCTGCAGGTAGTGCTTCATATCCTCTGGGTTGAAGGAAAAGTGAGAGCCCATCATTGGAGAGGACAAGGAGGGGGATGGGGTGTAGGGCAGGTGGGGGGTGGGGGTCATGGACAGGGCTGGAGACAGAGTTGGGGCCAGAAGACCCCCGGGGCCAGGCAGAGGGGAGACAGGGAATGGGGACAGAGGCTCTGTGTGCACCCTGGGGGCAGGTCTGGGGAGCCCTGCTGGGTTCGGGGCCCCACCATAGACCCTGAAGAGAGAATCGTGAGGCAGGCGGGGAGGAAGCAGACCCCTGAAAGCCCTATCTGGCCCCACACCTCGCTCATCTGCCCCTACACCCTCTTCCAGCTCTGAGTTGGTGGAGGTGCCGTCGCTGCAGTCGCTGACGGAGCCTCGAGCCATACGCCGGGCCACACTGCTAAACATGCCCGGACTACGGAGCTCCTCACTGGATGAGAGGACCTCTGATGGGGTGGAGGGGGGGAAACGGAAGTGGGTGCCTCCGGTTGGCACTGGAGGGGCACTCTGAGGGACTCCTCGACCTGTGAGGGAGAAAAGTCAAAATCAAAAAACATGAAAGGGTTTGATTGAGACTGAAACAAAGATGCATTTCTTCAGTCTGTGGATTTTGCAGAATGACAGACATTGTTTTCAAGAAGGCATCTTTCTGTCAATTTTTTATAAGTTAGTTTTAAATGCTATCAACACCAAAAAAGTATGAACATACAGATGGACAACCTGAAAAGATAATGCCTCCGGCCACAGCTGTCGCCGGTGCAGAGACATAAAAACTAACTTAATGGCTCAATATCAACCAAGCTAAGTGAGAGTTTTGTAAATCTGGATGAACCAGCTCTTTACACTGAAGAGAAAGGGAAAAGTAACTAATGAGAGTAGGTCACATGTCTCCCATAACAAACTATTTTACCCAGAGGGTCACAGGCACACAAAGAAAACACTGGGTTACACAAAGCCACAAGTTCCCTTCTCTTTCAACCCCTCCCCTCTCTCTCTCTCTCTCTCTCTCTCTCTCTCTCGCTCGCTCCTGCCAGGGAGACTGTGGCACTGCAATAAATTCTTGGCATCCATGCACGTGCCAGAATTAAATATTGGAAAAGTCGCTCTTACTGCCATTACAAACATGGGTTGGGTTCCTCTGTTTTTTCCAGCGCCACTGAGTGAATGTGTGTGTGTGTGTGTGTGTGTGTGTGCATGTGTGTGCATGTGAGTGTGTGTGTCTCTTTTAAAAAAGCACAAATCTCACAACCATGTGTGTCAGAGACAACGAGGAGAAAAACTGTGTGAATGTGTGTTTATCTAGTGTATAAGTTTATGAGCATGTGTGCTTGCACATCAATCCAGATTGACGTGGGCGTGTGTGTGTGTGTGTGTGTGTGTGTGTGTGTGTGTGTGTGTAAAACCATCATACGAAACCATCATATCACAACATGTCAGTGTGTGGGCCACATCACACAGAGGCTATAATTAAAGTTTCGTGCTGCACTTATGTCACTCGTATCCAACGCTCCATATGGGCTGTGTTTACACTGGGTGGCCGGGACCAGAACGAGAGACGACTTCAGAGGAGGGAGGAAAGGGATAAACTGGGACGTGGCACACTGATGTCTTGGAAGACACACATACACAAGGCAGATGCACACACACACGACCAACCCACATTTTATTCGTATACGATATTAGGCTGGTATTTTATGTATTTCTATTAACCTACAAACATTATTTGACGTCACTTAACGTACTATTATTACTCAGACCAGGGTTGGCCACAAAAGTGCTGCTCGTCTTATATCGTTTGTCTTTGGCAAGTAAATTAGTAAGTCACCCACCACACTGACTGGAAACTTTCTCAGACAATAACATTTGAACATTTCAGCTACACTTTCTGGTCTTTGGCTGCTGATTCACCAAGTTAAATTTAAGACTTTTATAGACATTTTAATGCCACATAGAATTTTGTCATATCAACCAAAGAATTAAAGATATCAATAAAAACCAGTAAAGACGGATGCATGAATATAATGACATTTGTTTAACACTTGTTGGTATTTCTAACAAGAACGACATCTGAGACCTTTGTAAAATATTTAAATATTTGTATTTTTCACATACCATGATAATATGACATTATGATCGGCTGCCAAGTAGGTAAGTGTTGTTCTTGGCTGACACCTAAACAGTGTCTAAATGGCAGAAGGATGATCTACACTAATTGTGTTCACCACCAGTTCTTTTGGATGATTTAATTTATGCTTCACGGGTAATTTTTTTCTTACGGTTTACAGAAGTCAACTGAACTGAGCATATTCAAGTTCAGAACTTTATATACAAGCACATCGAACTCACAGACACCTGAAGGCCAAAATCTTTTTAGTCTGTCTTCAAGACAAAACACTCCTTGAACAGGTCCTTCCTGTCAAGTACAACTTTACTCTTTTCATCCAAAGCTGAAATGTTGCCCAGGCACTTGAAGGATTTATCAAATAAGTGGAAAAGAAAAGAAAAGAAACGTGTCTACGTACCAGAGCCCATGTCGATGAAGGGATAGTTGACCAGCACTAGTTTGTTGAAGTTGAACTTGTAAGTGAATCTCTTCCCTTTGGTCTTATGGAGGATCCTCTTGTTGTAGTAGTATCTAAAGAGAGCAGGGCAGAGAGAGCGTTATCTTCCACTAGGTTGTTACCCTTTGAAATACTCATCACATCATCAGCAACATGTGGTAAACCTCTGATCATGGCCACATTTTGTTTTGGCTGAGAATTTAAAGTGTGAAACCCTGGATAAATACACTTATTGTGAACAGATACCCATTTGATGCATGGCACAAAAATGACTTTCACCACTGTGCAGCCAAAAACAAAAATGATTGACGAATCACCACAGCTCATTACCTTCCTGTTCGGATCCAGAAACTGCAACATTTATCAATCTTCTGGCTGGGTTGGTCACAGCTTTTAGGGCCATTGGCACCAACAGCCAATTTAGTCAATGTGAAGTAATTACCATGTGTGAGCAGTTCTGCATAGCAGTGAAAAATCAGATGAGAGGCTAATCAGTGCCATTAGAGGGTTTGCAGTTCTTGAAATGAAACTTTTATCCCAAGGACAACAGGAACAAAGGTTTTGAACACATGGGCGACAGATGCATTCAACACTGGGGTCATCAGCTTTGAACTCACTCAGATTTAGTTGGTTAGTGAATTGGTGTTTGCTAGAGAGCTAACCCATATTAAAGCCCCAAAACAAGGTCATTGCATCATTGCAAAGACAAAAGTGAAACATTAGAAACCATCACGTGGCTGTTCAAAGCTCAAATACTGAGCATTATTTTAGCACAGAGCACACAATTAAACAAACGCACAATGTGAACACACAGATTCAAACTCTGACCGTGATTACTTAAGGAAGTGAGACAGTCATTCTGACTTACCCAGACGGCTCCATTAGTATGAGAGCATTAGTCATCGTCAATACACAGAGTGATGTAAAAGAGTGAATAGCGAGCCGCTGACAGCTCAACTAAAGGGATGATAAAATGGCTCCCAGTGACTCACCGATAGCCTCAGGACCAAACCACATTCATATTTCCTTACACAAAAACATCTACATCACCATCTCCCATTCAATTGTGAGAGGCTACTTCATTCTGAGAAATGTAATATGTTATTCATCATTCCCAGTAGAATCAAACAGAGAGGAGCTAAGTGGGTGAATCTGTGCCGAAGAACAAATTTTCACCTGTTCTCAGTTAGTTTTAATCAAGCTGCTCTCTGGCAGAAGAAAAGGCTGGATGTAAAAATCATACCAGGTAAACAGTCTTTCAGTTTGTGTAGCTGTTACTTATCCATCCATCCCTCTTACATCTATCCATCTAACAACGGTTCTTGTCTTGGCCACATGAATAACAGAGAGAAATGATTCATTATTTCTAATGGTAAATAGGGGACAGTGTTACATAATTGTGAATTACTGTGAGCTGATCAATGTTTATACACACACAATAACCCTACATTAAAACCTACCATGTTTCCTTCGAGTGGAATAAAACAAGTTCTGGGAACTATTTGTAAAATATGATTTAACTTCTTCATCACCAAAATGATACCACACTGTGAACCAAAGTGGGGGTGTAAATATAAAAATGTTTTTTTCTTTAACTCAGTCAAACTACTAGTGACAGTTAAAAAACAATATGATCATGGGTAAAATGTTAGTCATAATGACGAAGCTGTATCCTTGCTCCACTATGAGCAGAGCATTAGTCACTGGAGTTTGGTACAATAGAGAACAAAGTAGAGCAGGAGTGTGTGAACCAGGAGCTCATCCAACCCCTGAATGATTCAATGAGTGAAGGGCCTCTTCTGCCCGAGCCAAATACTACGCACACCCACACCCTCACATGTAACACACAAACACACACACACCCTCACGTGTAACACACACACACACACACACACACACACACACACACACACACACACACGTACGTATAGAGCCAGCACACAGGCCTTTGACCACATTAGCCTTATTCTAATCAGGTCCTTCTCCAGTCTCTCTTCAGTCATTCGTGCTGTGGCAATTAATCAATTGATTAAATCAACAGAAAAATGTTGATTTGATTTTGATTGATAACCAACAGCAAAACCAACACAGGTATTGTTAACAGCATGAAAACTACCACTGAGGCGGTTTTGCATGTTCTGGCTGGTGTTTGCGTGTCTGTCAGTCTGTTGACAGATTTTGTCACCGTGACAGTGACACAAGGAATTTACAGGTGTGTGTCTGAGGTCAAATATTAATATGTTGACAGGTGTTGTGGCTGGTGTGATCCTCTTGGAATATGGTGTCTAGTTAATTGTTGAAATAATTTTCCAAGCTAAATTCACACTATTCCCAAGTTCCAGTTTTCAATTTGTGGGGATTTTATTCTTTTCTGCTTTATATGAAACATCTACAAGATGTCACCTGAGTGTTGTGACACATACATTTTACAGATTGAATGATTAATTGAGAAAATAACTTAAATGCTAAGTGTGAAAATTTTACAGCCTTTGAGAAGTACTTAAATTTCTGAGGTAGAATTAACTAACGCATGCATGATTGATTAGTTAAACCTCTTGAAATATACATTTTGCACATGCAGGTATGTATTACATCTAAAATGTTAATATGCAGTAAGATTATATACTACACACACACACACACACACACACACACACACACACACACACACACAACTACTCCAGCAGTATGGTGAGTGGGTGTTGACAATATTAGGCCTATATATGCAGTAGAACTGCAGGGACATAATGTTCACAGACGTGTGGATAGACGGATGGCACTTTGAACAAGTCAGGGAAAAGGCCAGACACATACATGTGAAAGGAACACACACACGTTCAAACAGTATTGAGTCAATATATGACTGCCAGTCTCACATACTGGGCCCAGGCTTCATCGTGGCCTCCTGCTCTTTGAAGACCATTTGAACTTCCTTCAAATAAACTAGAAAGGACTTTGACTGTATAGACTCGACCTCTGTGTATTCAACACACACACATAGATGTAAGGGAACGCTGCCTCACAGACACACATGTACGTGTCTCTAGACAAATGCACATTATATGCATGAATGAACACACATGTACCAATGCACGTGCACTTCAAAGAAACTGAGAAGCATCAATCAAAGACTTCACATCTAACAGAGACAAAACTTTCCTCCAAAGGCTTCACACTTAATTAACAGCCCTTCATTCCAATAAAAAGGTGTAAAAACCACAGTAAAGAGAGTCACAACAAAGTTTGGCTCCAACTGGTCCTTGATGTTAAACACTCACTGTGACCACAGAGAAAGCAACTGCTTCAGTGGCTACATCCCCACTGATACGTTTTAGTTTTAATACGCATCACTGCTACGTTTATAGCTGGTGTTCACACTACTCAGGAGACACAGACTTTGGAAAAGCTGCTGGCTCTGTTTTACTTTGAAAACTCTGGGGTTGTGTTTAATCTATATGGGGAGAAACTGAGACTTTTAGTAGCCGCGATGCAGACGCCTACATTTCCTTCGCGATTGGGTCTCATTGGTCACAGCATACACTTCCCCGATTCGTCACGCTCCCATGACCATTTTCCAGATGTTTTCCTCTGCCATGACCTCCTTTATATTTATGTGTTACTTTCTGTGACACCACAACGTTGGCCTCATTTTTCACCATTGCAGATCCTCTCATTTTCTGCAACTAAGCAACAAACTGCTGGCAATGTGCTTCATGCCCTGTGTATGTGAATGGTCATGTGATATGAACTTTCAGTGTGTGTTAATATGGAGGGAGATTATTTCTGTTCTGATGCTAAAATGTTAGACAGGATGGAGCTTGTTTTTATTTTATAATACCACTTTCAATGAAAACATATTACTATAGACTGTAATTATATTGTTAAACCTTTGTAGGCTTAATCCCATTTTAAGGCCATCAGCCATTTAACGTCAGATTTTGGTTTATTATTGTATATTACTGACAGATTTGTTTTAAATAACTATAGATCACGAAAGAATCCCAATTCTTCCTTCCTCTAATGGTGCCAAATAAAATTGTTGCAACTAACATGGAAGAAAAACAAATCATACATTTCATGATATGGTTTTACTCCAGATAAAAGCAAATGTATCCCATTTGTTACACCAAGCCTTTCCCAGAAATTATAAATATAAAGTGGTGAGTAACACATGAAGCATCGACATTTTTTTAATGTGTCAAGTGAAGTCTTTGTTTTAATTTTAAAACGCTTCATCTGGGTGATGGTATGTTGTATAATATACTTCTTGTTTTGTTATGACACTATAACCTGTTATTAGCTGATGAAATGACATGGTTATATGTGAAGTGGGTCTAAAGGAAATGAAATAAAGACTGCAAACTACCTTCTGTTTCTACCTATGATTCTGTAAATGTCTGCATTAAGTTAACTAGCAAATTAATAAACAATGATGCAAAGCCAATTCACAATCAGTGTTTTCAATACAAGTTCAGAAAAGGTTGTGTGTCTTTAAATATGAGGGTAAACTAAAAACAAAAAAAAAAAAAAAAGGTTTAAGCAACAAACAAGACACAGATGGGCTGGAGGAGGAGGGCTGACATATAGCAAGGTGTTAAATGTGTGTGTGTGTGTGTGTGTCTGTGTGTGTGGTGACGAGGCAGCACAAGTAGTCATCACCATGGCAAACTATAACCCACACCAACCTACAACACAGGAGGCGACACTGATGACTAGCTGTGTTGATGTGCATGTGTGTTTGTGTACATGACGACGAGAGAACAGACTGGCAGCTAAATAAAAGTGCAGCATCCCACATGTGCTCTGCGGAGGGTGAAGGTGCGTGTTTCTCAATCGGCCGTCATCCTGGAGTTCCAGGTCCCAGCGCAGATGCACAATTCACAATAAATCATGAGCAGGTTGGGCGATGTCTAACGAATAGCGTAAGATGATGTCAGCAGTGAAGGGAGGAGCTTAATGTGGAGCTAAATGTGTAGGGTGGGACACGGCGAAAGAGGGTGAATAATATGATGATGATTGTTTGCTCTGTAGGTTAATGTAGTGCTTTCACTTGGTGATAAATATTGCCATTAAATAAGCCTTCAGTAAATCAGGTGCTATTAATCAATTAACAAACCCATCCTTTATCTTTGCTTTTGTTTTTCTCTAGATGATACTTCTTAAAATAAGATGCTCATCAGTTTGAAGACAGTTCATCTGGAGTTCAAAACAAACGGGACTCTTGTTCCTGAAATTTAAGATTGACACGATGAAACCATGTTGGCTCTTTGCCATTATCTGACTCCTTTGATGTTGATACCTATCAGTAACACCTGACCTGAGTATAAGGCATCATATTAGCATGACTAGCCTTACAAAGCACAAATACTATCTTTCAGATTGAGAAAAGGATGAGGAGAGCCCAGTTTGTTGTGGTGTGAGTATATCAAGTCTTATCCAACCAAGCTCTGCGGTCCTGCTCCAGACAAGGGTTTGAATCAGGTCTTTACAGTCAGTATAAGATTACTTCACCAAACCCATATGATACTGAAGCTATGCTTCAATCTTTTTTTTTTCCAGTCTGTATTTTTATTACAGTCATGAAATGATGGGGAGATTCATGGTCAGTGCCTAATCCCGTGATCATACTCCAGGGCAAACTCTGACACAGACAGCTGGGGACCTACTACCACAATCAGAGGATTTACAAATGTCCAAACACATGAGGGCAACCTCCGTCGCCCTGTGGTTAAGTTCTGTTCTTTTCCATCACAAATGTATCTAAATACGATTGTGGAAAGAAATTAATATTGGGGTATCAGGGATTTTGTTATAAACACACAAAACTTTAACTTTCAGATGTAAACATCTGTGTTCAGTGACACTTTTTAAAAATGTTCAAAATACAGTAAAGGATAGTAAAATACAGTTCCAGACATTGTTCTGTTTATATTACATTTGAAATCTGTTCTCTTAATGGTTGTCACACACAGTCAGCAAAAAGTTAGTCTCTATGACCCTTGTAGCCTCATGAATCTGAGTAGTGTAATATGTGCTTTAGTGTGAGGATGTCTTTCATTGTTTTTTCTTCCACTTTGCCTCACCTTAGTGCTCGGCTGAGCTTGTCGTAGTTCATCTGCGGTTTACACTTCCTGGCTCCCCATAAGCGGGCCACCTCGTCTGGGTCCTTGATGACAAACTCTCCATAGTCTCCCTGCCAGGCGATGACGTCGTGGTACTCCTCTTTCCTCAGCAGCTCCAGGATGAAGTGCCACAACTGGATCTGCCTGGAGCCCGGGCTCGACTCAGGCTTGTAGGCCCACTCTGGGAAGGCAAACCCTGTGGGACGGGGGAGAGCAGTGTTAAGGTGGAGGCGAATTCGAAGAAAGGAGGGACACTTTTTTGTGTTTCAAGTTTTCTTCAGAGTTTAGTAAAGAAGAGGAGAAAGCTTTGGTGAAGCAGTAGAGAAACAGTAGTGACTTGGTCGAGTGGAGCATTTGTGAAAAAAATACATGACACGAGACTGTTGGGAGCCACAGAATCAAGGATCAAACTTTGGATGAAATATGTACATTGAAATCCAAAACACATTTGGGTCTATGGTTTTTCTGCAAAGTGGATCTATTGGTTCCAGGAAAGCTGGTGATGAGCATTTGGGCTAAATCTGTTCCCACAGACCGCAGTTATATCAAAACTTCACTACTATCAGCATCAAAGCTGGAAAATCAGCGCTGTTATAACAGATTAACAGGCCTTGAGATATGAGCAGACAAAATATAAGCTATGGTTTTATAACTACCATCAGAGCACACAAGAACACACACTATTATCCAACAGTTAAAAGTATAGGCTTTGTGTTGTAAAGCAGTGGGTGGCAGTAAAAGACTCAACACCACTTCAACACAAGGCCAGGCTGAAAGGCTGAATACCAAAGGCATAGTGACACACACACACACACAGACACACTACATACACACACATACACAACCTCATTAGGACCAGATGTGTCTTGGCAATCAGGCTGCGAAAGCTGAGGATGGGAAACATATGGGCACAATGTAACAATGCTGAATTTTCAGTGTGTGTGTTTGTGTAACTGTAAAAGACACACACCATCCTAAATACCAAGGTTACAATCAGTTTCCCACACTCCATAAAGCCAGTCGTATCTATATAGCAGAGGCAGTGAACTGTTAATGATATGTTCAAGGCTGAGAGACTATAACACTGGTATGATGTGAGTTCGATTACACTGAATGACACAATCATACATAATATGAAAGTCATTGCATAATTTTGTAAATGATCAAGGTCTCAAAATACGCTCACTAAATGTGTATGTGTAAGCAATCAACAATTTGACATAATACACAGGGCACTGTTTATTTTCTTCAGTATTTTGTTGCCTAGTCAGCTTCGTGCAAAAGAACATAAGGCCAGATGGAAGACAGATAAGACAAAAAAAAAGAGTTGTAAAAGACCTGGGGGGAAAAAAAGGACACACCTGGCAACTGTTTAAAATAAACTATAGTTTGATATAGTGCCCAGATGATGATTAAATCAATTACTGGGATTACACTCATTTATGAAGAGACTGGGAAAGGTTAAAGTAAACAGAACAAAAGCGGCAGGTGTGAGTTTATTTTAAATTATAGTGTTCCTGATATTTACTTTTCAACACATCTTTTTTTGTCAGGAGCAACACAGCTGCCACCAGGTCATTGGTGTTTGTAGCTGCTTTTGGTGCTCGGTGGATCAGTTAAAGGAGCAACTACTGGTGAAAACGGATCGTGCTCGAGTCTTTTTGTGAAGCTGAGTCGATCACAAACTCCGATGTGAGTCACGACATTCCTGCCCACATGGGTGGTTCTTTCTCAAAAAAAAAAAAAAAAGAAAACAGAGCTGCTTTTACAAATAGCTGACTCTGCTGATATCAATCGCTCTGCGCTGATATGTTTGATCAAATTCTGACCACCAAGACGTGTGCGTTTACTATCTGCCTAGAAATTGGCATGAGTTTCCCTTATCCAGATGCAGACGCTTTTTAATAGCAGGTGTAAATGGAGTCAGAGTGAGTCATGGAAAAACTAACCACTTTGAACACGGTGAAACCAAAGTCCACCATTAGGTGTACAGCTGTGTCCACAAGTGTCGTTAATACGCAATAGTAGTAGTGGTAGTAGTTGTTGTAGTAGTAGTAGTAGTAGTAGTAGTAGTAGTAGTAGTAGTAGTAGTAGTAGTAGTAGTAGTAGTAGAGCACGTACCAGTAGATGTACCAATAGTAATAACACATAAGTGACTAAAAGTAGGAAAGTCTGACCACAACAAATGACAATTTGGAAACTTTTGAGAATACCACTGACACACAGAGAAAGAAGCCACAAATGTTCACTTGCAAATGCAAAATCTAGTGTTTACAACCCAAAGTCTCTGCACTACAAGTGACTCAGAACTGAAATTAGATTTCTGCAGATTGTTTAGTGCATGAAAAACTGTCCATATTGCCACTGGAGTTTAAAAGTATTTCAAAGGCACATTGCCTGTGTCGTTGCTGCAAGCTCCCTTGTGATCAATGTCTGGCTAAATAATGGAGACACACACAAGTTGAGCAACTGTAATCTGCTTTCCCCTTTAGGATAGATTTAAGAGCTTCAAGCTGTGATGTTTTGATGTCCAACAGATGCCAAATTTTCCAAGAATTCTGGCAGGGCAGAGTTCCTCAATGTTCTTTCCTTTTTTAAACTCCCCGGAAGAAGCTATATAAAAAACACACCGCCTTTCCTTTACTTTGTTGTTTGCAAGTCCTGGCAATACATCAGATTTCCATATATTAATGGCTCTGGAGTGTCACAGACTGGAATTGGAGACATTTACTGATTTCACACTAAGGACATAACAAAGCTTAATATGTGCACTTTATTATAATTTATTCCTTTGTACAAATAGCATCTTTGCAGACAAATGTGTTTTGATGAGCGTGCAGATGTGGTCACAGATGTGGCAAATGTGATTCCATTTCTTTCCTGTGTTTTAAGAACATCTGTGAGCAAGGCAATTTATCAGTAACAGTCTGAACACTGATAATTTGAAATATCAGAAAGCTATGTGCGATGCTCATTCTCTTCAATCTCTTACAAACAGTTTCACAGCTGAGCGCTTCTTTTTTCCTCTGACCAGTAGCTAGCAAAGTCAAAAACTCTCTTACAGAAGCCATATTAAGGAAGAGAAAAAAAATATACCAATAAACAGACTTGCTCGTGGTGACTAATAAACCACACGCTGCTATCTGATCTCCTATGGCACTTGGAGATTGAGCCAACACACAGACAATCTGGCTCTGACAGTTGATAATAGCCATTTGAAGGCAGATTACTAATGGGGTACCAGCATATGATTCATACACATGACAATAAGGCTCTTGTGACTGGGGACAGGTTAGGCGTTGTGAGAGACACAACGCACAGCTGTATAATGGGGTACACTGGTGATTGCAGCAGAAAAATACTCATGTGTACAGGCAGTACCCTTCCATATACGCACATGCACTGACACACACTGTAGCACACAACACACAGAGGGAGTGTATTAAATCAAAGTGGGCGAGCTAATATCTCTCTCACACACGAAGTACACAGACACACAACACAGGTTAGTGGGGAGAGGTAAGTGGGTTCATGCGTGGGTGCACAGAGCACACAGACAAAGAACACAGGAATAGCAACCATGCCCACTGCATGTGTGTGTTGCAGATGTCCCTGCTGACTCATATCTCGTTCATTTGTCGCTCAGCTTTCACAGATTCCGCCTTTCTCCCCCTCAACACCACTGCCATCTCTTTCTTTTCTCTTTCATTCTGTCCCTCCCTCGCTCAGCCTCTCCTAAGACACACACAGTCTCCTAGCAACAAAAGCTTTTAGCTCTAAAAATAAATGGCCGAGTCACGACAAACAAGACAAAATATGATTCAATTACAGAAACTTGCCAAAAGAGTTTGGGGTTTGGGCCTAGATCCAGGGACCTGCAATGTGAGGGTGCGATCTGTCTAACCAGTGGAGATCTCTCACTTCAGCAGCGGTCTGTCCTATCCCGAAAGCGCCAAAGGTTTCGCTTTCACCAGCTTCAATTGTGCAAATTAATAATATTTTGCTTCTCAAGACAGACGAAGCCCATTCATTAACATTCAGGGTCTTTCTTTGAAATGAGTCAAACACCACCTTGATAGCAAGACAGACGGAAACAGAAAGTCGGACAGCTCGGCTGATGGTGTGACATTCTGACAGACCAACTGGACCCCCCAGTCCAGTTGGGCGTGCATCTGTTACCGCTGCTGAGTAAAAACAGAGATTAACAGATAGTGAACGGCATAGACAGAGCACAGGAGAGAGGGGGAGTGACAAGCCCAGCAAAGGAACAGAAGGCCTTAAGATGCAATAAAAATACAAGCTACTTTCACTAGAAACCTACAATCTCGCTCTAGCTGTTCCAATCTAGCTCAGCCTAAATTTAACAGGGCATGGCAAGTAGCTATAGCCAATTTCTTTGAACAAGCAAAGACAAAGGTTGTCTTCACTCACTTCCAGGGAGAAATCCTCCTATATTAGCGATTAATCAAGTTATGAAATAAGGAATATATAATACAAACAGCCTCCCTCTTATTTCTAACCTTTTTTACATATGTAGCAAAGCTCCTGTGGCTTGTACACGTGCGAGTAAAAATAAAGTTGTTATTGTTGCTGCTCTCTTAGTCCCATTTATTGTTTTATTAGTAAATATACCCAGTTAGGTGAACCTGACAAAGACTCAACTCACTGACTAACATTTGGTTAACTATTCCCTTGTTTTTAAGGTCATTTTTCAAACATAATGCCAACATGTCAAACTGCCAGAGCTTTTACAGACTGAAGGTCATGTTACTTCATTGGTCCTTATCAGCAGTCAGTTAAATGTAATGTGCAGCAGCATTATATACAGCTTGTTTTACAGCTTCTTCAAATCAGTCTATGGCACTGACAACACAAGGGGTCTGGGTGCAGAGCCACCAGTTAAGTAGACAAATGAACCCAAAGGCCTTCATACTATCTGGCAAGCTCAACCCCAGACAGGAAGAATTTCTGATTGTTAGGCGGAGGTGAAACGCACAATTTCAGGCCTCGCTGGATTCTATATATAGCTAAGTACAGAGTAGAAAAACTCATTTACTATTAGCCTGCAGTCCCAAGCCACCTGCATTCTCCTTTCCAAGAGAAACACAAGATCCGAGCAGCAGCAATCAGTGGATGAGGAGATTTAACACACAGGTCTGCTTTTCTTAGGGACTCTGACGTCACCACAGTTGGAATAGTGCTCATAATAACCGATAGCCATCATTGGGGTATTGTCCAGAAGGCCTGCAGGCGCTGAGACTAAACACAAACGACCTCCTCCTCTCTTGCTCTCCCCCAGCAAGTTTCTTTAACATGCTGTTCCATCTATCCCCCCGTTTATTTTTCCCTCCCTTCCTCCTATTCTTTGTTAGGGCTATATTTAGTCACTGGAAAGGTCGGTCTGTGTCTGTCTGCGGGGTAATGATTCAGGGGCCCGGAGAGCGACACACAGAGGTAAGAGGCCAGGCTAAATGACCGGGGGCTGGATGGCTACTGAAATCTGGATGGGGTTTATCAGGGATGGGATCAGGACAACACAGAAAGGCAGGAAATAAATGGGTACACATTAGGAAATGGGGAATCTCTGTTGGGCGTCAACGTTACTGGCATGTGCAGAAAGACAAATTCTAGAGAAAACACACAAATAAAAAAACATGGGAAAAAAAAAGGTCCCTGCTTCATTTGACCATTTAAATGCAATCTATAGGTTTGGTTGAAGTTCAAGTTGATGAACTATGAATTGTCAGACCTGGTTATCTGGGTTTCCATTTTTTTGCCTTGCTGAAAGTACCTGTCTACAATGCTGGGATCACAACAGGCAATCTAACACTGCTTTATTGAGGAGTCCTAATCCTCAAACTACTGTTTAAAAACCCTCTGCTCCTCATTGAGGTTATCTCATAATTACCCTTAAAGGATTGAGTTGAGATCCAAGGAGCCAGTGGCTTAAAGGCTGGGAGGAGTCAGAAAAACAGACGGGATGAGGAGGAAATCAGGTGGAAAGGTAGAGAGGAGGAGGAAGAAAAAAGGAAGAGGGGGCAGATGGAGAGAAACAAACAACCTTCCAGCAGAGATCAAAAGGAGAGGAGGATGGCCATCCACAGGTGCACCACATAAACTTTCACCTCAGTTCTCACATGATGCCTCTATTACATAAGGCTTATAGAGAGACAGGCGCATGAACAGATTGACAAGACAGAAAAGGAGAGGAAGGAGGCGAGACAGGGTCAGTGTCAGGGAGGAAGGAAGGAGAGAAGGAACATCTGACTGCAAAAAGGAAAAGCAATTTCACTTGTATGAAATTATTTTGAGTACAGGGAGGATGATGTTGAACAGAAACAGAGATGTCATCTGGCAAAATCTCTATTTTTTAATATCACAATATAAATCGCAGAAAAACAATAATTGCAATGTCTGTTTTTTTTCATGTAGTCCTACTTGGAAAACAGTGGAGAGACTGACAGATACACCATTTGATGATCTGTCATTTTATTGATGCTGTTATTAATGACTCAAATTTATGCAGATGATAGTTGCAGTTTGTTGGCAGATTTGGGAACACCGCTGAAGCTTTATATAAGCATCAAGGAAGGGGGCATCACATGCTTCAAATCGGCCCAATGTGGTTGCTTTGTATCTCGGTGCTGAGAAATCAATCTTTCAAAATTGCTTATGCTGTGAAGGAAGGCTCCCGTAGACTCGGAGCAGTCCAAACCAAGCGAAATTTCACCATTTGGAATGAAGAGTTTAAGAGCACAGAGAGCTGCACTGCTGTGTATTCAAGCACGCAGCGAAGTTAAGACACAGTAGAAAGTAAAGAGTTTGACTGTTTGTCACAGCATTAAAGCCTTGGACTGCAAACTGAAGCCTTTAAGTCTATAAATCATCTCTGCTACAAGTGAGACAGCTAAGACACTCTAATCTGTGACACAGCGTCCGCCCAAACCCCGCCAGACAGAAACCTGTCGCGTCCTGGAGAACTCCGCAGCACCTTAGAGGCAGCCAAGGCTGTGATTAAGCCAGCCAGTTTGGTGTGTGTGTGTGTCTGTCTGTGTGTGTGTACACTCAAGAGTCCGTTATTATACTCCGATTATGCATTCAGCAAGCCTTCTAGGTCACACAGCTTTTTTTTAAACACGTCAAAATCAAGTCACTCTGGTCATTTGCCCGTGTCATTTAATGGATGCACCTTTCCATCTCATCCAGATGTATAATTTCGGTATCTGTGTCTCCAACGTTCAGGAAAGAAGGCACGCTTGATAGAAATGATTATCACGGTTGTGTTAATGAGAAACAAAAGCCTAAACAATCCCATCATCTTAGAGCAACAAAACCTCTATCTCCTAATCAGCAGCGCCTGAGCCAAGGTTGGAGACAGACCAACTTCAGTCCTGCAGTCCTAGAGAGGAAGAACACATGCATGCATATACACATGCTTGGAAACTCGTCTGAGCATGCTTTCCTCCCAGAAAATGACAACCCTGTAAAACATTCAGTTTAATGAGCTCCTGGCTACCTGTTTGTCTCACTGGAGATCTCAAGATTACTTCCTACAGCCAGGGTGGAGTTTGGTTGGAAGAAAATAAGTGCATTTGTGTGAATAACAGAAAGTGAGAAATGGAATAAAAGACAGACAGATTCAAATAAAGGAACAGGAGAGACATAGGGGTATAACTCCACTGTCTCGTGAAGAGGTGCGCTGAGCCAGAACAGATTTGGTTTATCTGTTGCACAGCAACACATGCTGTTGTGCACATACATGTCTGCACATAAATACACACATGTGGATGTTTATGATACATTGTCAGCAGGAAAAACGGCAGGCTGAAACCCTGCAGCGTGAAGTCAACCAATGTTAAGCTCATCAGACCAGCCAGCTCCACAGTCCTGCAATCCCTTTACTGTTTAATAACATAAAACTGTGCAGCTGGTTGGCACAACCAACAACAAGACCACCCTTTAACTGAAAGGCTTTGGTTAGAATCACTGCAAGAAGAAGCACCTTCTCCTGAGGTGCAATCAAGCTGGATATAGGTGGGTTTGTTTCAGGAGGAAGGGAAAAACCAACACATCTGGGTGAGAGGGAATCTAACCATGAACAAAATGCCTTCTCACTAAAGGGAAAATATAAAGTCAATTTCAATGTCTTTTTCCAAGAAAGTAGGACATCTTACATCAGGACTGAATTACATAATCAGATAACATGTCCT
The DNA here is from genome assembly GCA_038496675.1 of Rachycentron canadum. Classification (NCBI taxonomy): domain Eukaryota; kingdom Metazoa; phylum Chordata; class Actinopteri; order Carangiformes; family Rachycentridae; genus Rachycentron; species Rachycentron canadum. Next base: position 4,289,939 of record CM076663.1, on the reverse strand, counting down.
GTACCTGCACCACCATCAATAATAAGAAAGACCTGACAGGTTCAAGGTCCTAAATCCAGCAATCGACTGGAAAACTTTATTGATTACTAGACCGTTCTGACGATTAATGGATAATAATCCACACAAACAACTTAAAAGTGAAGTTGTCATAAGATAACTGACGCCACTGTGGAAGTGAAGTAATGGTGTTGTACAGGGGATTTCAGAGCAGAAGAGAAATATCTGCATTTAAATCTGGTTTTGTGTTGTGGTTTGAACGGCAGACTACTTTCATTTTCCTTCAACACACATGTACACAAACACACTAGTCTTTCTATAGATGAGAAGACACACACTGACATAATGCGTCGCCCCTAACCCTAACCTCAACCCCATTCTAACCTTAATCCTGAAAACAAGTCTTAAACCTCAAACCGCCCTTTCAAGTTGTGGGGACCAGCTAAATGGCCTCACAACCAAAAATGTGTCTATGCAACCATAGAAAGACACACACA
>CM076663.1:4255487-4280620 GCA_038496675.1 Rachycentron canadum | reverse complement strand
ATATATATATATATAGATAGATAGATAGATAGATAGATAGATAGATAGATAGATAGATAGATAGATAGATAGACTGGTTTTAATCCCTAACTGAAGGAAGTTGGTATGAATCACAAAATAAAGGACAGAAAAACAAGAACCACTAAACTTACATTTCACTTTAAAGCCATAATAATATATTTACCAACACTGTGAAGTCCTTTAAGATGAATGTAAGTCTAACAGCATAACCAAATTGAAAAATCATATATATATAGAGAGAGGCAAAGGAAGCTATTCTCTGCTGCATGGCACATGTTAAAACAAGGCTGTCTACTTTTAAAACTCAAGAGAGGAGCAGCATGGCCTGTCTAATTTTGATTCTCTGGAGAACTCCCATTTCACTGTGTATGACAGAACTAACTATTCCTAGTGTGGGAATTGAGTGTAAAGATGTATAATTGACTTCTCAGTATTTTCTCTTCAGTATTTGAGCCTATGTTACCTATAAGTAAAATGCAAACAAAATACACCAGCAAAAATCTGGTTATTTTTACTTAGTTCAGCACTTTACTTCTCCCCCAGTATGAGTTGCTGTATTTACACATCCATGTGGCAAGAGGGGCCTTTGACTACTGTGTAAAAGTTTTCTCATCATTGTTTGGTGTTATAAAAAAAAAGATATCTCAGGCAGCAGAGAGATCTAGAGGCCATATTTCTAATTATGACGTTGTGTTGTGGTGTGGCATTCCCCTCTTAAACATCCATTATGGGAACTGGATCTTTGCCTGCCCAAGATTACCACACAACACTCCTGACTAAACTGAGTTTCAAAGCACCTAAATGCACAATGGGGGAGAAATCATAAAGTAAGGGTGGAAAATCATAATAATTTCAATGAAACCAAAAATGTACGGAATGTGAAACAGTAAGACCTAAGATTTCTGAGCTGAAATCTATTTAAACTTCTAAAGCAGTTTAGATTTTAACTGCACTGGTAAAACAACCCACATACACTTAGTTGTTGTATGTGTCAAGGGTCAAACGGGTCTAGTCACAAACGACTTACAGGAAACAAAAGGAGTAGATAACTGGAACAAAATTCGTTTCTCACACCAACAATCAAATGAACTTATTATTCAGGAGGGTTTAATTACCTCTGCCAACCACCACTATTTCACCAAACTGATCAAATGCAGCGGCAGTCAAGTTCCCAATCCAATCATACAGTCACTTTCCAACTTTCGCTGCAGACTGCTTTGTGGTGATAAATGGAAAAGTGTGTTGGCTGAGACCTTCACCTTAGAATAATCACAATGCGGTGTCATTTCCTTGAAATACATGTCAGTAGCTGGAGTGAATAATCTATGTTATCTTCTCAATCATACACAGAAATGTAATCTATACTTATCAACTTTTCAAAACATTCTCTTCAAAAAAAAAAAAAAAAAAAAAGAAAATGAAATGAAAGGAAAGGGAAAGAAAGAAAATGAACCATTCTGTGGTGCATTTCCTGCAAGAAAATGTAAAATCCCTTACAGCTACCTCTCCTGACTCAATGACCTCGTTTTTCTTCTTCAGATTTGGGGCCACAGGGCTGGTGTGAGTGCATTGCTATCATAGATCGTTTACTTGCAGTCGATTCTTCCACCTTTTTCCCACTAAATTTCGGTCGATTCTTACCGATGCATCAACTGAATCTCATCTTAAAAAAAAAAAAAAAAAAAAAAAAAAAGCTACAGCAGTCAGTCAGGGTCAGTGCACTTTGGCCCTGACCCTGACTCCTCGCCACCGATCCGGTAAATTAAAGCTAACTGTTGCCCTCACAGACGGTAAATCGCCTTGGACGTCCGTTTAAAGCGAAATAAAATTCAAATAAAGTTGATAAAACAGTCTTTACGCTTCCCCTGGTTCACTGTAGCTGGAAAACAAAGTGGTCCTCGGTGGCATCGATCCTCCGGGTTTGTTGAAACAACAACAAGGGACTCGGATGGATCCACTCTAGCGCCATAATTTTGTCACACTTTCCCTGGAGTTTGTTAGCGTGCTAACCAGTTAGCCGCCGAAGCTACAGGCGCTGTTGTTTTCTTTTCAAGAACAAGGGGGGAAAAATTGGGGGGTGGGGGGTGGTGGTGGTGGTGGTGGTGTATATTTAATGTGTGTGACCGTCAACTCACCCGTGTCTGCCGGGGTTTTCATCTTTGTTGCCGTCGTCGGTGAGCTGCTTCAGTCACTTTCCCCGTCGACTGGTAACTTTAGACGTTAGTTAGCTAGCCTTTAGCCAAGTTAGCAGTGACACCCCACTCCTTCCTCCGGTGTTGTTCTCACAAGAGGCTCGTTAGAAAGAACCTGCCCCGATTACGAGCTCGGCTCTGGGGTTAAGAGGAGGGGGGGGGGGGGCCCGCTAACTTCGCATGAGGTTCTTCTTTTTTGTCCCGACTCATCTACGTTTGTTTAAATTAAAAAAAAAAAAAAAAACTTTTGTAGCGGAGTACTTGTTTTTTTTTTTTTTTTTTTTTTTTAGCACGGGGGGCTTCTGGTGCGAAAAGTTGCCCCGACTCTCTGGGGAGGGGAGGGGGGGGGGGAGATCCAGTCGCCCCGGTCTGAATGGCGCAGGTCGAAGTTTGGAGGAGTCGTGCTGCCGTTGATCGGTGCTGGAGCAACGGAATGCGGCGAGTCTAAATTTTCATCCCGTTTGTTGCAACGATGTCGCATGGTCGATTCCTCCTCCACACCACCATCATCATCATCATCATCATCCTCCTCGCCGACAGTCAAAACAGCTGCGCTTCTGAAAGGAACAAAAGTACCAAAGCCAACTCTGTTCTTCTTTCTCTGCCCCTCTTCTTTCTCCGGCACAGACTTTTTCTTTTTCCACTCACTCACTTCGTGTTCTCTCAACCCCCCCTTCCTCTGTCGGGGTGTCGTGTTTCGCTCTCCTCCTGCCACACGGGGCCGCCCACGCTGACCTACGGAGGGAGGGAGGGAGAGAGGAACTCAACGCCCACTTGTTGCCAAAGATCGTCTATGTCTTTGGAAGATTACCTTATCACTTCACTCCAACGGGGAGCTGGAGGGACATTTTAGGGCTCCTGGTCATTAAATAAAAAGAGGGAGTGTATAAAGACAAACAGCTAGACACTTTTCATTGAAGAAAAACACAACTCGATGTTGAAATGTCATTCCAACTCATTACCTATTGTTTTCTCAGGGTTAGGGCACTAAAAACAATCCAAAACACAGTGGACTTTCAATGCTTGACCTCAATGAAAATATCCTAAATTTATTTGGACAGAGTGGAATTAGCTTCTGTTTGTTCTTCTTTCTGTTTGTCAACTGGTTTGTTCTGATTTAATCAAAACTTAGTTTTGACTAAGTATGCAGGCTATTGATGTGATAGAGGCCCTTGATCTTGAGGCCTTGGTATCGCTGTGTCAAAAGCTGGTTGCGACACCTCTGTTGTTACCTGTTGCAAATTCCTAACATAGTTTGTGTTTACAGAAATCTTCACGCAGACAATCAGTGTACAAGAAAGTTGGAGGAACATTAGAGGGACAAGTGGCTCATTTTAGGTCAGAGGTTTTTATGTTAATCGATCCAAAAACCCAGATTGACTCATAGTAAAATGAAGGAATTTATTTTTTTTTTATCAATAACACAATCAACTGAAGTCAGATATTGAGTATGGTTTTTGTTTTGTATGTTTTCCTGCTGGGCTAGATCAACACCTATTACGTGTAGTTGTATAGGCTTATCTATATTTCCGATTTATTATCAATAACAAGCCTTTCAAGTTGCCACAAAGAAAATTAACTAGCTTTATATAAAGCGGCTGGTATGTCTCACTCTGCATCATATTTGACATATTTCCTCTCACAAATGCCAACGTCGAGTCAACGTTTCATTTTTACGTTTCCGAGTGACCCATCTCATCCGCAGACGATCTTCGACGAGGACTCGTCGCTTGCTGCTGCCCGGAGCTGCCACCGCTGCCTCCAGTTTGTCGCCCCGCTCGCTCCCGGCTGGCGCGTCACGGCGTTGCTGTGGAGACCTGTTACCGCCGCGGGTGATGAGAGGCGCCGTGTTTACCTGTAAACTGCGACAGCGAGGCGGCCAGGGAGCCGCCATCCGTCACTTATACACGGGGACGGAAGGAAAGGCCAATCAACAGGTGTTTTGTCCCATAGGAATGAATGGAGATGGTGAGACACTGAAATTTACATAGACTATAATTATAGGAGGACGTTGCCTGTAGCCTATCAGGCGTTTATTAGCATTATGGGCTCACTACACACACACACACACACACACACGCAAATAAACACACACACGCACAACTCTTTCTCCCACACTCCTTTCTTCCTCTCTAATGAAGGGCCCTTCAGCACTTGCATCAGCTCTGAGGAGGCAGCAGAGAGAGAGGGAGTTGAAAGAAAGGAGCAGTAATTACTCAAGAGCGTGAACTGGAGAGCAGGGAGCAGGCTGAGCTCAAGAGTGGATGGAAGGAAATGAAGTGGAGAGAATAAGTGTGTGGATTGTGTGTAGTGGCCCTTTTCTTCCTCTTTCTTTCCTCCCAATCATCGTCCCACTGATTTCTCCTCCGTCCATCCCTCCCTCCGTCAGTCGCCCGTCCATCCATCCATCCATCCATCCATCCATCCATCCATCCATCCATCCCTCTCTGTCCCCTCCTCTGCTCTGCTCATTTGCTTTGAGTGGCAGGCAGCGTGTGGGAGGTGAAGGCCAGCCAGTGGGTGAAGCATTTCATGCAACTGTCATTGTCACACTCTCACACACTGAGGCACAATAACATCAACAATACCACAGAAACTGCCTCACCTCCCTCCCCCACGCTGTCACATCCTCCCCCTCCGCCTCTGTCTCTGCCTCCTCCTTTGCCCCGTCATATACAGGGGTGGAAAGTAACACAGTACATTGCCTGTACGGGTTGAAGTACTTGTACTTTTCTGTTTGATTAAATTGATTTCTCCTTAAAAACGCTCACCTGGTTTCATTCAAATCACTGCTCCGGATCCAAATTGGTAAAATTACACAAAAAGGCGACCCCTCAGGTTTATCTTACGGTCTGTTGGGGGGCCCCAACCCCCAGACTGAGCACCACTGAACTAAACCCCACCTAACTGTGCATAAAGTAGGTAAAACCAGCAACAGTGAACCAGTGTTTTTTTACACTAATGTCCTGGTACTTTTACCTGAGTACTTCTCTGCTTACATTACACTCCTACTCCTCTTCCTCTCCTGTGCTCTGCCCTTCATCCTCCTCAGTGTTGTAACTTCATCTACCACTATCTGTTCGCCTACACCTCACCTCCTTCAAGCCTCCTCCTCTCCTCTAAGTGCTCTCCACTTCCTCTCCTTAAATTTTCCTTCCTCTTCGCCCACCTGCTGTCCTCTCGTATTCACCTGAGCTCTTCTCCTCCCTCTGCTTTGTCACCTTCACCGCAAAACTCCCAATGTCCCTCTCCTCCAAAACACTCTACAATCATGTCTGTGGGGCTGCAGCACTTATTTCCATGAGTGATTAATTGATAATTCATATTATATCCTGGTCTTGTGTTGGTAAGCAGATTTCTATTTCTACCCAGGCTAGCTGTTTCCCTTTGTTTCCAGTCTTTGTGCTAAGCTAAGATAACCAGCTCTTGGGCTCCAGCTTCAAACTGAACAAATATATGTGTGAGCGGCATGAATCTTCTCCTCTAACTGCTCCTAAATTTATTTTCCAAAATGTCAAACTATTCCTTTCTTCATTTTGTCTATAAAAGCTGAGAAAACTGCAAATTCTCTCATTTGAGAATTTCAATTTTGTTTTAAAAATGAAAATCAACCAACAGATCATCTTCTTCTTCTCAGTAGGAGAAGTTAAGGTGTGAATAATAAAGGCTGATGGCCACTGAGACACAATACAAAACAATCCTGTGCTTTTCCTACTATGACAAGTCAAAGTGAAAAAGGATTGTTCGCTAACTGTACGTTCAATTGTGGGGTTGTTGCTTTTCCTGTCTGACCCTCTGCTCCTCCTTGAGGACAGGTCCCGGACGGACACCCAGTGAAAAGTGAGGCGACAACGACCCACTGTCAAAATCAAGAAGAATGACATGTTCGTGACGTTTCACCTCCGCTCTCCAACATTTCAATGTCTGACGCACACAAGGAGGAACATAATAAATATTCACAAAGATTTTCTTCTGAGAATCTAAAATTTGACTTACGTGAAATCAAACCAGTTTACTGGGAAACGTCTGTAGTGAATGATAATATAATGCAAATTTCAACTAGTTTTCATTTTGTCGGTGAGATCGGCTGCAGATACTTGTACCTGTGTAGGTGGGGAGATGCCACCGTAAAGAACAGATGTATGAATCAAAATAAATGTTTCCACCAAAACTGCTTTGACAAGATTACACCTGAACCAACGAGAACCGGATTTTATACTTTACACACTTTTGTCTCTTAAAAAGTGCATTTGACCACAGTGTGGAGTCGGCCTCTTCACAAAATGTATTTAATGGGATAAAGTGCTCAGGAATAAGAGGGCTTCACTTAAGATAATACAGCTAATGCTAACACAGCTCAAAATGTTACACCAGTAAATCGGGACTGTTCTTTCAGGCAATAATGAAAGACTGGTCTAAAGTGCTGGAGAAAACTACTAAACCTGAGAGTCATTAACAGTGATATAGGCATTTGTCATAATTTCACCCCCTTCAAACTCATCATTACAATGTCGATATGGTCACTCTTCTTCCCACAGGAAAGGAAAAGAAAGGGAAGACGTCAACGACAATATCCTGTTCTCTCACTCACTTACAAAAGTTTAAACACTTTAAACAGTTGTATGTGTTGTTAAGTCCAGAAAAGGTGGTTTGAAAATGTCCAGTCTCTCAGTGCCCACAGGCATTTGAATTAAATGTTGCTGAAAACACACCTGCAGCATTTCAATTCAAAACCACAACAGACTTGTGAGAGATTTGTGGGAAGCCTGGCTGCTATACAGCACTTTATTCAGCTCATAACTTCACGTCATACTCTCGCAACACGATAACTTTGAGCAGAACCTGACTTTAAAACCGTGTTGAGAAATAATGAAATGGGGGTTTTGTTGATGACGCAGGAGGGAGGCAGAGTGGAGGTCTGCAGTGGTGACGGCCTGGTCGGGGGAAGCAGACCCCGGCTCGGCTGCATGTGAAAGCAACGGCAACAAAAGCTCAGCAGGAGCGCTGACGGCTACATACGTGTGAATTGGCAGGGTGATTGGGGCTAATTGATCACCAGAGTCACTCTCAGTTCATTACTGAGGTGGTAATGACCCTAATCAGTAAACAGGACCAATCAATCAGCACTGATTGGTAAATAATGAAGAAATACAAGAATTCCAAGGTTAATGAATGAGGACGGCATCTGATCAGAGGCAGTGGTTCGTTGTTTTTTTTTTCACTGCTGTTGCACAAAACAATCACTCAGTCAAACACGTGTGGATCCATATAGAACCAATCCAACGCTGAGCTTAGTTTACCCAGTATCAATGGGCCCTTTTATGCCATTTTAGTGTTTTTTTTTATATAATACTGGAGGGTTATTTGCTTTTACCCACGTTAGACAGAAAAGCTCAAATTTTACAGTAAAACTACCAAAATAAAATTGTCACAAAATGATGTGCTATGATGCTCAGGACTGCAAAGAAAAATGGCAACGAATATAGTGACAAGTACGTTTTAAAAGAGATTATTATAGTTCGCAACCATGTCCTATTTTAGATAACATGGTTTAAAGAATGATAACATGGTTTAAAGAATGATAACCTTGTCTTGAGTGGTTTTGTTAAAAAAAATATTGAAACGGACCTTAATGTTGAGGTGTCGTGGTGGTTCATCCGGTGGAGCGTGTCAATTTGTCACTGTCACTATAATAGCGGCAAAAATAGCTTTGAAATGTACATTTATATTGTGAATAAAGACTGAAATTCAAATACTGCTGCTATCATTTTAACATAAATACCTGACAATGTGAAGATAAAGCCTTTTTTAAGGTTCAGTAAAGCTTGAAAAAGAGCTATGTTTGTGTCTTTATTGGTGTTTTTAGAGGTAAGTGTGTTTTCTATCACAGCATATCTGCTGTGTTTTGAAAATGGAAAATAGACCTGAGGGGGCAAATGGTAACTGAGCCACACCCAAGAGCGAGCAGCACTCACTGTGGACAACAAAACTGTAATGGGAGAGGCCTTTTCACACCAGCCCATCTGTATGCATAAGAAAACACACGCACACACAGTGTAGGAGTGGAGTCAATACGAGCAGCTAATGTGTTCGTGACAGCAGAAGGAAAGTGTTTGAGTGGCTGGAGGGGAAAGTTTGCCCTGTTCGTGTTTTGCACTGAAGACGGAGCGATGAAGACATTTTCCATGTCGTGTTCCTCTGTGCTGCACCATGACCGTATGTTTGTGGAATAAGGAGGCCCTTGTCTGTGTTTCTGTGTCTGTCTGTCTGTCTGTCTGTCTGTCTGTCTGTCTGCCCCCTGGCTGGTCAGATGATGTCTGCCTGTCTCTCTGCTCCTCTTGTCTTCCAGTCAAAGCCAAGGGACAGTGGCGAATGTGTAGGTAGGACAGGAAAAAAGGGAAGGTTGAAACACACATGGAGATGTTTTTAAATGAGGAAAAAGGATGAAAAAATAGAGGTCATGAGAGGAGACTACCAAGGATAAGTAGAGGGGGGAGGGGGGAGAGGGAGAGAAAGAAAGAAAGAGAGTGAAGCAGAGAGTGAGAGAGAGTGAATGGGCCCTTTGTGATCAAAAGGCTTGTTTATTTTCTTGGCGCTTGAACTCTTCAGGAGCCACATTGGGCCTGTCTGCACTGTCTAGCTCGCGTCCCCATCGGCTCCCCGACATCCCAGCAACCGGCCCTGAATCACAGAGGGAACAGGAAAATGTCAGAACCAAAACACGCAGCTAAAAACATAGAACATATAGTTTTAAACAGTTGAGTCTGTCAAACCGCAGTTGGCTCAACATGCTGGGCACCTGAACAGTGGCAGACACAGAGAAAACTAAGTTCAAATTGAGTTAAAACAAGTGTTTCTTCTGTGTGGCTCCCACTTATGCTATTTTTTTCTTTATCCTCATCATGTCCCAGTGGTGGAAAGTAACTGAATCCATTCCAGCAAGTACAGAGTTAAAGGGTTTGTACTTAAATTTCTTTATTTTACATTTACATTTTACTCCATCTGGCATCCATAGTTGGTAGTTTACTGGTTCATATTTTACATACAAAACATATGATTTAGATTTTGATTTAGATAGAGTTGTTTTCCTTTTAGCACTTTATGTAGAATAGAGAGAGTCTTTATTACTCTGAGGGGCAGTTTGGTTTGAAGGCAGTGACGTCCTTATATTGACACAATATATAGACATATAACATCATAAAACTAGAAATATACCACTGTAAAAACATAAATATGCAACCAAAACAGAAATATTTATATTATTTCATTTTGAATAGAGGAGATAAAACAGCTGATGCAATGATAAAGAAACAGGGGACAAAGGATCTCAAGGATCTGAACCGGTGTCCACACTTGAATGCAGGATGTTCTCTGTTTTAATAGTTTAATGTTCTATATTTACTCTGTTTATAACATTTTTTCCCTTGTGGCCATGGTGTGTCACTAACAGAGTTTTTTTTGATTCAGCTGTTTTTAAAACGTATAAAGGAAAGCTGGTAGAGAAAAGCAGAGAGAAGCACTAGGTTCAGATTCTACAGGAACTTGATTCAGGTGTAAAAGAGACAGGAGACAATGTGGAAAAAGGGTTTTACTGACGCTCTCTAAGTAAACACAAAAACTCACAAACAACTGCCCTGCACTAAACACAGTTCCCTGCTTTTTGTTTTCCATTTAGCAGCTTTAACATTTGAAGAATCTGTAGTTTGCACTGAACACATTCAAACTCCATTTAACTGATTTAGCCGACTGATGAAGATCATGAGATGCAACTGAAATCTCCAGGTTTGACTTGTGTGTGTTTTTATAAATGAATAATAAATATTTATTAAAAATAAATGAATATCTGTCAGTAAATTACACCTGAAGCGAAATTTAAAAAAATAAATAAAATTTATTACAAAAACACCAGTTTGCCCATGGCCTGTAGGATGAAATCCTCCTCTGTGTGACTAGAGCTGAAAACTGAAAAACTCCTACATTACACCTCATTATAATACATTACATTATGTTACCGTAATCCTCGCTACATTACATTAGGGGATTTTGCATCAGGCAGACACAGTCGTATAGTATGCAGCAGTCACTCGCACTTGGACACAAACACTCTCTTATTCCCCTCTCCTCCTGCTTCCCCCTCTCCCCTCTATGTCGCTCTATTTTCTGTGTCCCTCTCTCCTCCAGCTGGTATTCACACATGTGTAATGGGATTAACGCGCTCCTGTGCCGAGGAGGAGAGGACAGAAATGGAGGAAAGAAGGAAGGATGAGGCCATGGAAGAAATGGGGGTGGAGGAGGAAGGAGAGAAGAGAGAAAGAAAGAGAGAAGGGGCTAAAAAGGGGAAGGTTGAGGGGGAGGAGAGAGTGGGGCTCCCGAATAGGAAAACAAATGTAGAGAGGAAAGAAAGACGAGTGGCAGAACTGTTTCAATTGGCTTGTTATTAGGTGACGGGAGGTAACAGAGGACATTTTAGGCTCATTTGAATTTCAGAGAGGGCAGCCCCCTTCAACCTCCATCTGCATACAGTCAGAGCAACAAGCATCTGAATAATGAACAACAACCAACCAGCTCCTGTGCTGCAAATGATCCCACTGAGCTCATCATTTACACATTTAGACTCAAGAGATTTGACTTTTTCAAGTCAGAATCAATCTGCAAATCAAAACCTGTGAAAGGGAACCTGCAGAGGGAAGTTTAGAAAGAGCAAAACATGTTAGAAGACCATAATAAGTTTTATGGATTCTTGTATTAGACATCATAAGAGGTGTTAAATCACCATATCTTAGCCCGGAGCAGAACTAACATTGCTCAGCGACTTCAGCTCTTTTTTTCTTTTTGCTGTGTTAAAGGACTAGTTTACCAAAACATTACAAAACCCTCTTATCACTGACGTCTAGTAGTATTCATGAGATTTTTGCCGTCCCACTTAAAACAATTGAAGTAAATGAAATTTTGTTTGTGGTCTTTACAAAATCAAAATGAAAAAATGACATTTAGACTCTCAATAAACTGCAGAAAACAAACTGCTCTCCACTAAAAAAGTAGCCCCTTGCTCAAAGGTTTGCTGTGTAAATCCCACTCGTGGATATCACTAAACATCTGCAATTAAAATCACAACCATCTTGGTGAGACACAGTTAGTGGTATAAGTGATGCTCATGCAGCAGCTTCCAGTTGCCTATTAGTGTTGTGTTTTACTGTTGTGAGGCCAAATTCATACTTTCCACATTGTCCTGGTGACCTGAGTTTGTCATCTGATCATGTCTGGGTCCGCACACACCAACCGACGTGCACAAACACGCTCAGTGTGGTATCTGAACTGCACACAAGGTCATGTCTAGGTCCAGATCCACGTGTGTTTGCATATCTGACCCCTCAGACTCACTATCATGTACAAAATACATTCATATGTGTCACATTACTGTTGTAGTGCTACTGGTTTGTCAGACATGTAAGAAATGTGGTTTAAATGTGTCAAAGAATAGTTTTTTCCCCCCTAATTTGGGTGAATCGGCCCTTTAAGAAAGAATCCACTAGAAATCAGGAACAGACTCTCAAAGCTACAAATGTGCCCCACACTTGTAGAGTGATTACCACTTAAATTTGTTTTGTGCTCACTCCATAGTTTTGTCATTAATGAAGCAGCATAATGACTCACAGGAGAATCTCACACACTCTCAGAGCGGCCGAGTGGTGGGAACTAGAAAAAACTGAGCATTTAATTAGGAGCAAGTCGACTCCTCTGCAGAGAGACGGTGGAATCACATTCAGTAATCCTTTAATGTGGGGAGAGATAGCGTGAGGCCGCATTCAGTCCTTGGAGAGGAAGAGTGACTGCAGAGAGGAATGTGAGAGTTATATTTGACCCATTTGCGGCCTTGTGCCAAGTCTGTAATGGAGAGAGAGAGAGAGAGAGAGAGAGAGAGAGAGAGAGGAGGAAGAACATGAGTAAGGGAAACCTGAGAGGCAGAATACAAAGACAAGGGGGATAAGTGAGTGAAGGGAAGAAGTGTGAGTTGGCAAGATGGAAAAAAGGGGAGAAGGAGGTGTCGATGAAAGAAGGAGGAGTGTGAGGAGGAAAAGAGAGAGTCGAAGGGGGGTGGTGGTAGGAGGTGGAGCATCCAGTCAGTCAGTCAGTCAGTCAGTCAGTCAGTCAGTCAGTCAGTCGGAGAGAGTGCAAGGTATGTGTGGAACGATGTCAGTCTATATAGAGCTCAGTGTGTATGTGTTAACAGTCTGCTCTGTCTGTCTCTGGAGGAACTCCCTCTTCCTTTTCCAATTGGCACCACGTGCAGCTTCCTCCCATATTACACTCCCCAAATACCCAGACTGCTCCGTCAACTCCATCAGTATAGAAACACTCAGCTTGTATGTTAAAGGAAAACTACAACCTCCAGTCTGCTCTCTCCAGCTCTACTTGGTGATGTCCTACATTTCCCAGAATGACTTTCTACAGTCCCCTGGGAGCATGTTTAAACTTGTTGAGTTGAGTCAGGTGGCTTGTAGGGGCATGTTACACATATTAATAAAGATGGTTAGACAACTAGATTGTTAACACTGTGGCAGGAGCCTGTTTTTTAAGCTTCAGCAGAAGAAGAATAAGAAGATCAGCTGCATGTCCTTATAAATGTGTTGAGGTGAATGTGTTTTTTCAATTTTAATTCCAATGTTCACAGGGATTTGAGTTAATTTTTGTCTCCAGCAGCTCCTGAGAAAAGCCTCTGAGATTCTGGGTCGTCACCAGCTTTAATTAATCGACTCTACACTTCCTGTCGTGGACCAAGCAACAGACAGATACAGTTACCAGCAAGCTTATTAACTTTGTTCCCATGTTTACTGCAAATTCTGCCAAAATCGGTTACTTTAAGGAAGCTTAAAGATAAACTGAATGAACTACTGGAGGTTAAAAAACAAGATTATAAACTACATATATATACAGCATAAACTTTTTGCATACAGTCTTACAACGTTGTCACAGCTAAAATGTTAGGACTCGGTTTTCTTGCTCTTTAAACAAACATTATCATCCATGTTTCCGTCCACATGTTGAATTCAAATTCAAAAGGCTTTTGTTACAAACCGTTGTCCTGTGTTTGGGTCTCGGCTAGTTGCTTATTCCTGCTGCTTGAAACAAGGTTGATAAAGATTAGCTTTAATGTGTGTTTAACATATGTTCAACGGCTATCTAAAGTTATTATTTTGTGTTTTGCAATGAACCAGTCAATCAAACAATGATCTAACTAACACACCCGCAGAATTCAAAGTGCTTTCCAGGTGGTCAACAGGCTAATAAGACTTAGACAGACATGTATTGAGTGAAACACTAAGTAATCAATACACAGAACTAAAAGAAAACATGATTAAAAGTAAAAAATCTTTGACAAGTCAAAGGCAGCTGTACAATAAACAGAGCATGAGAAAAAACACGCGTCAAAAAACACACACAATTAATCCCAACCCCCCCAGACCCCCTCCCCAGTAGCAGATCTGTGAGTGTTAAAATTATTTTTAGGCTAAATGCTTCCTCAAAAGTCACCAGTCAGATGCGTCATCCAGCCCAGCACTGACTGTAAATCAGGCTCAGCAAACTGCATTTAATGTAAAATTTAATTTAGCATTGATAGCTATGCTAACAGGCTCTTTGCCTCACAGTGGTTCATTCATACGACTTTACTGTCTGTTGACAGCAGAGACAGAAAAGTATGAAAAAGTTGACGGTGCTAGCACAGCGACGGGCCAATGAAAATACTAACCAGGTGCTTAGATTTGGTTCAGTGTTGATCTAAAAGTCTGTGGCTTGGATGCAAAACTACAGGAGTGTGGAATTTGGTTGTGTGTTTTTCCTGCTGTGATTCTCATCTCTAATAGAGGTTTTCAACCTTTTTCATCCGGGGATGGTTTGTTGTTCTTCTCTGCGGACCGACGCTCGCTTCTTCTCCTCTGTCACTTCCTTTTCTACAGCTTCTCCTCGTCCCTCTCTGATCCTGCTCTTCGTCACTCTGTCCCGTTTCCTCTTCTACGTGTCTTGCTGACAGGAAAACAGATCTGAGATTCAGCAGCTGCCTTCTTCACCTTTTCCCCTCATCCTCCCTGTCTTTATTGTTTGAATATAATGTATATATTTAATCTGATGTGTATAGTCTACTGTCTTGTACTATACAGGCTCGTGAGGCCCTGTTGTATGTCAACACTTGTCTGTACCTGGATAACAAATTACAGTGATTCTGACTTGCTTCTTCTGTGCTTAAATACAAAGGGAGATTTTTTTCTAATTCTGCTCTGACAAAGTACCACATGGTTCCCTATTCAGGTCTTCACAGGTACCTCTTCCACAAAATTCATGAAATAAAAACTGAAAAATTGCATCACAGAGAAAACTTTCCCGCTACTCAAAGACAAAACCGTTCTATCATTTTCTAGTTATTTATATTTTCCTGATTATAAATAATTTGTGATTTATGGTTGTGGCTTGTAGCTGCCACTCTTAGCAACAGTAACTAAGAATGAGTGGTTTGTGGTTTAGAGTCGTGCTAAAACACTTTGACAGGAGACTGACAGACAAATCGGTTGTCGATTTGATCGAGTCTGTGACCTCTGAGTTATGAGACGCTCCCTCTACCCACAAGATGATCCTGCCACCTACAATTATGATGATTTCTTCCACTGTTTGCAGTCAGAAGTTGCTTTGGAGGAGAGCGTTGGCTGAATGATGTCTCCAGTATAAAATATCAAATGTTGGGTTAGGGCAGGGTGGAGTGTGGTGGGCTTGGCTGCACACAGCTACGCTTGGATGGGTTTGGATTGAGACTGAGTTTGTCTGAGATGGGTTGAGATTGGCTGGCACTGTGTTTGTGTAGGTCTGGCTGGGCTGGTGGGGTTGGCTGGGTGGGAAGCAGCCTATAGGCTCAGCAATATGCAAGAGTCCTGCTCTTTTTGGCTGATGTCAAGAGCGTGATGGCAACAGACATCACACCAGGGCTGCGGTGATTAGCCAGCCTGACAACGCGCCAACCAACCAACCGCAAGCAGCCGGCCACCTACCACACACCCAGGGCTTACAGTTTTGTTTCTATAGCTACGCAGCGACTGTCTGCATCACCGCGGTTACCAGAGGACGTTGTGTCTGGAGGTGTCTGGATGAGGGAACCTCACGGAGACAGTCCAACGTCAGAAGCAGATGTGGTGTCGTGGTAGGTTGTGTATTCACATGTTAGGCGTGAAGCCATGTGCTCTCAAAAGGGGGGAGGGTGGGGTGGGGGGGTAGATCAGGAGGATGGGTCACACCCAATTTATCCATCCTGACAGTATGTAGGGGAAACCCCAATCTGAGGCTTCATGGACCAATGAGCCACAGAGAGAGTTTAGAGGAACAGGGTTTTACTGCATTTCTGTTGCACATAATGTGATATAACGTTGACCAAATCAGACGTTTGATCTCTGCAGCTCTGAACATCAAGCAGGAGCAGTGGAGGAAGGTAACTCAGTGAATTCACTCAAGACTAAATGCTTTGAGCTTCTTCTCGACATTTTAGGGGGAAATATTATAGCTTTTACTTCATTACATTTATTTGTATAAATGTATAAAGATCAAACCAGTGGCTTCCAAACTTCGCAGCCTCCTAAAAGAACAACCTATGGAACAACACCTATTAAAGGTGTTTACACCAGCTCCACCTCCACCAGCTACAACAGTAAAATGCTACTTAATCACTGAAACTTTGATATTAACTTCAGTGTTTGAATCCAGGTCTTTTACTGGCAACTGTTTATGTTTATATTAATGTGTTGGTATTTTTAGTGAAGAAAAAGAAGTTAATACTCGTCACTGTTGAACACGACTGATACATATGACCCATCAACCAGACAGGTTCCTGCAGATCAATAGAGTATTTAAATGACGCACAAAAAATGTGAGTTACCTCAATAAATAAACATAATTGACTGAGCAAATAGAAAATTAACAGTTCAGGGTCATGGAGGTGTGGAGTCAGAACTGTTTACCAAGTAATTTTTAATATTTATTCAAAATAACTCAAACCAGTGTGACATGTTTGAACCCGTTACAGTTTAACTGCGGAGACAGAATTTACATGCGAAGGGCAGCGAAACACACCGATGCTATAATATGAGCCTCCCATTCAAAACAAGCTAAGGACTCATTTAAATGAATCACAGCACAGTGAGTGAGAGCAGTTTGTTTACAGCAGCCTCTGATGGCATCTTTAAGGAGAAGGTACACGGTGATCAGTCAGACTCCTCACTGAGCCGTGTCTCACTGGTTAATCTGAACCCAGGACGGAGAAACACCGAGTCAGCTGAGGTTTACAAATGGACCTTCTCCTTCAGCCTTAAAGCTCAATGAACTCAAAGGTCTCTGTCTCTGAAAAAACACTGATTTCGATGACGATAAATTATCGACCGCATTTAAAAAGTTTATCCCAGAAATAAAAAAAATGGATTATCAGCGATTTACTTCTTCTTCTTCAGGTCTAGATGGAGCAGTGTGAAGTGAAAAACAACATAATGAGCATCACTGGTCCCTCAGGACACACTGAAGTGACCAGTTCATGGTCCTGACAAAGTATTGATCTTTTTTTATAGTGGGAGGGCGCCACCTAGTGGTGTTTGAGTTAAACTGCAGCTGAAAACACATCCATACCGACTCCTCGAGGCCGAGGTCAGGCTTCCCTCGTACTATTAGACCGTCCGCTCAGAGTTAAAGATCAGTTATTTACAGAGAGAAGACCGGACATTCAATCTCTAAATATGAGATAAAAATGGAAATTATGATAAATTATATTAAAATAATGGCAATTCTGAATGAAATATTTGGCTGTTTAAGATTTTACAAGCGATCAGACCCTTCTCCCTGTATAAATGAGCTTTAATGAGTTATTTTTAATCTTAGAAACAAAATAATTAACTTTTTCATTGTTTAAACTGACAAAAAAAAATTCTATTTTCCTTTTTGTATTTTCATCTTATTATTTTGAGTGTCATTTTGTTGAATTCTTTCCTTTCTTTATTCTCAGATACACTGTGAAACTTGCTGAATAAGAACTATTAGACAGGTGAAATGATAGTGTTGTGTGTAACCTTTCAAGGTGCAGTGAAAAAATGTAAATGAAATTGTTGAGGTGTGGAAACAGTTGCTGTGGTCGTCTCCGTGGCCCAGTGTTGGTGCTGTGGTCAGGTCGGAGCTGCTGATTTCGCACCTGGTATTTCATTTCCAAACATTTGGCTCATTCGAAGTGTGCAAAGGTGCAAACATAGGGGCTCATTCATGGTTTACAGAGCACGGAGAGTGAAGACCGAGTTTGGACTGTGAGTGTGTTTGTGTGTTAGAGACACAGAGAAAGAGAGAAAGTTAGTTTCTTCCTCTGCTCTTGAGGGACCTGTGGGTTAAAACATGTTCATTCCCAGAAGAGAGACTGGGACTGACTGGAAACACACACTCACACACGTTCACACAGCCCAGGCCACCCAGAGCTGAGCCACCCAGGACCAATAGCAGCATCATTATTTCATGAGATCGGTTCATGAGGGAGGCGGCTGAATGTCAAAACTACACATCATCTTCACAGAGAAACCTTGTATCTGCCATTCTGCCTTTTATCTCACCACAGCTGGCAGCTGATGGTAGGAAATGTTTCATACGACTGGGACACAGTCAAACTAAATACTGTACGGTGTAAAACATCTGAGGTGTCAGGCTTTCAGCAAAGGGATCAGATACAAAAAGCTCTCTGATATTAAAAACCAGAACAGCTGTACTGATTCCTGATTTGGCCTCAAAGTAAACACAAGTTCTGAGAGACAGTGTGTTACTATGTTGGTGCAAATGGGCGACTACGGCATGAAGTAATAAATCTGATCCTATATCTCGGTGCCCAGTGAGGACTAAGGTCTAATTTTTACCAAGAAGCTATTTCTATGTGGACTTGGATGCACTGGTCTCCTTTCCTGTAGATGGGAGGAGCAGTGTGGATTATGGTTTGGCTGATCTGTAACATTAAAAACCAACATATGATTCTGGATCCAGCTCATAAAAAAACTGCAGAAAAGGAGAAAGAGCAGAAACTGGCTGAGAAAGTGTAGTTTTTGGTAGTAAAAACAAGTTTGATCAACAACAACACACTTTTAAGCTCCAGCTTCTGCAGCATGCAGGACCGTGGTGCTACTGGGCAGCAATAAGTTTGCAGTGCATATGTGCAGAGGCGCCGCTAGAAATCCTGGCCCCTGTGAGCTCAGCAAGAACACTAACACATTAAATATCTATACCCCCTGGTAGGTTGCAGGGCTCCTGTCCTGGGCCCCCTGAATGATTTAGGGCCTCCCCTCTCTGATGGCGCCCCTGAACGTGCAAGTGCAAGAATATAAAGCAAAAGTGCACATGTGTGCTAAAAAAAAAAAAAGAATCCTCCTGCCATGTCAGCAGCTCTCCACAAAACAAAAATGTGAGAGGACTTAGACACAAACGGTGCAGAAAAGTGTGAATGTGAGGAAAACATGCAACACAATGTAAATATATCTGCCTGATAAAGATATTATTGTTTTAAAAAGACTGAAAAGAGGAAAGAAAACATGTTTTAAGCTTGACTGTTTTGACTGTTTCCCTCCAATACAAATCTTCTGACCCTGTTAGAGCAGCTAGTGCCACACGAAAAACACTTGAAAATATTGATTTTGCAGTAAAAAATAAAGTGTTAAGAGAGATGAAAAAGCACAGAAACACAACTTGCAAATACACAGTAATGTCTGGACATAGAAAAGAGTGATTCTTCAGGCACTCAGGGAGGAAAAAGTATTTATTCAATTAGGAATATTCAGCCTTTTAAAACCATTAATACTGCAGATAAAAGAAAGGCTTTAAATACACCTCGTCTACTCGTCCTGTCTCTGAGTCTGAAGAATGTTTCTTTTCTGTGATCAGTTTTTTAATCTTCAAGAGCTTCTTAATGTTCATCAAATTCACTCACTTTGCCTCTGAGTGCTTTTTGTGTGTGGAGGACATAATATTTTCCACTAAGATTAAACTGAATTTGTTGTGTTCACTGAGGTCGTTATCCTCTGAAATAGTACTTGAATAGCAGCATTAATAGACTTTTGTGACACGTGGCAGTGGAAACACAGCAGTGACACACTGTCACCGCACAAATCTGAATGTGTTGTCAAACAGTTGCCTGTTTAAATATCTTCTTAAATTTATATAATGTTGTCGTATTTACAGCGAAACTGTCCTCCAAGAAGAATGACAGTTGTTTCAGAAAGTGCAATAATAATAGAGACTATATGGTTACAGTCAAGTGACACCGTCCTCTAGTGGTCGTAGTTATTATTACAGCACGTTGTTACAGCAACAACGTCCACACAGTAAGGAGGTCGGGGTCAACAAAACATGGGACACGTCAGTGCGTTTCCTGTCTCAAATACACAGTCGTGGTTGTGTGTGTGTTTTTAAACATCAATATCTGTGACCAGGTGTTTTTTTTTTGTGTATTATTATTATTATTGTAGCCATGATGACGAAGGTCACCAGACCTGAACAAAGTCGTCATTTTAACCACGATATTTCGCTAAGTAAAAAGGTCAAAATGCTGTTACACGTGTCGCTATGTTCAGCAGCGAGCCGCTAACTTTAGTTTGAGGGGCGCAGGTGGCATAGAGGGGAGCTTTTTGTTTTTTGGGAAACAGCGGCCCCCTGATGGTGGAAACGAGGTTGACAAGAGCAGTGAGACCAAAAGGAAGAGCTGAAAGTTGCTAAAACGCTCCACAGAGCTGAGGGGAGCTGCAGCGTCTGGTAATAACTCTCTGAGGAGTTTTCAGCATGAACGAGTCCTTCTACATTACACCCTGTTATCTGACCCATTGTTATTGCAACGACCTTGGTTATTAGAGCTTTATTATAAAAGAAATAATAGTAAACAATCTGTTTACCACACCAACATCAAAAGTATGGACCAGACTGAAACATACCTTTTCATGACAGCAGGAGAAGCAAATCTCTTAAAGTCAGGTCCCGTCCTGTCTCAGGATTTTGTGCTGCTCGTCTCTTCTGTTGAAAGTCTCTCTCTCCGCCTGGACATCTTCACCTTCTTCCTTCCTTCTGTCTCAAACTTCTCACTGATGATAAACCAGTGCTCAGGTTTAGTATCATCACATTTCAACATTGTGCATGTGTTGTAATGCTTTGTTTCCTGTTTCCAGGATAATCCTCAGTTTGCAAACCTCCAGAAAAAGGCTGCTCTGGTCTCTGCTCGACAAACTCCAGCCTTTTTGAACAGTGCACAGTCAAATCCACCGATATGACGGATACAATGGCCGGTAGTCAAGCTAGCATTCAGAGACGATACCCTGCCACCACCACCAGAGGGCGGTAAATTACATGATGAATGTAAACAGGCAGTAGATCCTGTATGGGACAGAAAGCTGCTCTGAGATCAGATCTAAAGGTGTCTATCTTTAGCTTTAACCAGGCACTGCTTGCCCTCCTTGCCTTGATGACCCAACCACTGCTAGTAGATAAAATAAATCGTGAATAAAAATGAAGATTACTGAGCTTCTGCACAGACAGGCGTGAAAATTTTAGACGCTTAAACATTTGATGGGTTATTAGTTGTTTTTTTAAAGACGTAAAATATGTTACTTGTAAACAACCTGCAAAACTTTATTTAAAACTCCCTCCAGTCAGATATTAGGGCGGCGCAGTGCAGGGGTTCTGGGTTTGATGCCTGGGCCTGGGACTTTGTGCTTGTGTGGGTTCCCTCCGGGTTCTCCAGGTTCCTCCCACAGTCCAAAGACATGCAGGTTTAAGTATATGGTGACTAAATTTCCCATAGGTGTGAATGTGAACGCGGATGGTTGTTTCCGTCTCTATATGTCGGCCCTGTGAGAGACTTGTGACCTGTCCAGGGTGAACCCCACCCTTGCCCAATGTCAGCTGGGATTGGCTCCACCCTACCACGACCCTGCAGGGGTAAACGGTATAGACGACGGATGGTCTAATAATTGCTTTTACTATTTCTCAAAAACAGCAGTAAATGAATAAATAAATAATAAGCAACACCAAAGACAGAGGAGAGACTTTGGTCTAAATTCGCACTTTATTCCTAACACTTACAGGTTTGTTTTGTCCCCGTTTCCCTGGCCCCCAAAACAACAGGCACACAGATAGCGATGAGTTAAGGGACAGTAGAGAACAGTTTCAAACCCAAACGTTTCCAACAGAATCAGGTTATAGAATCAACTCAGACAGAGAGAGCCTCGAGGTCAAAAAACAGCATATTGTAAGCATACTTCAAAACAGAAAAAGGACCCAAAAACAGATACTTAAGCTTACAGAGCAGTGTTTGTTTCATCTTTTATGTTCATCACCACCATCATCATCATCATTAGGCTATAGTAAAGAACACTTTTGGAGCCATCATAAAAACGTGGGAGTTGTACAATGCGGATAAAAAAGAAAATCAAGGTGAGAAGAAACAGTGGAACTCTTTGGTTTTCACTATTGAGGTTTTTTTTCTTTAGCAGTAAAATCTATCTTTGTTGTCCTCTTAACCTTTGGATTTAAGCTGCATTGTAGAAAAAATAGAAAGAAAAAAATGCTTCTTTTAAATTTCTCCTAAATAAATTAACAATAATACGGGGCAAACAATATCACTGAAGTTATTTTCAAATTTTTTTTCCCGCTCTATCTGTTATTAGGTTTAACATTTTGTGTTCTCAAGGCCAAAAAAAGAGTCTCTTATATTTCATGGTGACTTGGAAAGTTGAGCAGAGTAGTAAAATTAACATTCACAGCCACAGAAGTACTATAGTAAAAAACTGTCAAGGCCTGAAGTGCTCTTATTATCTGACAGTGTTTTCATATTAACGTCAGGCGCTGGATATCCTTTATTTTATCAGTTACAGTCCCTAACAAGAATCCTGAATGTTTATATACACATGAAATCACTGTGAGTGTGTGTGTGTGTGTGTGTGTGTTGTGTTTGAAGTGTAGTGTCTCACTGTGGTAGTTTTAACTTTGGTATCATTCTCTATCCACCACAGTCGAGTCTGACTCCACAGGCACACATATAGTCAGAGATACACTGCTGTCGGAGCAAAAAAAAAAAACAAAACAAAAAAAAAAATCAAAAAAACAAAAAACAACTCAAATCTTAAAAATATAAATTTAGTTTTTCCTGTAGTTTGACATCCATGCACTTTTTTTTTAGCTCTGCAGTGGATTTTTAGCCCTGCAAGAGTCGAGCAACACACTAAAAACATAACCTAGCATGTGTGTGTTTTTTAATAAAAACACTAAACCTGGAGTTAAAATGTTTTTGTCCAACAGCAGTGATGAATATACACACACCCCCCTCTCTACAAAACACAGCCACATCCTCAACACCGCCCTGCTCTCCAGACGGCGACCAGGAGAAGACGTGGTGGTGTGTTCGGTCGGTTAAAGCCATAAGAACAACTGGTTAATGAAAATCTTTGTTTTCCCTTCATCAAACTTGCTAGGGCCAGTTTCACATCCCTCACTCCTGAGTTCAGACAAGTCACATCTTTTTTTTTTTTTTTTTTTAAATTCTTTTTTTTTTTTGTCATTAAAGCTTGAATATCTATTTGGTTTTCATCAGAGTATCAGAGGTATGAGTTAAAGCCCTCGCCCTGAAGGGGGACAGAGGGAGTCAGAAAGCTTTTTCGAGAGCAGAGGAGGAGACGTGAGCAGAGGAAAGTCACTCAGCAGGACAGAGATGTTGCATTTTAAACTAAAACGTAGGGCAAAAATCGAGAATCAGGTCAACAACAGATCAGTTTAACCAGTTTGGAGAGAATGAAACTGAGCTGGGTCAAACTGATACTGCTTCATAATCTGATCAGTTTACTTTCCAATGGCGTCATATCACACAGGCCATGTGAATGTCCTGGGTTTACAGCAGCTTCTTGTTTATTCTTCCTTAGTGGGAATATTAGAACCTACTTGTTTTAGAAACAGATTCGTGATTCATCATTAAAAACTGAGAACTGCCCAGTGAAACCTTAGTAGCATGTTGTAATAATGTGTTGTTAGGAAACATCTGTAACATCTGTGGATAGCAGGTCACTGCAGCCCAAACTACCAGTTTTAGGGGCCAATTCATTGGCTTCAGACCCCTTCGGTCTTTGTGCACATTATAGGTTTTTAACTTAATTCTAAATTGATTAAAAAAAAAAAAAAAAAAAACTAAACCCATAATTACAAAGCAAAAACATGTTTTAAGAAACTTTTGCAAATTCATGAAAAATGTAAAACTGAACTCTCTCATGAAGAAAATATTCAGACCCTTTGCTGTGACAGGACGTGAGCGGAGTCCAAACTGAATTGACCGAACAGTACATAAGGTCCCACTATTCACACAAAAATCAAGGCATGATGTCCAAGGGACTCTCTTTAGATGTGTGTGATAAAACTGATGAGGCGTAGATCGGGACAAGGCTTTAAAACCATTTCTAAGGCTTTGAGTGTACCCGGGAGCACAGTGGCCTCAGTGATTGTGAAATAAAAGAAGCCCAGACTGAAAGAACATGTGTGTAGAGACCTGAAGATGGCCGCTCACAGACACCATCCATAGCTTGAGAGGATCTGCCATAAAGAATGGGATGTTTGCACAAAACCAGGTGTGTAAAGCTTGAACAGACTTACACAAGAGGACTCAACGCTGTAACTGCCTCTAACGACGCTTCTACAAAGGACTGGATTAAAGGTCTGAATACTTTTGTAAATTTAAAACTGCAGTTTTGGATTTCTAATAAAAGTTTTCTAAAACATGTTTTCACTTTGCTGTGTCAGGTTATTAGGTGCATATTCATTGCAGGGGTCTGAAGCCACTGTATATAAAACTGCTTTAATGGGATTATATAAGTGCTTTAGCGTTTGTGGTTTTCATGCAGTTCAGAATCTGATTATGACGTCATTAGCATCATGTTTTGTAATTTAAGGTTCAGAATCTATTTTTTAAATGTTCCCAGTTACAGTTCACATTATTTTCAAACAGTAACTACCCTCTAATCTCTACATAAGAGTTAGTTTGTGTGGTTCGACCTTTTAATTTGTATAAATATCTAGACTAACCTTGACTAACGAAGAGCCAGTCAGCTCCTAATGAAAATCTCGCTACATTAGTTGATTCAAAATGAGAAATTAAAAATTAGAAAATAAAAAAAAGAAGTAAGCCTCACTGACTGAAGATTATAAAACAGTCTCACACACTCTGAGTTCTGTGATTTTTGGGAATTAAAGAAATGATTTTCCCCCAAAGATAATTTAAAAACATACTTTTCCTCTGTCACAGTTTCTGCTCTCTCTCCCTCTCTCTCTCTCTCTCTCTCTCTCTCTCACTCTCTTTCTGTCTCAGGTCACAAAAGTCTTTAGGTTTGGTTTTGCTTTGAAACATTCGTTTGGCATCTTCTCTTCTTGTCTTGATCTCAAGAACACCCCTCTCTGCAGATACAAGCCTCACAACAACCCCTGAAAAACTATTACGAAGATCCAGAAAGACTTAAATAGAATCCAATAAATACATAAATAAGGAACCAATAAATAAACAACATGAGAGACAAAGAAGTTCATAAAATACAAACGGACCGTTTTTCCCATCCCCAGAAAAAGCACAGACCTCCCTTACAATAAATACAAATACTTTTTTTCCAACAAAGAGCCCATGAGAGATAAAGAGTTTTAAAGCTTTTGGTTCTTAAATCAAGTCATCGTCTTCGGTCGTCATCATCAAGGATAATAGTCCCAGCCTTTTTATACATCAGCAACAAGTAAGAGCAGTTGAACATATATTATTTCCCCCTACAAAAGCTATGAGAACTAATGGATACATTCCCTCTAAAAGTGGACGTTAACAGCCTTTAATCCGTCTCTGACGTCTGCCCCCCCCCCCCCCCC
>CM076663.1:4218557-4255162 GCA_038496675.1 Rachycentron canadum | reverse complement strand
CCCTCTAAAAGTGGACGTTAACAGCCTTTAATCCGCCTCTGACGCCTGCCCCCCCCCCCCCCCCACCTTCCCTCCCCATGTCATCTTCATCATTGGTTTACTTCAGTACTTGTGTCTGTTTACATCAAAGTTTGACCCTGTTTGGTTTCAGCCTGGGCCTGTTTTCTCTTCTCTTTCTGTCAGAGTGATTGAGAACATCATCACTGTAAAGCTCTTCAAAGGGAGTTAATGGGTGGTTTGGTTTGTTTCTGTTAACGACGAATCAAAATCAAACATGTTTTAGCTGCTGCTCGTTTGTAAGTAAATGATGAAACGGTGTGAAAACAGGTCCAGGGTGAAAATGACCAGAGTTCAGCTCCTAAATGTCTAAAATGAGAACTGACTGATGTGTGTTGTGTGTTTCACGGTTTGGTTTGTATGCAAGAGAATTATCTTTACACCGACACATGCTCTCTCTCACACACACACACACACACACACACACACACACACACACACACACTCACTCATACCATTCAGCTGAGCCACTCGTACGTCTTGTGCATTGGTTTGGTTGTTCTATTTGGTATGGTTGTATGTCTAAAAAGTTTTGCTTTTGGTTTTCAGTTTTGGCTTTTTCACAACATTCTGGTTCAACTAAAACACGTTTTTTTTTTTTTTTTTATCTTGGAAGCTACATTTTCACAGTTATTTCCAAATGTAAACAAAAATAAAAACCCAGAGCACAACCGAAGAGACAAGAAGATATGAAAACAGGCAACACGTTGCCCAACCCGCCACCACCTGCCCGCCCCCGCCCCGCCCTCCCTCCTTCCTTCCCGCCGCATAATAAGTAGAAAGCAATGAGACAAATCCATACATCATTAACAGACACACTATGGAAAGCAAAAACAAAAATATATATATTCTCAAAGTCAGTTTGTTGAGGTTATTCCATATTTTATCCATCCAGGAAAAAGAAAGTGAGAACAAAGCCGAGGTCGCCGGCAGAGGGAGGGAGGGAACGATTTCTGTCTGTCAATACAAGAACAGCAATCACAGTTAAAGACGCACAGACAGACAGGGCCTTACTCCCCCCTTTTCTCCCCTCGTCCTCCCCCTCTTTGTTTGTATTTGGTTTAGTTACAGTTCAGTCACTCATACATTACTAGTAGCAGTAGTAGTAGCTTTTGGTTTTGGGTTACTTTTTGGTTTTTTGGTCCGCTGCTCTGAGCGCACCTCCTCCTGCTCCTCGTCCTCCTTTTTCTTCTCCTCCTCCTCCTCCTCTTCTTGCTTTCCCCTGCAGCTTTTCAAACCTTTGGCTCCTCTGCTCCTGACCACTTCTCCTCCTTTTCTTCTTCTCCTCTTTTCTTTTGGCCCTTTGATCTGATCTTTGGAGACAAAGGAGAGGGGCAGATGGGAGGGAGGGATGGAGGGCAGGGGTTTGGGGGCAGTAAGGGGAACGCCGGTGCTTCACCTCTTTCTTTTGTTCTTTTTTTTTTTTTTTTTTTTTGGTTTGGACTCTTTCTAATGCTTGTAGAGTGTGTATGTGTGTTTTTTTCCCTTTGACACTGCTGAGGTTTTGTCTGGACACTCGTCTCCCGGGCGAATGCAGAGACAACGCTGCCAGAGGCGATGCTTTGGTATCGAAGAGTGACTGTCTGGTGGTGGATGAGCAGTCTGGAAAATGACATGACGATGGTATGGGGTGATCATAAA
Source organism: Rachycentron canadum (assembly GCA_038496675.1). Taxonomy (NCBI): domain Eukaryota; kingdom Metazoa; phylum Chordata; class Actinopteri; order Carangiformes; family Rachycentridae; genus Rachycentron; species Rachycentron canadum. The sequence continues at coordinate 4,253,464 of CM076663.1, read as the reverse complement.
TAAAAGAAGGCAAATAACGCCAAAAAAAAACTCCAGAGACTTTTTGTCCACATCTGCCTGTGGTGTGTGTGTGTATCCTCTGTAGGCAGGATGAATACTGTCGGGCATGTATACTTTGGTTTGAGCGAACATGAAAGATACAATGAGAATATTGATGATGATGGTGGTAACGATGATGAAAATCCTGCTTTTTCCAAAGTAAAATTAAACCATAAATAATCCTAAAATTTCACTGTGGAGCTTTTAAGTTGATACTAACAGCTAAACACACAACAAATGACCAATATAGTCATTTTAACTTCAAACAGTCTTGGATCAAATGGGATTTTCCCACATCTATGGTTGGTTTTAGCCTATTTATGTGCCCGAGGGGTGGATTTTGCCACATAGTTGGATTTAATGAATACCAGAGAGCGCAGGCATTCACAGGAGAGTTGTATTTATACTACAGTGTGTATGGATTGGCATCTTACTTGATGCTATAGTAATTATAGTAGTAAACTCCACCCGTCTGCTACTCCAGGCTGAATAAAACAAACACGGTGTTGTAATGAAAGGTAGATTCATCATGGTAAAGCTGTTAAGAGAGAGGTAGGTAGACACCCTGCATGTGGGATCAACTGTAAAACATTAAACTGTATGTATACCATAAAGAACCATTAATACAAAATTATTGAAAAATAAACATTTCGTTAACTCAAAAATAAAAATAACAGAAATCTAAAGTGAAATGGAAAATGTTTGGCATGATGTCGAATGAAGTACTGAACTGATCCTGGTCAGATCAGAATGTAAAAGTCTTTTTGAACTAAAGCTTTTCTCTCCGTTTATTGTTTTTTTTTGTCTTTTTTTTGGTTTTCAGTTTTTGGTATTTGGAGATTTTGGTTTTCATCTTTGTAGGTGTGTGTTTCTCTTCTAGCATCTTTTTTTTGTTTTTAAATTTGGTTGCAGCCACCTCCCTGACCTTCTGAGCTTGTTAAACAAGTCTTTTCTTTTTGCCTCCCATCTCTCACACACAGTTTCAGTTCTCATCCCTGCCCTCATCGAGTTTTTTTTTTTTTTTCTCCAGCCGATAAAAAGCATGGTGCTCCTTCCCCGATGCCAAGCAAAAACACTCCTCAGTGCCACCTCTCCAGCAGTAGATCATTATTTGGTTTCAAATTTCTCCCCTCCGTTCTGCAGTTCTCTCTATCCTCTCCATACTCCCTCTCTCTTTGCTTCCTCCCCTCATTCATCTGTGTATATTTTTGGCTTCAGAAGACTTCAGCGGGGAGACAGAGAGAGACGAATCAGAGATGGATCAGTCAGAGAGATGGCTTTGGTTGAAAGGCGAGGTTGTAAATTTAGATTTATAAAGCTCCTTTAACACTCTGTTTGCTCCTTATCCTCCTCCTGGTCCTCCTCTGATAGGATACTTTGGCTGTCAGTCAGGGATCACTCCGCCATGGCCCCTCCCAGGGGTGGCGGCGAGGCTTCGCTGAAGGAACAGAAAGAGGTGGGACTTGAACAGGGAGAAGTGGACTCCTCGGGGCACGAGGTTGGGCTCATAAGGTCGCTGGCACCGGGCGGCTGAGACTGGGAGAAGGAAGGCCTCGGGCCGCACCCACCGCCGCTGCTGCTGCTCACCAGTCCCATGGCGGGCGTGGAGGCTGTCACCATGGAGCCGGTCACCATGGGGAGGAGGGTGGGGCGGTTGAGGAAGAGGGATGGGCGGAGGGAGGGGGGGACCGCAGTACCCCCAGGTCCGCCCAGAAGCATGTGACCCGCGCCCCCCTCGAGGCTGGAGATGGGCAGCTGACCACTGCTGGCTGCCAGGGCTGGTAGGGAAGAGAGGAAGACGACGAGGAAGAAGAGAGTGAACAGGGGTGGAGGAGGGACATAAAGACGAGGGTGGAGAGAAAAGAAGGATGATTGAAACAGATAAGACAGGGGTCGAGAAGAAATGAGGAAGAGGAGGGGAAGATGAAGACGGGAAGAGAAGAAAGACAAGAAAGGTGACAAGGTAACAGATCAAGATGGAAAGCAAGAAAAGAAAAAGGGGATAAAAATAGACAAAGTAAAGGACAAAAAAGTAATGAGGACGAAGTGACAAAGTGATGAAGAGGGAGAAGAAGGAGGAAAAGAAAGAGCAGGACAAATGTAGATGTGGTGGCAGTGAAGAGGATGAGGAGGGCAGAGATGGGACAGAGTAAAAAATGGAGAAAGGACAGAGGAGGAGGTGAAGAGAAAGATAGAGAGTGTGATTAATGGAGGAGGAAGACATGGAGAGAAAATATGAATGAAATCAGGCAGGGTGGAGGAGAAAAGAGAAAGATGCAGAGGATAGAAAAAGACAGATAGTAAAGAGAAGTCAGTGAACATCAGACACTACAGTAACAGATGAGAGACTGTAAAGTGGTTTTTTATATGGTCTCATCTTTAGTTAAGAGATAAAGGGCTGAGAATCAGGAAACTTGGAAAAGGTTTTAAGGGTTGTTTCACTAAAATCACAACAAAAAAAGAAACAAATATCAGAACATCTGCTCCACAAAACAGGAAACAGTGGAAATTTTATATTTAACCTAAGACCTTTAATGCAATGAGACAAATGACAGTGAGCCAAGGATGAAGATGACTCTTGAACATGTCGATGCAGATGAAAATGAACAATTTCCTTCAACCTTACGTCTGCTGACCGTCCGCACACAAAACCAAGTATCAGCCAATAAAAAGACGACTTTTTAAATCCACAGGTGGCCTCACTGTTCGTGGAAAAACATTTAGGAACTAAATTTAGCTTAAATAGTTTGAGTTTTAAAACACTTTTTTAAGCCCAAAGAAGATTCTGTCATGGAGGAAAACAGCAAATATTAACCTGCGAGTCTTAATTTACCATCATAAAAATGTGTTTTTCTAATCTGTTGATTGACTGATCTATTAACTTTGACTAACTGTTGCAGGTCTAATTAATCCAAGATTATTTGAACAGAGAGATAACCAACATGACAGAATAAGCCCAGCAGACAGTGACACCTGCTGACTTCTGAATCCCAGTGTCACAGCTAAGTCTTTTATCCATTATAGCAGCGTGAGTGTAAACATTCATAGTGCGTGTGGGCCCAGAGGGAATCAAAGCAGCAATCCTCTCTCATCACCACTTCATCTAAAGCCCCTCTTTTCAGAGAGCCTCCTCTTTCTTCTCTCCTTTAGCCCATAACTCTATCAGAGCTGGCAGTGCCAGAGCTGCAGTTTCCATAACAGAGTGTATCCTTCTCATCAGCACATGGCCCGGAGGAGGCCGGCTCTCAATGACACCGAACAGAGCGGGAGAAATAGGGAGATAGGGAGATGGAGCACATGACGGATTCAAAGCTGAGCTTATTTGTGATGCTTAATTGATTTGGCAGGAGATCGTCTCTTTCAAAAAGGAGAATTTTGAGTGAAAACTAGTTATTTAGCCAACAGGCCTTAGTATATTGAGAGGGAGGGGATTGTGCCTGTTCAACTATTTACTGTAAGCTGACTTGGCCTCCTAAGCTTTGCCATAAGGGTCTCTTGTCACTTTGTGATAATAGCAGGCTATTGTATGAGACTCAAATTGAATCTTTCATCATACTGAGTGATTCAAAAAGTTTGTGCTGAGGAGGAGGAGAGTGCGCCGGGCTCGCTGTTGGCTACTGAGTCGTCTGAGGCTTTGCAAGGAAAATTCATTTTAACAAGAATGGATGAAGGGTGAAATGGGAAGTGGTCTTTAGAAATAGAGACTCATGAAGACTCGCTGAGCTGGAGGGGACAGCCTGCATGCACCAACACATACGTGCACTCATGCACACACACCTTGCATGGTAGCCAGGGGATTGCTGCCAATGAGGGCCTGGTTCATCCCTGTGCTTACTCCCATCATTGTGTTCCTGAAATGTGGATTGGCCGCAAATTCGTACACACGTGCACACACACGCACACACACGCACACACACACACACACACACACACACACACACACACACACACACACACACACACACACACACACACACACACATATAAACAGTTGGCATACAAGCAACAACCAACAACAAGCAGCAGCTTCTCATATCTTTGTTCAGCGCCTGATATTTTCCACCTGGGTCATAACTACATGCCATAGCTTGTGCTGATGTTCCAAGACGTCTTTTTCTTTTTGTCTCTCTGTGTGTGTGAACATGCAGAATTTCAGTGGAAGTGGTGCAACAGCAGTCTGACAAACCATGACCAGCTGAAAACCATAGATTTCTCTTTAACAGGCAGCTAAATGCGTATCATGTTGAGTTAAAGAGGTTGGACTGAAAAACAACTCACTCTCAAAATCTCACAAACATACAGACATGAGAAAGTTTTTTCACTTTGGAGCAGACATGTTTCTTTTGTCAATCCAAGTCTGCAACTAATGTTTTTCTTCATGATCAGTTCATATGTTGATGTGTTTTTCTATTAATTAATTAACGTTTCACAAGTACCAGTCGGACCAGTGCAATATATTTCTTGGAACGTGGAACTTTGTTGGAACAACATTGCTCTGACTGAAGATAAGAAATGATGTGCATGTAAACTATCAATACTCACCCAGTGTTGAGCCCATGGGCCCCGAGGCTGGGGGGGACGGGGCTGGCTGTGCTATGAGGAGGTGGGGTCACAGAAGAAGAGGTGGAGCCGACCGCGGCCGAGCTAACGGGAGTCATGGGGCAGGTTGCTGAAGGTGATGAACTGGGAGCTGTAGAGGAAGAAGAGAAGAAGAGTGATATTGATGTCGTGTAGTAAGTTTGTTGGCAGATGAATTACAGCGTTATTAGGAAGTCAACACTTTGGTGACACCGTTCATCAACAGCTCGGATCCTGACCTTTCTGAGTGTCTTCTTTGACTCCATTCAACTTCAGACTAGGGGGAGAAGTTTGCGACTGAAAAGTATTAGCCTCGGCTCAACGGGCCAATAAATTTCCAGCTGTGTTTGTTACCTGTCAGGTCATCTGTCATATCTGTGAAGCCTGGGATAGCTCACACTGTAGCCAAGGTCCATAAATCACGAGGACGAGTCATGACTCATGGAGGTAAACAACTCAAGATGGGACCAGTGCTTCCATGTTGTTGTCAACAAAACATCATTGTTTTCTATTTCAGTCTCTCTCTCACAGAAATCATTTTTTAAGTTTTCATTTTTTTTAAGTGTTTCATCAAACCAGCGAAAGGCTCTGACAAAACAGAAATATCAACTTCTTCCAAATAATGTCAGGACCAGTTTAATCTTCCTGTGACCGACCGTTGTGCTCCAACAACACAACTGAGAACCACTGCTCCAGCCTTTAATAATTCATTGACGAGACCCTACACAGGCGCAAACAGTAATTACAGCTCACCTGTTGTGCTGAGGCTGGTGGTGACCTGGGACAGACCCTGACTCGAAATCTGGCGAGAGAGAGAGGGAAGAAATTAGGAAACAAATATCAGGTCAACCTCTGAAATTACACACACAGAAAAAAAAGCAGTGAAGTGGGGAAGAGTTAGTGGACTCATGGTGGACTGTACCATGTGCGGGCTGTAGCAGGGGGCTTTGTGCGTCACAACAGGCGAGGTCTGGCTGGGCAGGGGAGGGGTGGTGCTGCTGGAGGGGTTGATGCGTTTCTCTTTCTGCCGGCGGTTGCAGAACCAAACACGAATCACCTCCTTCTCCATGTTAAGCTGCTCTGCCAACAGCAGGATCTCTTCCGAGGTAGGCTTCTGGTTCTGAGGAGGAAAACCACACTGATGAGTAAACAAGACGAGGAACTACAGAAGCTATACTTCATAAAAAAAGATGGAAATTTCATGCTAGAATAAGACCTGGGTTTGGAGAGATAGGGGTCGGATCATGGAGAGAAACTGTTGATTATAATAACAGTTAAATAATTTAAAACATTTTTTTATGAAACTAATAGAAGCAATGTGATGACGTTCAAAAGTTCGGCCTTTATATAATATGCAGTGTACCATACACTTATTCACCACTTCAATAGGTAAACGGGGAAAATCCACTTTTTTAATTCAGCTGCAGATGTACCTAATAAAGCGCCCACTGAGTATGTCATTAATGGTGTTGTTAGGGTGCCCGAGGTTTTATTATTACACTTCAGTTAACTTCACCTGTTTCAATTATCACATACATCATTTCCATAAAATTAAAGCTGAAACCTGCACAAATCTGTATTTAGGCCTAATTTCCACACTATTCTGATCCTTGTCAGAAATATTATTTATGAAAGCCATGATATCATTTTTGTGCCAGTCTCCCCGTGCAGACTGACAGATACAGACGCTTCACTCATAGACACGTCAGCCTCCTACCGTGCTGAAGTTGCGCTCTAGGACCACTCGCACGTTGGTCTCGATGCTGGTGCGTTTCTTCCTGCGTCGGCCGGGTAGCCCCTCAATCCCCAACATTGGGGAGGAGATGGAGGAGGGGCTCGGCAGCATGCTGTCTACTGCCATGGTTTCTGTCAGAGAGAGAGATGGGGGAGTGGGGGGGAGAGAGGGACAGAGACATAAGGACATGATGACAGAAGAGCAGTGAAGAGACAGAGCAATTACATTTTGTCTACTTATTCACATGATGTCAATTTTTAAAAATAAAGTTGATAACTTCTGTTGAGTGCTTCTAACTACATAGATGATATACTACATAAATAATAACTATAATTATTTAAAGAGTCTGCACTTAATATTATTTCCACCACAAATAACTGTTAGGTAAGTAAAACCTTAAAGTCGAATGAATCATTGCAGGGAACAGACTTGTTTTTGAAGTCTCTTTTTTAAAAAAGATCTCAGGCTGGTTTCAGGTGGAAGTGATGACAGACACCTGCCCTGAGCAGTTCCAGATACGCACCTGCATCACTCAGCCACTTCTCCAGTAGTGGTTTCAGCTTGCACATGTTCTTAAAGCTCAGGTTGAGAGCTTCGAAGCGGGAGATGGTGGTCTGGCTGAAATCATTGCCGTACAGTTTGCCCATAGCCACGCCGACATCTCCCTGATAGAAACACATAAAAACAGTGTCAGAAGCACACAATACATGCGCGGATGCACTCACATTTCAATATAAAAGTACATGTGCACAAAAACACGCAAACTCTTGTGTCTCGTCCTTTTATCTCAGTCTTTTACCTGTGTGAATCCCAGCTTGATGCGTCGCTGTTTGAAGGTGCGGGCGAACTGCTCCAGCTCTTCCAGGTCGCTTGGCTCCTCCCCCATGTGACCCCCGTGGCCTCCAGGGGTCAAGCTGGAGCTCAGTGAGGAAGCCATGGCACTGCTGGATGCAGAGGTGGCTCCTACAGACGTCACAACACCCACGCCACTGCTGCCGGTACCAACTATAGCACCGCTGCTGCCGCTTCCACCTACCACATCACTGCTCTTCTCCCTCTGTAATTTTAGGAAGACAAATAAATAAATAAAACGTGCCTCAGCCCTGAACGTGATAGTGTGACAGTCTACTGTTGAATTTTAAATCTCAGGAAAATGTATTTTCTCTTTTCCAGGAACTGAAATGAACTGGAGTGAATACATATGAGATAATCAGCTGGGATAAATAATTTGACTCTGTGTGTTTGGACAAATGATACAGATTTGACAGACATCACACGTTCATCTTTTATTCTAAACAGCAGAAAATAAATACTATGATTTTAAATGAGCTTATTTGACTATAGAGGACGTATAGAGGCAGTCAAAGCAGGAATGTGACCCTGTGAGCTTTAGGAGTATCACCTAATTGACCTAACATCATGCATGATATCTGCTGCTACACTCCTCATCTACATTCACCGTCTCTGTGCATTAAATACATGAACAAAGAGGGAACGCCTGCTGTTGTGTTTGACATGACTTTATTACAGCTTAACAGAAAATCTATAATGACTCTTGCATGTGTGAGGATGCATTCATACGTTATGTTATAGAGGACATAGGCTGAGGACACAGGGTAGGCTCTTTGACTTGGGTGTGAATATATAAGACTTAAGACTCTCGCTGAAAACTGTGTCGATGAAAAGAACCTGCTGTGAAAGGAGATTTTGTTCTAAGCAGCTACCGCAACTTTTTTTATTTGGAGAAAAAGATCTTAGCAGCAGAGATCAGCAGATTTGCTTAAAATATAAAAGTGACTTGTGCTGCTTCGTTACACATCTGTTAAAGCACTTGGAGGAAACCAAGTGTATTTTACATTCTGCAAGTGGTTTGCACCAGATGAAGCTAAATGGTTATGAAAACCTCTGTTGCAGATAAGTTACGAAGTCCAAATAGTTTCCTCTCTCTCTCTCTCTCACACACACACACACACACACACACACACACACACACACACACACACACACACACACCCTGTCCTACCTGTGCTTGAAGTCCCAGGCGAGGTGGTGTTGTCAGTAGTCCTCCAGGGCTTTGCTGAGGTAGCTGGATCAGATTTGGTGTCGAGAGCAAACCTGTGAAATTAAAACCAATCAGTCAATCAACCAATCAAATTAGTACACTAATCAATAAACAAACGCAAACAGGCAAGGTGCAAAAATAGACTAATATACACTTAAAAATGTTCTTTTCATTATTAAAAAAATCAGACCTACATTGTAATTGGCCAAAACATTTAACTTTCAGATTACCTGTTGTCTGGTAATGAGAAGGAGTTAATAATTATAAGAACTGAGAACCAGGAGTTCGCTTCATTTCCTCACCCTGCTGTGGCTGCTGTGCCTGTGCTGGCTGAGACAGGAGGAACTGGGCAGGAGACTGGAGAGGATGACCTGGCATCAGGACCAGCTGCTGCAGCTGTAACAGCTGCTGGATGTCCTGGCACACAAACACAAACACAGTTCAGTAAAGAGCAGGAAGGCTGGGTCATAATCAAGTATTACAACTACACTGACGGCCAGAGATGAGATGAGATTTTGCCAACTTCTACATTGTGGTGGACTGATGTTTCAAATGATTTGATAAGGGTTATTATGATATTAAGGGAAAACAATAATAAAGGAACGCGTCATTTTCATATGATATGATATGATCCAATGATGATCCAATGTATGAATGTAGATTAATGTATGAATCTTTACAGTAACAAGTATTATTTGCAAATACATCATCATCATCATCATCATCATCATCCTTTATTTATTAAGCAGAAATATGTATGTGTGTATTAGACACTGCATGAGTCTATGTTACATACTTTGGATGGTTATCTGTAAATGTAATTCCTTGATAAACTGATTTTAAGTTAAACAAAAGAAGTTCAGACTGTTAAAGCGTTGGTTGCTCATACCTGCGCTGTGAGCTGGATTGGCTGTGACAGAGCCAGCTGTGGTGGTGGTGGTTGGACTGTTTGCTCCTGTTTGGTTGGCTGTTGCTGCTGCTGCTGTTGCTGCTGGGACTGTGATTGGTTCTGCTGCTGCTGTTGCTGGTTGGCTTGTTGCTGCGCGGCGGCGTGGGCGGCGTGAGCAGCGTGCGCGGCATTGGACTGCTGAACTGCGGCTGCCAGGAGCTGAGCCTGAGCCTGCTGGAGGAGCAGCTGCTGCTGGGCCGGGAGGAGAGCGGCAAGCTAGGGGAGAGCGAGAGGAGGATGAGGAGGAGGAGGATGGGTGGGGTTGTGGCAGTGAGGATGGTGATTGGAAATGGTGAAGTTGTAAACATTCGAGGGGAAACAGGGATGGAAGAAGTGGCAGAAATTAAGTATGACAGAAGAAAGGGATGAGAGATGATCATGTGAAGGACGAATAAGATGAAAACAGAAGTGGAGACAAAAAGAAACCCGGGGGGAGGAAAGGGCAGTGTCAGTTAAGCATTCCAGGATTAGAGGTGTGGGTGAATCTGTTAGCAAACAGTAAAAGCATGCCAGAGCAAGAAAAGCAAGAAAAGCCACCCTCTTAACTTCAAAATCTTCAGCTTAGGTATTTCACCAAAATGCAAATACAGTACTCTGGATGGCTTTAACACCTTTGTGCAAGTGTTTTCTTATGCTTCAGGGCAGCTATGTACTTAGACAAGAACATTTTCCTGTGAGAACAAGAAGTCACAATGTCACTCTGAACTTACCATCATGAACTAAACAAAGGCGCGTTCATTCTGAAGTGGGTTTGGAGCTGTTTATTTAACTCTGGTTCATTTCAGAGCAGTTAACTTCTTTATCGAAATGACAAGCTTTAGACACAGATGTGAACAGATTCAGTTCATCATTTTGGGAAACACCCAAAATCATCTGAAGAGCTGAAGTCAAATGGAAAACTGGGCTGGATTCTTCTGTTCTTACCCACAAACCCAATAAGTTAAACCATGAAAAAGAGTCCTCACATGGTCACAATATGTTTAGACAACCAACTTAAGACTAAAATGTTAAAGTCCTGGTTTGTAATTGTTGTGGATTTTGTATTCAGCAGTCAGGGGCTGCTTTATTTCCAAAGCATCATATTGTCCGAATCTAGAAAAACTACACTGACATTGACACATAAAGAGGGTCAAGTCTACCAATCACACAACTATCTTTCATCATTTCTATTCATATAATTTACTGTGTGTGTGTGAGAGAGTTTTCTTACTCCTGCTAGCTGACTGCCAGCCAGCATCAGCTGTGTGTGGTGGTGTTGGGTCTGTTGCTGCTGTTGTTGAGAGGGAGGCGCTGGAGGAGCAGGAGGAACAGTGCTATGGGTCATCTCAGAGCTCTCATCACTCTTTCCCTAAACAAGAAAGACACGGAAATTTTTCTATAAGCAAAAGCCATTTGTTTAAACCGCATTAATCCAAGGGGGCAACACGCCGCATCATATTCACGCTCGAATACACAAACACACTCAGTGCAACAGTTGTTGTCTGCTGCTGTCAGTCTTGTTAGATTGGTGTTTTGCTGGAGCACATTGTCTTTTTGCTCTGATACAAACTAATAGCTGGAAGGTTCAGCACATCCTGTCATTTTCAACACCTGTGTGTTTACAAGTGCTGCAAAGCAGATGAACCAGTTTGGGACCACCTCTCACAAACATTCATGGTTTTAGTCTCAGAATGTAGAAGCATGAAAATATGAAGAAGACTGTCACAGACACTTCTTTTCTTTTCCTTTGTTTAACTTTGTGAGCTCTAGCTTCTCTCTCTGTCTTGTTGCTTACCCCTGATTCACAGGCTGAAGCCTTTGCCGGACATTTCACCAGAAGGAAGAGTCAATCCCCCTCGTTTTCAGCTGTCGTTACCTGCTCACAGTCCTGTCATTACCCATCCATCACCTCTGTACTGTGGTACACCTTTACGTCAATCACTCATTGTCGCTGCATCCTTCTCTCTGTCTGCCTTCTCCCTCAGCTCTCTAGGCTTCTCAGTCAGGAGAGTGTGGATAATGTCACCTGATCTGCATGTTGGATGCTGCCTAGAAGATTCTCACCCATAAACCACAGCACTGATTCCTTCATGCCCACACATGTACAAGTTCATACACAACACATCTCCGCATGCTGGGATGTAGACAAAGCCACGTCCAGGTAGGCATTGTTCTTTTGAATATGCACAAACAAAAACACATGAATGGTTTCATTATAAAAACAAAACAACAAAAAACTTCTACGTGAAATATATTATATTTTAAAAACAAAAAATAAGCAGAAATATAATGAAAATGTCTTGGCTTGGTTACATGTATTTGTCAGGACAGGAAGTGTTTTTTAAAATGGTGAATGGATATAAAAAATAACACACACACACTGAATATATGAAGTGTCTCACCTTGCTGCCAGCCAATGTGGGGGAGAGGCCGAAGGGGCTGGTCTTCATTGGCTGAACCTGCAGCAAAACGTACAATTAAAAACACATTGTCAAACAATATCACGCACATCAGTATCAGATGAAACGTCACCAAGAAATGTGTCACAAAGAAATACAGTTACTCTCACTCTATCATGAACTTAGTCACTCAAACATAAACAAAAGTGGAGACATGTGAAACCACAAAAGTGTTGAGACACGTGGATGTTTCCAGAAAAACTGACTTCTGAGTGGGAAAGGGAAGCTAAAATATAATAGATATAATAAATAATAAACAGATAAATGACGTTAAATGATGATACAGATGATGTAATGGATTTATTTAGTGCATTGCAATAATTCATTTTAGCACAAAACCCAAAGTCAGGCATATTTATCTTACAGAGAAACTGACTAAAATAAAAGCTGAGATACATTCAATGACACGATCAGAGTTCAGAATGAATGTAGAAAACCAACCTGGTTGTCAGGGCTGTTTCTGTCAGAGTCTGAAACGCAAGTGGAGTGTGTGTGAGTGAATCATATAAATTGATAAAATCCACTGGAAAACATGACAGAGGATGATCTCTTGGATCTTGGATGTGAAATGATCGTGATGAGAAATTGATTAATTCATGTTTATAGTAGTTCAAATACCCGTTCAATTCAAATCACAAGTGAAACTTCACTGGACAGGAGTAGATGTGTTATTAAAATCTATTATTATTTATATCAGAAAATGTGTGTGTGTGTGAGTGTGTTGTACCTGAGCTGTCCCCTGGATAGTCCGCCCCAGGCTTCTCCTCCTCTGCTGCTTTAGACATCCTGATATCTGCAGGAAACACACACAGATACACATCAGACAGGTGCACAGTCACACACAGGTAACATCCTGCCACCACAGCTGTCAGTGTAAGGGAAGCAGAGGGGTGTTGGGTCAAATCCACGGTCAACACACACTTTTCTCTCCCCATTTCTCATTTTAATACACAACAGTGAAAGTGTTATGAAGGTTACTGAGGTATATGAAAGATGATGGGTGACAGGTCATGAAAATGATAAATGTTATATGATAAATTATAATGGTGTAGTATGAAATTAGTGATATTTAAAACTTTTGCAATTCAAATAATTCAAAAATATTTTGATATTTGTATTTGAAATTAATCTGTAGTGTCCTATATTTGTGCTGTATTACATCCAATGATTTGAACATTATTTTATTTTGGAAACACAGTTGAATGGAAGGACGAATGACTATGAGAATAAATACTTAGATTTTTTATTTTTTGTGGGAATCGACTGGAATATGTATTTCAATGTTTTAGTCACTTTTAATTAAGAAATAATAAGAAAAATTATCAAACACCTGTTTTCAGCTCTTGTTACACTATAAGAAAAATAATCACATCCTCATTGTGATATCAGATCTTCACATTTTAGACACTTGGAATATGTAACATGTAATATTAAAACTGCCCATCCAACCAAGCCAACCAATTTGTATTAGTAAAAGTTTTCTCAGTGGAAATAAGAAGTGGCTGCTGTTCTGTGACAACCTTGTTACTCAGCGCTGGTGACAAACATTTACATCACTGTCAAGATAAACCCAAAGATGTTCCTTTTGGTTTGGACGACACAGAGCAGCATAGACGGTGATGACTTTTAAAAATGACTCCTGCTGATAATTTTATCATGTTTTCATTAAGCATGACCTGCAAACAGCTGCTGAGTATAAACTTTACGCTTGTGCAACAAAACTGATGATACCGTGCTCTAATTTAGTTCTTTAGATGTAAACTTTATTCACCCGGGGGGCGGCACAGCAGATATCATCCTAACTACCCTCGCTGAACCTCCTGTTTGCAGTGACTTCTGGGTATTGCAGGAGTAATTGGTTCAGGAAGAACGACGCCAGAGGAAGTGCTTACCTGAGCACCAGACATTACTCAGCACCACCGCCGCTGCCGCCATCTTGGATAAAACCCTCCTTCACCCCCTGCTCTGTGCTCTTAAAATCTGTCTGTCTGCTTTTATAAATCTTTCCTCTTCAGCCCAGGACTTGTGCAATAAACGGTTCATCTGTGGCAGCGGCTCAACCAGAGAGGAGGACGTGTTGATAAAGACACAGCGAGAACGTTCTGTCTTTGACACGAGGTTCATGTGTCTGACAGGGGGCTGAAGTGTGAAAATAATCAAAGTACACCCGATAAAACTGCAGCCAACATCTTCTAACCTGCTCCTCTTCCTCCTTGCTATAATTATAACTACAGCTTCTGTCCTGCTGCCTCACTGCCTCCTTTACACACACACACACACACACACACACACACACACACACAAAAGAACAAATGCTTGAAAACAAAGAGAAAGGCTTATTGGAAATTACATATATATAACTCAGTGTGAGTGTGTGTGTGCTCTGTTTGTGAGAGTGGTAATCTTATCATCAGGGTCACAGACAAGTTCGAGGTGTGATGAGGGGAGGGAAGGAAGGAAGGAAGGAAGGAAGGAAGGAAGGAAGGAAGGAAGGAAGGAAGGAAGGAAGGAAGGAAGAAAGAAAGGCAGGAAGGAAGGAATTGGGCATGAACGAGCAGGAGAAAGAGAGGGATGGAGAGATGTGCAGAGTAAAAAAAAGAGCAAAACAAAAAGATAGAAAATAAGAAAAAGGTAGAAAGAAAGAAGAAGGACTTGTGTTTACGCTTCTCTTTCTTTTTCTATCATAATGTTAATTAATATCAGCCCCAACCTACATGGTAATTCTCCATGATTTAGGACTGAAGAACAGCTGATTGGTCAGTGAGTATAAAGTGGCCACGGGCATCTTGTGATCTCTCGTTCATTCATTTGATTTGTTGTCCTCTGAAGACCAATGTGTGAATAACACTTAAATCTCATTGTCGTGTTTTGTTCGCTGGGGTCAAAATGCAATAACCAAAATCTAATGTAATTAAAGGAAAATACATATTTCTCACAGCCTGTTCCCTGTGAAGAGAGTGTGCAGTTACATAATGGACCCAGATGGTGGCAGCACCCTCTTGGAAATACTGAGCAGGAGCATGTGCTGGTGTGCGAGGACAGGAGCCAGTAATAAGTCATCAGAAGATGTCTTTGGTTGTCGCTGGTTAAATAGTGATAATTTAGAGATGGTGTAAACACTTGGAAATAAGGTCTTTGATAAACCAAGTAAATGAACAACCTGATAGATAAATTAAACCTCAAAACCAAAGCTGGAAACACAAACCTCCCAGATGTGATATTCAAAAAACATCATAAATAAACACTTTATGTGACAAACACAATCAACTACTTTGGCCATCAGAATCAAATTAACTTATTTATTCATTTATTACCTACATACACACACATAGAAGCAAAAATGACGATTTATTCATATCCAGGAATTTAATCCATGTACTGAATTAACAATAATGTTTTTTAGACACATATCAACATCCAGCTAAAATACTAGTGAAAATATTTCTATTACTACGACTCATCCCACTACTACTGGACACTGGTGATACTGGTACCACTCACACCAACATTACATCTACTGTCACCAGTGCTGCCATTACTACTGAAATAGTGCTGATGCTGCTGCGCCTGTTGATACTACTACTACTTACTATCATCAACACATGTACAGCAATTACAAACACAACAAACACACAGAAACACAATTAAAAAAAAAAAATTACTAAAATGCAACATTGGGTTAAATGTAACACACACACATTATTATTCTAGGCTCCTTCATCCTCTCAGCATATGAAGAGAGGGACCCCATAAAATCATTTTATCATTCCACCCCCCCACTCTCTGCCCATAACGCCTCAACTGCCCCTAACCCCTCTGGCCATGGGGCCATTTAACCCCCACCCCCCATCCATCCCAGCCACCTCATATATGCTAACAAATCAAACACACCAAACCCCAAATGTCACAGATGTCCAGAACACATTAAATGATATTTTCCTTGATCAGGTTTTAGACCAAGGTTTACACACATACACACACACACACACACACACACACACAACTGTCCCTTCACTGAGTGACACAGAAAACATCACAATTCTTTAAATTTGACAATTTTTGAACAAGCTGCTTTCATGTGAAATGTTTCTGCACGTTACAGTGACCACCGTCCCAACACACTCCTCCACCCCGGGGGCAGTTTGACAGCAGCCGTTCGAATGCAAGGCAGACCCCCCCACACACACACACCCCCTTTTACTCATCCTATCACTGCTAATGGCATAGGGAGAGGGAGAGAGGGTGAGAGAGGGAGAGAGAGGGAGAGAGGGGGAAAGAGGGGGAATGAGGCCACTGGGCAGATGATGTATCTGTCTTCTGGGGTTGACATGACCAGCCTGCCTGCGTGTGTGTTTGGTGTGTGTGTGTGTTAGGGAAGAGGAGTGGGGGTGCAGGGTCACTGTCAGGGAATTAGAAAAGGGGGAATGAGTGAGGGGGGGGGGGGGGTATAGAATGGCTGGAGGGGTCCTAAACTCGCCACCTCCCCTCCACTCTCCCTCCTTTTTGCCCACCCTCCCCGCCTCGGTCACGCCTGTCAGGGGCCGGTGAC
The DNA here is from genome assembly GCA_038496675.1 of Rachycentron canadum. Taxonomy (NCBI): domain Eukaryota; kingdom Metazoa; phylum Chordata; class Actinopteri; order Carangiformes; family Rachycentridae; genus Rachycentron; species Rachycentron canadum. The sequence goes on along the minus strand of CM076663.1, from coordinate 4,237,114 downwards.
AGACGGCGCGTGGGTTTATGTGTGTGTGTGTACGTTTGAGGGGGGGTCGCCAGCGCTGTTTGGCGTGTGGATGTCAGAGGTCAGGCACATGGTCTCGGCCACCTCGCGCCTCACACACACACACACACAAACAAGCTGCCTGCCGCCTGCCTTCTCCACCTGTCCCCTGTCACATTCACCACCAAACACACACACACACACACACACACACACACACACACACACACACACAGTGTCAACGAGCAAATCTGCTGCTGATTTAATGAGAAGATCCTTAAAATGAGCTTTGAAACAAAAACTAATCGGGATAAAATTCAGCAGTTGATAAAAAACTGGTCCAACACACAGTTAGACCCTGAAAGAGAAACTCTGCTCTATTTGACTTTTAACAGTTTTCACAACTTCAACCTTGTTTTCTAATGCACTGCATCTCGTTCAGAGATACAACTAACAATCATATACTATCATTTAATCTGTTGTTTATATTCTCAATTAATCATTTAGTCGATTAAGAGAAAAAGACAATTATAGTTGCTCCAAGCTGCTGAAGTCTTTGCTATTTTTGTCTAACGGTCAAAAAATTAAAAAAAAGATTTTCATTAAAGTTAAGCAGCAAATCCTCAAACTCAATCTTAAACTGGATGTTTGGCATTTTTGGTTGAACTATTACTAAAATAACCCGTCAGCTATTATCAAAGAGTTGCTGATTAATTTTTCTGTCGATCTATTGTTGCAGATCTAATTATGTTAGATGTTACAGGGTGAAGAGGGACAGGACAGACTGAAGTAGCTGGTGGATTTTATGATCTTTGATGAAGCCAAAAAAGCTGCAATGACTACGGAGAAAAAGGTTTTTGGTATTTTAACGACTTCCACAACAACTTTTAGTCACATAAACTTGGCTGAACTTCTGAGAAAGTTGTGATACTTCACAGGAGACGTTTCTGGCAATTTCAGAAATAAAATATAATGGTCTTTATATTAAGTTAATGTGAACCCAATTAACACACAATGTTTGAAGTCTTTTCATTTTGCAGTAAAACTACTTTTTTTCTTTTCTATTTAGTGTCAAAATCAAATTTTCATCTGCATTTAAATATAAACTTATCACACACCGTACACCAAGTTCACCACATCTCTTTCTCTGCTGGTTAAAATTCAACATTTGCTTTAACACATTTGAGAAAAGGACAATGTGTGTTATGGCTCCATTTAATGATCATCACTCTGGCTGAAAACAAAGGTCGGAGCTCTGGGTATATTTGTTTGCATTTAATGAGAATATATTCTCCTTCGGAGATTTGACTGTAGACTGTACCAGCTTTAAATAACTGTCACCCACAGTAAATCCTGAAAATAAGAAATTAAATGTACAATAAATTATATCCCCTCCTGATAGTATTCCACTTTATATTCTCCTGAAATGGCCTCTGTTAACAGGATTCACATGTTGTTGGATATTTATGTGGCTGACTGAATCCACAACATCCTCAATCTGAAAATAAGACTGCTGATCCTAATTTGAGTCCTGGAGATTTTTCCTTCAGTTGAAGAGCTCCACTAGCTGCTCTTGGCTGCCTACGCCTTCACCCCTACTGAAAAATGATCCATTTCAAGTCCGACCCTGGTTTAATAAGTCCTGCAGCAGAGAAACGCACTGCTGGGATGCACACTGATTCGCCAGTCACTTTCCGATATAAACCAAGTGTTTTTGGGTTATTGGTGAACATATTTGGCTGCGAAAACACTGAAAAATCGAAGGAACTGATTATGTTTGTGGTGCTGACAGGGGAAGCTAACGAGTTAGCTGCAGCGTGCTAGTTGCCTTTGCATCCTGACTTGACATGTGGTGTAACAGAACCTGGGCTTCCTATTAGTATTTCTCCTCCTGCACATTGTCCCTCACCTCCCACCTCTCTTTGTCCTCCACTCGGTCCATCCTTGATTTATTCTGATCTCTCCCATTTCCTCTCTTCCTCTTCTCCCTTAGCTATAATGTGGCCATCTAACTTGAACTTCTCTCCAAGCTATCTAAACCCTTCTACCTGTTTTCCGTCCCTTAATTCCTCCATCCTCACCTTTCTCTCTCTCTGTCAAATTTGATCTCTAACATCCCATCTCCCTCTTCCCTCTCTAACCTCAGATTCTTTTAATCTCTCTCTGCCCTTGGCTTCATTTTCTGCTGCGTTTTGTGTTCTTTCTCTCTCTTTCATAAATCTGAGTTTTATGCAAATATTTGCTGAGCTGCTCTGGAAAACACAGAGAGAGTTATAATTCTATAAACCTGAATGCTGACAAATGTGATGTTAAAGGTCAGCAGACTGGCTTGGTGAGGGTGGTGGTGGTGGAGAGCAAGTGTCCATCCTGTCTAATGAAAGTTCATGAGTTCTTATTATAGAAACACTGGACGCTAGAAAAGAACGGAAGAAAACAGCACATTGATCACAAACTGACATGGGTTATTTTTCATTTTCAGCAACTTATTTGACCAAATCCTCAGGCCTCAGCTTTTACAGTGTAAATGTTTAAATGTGCTGATAAAAATCTTTACGCTTCGGCCTAATTATGAAAAGATTGTGTCAGTATATACCCAAACGATTCTACGTTAAAGCTGCAGACTGAATCAAAATGAAAGTCTTCAAATTATCCTTTGCCCACAATTTTAAATTCCCCAATTCAATATAACTATGTGAGAATTATCCTGTGATTTTCCGGAACATTTTGTTGTGAGTCTGCTTCCTTACCTGATATAACTATTTTGCAAGTTCTGCTATTAGAAATCCACCAAAAATAGATGATTTCTATCTCAGAGTAATGTTTGTGGCCCTAAAGCTCTAATTCGTCTCCCTCTGCAGCTCTGTGTCTTTATCTCTCTCTCTCTCTCTCTCTTCGTCCCTCCATCCCCGCCGCATCCCCACCTTCCTCCCTCTCTCTCCTTCAGTAGTGGTCAGCAGCAGCGGTCATGGCACCACTGGACAGCGCTCTGCTAGCACAGGACACACAGACCCGTTGCCAGGCAACAGCAATGAAAGATCACTCTGTGTGTGTGTGTGTGTGTGTGTGTATCCACATGTGTGCACAAGTGTATGTGTGAGCATGTCTGCTGCTCACATGTTTGTGTGTGTACCTGTGAGAGTGTTAATCATTAAGAATAAACATGTTTCCCTGCCTGTAGCTGAGGCTTCGGTGTGAGGCAAACAAAGTGCTGCATGCTAATGTGTCCACTCATGTTTACACTTTAAAAACCAGTGTTAAAGGGGAGGGGGGGTGATATTCACATCATAGTTATCTGATGAGAAAAAGGTGAACCCAGACTGTGTTCACATTTCACATGAATTAACAATGACCATGTGTTACAGTTTTGGTGCAGGCAGAGCTAGAGGAGTACAATGAATTAGGATATTTCAGTTTCAGTAGAGCGTCCAGAATATTTCATGGTTACAGTTGTATGTCAGGATAAAAAAATAAACTATTTTCAGATTTTCTAGACAATACCAAACACTTCCTTATTTTAAAAAAAGGCCTTGCGCCCACTCGGGTTTTACCAACACTCATCTGTGAGATAATACTCAGACTTGATACTTTCACAAGTGAATGGTTTTATGCATCTTTATTCTGAGGAGGCTGTATTGTAACTGCCTCTTGAGAGTGAATGAGTAACGTTTGTAGACGATGATTCTTCTGTGATTCACGTCGGTCAGTGTTTCTGTGAGTTTATGCACAACTGGAAAAGTACTGAATCCATGTACCTCGTACGTGTATGTGAGTCAGAGACAGAGAGTGATTACATGAGTGTGCGTGTCTGTATGCACGCGTGTGTGTTCACGAGCATATGTGAACGTGCACGAAGGCAAACGCCTTCCAAATATGTCTCTAGAGTGTTTATTATATCCGATACAGTACCTCTTTCTCGCACCACATATTTCTGTGCCGATCGATTCCTCTGACTCCCGACAAGACAATAATCGCACCGCCCTCCCTCTCTCCTTCTCTCCACCATTATTACTGCCCTCCCCAAGGAGCACAATGCAGGGATGGAGGGATGGAAACAGAGAAATAAACGGAGGGAGGACAAGGGGAAGGAGGAAATGGCCACTGTGCGTTACTTCCTTTTCCACAATCCGAGACGGAAACAAATGAGCAAAAAAGATGAAGACAACGAGCAGATGCTGAAAATTTGGCAAATTTTGGGGGATAACAGTGGACTTTCAGAGACATGACAGAGATGGTTTCAAAGAGAGGAAACAAGGGAAGTGAAGAGACCATGGGGGATGATGGAGAGACCGCAAGAGGAAGGTGATGGGACAGTGGGGACGAAACATTAAAGGAGGAAGCAAAAACAAATGAGAAAAGAAGATGAAAAATGAAATGACAAACAGCCAACAAAAATTTAGAAATGTGAGGATAATGGCTGACGGTGGAAGAAATAACGAGGTGTGCTGAAAACGAGAATCAGAGGGGAAAAAAAAGCCCCCACCTCACCAAAAAAAGAGAAGAAAAAATGGCAAGTGTGGATAGAAAGAACAGGAGTGAGTGAATGGATGAGTGGAGGGATGCTGGGACAGTTAGTGAGGAACAGAGCAGAGCCTGGAAAGGAAATAAATGAGCAAAGATAAAGAAAAAATAAAATAAAAAGAAATTTAGAACATGGGTGATAAAGGCAATGAGAGAGAAAAACTGAAGACAAACTGAGTGAAAAACAGACAAAGAATGAACTGAAAAAAAGAAACAAAATGGACATGTAAGGAGCAGAGTGAACTGTGGTGTGACAGACCATCCTCACAGGAAATAGCAGGAAGGAAAAGATAGTGACAATTGGACTAACAAAGACACACAGCCTCGCCTTGATGGTGTGTGTGAGTGATTGGATGAAGGGGGGGGCAGATTGTGTAGTGCAGAGTCAATGACAAAATGAACTGATGGGGTGGACAGAAAGATGACCAAAAAAATGAGATGGAGCTTTGAAAAAGAAAAGAAAAGAGGTCTGACAAAAGCCTTTGAGAAATTGTGAAATGCACCAGACTAACCTGGATGTATTGTCTCTGTACATTAGACTTGTGTTCTGGTAGCAATTTATATCAGGATTAAAGACACAGAGATAAAATCATAATAATAATTCTTCAAAAAATTAACTAAAGAAAAGCAAGACAAGTGTAATGTCCTGTCTCCAACAAGACTAAATTTGAAAATTCTTGCTAAATCCTTTAATAATTTTGACGTTGATTGAAATGTTTTGCCACATTTTTTGCACTCTGGAAATTTTCTTTGACGTTAAAATAATAATAGGAAGACTCTGAGCAAACTGGTTTTCATTCCTATATGTGGTAAAGATGTTTCAGTACTGATTCCTAGTCAAAATCCTGCTGCCTCCTTTTCGGCTTGACCACCACCATTTATCCGATGGGGGCTGAAAGGATCTCATAAGTCCAGGGATGGCAGAATTTTCTCCACCCATAGAAGATCATATTATCCTTCAATTTGGAGTTATGAGTTTGTCATGTGACTGCAAGGATATTTATGTTCAGACTATTTGGATTCAGAGAGAAAATCCCAGTACTGTGTCTGAAAAAATAAAGCCTACAAATCCTCAAAAAAAAAACTCTTTGTATTTTGTCATAGTGATGGAACAACACATCTTATTCTGGTTCTGATTCTAGGTCTGATATTGACTCTTTCTCAACAGGTAAAAGAAAATGCCAAATTTGATTACCCAAGCTCTACAAGTGCAAACAAATGAATGAGTGAATGAAGTCTGTTGAAACCAGCCCGCCGTCCTCTCCTCTGGCCATGGACGCCCGGTGATCTATGGTTGGTGCTGCGAGCCGTTAGATGGTTAGGTTTACAGGTTTATCGATTGGACCCGACTTAAATTGGCTCCCAATTAAACAGAGCGCTTATTTGACCTCTTTACCCCTTCCTGTCCTCTCCTTTCCTGTCCCGTTAAATATCCCCCTGCCCCACCTCTGTCTCTTCCTTATTCTCCCCACCTCCTTTGGACGGAGCTCCTTTCCATCGACACATCCATCTCTCGCTCAGTGTAATACCTCCACACCCTTCCCCCCTTCATCTACGGCCGTCACCCCATCCCTATTCTCTGTTACCAGCACCTACCCCCCTCTATTTAAACCCCTCTCTCTCTCTCTCTATCATCATACAACACTGCATTTGTTTCCTCTCTCCGTCCTTTCCCCACCTTTCCCCAGATCTGATCTTTGCTCTGTTTCTCTCTTACACTTTCTCTCAGTCAATCCATCAATCTCTCCTTAAATAACAACGATGAATTATTAAGCGTATTTATTCAAACAGCATTAATTATAAAATACAGGCGGCTATGGATGGAGGAGGAAAAGATGAAGAAGAAGAAGAAGAGGAGAAGAAGGAAGAGGGGTATTGGGAGTTAAAGGAAAGGTGGAGGGTGAGGTGGTTTGTGGTTCGGGTTGGAAATGGGGGAGAGAAAAAGAAGAAGAGGGAGGTGAAAAGGGGGGTTAGGAAATTGGTGTGGCTAGCGGAACAGCTCCCCTCCCTCCCCACCCTCCCTCCCCCCATTCCCTTCCCCGCTCTGCTTTGTATTCTGCGGGGATGACAGGGGGAAAGCTTTATTGCTCTGAGTTTGTATCGATCGGGGCCCTGCAGAGGGGGTAGCCAGACCCACGCACACTGGAGGCCCTTTCGCAGAGGCCGACGACTCCTGCCTGCAGCCCCCGCCTCGCCCCACCCGCCAAACACACCCTTCCCTCTTCTCTTCTTCTACCTCTCCTTCTTTTTCTCTCATTTTCAAAATTGCGGGCTCCTTCTGTTGTTTTGAGAGATGAAGAGACGAAGCGTGGCGGCTTTTATTTTTACCTGTGTGCAACATCAATGCAACTGCAACACAGAGAGCCTCACTGGCGAGAACAGACTTTAAATGAGAGTGAATGAAAACATGATCTCTCTTGCAAAAGACTTTCCACCCAAACACACATAAGCAGAGGTGAAACACGCTTGCCGGAAGCAGCAACACTCGCATATGCTTATATGTTGCTGCAGCTCACAAGTACACAAAGTGACACACACACATGCACGCACACACGCGCGCACACACACAAACACACATTGCCAAAACACAATCCCAGGCTGCAGGGCTGAGCTGCTGTCCTGAGCAGAGTTGCATCAGAAATCCCTAATCTGGGAGCGTGACTGTCCTCAGTTCCAGCAGGCAGGGATAAGGACGCTCCAGGCAGATTCCAAATTTAAGGATAAGATGGGATGGGGATGCAGGTTCTGAAATCACCCCGAGGGACGCGGGGATGGGATGGAGTCAGGGATGAGAGGGGGCCTGTGCCCCCTCGCTGTGCACCCAGGAGCCAGTCCCAGCATTCCTAGGGGCAGAGGGTCAGTGAAGAAATATGGAAACCTCTTTGATACCTGTGTATACAGTAACACGCATTTCTAACTACTAACTAGAGACGCAGTAAAATACGAATTACATAAAAAAAAAAAAAGTTTGATGAAATTTAATTGTTTACTGTGAGGGACCATTTACATGTATTTGTTTGGCTGTTTTTGTGCAGAGCACACAGCACAGTCCAGCCTGCAGCAGATCAGGGAGAAGCCTTTGACGATAAGGACCTTGTTCCACTGGACACAAGTGCCACAAGGTTGCAGGTGCATCAACTGACGCGAGTACATAGGAAATTGCATTTTTTTTTTCCAGAGAGTGATAGATATAAACGGATGCAGGAACACAGAAAGAAACAAAGAGCAATTATCTTGCTCAGTGGATGTTGATTTCATACTGTACAGGGACTCTTCTAACCGAGGGAGATGATCTGTGACTGTAGTGACCATGTGCAAACAACACAATCAATGTAGATTACTAGAAAAATGTTTTCCTTAAAGGCTTCCCCACACGATCCTGGATTCAAGCCTCACAACTTTCCATTCGCCTGTCTACATCTGTAGCCTCCCGGCCGCCGTCGCTGCCTTCCACTTAACAAACTCCATTTTGTTGAGGTGGGCTGAACGAATCACCGAGCCAGCCATAGAGAGAGAGAGAGAGAGAGAGAGAGACACAGACAGATAGAGATAGAGAGAGAAAGAAATGGATGAATGGACGACTGGAGGGAAGAATGGGTGCTCAAGGCCACCGTGCTCTGACCCCCCTCCCTCCTCAACTCTTTTGCTCCAGAGTGGCTGTTATCTCTCTATTTTTACACTCCTTCCATCAACAGACCGCCCCAGACCCACTTATGTTCACTCACCAAATGACACATGGACAGACACACACACACACAGAAACACACACAATTACAGATGTAGACAATGACCGTGGTGCTGCTAAGCCACTGTGAGTCATCAAGCGAGTGTGCGTCTATTTTCCATGTGTGTTACATGGGTCTGTATGTTCACTGGGCAACCTTTTACAGACGCTGCAAATCACCTGCTGCCTTGCTGTTTGACCACAGGTTTGATCAGGAGTGGTTTTTCCTCAGCATTAGGATGATTTAGAAACGTTCCTCTGATTTTGTGCTTTACTATGTTGTGCTTTACTTTTATTTTCAAAGGAAATTTTATATGTGCGAATATCACTTGAATTCCTCTTTTTTAAAAAAGTGTGTATATCAAGGTTGTTTCATTCAACTGAGAATAAAACATTTTTCATCAAAACAATTTCACTACTTTATCAGTAAAAATATTTTTCCACATTTAAAAAATCACAATCAAAACAGAGGCAGTTTGAGGTTCTGTAAAGCTGATGTGATGAATCTGAAAAAAAAACTGATGAGATTAAAAAAAAAAAAGACTGAAAATAATCACATCAGTGAGGTTAAGGTAACAAACGTTCATTACACACACAGACACACACACAGATGCACAATTACAGCCTTCCAGAGCAGAGATAATTATAACAACCATAGAGAGAATAGGTGTGCGTGTGTGTGTCTATGTGTGTGTCATTGTATGGATCAGATCCATAGGGGGTAGACTACATAATAACCAATTTAATGGAAAAGTGTATTTTTTCATGGGTGGAATGTGTATGTGTATGTGTGTGTGTATGTGCATTTAGCCTGTAACTCACAACAGGGATGCCAGCATGACGCCATTATATTTTTCACTATAATATTATGCCTTACACTATGTGCCTTTATTGTTTGTACAATAATCATGTCTTTTTTTTTTGCGTGTATCTCTGTGTGTGTGTGCGTGTGTGCGTGCATCCATAGCTCTTTATTCACTGTAGATGAAAGCATGCTGGCACATGCTGGACTATCAGTGTTATGTGCAACTAAGACCACTCTCAGACAGACTCACAAACACACACACACACACACACACACACACACACACATATATATATAAATACACACAGACAAACAGAAACACACACACACACACACACACACACACACACACACACACACACACACACACACGCTGCCTGGCTGACTGACCTACCGCCATTTCACACTACTGACCAGTACAAATTGGATAAGGGTCCATTCTCTCTGCACCAGCACACTTTCACACAGACACAAAATGAGCACAAGTACACATATAAACACACACTTGCACATACACGCTCATACACAACAAGCTCAAAATGGCCGAAATGCTGTGGTTGGAGTCGGTGTCTCAAAGTTACAAAGCAGAGAGAGGAGGAGAGGTGAGATAAGAAGGCGTGTGTTGTCTATGCTAAACTTTGATTACATTTTGCCAACCACCACTTTTGTGGGTTTTTTTTTTTTTTTTTTTTACAAAATGCATAAAGAAAAATTAAGAGTCTGACTTAAAATTTCAAAAATATTTCCCTGCAAAGATTCCAATTTGTGGATTTGGATTTGTGGAAGTGTACATAAAACTCAACAGCACACACTGACCTCCACACTGATGATCAGAGACATAGTTGTTGTTGTGGTATAGATCTTGTTACATGTGACGGCCTTGGTTGTGTCCTGTACATTCTTTTCTTACTGTGTTAACATCCCATTCTCTTCTCCGTTTTCCTGGGACCTGAATATGTGACAGAAATGATCTGCGTCTGCTTTTCCCCGTAAACCTGTGAGTCTGTGTGTTAAATCGTGTGTACAGCTGTTCTTCACTTTAGTGTGACCTTGCATACCATGACGCCCCAATTTCTACAGTCCATATATACATATATATCTCAGTGTTCTCACCTCTCTATTCATTCTGACGAAACTATCGATTGTGAGCCAGGTTTTCAATGCGGCAGCAAGGGTCACAATGCAGCACGGTACATGATGCTTGCTACCCTCTGCTGCCCACGTCCCCACCCCACTCAGCTTCATATAGAGCTATGTAATTACAGCGTGGCCTTGCCATACCCCCCTATAGAGTCTAATTGTGTGGATGCCAGGACCGCATGCTGCTAGTGAGCGGCTGCATTGTGTACGTTTCTGATGTTTGCCTTCATGTGCAGGTCTGGTGTGCTAATGTCCACACAGGCAGGGGAGTGGAAATAGAAAAAAAAAAAGACTCGTGTATTGTCTTTGCAGGTCCTGGATTTTAACTTTTAACTGTTTTTAAATCGTGTATGGTCCATCTACCTGTGTAAAAATGTGGGTCACGAGACAGTCATTGTTTTCCAGTTTAAAAATTCAGTCGGCAAAGTGAGGTGCCATTAATCCTTTACAGGACCTGGTATCATTTTTTAAAATCAGTTTTAAACAAGGCAATTTTTACCCGACAGTGTGATAAATAAACCAAAATAAAAGTGCGATATATTTATTACATATACATATTAATACTTAGTTTTTGTCTCATGTTAAATTAGTCTACCCACATTAAAACAAATAGAGTCGACAAAATAATAAAAAGTTCTTTTTGTAATGCAATATAATTCCACAGCAGTACAAAGTAAATCCTCCAAAATGACCATAACGTTGAGTCACCACCTCTAAAAACAGCTGCAATAAAAACTGAGCATGATATTTATTGCAGCTTGGTGTACCTAATAAACTGACTGTATATTTTACACAGTATTAACACCAAGGCCAATCATCAAAATCAAAGCTGACAAGCATTTTTCAAAATAGCAAATATCAACTAATTACACACACACAAACAGAATAAAATTGCCCAGCTAATATAAAGTCTTCTGTGATGTGTAATCTGTAACGTGTTTACACCCACAGGTTTGGTGTGGTTTTGTTTTGGAGGAGTCACGAAATTCAGCAAAAACATTTCTCTGAAATATAAAACTTTAAGGAGGAAGGAATTTTAAATGGATGTTTCCCAGTCCAATATTTTATTTCTCTGTGTGCGGTGCTGTGTGCTGCTCCTCAGAGGCCGCAGCAGAGCTCAAACACAATGGTTGTATTTAACGCACCCTCTTAAATTTAGAGATAAATCTTGTTGTTCACTTCCTGATGCCTGTAATTGCTCTGCTGTAAATGGATACTGATATCCAGCTGTGCTGTTGTTGACCTGAGGATGATGAGAAGTAAGATCAAGGCTGCGAGAAAGAGAGAGAAACTTGGTGCAATGGTCCAGATTTACAGAGTATCTATGTGACATGGGAGCTGCTAAATTTGTTGTAATAACCACAACGTAAAAACCTAATTTTCATCTCAATTCTAAGTGGGGAAGGTGAGGTTCTTTAAGTTAAAATCTAAAGTGAGTATCTGCAGTTTTACAAACATAAATGTCTACTTTTTTGTTTTAGTACCTGTTGTTAATTTGTCATCCTGTATCAGTTCATGAAAACATGGCGCAAACTAAGTGTTGTGTTGTAATGAAATAAGGCTCATGTCAGCCTCTGAATGACATAAAATGGAAAAAAGGACTAATATTTGTAGAACTGCTTCAGACGCTCAGATGTAAAGACACATATTCTCAAACCAAAGGACCAAGTTTGGCTATGGTGTCGGATGAAGATCTCTCTGGTGGCCACCTGACCGTGTTGGTCTAACTTAGTGTACATTTGTAAATCTGAATATTTGTATATCAGCCTGTGTTTGTACTCACAGACGAGCCACATGGCCTGGTATGTTTACATTTGTTGACGGGGGCATGCGGGGCGATATCTCACGGTAATCGATGAACAAGGGAACGAGTGGGGGGAGAGGGATTGGACGAGGGGGGGGAGGTTAAAAAAAAAAAAAATCGGTAAGGAAAGCAGGTTATCTCCCGTCATTAATGGAGGGATTCCCGTGTGGAGGGAAGGAAGGAGGGGCAGGCGGGTTGCGTAGGGGAAAGACCTGGATTCATTGAGAAAAAACACAGCGTGTTTGGCATGAAGAGAAAGCAGACAATTATCTATATTGATTAAAGCCAGCCAGCCAGCACAGGGAAGACAGAAAACTATGGCTGGATCAATAGGGAGGGAGGGAGGGAGGAAGGGATGTAGGGCAGGGGAAAGAGGGAGAGTTGGAGACAGACAAGACGCTGAGGGTTTGAAGAAAGACTCAACAGACGAAAAAGTGAATGGAAAGATTGAGTATTACGATCAAATTAAAAAAAAAGGGAAAAATGAATTAAAGCAAGATGAGGAAGTGAGAGGCGGAGGAAGAAGAAGAAGAAGAGATGACTGGCAAGAAATCTCAGTGCAGGAGGGGGAGGTCGATGAATTTAACCAATGATAGTAAAAGTGTTAATGAAAATGACTTGTGGGTATTTGATGACTTAGCATTTGTAGGAGATCAATAAGTGGACAGATCCGGCGCAGACGTAGACAGACGTATTCAAGGAGGGAGTGGAGTGAAGAGGAAGGACGAGGTAGAGAGCGGGATGGAAGGATGCTGGAGGAGAGGAGAGGGTGTGGAGGCAAAGGGGACGAAAGAGACGGATGAGCAGAGGGATGGAACGAGGACAGGTGTTTGGTTGTATGTGGGTAACATCATTCTCAGATGCTCCCTGGTGAATGGAAACCATGTCTAAGGTTGTGTGCTGTGTTACATCTGCATACCAGGAAACCACATCTGGATCAAAGAGACCAGCTAAACACTTGTCTCATACTGTAGCTGTATAAAAAAAAGTGTCCATATGAAGCTGATTAGAACCAAAAAATTAACATTGACTGTTAAAATATCAACATATGATCTAAGAAATTTACTAGTTCTCACCTCCAACTATAGAGCTTCAATAAAGCTATTACGCTTCACGTCTTCATAAGCAATGGAGAGGCTCAGTATTTACAAATCCAAGCTATGTGGCTGCCCCTGTGTGATGATGCCCTTTTTATCGTTTCACTGTTCATTAACTTTTTATGGTCAAAACATGAAACTTTGACGTTTTTGCTCTCGGGTCTCAAGTCCAAGCCGCAGGACTGGTTTCATAAAAGCCCCTTTCACATTGGATAGAAAACCCACTAACATCCGGCTTTTGTCTTCAGTGTGAAAGGGTACCATCAGCATTCGCTCCTGGGTCAACGGGCCCTGCAGTAGTCATGACTTTTTATTGGCTCCAGCTCTGATCGGCAGTGATGACACAAAGGTGGGCACGCTAATTTTCCGGTGCGATGTTATGTATGTGTGCCTGTAACTTCTGTGACTCTTTGCCATTTCAGTTTTACTTTCTGTCTCTTGTTTTTTGACATTCAGCCTGGAAGTTAAACCCTGCTGATGGAAACATACATGACCTCATTCACTTTTTATTCTTGCAACCTTTCAGACAGTTGAATAATATCTTGAGATTTGAACACAAACTAGTGTCTGTATATCTCCCTCATAATCACTTTCCCTCACTCTCCCACTTTCATTCACAATTTCTCCATCTCAGTTTGTCACTCTCTTCAGTCCTGTCTCCCCCTGCTCATTCCCCCTCTCCCCTCTTCTCTCACCTGCTATCTCTCCTTCCACAGGGTCAGCCTGATGGTCACCAAGGTGCTGTAGTGAGCAGTATGGAGGATTGTAGGTCTGGGGCGAAATGGCCCTTAAATGGCTCTCAAACTCACACTGGCTTTATTGATGCTCTGGCCTGACGCCAGCTAGCCTCAACGATCTGTGTGTGTGTGTTTGTGTGTGTGTGTGTGTGTGTGTGTGTGTGTGTGTCAGTGGAGAGTGGTACTGATTGCTATGTTGATTATACAGAATAGTCCTACACCTCCCTGAAAGCTTCTTAACACAGATGGTGTGGAGAGACAAGACAGAGACAGGTGGAAAACATGGCAATGGTTAGAGTTTTCAAGCACTTAGTGGGGTTATTTTTAAATTTATATATGTGTGTGTGTGTGAAAATTAAGGGGTTTCAGTTATATTTTCTAATTTTAAGGGGCTGATCTCTCACTAGAAGGTAAAAAAATAATAGGTTTCTGTATCACACTGTCTTACAAATACATCATGTTTCCATTCGCTGCAACTGTTGCTTGCACTGATTCATTCTACATCTGCTGACGATGTGTTTGCACACGTTCCCTTGTTCTCCAGCTTATCAAGTTTTCTAAGTAAAAAAAAACAAAAAACAGATTCAACAGTGCAAGTAGCTGTGAGATTCCACGGTATGTTGTAACGTTCTTCACGCGAGGCCTCGTCTGTTTGGATTCATTGAAAGTTTGATCCCCACAGACACGTTTTACAAATGCAATACACGCTTCATGGTTCTAAGAGCCATCTTTACGACAGTTACAGACCTTTGTTGGGGACTCCTCTAATCAAGTCTTTTAATTGACCCAAGCAACAAAGTGTTATTTTTGTAACAGAGAAGTTCTGTGGTCCTTCAGGTGTTTCACTTTGAATGTTATTTAATGACCAAATAAGTCAAATAAGGTTTATGGATGTAGGAGGTGAGTTTTTGAAGGTTTTGGACAAAGGCTTAAGTTCTTCCCCCCCAGGCCAAAATATTATTACACTGTCAAAAAAGAAGTAAAGAATTTGGAAGTAAAGTAGAAATACATATTGTGCAGTGCGTATCAATCAATGATGGCAATGTCCAATCTTAGATCTCAGATATCACTGATTTGAACTGTAAAACCTGGGGTGATGATTTATTATTTAAAAGCTTTTTTGGACATTTATGGTCTATATTAAATATTGTACAGTATAGAGGTGAAAAACAGAAATAGAGGAGACTGACTGAGTGGAGCTGAACCAGGGAGGCTGTGATAAATAGTCTTACAGTTATAGTGTGTTTTTCTCTGTATTTCTGTCAACAATGACAGAGGAAATAACATTTTAACTCCAACATTTCACACTTTACTGAACCCATTTTGACAAAATTTTACAAATGACGTTCGAATGAGCGGTTTTGAAAACCTGCAATACAAATATTATTGACACAGTGATTAGTTAAGACAATGATTAGGGTGTTAAAGTTGGAGAAACCTTTCAGTTACGCATCTACAGTAATGTCCAATCAGGGATGATGCATTTGTGTAAAACCCCTATCTACATGCTCTACTGACCACAATCCTTTAAAAACATGACTGGAACTGATAACAGCATGTTGGTGTGAAAAACCACTGTGGTGGCCATATTGCTCTTTCCTGCTTCACTCTCTCCACACACACAAACACACACACACACACAGATACACACAAGCTACATATGAGTGGCCTCAGTCAGTCATATATAGTTAGGAGTCTCATCCACATTCTGGCTGAATGTCTGAATTCTTTTTCTTCAGCTGACGTTGGCATGTTGCTGTGGACACAATGCAACACAAAGCACTATGCACACGCACGCACGCACGCACACACATACATAAATGCACACCTGTTCTCGATCCTCTTTCTGTCTCTCACACAAACGGGGTTGAGGTGTGACCAAGAAAAGAGAAATATTACCTTCAACTCAAAAAAACAGAATCATAAACTAAGATTAATTCCAACAACTCAGACTTTAAATAAGGAGCGCAGCTTTTTAATACTGTTCCCACATAAACAATATGCAGATATGTTATTACCACATCACATTTTCATTCCACTGAGGAAAAAGATGAAATACTTTGATATATCGATATGAGGACGCCTCAGTAACTAGACTCACTTTGATATTGCTTCTGACGTGCGATTGATGAATGACTGAATTCAATAAAATACAATCTAGTCTGGCAGACTTGATGAAATTTGGGATGCAAACGTATGTTAAAGTGTGTTTTCTATATGGGATGGGGGGGGGTTAGAGGAGTTGCCTTGGATATAAAGAAGAGTGTATGAGTGTGTGTGTTTGTGTGTGTGTGATTGGGGGGGCTGGAGGATCACGCTTATGAAAAATAAATTTCAAAAAGCCAGCATTACCCCTGCTCAGGCCCGAGCTCCAGCCTTTGCATTTCAATGTGAGGTGCAGCCTCCATTATTTATGACGCTTTACACCTCAAAACCACGGCCTGCCTCTCTCTACCTCACTCACTCCGACTCGCTCTCCTCCCTTATCCCCATAGTAACCACTAGCCCCGGGTCTCCAGAAACACTGTCTGTGTGTATAGAGGGAAAGAGACAGCGTCCTGTGGGATGGTTTGATGAGTGACAATGCGCAGGAAGTTCGAAAAGTACTTCGACAAGCAGTGAATTATCACATGATATTAACCTTCATATATAAACATCTCTGGAGACCACCAGAAAAGATTACCACAGATGTTTTCTCAACTTTCATTTTGCTGTTATATTTCCAAGTTTGTTGAGCGATAGTGGCGGCTGTCATATCGGCATCAACGCCACGTCAAAACGCTCACTCTTTGGTGAGCGCCTTTCTGTCTTCCTGTCTGTCTCTCTGCCTGATAGGAAGCAGAGTTTTATCTTGACACGCAAGATACAACACTGCCAGAGAATAAGCAGGATATCCACACTGAACTGTGTGCTTTATGCTTAAAATACATCATTACATTAGCACATCTACGCACTTAGAGTAAAGATCTGCATACACCATAAGCATGTTATTGTAACATGAACAACTTATTGCCACAAACTGATATTTATATAAACTGCAAATATCAAGAACAATCAAAAAACTGGAGGCCATTATATCTGATCATGAACGTGATGTAGCAGAGTTCACAGGAAATGTAGTGTTAATTCAGAGGAACTACAGCTGATATATCTGAGAATAATTTACAGATGACAAATGACACAAGCAGCGCATATGGTAAAATTGCATTTTGTTGAAGGGTCTTCAATTAGTAACACATTGTTAACCTTCCCATGAAATTATTTTCTGACGGATAAAAGAACAGCATCTATTCCTTTAAAATCACTTCAGCTCAAAGCAGATGTGGGCCTTCATTTGAAAAAAAAAAAAAACTCAAGACAGAGGCAGAGAGTCTGAGTTTCCCTGAAACCTTTTAGACACTGAGTGAACGGTGGCAAGGTGGCTGTTGAAAACCAGCGACATAATGAGACTGCGTTAAGACTGAGTCTGATATCGGTTTTCAAAGCTGTTAAACAACAGGCAGCTGTTTTTCGCGCTCAGATGAAACAACTGTACGCTACTGCAGCATCAAACAGCAGACAGGCACAGTTAGCGGTGAACATAGTTTGGAGCATTTAGCTGCTCAAGAGCCACACATTGCTCTTAGGTGCTGGTAGAGACCATAAACTGAGCTAAAAGAGTCACAATACTGGACATATATTCATCAAGTGCACTAAAAGACGGGTCCAATTTTTTGGGCAAGTTATTGCAGGTTTAGGTTTGTTGGGTGTCAACTAAATGTGACCACGTCTAACATACTTTCAAACATTAACGGCGGTATTATCATCTCGTACCCCTCACCCTGGGTCTCATTCTGTGGTCTTTAATCAAATATATAAGAAAAACTGAATACGATCTTTATGGTTTTCTGTCGATTTTCTACTCTACAGTATGAAGACTAAACTGACAACATATTAATACACAGTATGCACACTTCATTATTTAAAAGCCATAATGCCCTTGAAGATATTCTGGTCTCTGTGGTGCTCAGCTGCTCCTCAAACATTACAATGGATACAACAGAACATAGAAAAAAATATAATTCAAACTAAAGAATTATCTGGAGGGCTCTACAGTGCACCACTTCTGAACTTCCTGTCTTTCTATAACTTATAATAAAAGACAAAATGCATGCACTCCACATTGTTCTGAGGGTTGACATGCACAGTACAGGCTTGGTGTCCTCTGCATGCAGTTAAAGTTTAAAATGAAACTAATGTAATAACCACAGAGCCTAGAGGGGATGAGCCTTTTCATGGTGGAAGATTTATAGTTTTTGAGTGCAGAAGAATCTCCATTTCCTGAATTAGACAAGAACTGACCCCGGCCCTGCGACAATAGTTGGCGTGTAGCGTTAGAACATCTGCCAGACATTAGTCAAACACACCATCGCCTAAATGATCGAGCTTCTGAGGGGGTTGTAAATTACAATGGGAAAGAGGGGTAATATCCATCAGTCCATCCATCTGTGTGTGTATGTGTGTGTGTTTGTGTGTCTGGACCCTCGGACAAAAGGCCTGCTGCCGCTACGTTGGCCAAAAGCTCTGCTGGTCAGACGTAATGAACCTTACCCTACCCCCCACTCCATCACACACACACACACATATATTTATATACACCACCCATCCCCCCGGTGGCTCTCTCTCCTCTCCAACACTACCTTGGCCTGCAGTGGCTGTGTCACTGCTAATATTGACGACACCCCCCCCCCCCCCC
>CM076663.1:4172801-4207066 GCA_038496675.1 Rachycentron canadum | reverse complement strand
CCCCCCCCCCCCCACCCCCCCCACCCCCTCCTCCATCAGGAAGAGGGGGGGAGAGTGGGGGGCTGGGAAATGAACACACATAAACACATTTATGCATGGACACACACACATGGGCAGATGCACTGTGCAAACACACTTAGGTTCACATGTGCCACAGCTGAAGGACAAAAACATTCGGACACACACACACACACACACACACACAGACACACACACACAGAGACAGACACCCACACACACTTTAGCCCATTTCTTCTGAAAACACACAAACACACACACACACACGCTCAGGTCTCCACTCACATGAATGAACACACTGAGGTCATTTGCAGCAATATTTTATCACTCCTAAATACAAATGCCAACATTTGTGCACACTGCTGTGATGGACACAAGGAGCACGCTGATCACTGAGAAGACAGGATCTACCAAAAATGAATTATCAAATTATATTAAATTAGCCTTTGTGGTGCTTGATCATCATAAAAATACTTTAAACTTCAAGATAAATAAGCATCTATTTAAATTTTCCAATAATTCTGATTCTATCAGTAGGTTTCAATTCATGTTATGTTTCCGCCTCCTACGAGAATTTGTCAGCTGATTAGAGAAACTGTCCCTCATCTGAGAGTTCACAGGATTGATTCCCTCTACGGGTCATGTGTCCTTGGGCAAGTTACCAAATATCTCTCACTCCTCAGCCTGACCCTAATAAATGTTTAATTTTACAAGCCTAGGTTATTAAGATTTACACACAGGCTGTATATTGCATGAAAAACTTAATTACCTGCCAAGTACAAGGAGGAAATATATCAATTTAATGGAGCTATCATGATGTAATGACTTTACAGGATTGTGGTTATTATAATTATTATACAACTCCAATGTTGTCTTTTTCCAGTCTTAAAGACCGCATTACAGTTAAGCTGGACTTACGAGATGTTTGACCATAAAACTTTATTAATCTTTTACTTCCCTCAGAGAACATATTACCCACACACAGTTTAGATTTAATACTGTGCAAAAGAGCCAATAATCATATCCGTAAGCTATGATCACTGACACTGAAGTACTGAGTCGTGAATATTATGCTGTATGTTTGTGTCAGTATTTTCCAGCTCTACTGTGGAGGCCAAGTAGGAGCAAATAAACTGAATGCTTTGTCTTCTCCAGTAATGGATGACTGACAGACTGTCTGAATGAGCTGCCATCCAACCATGTTCCCTGACCCCGACAAGACTGGAGCTGCAGAGCTGGTAGCACAAAACAACCCTGTGTATACGTGTGTCTGTGTGTGTGTGTGTCTGTGTGCACATGCAAGTGTGTAACAGAACATGACGATGGTCATCGGTGATCCCTCACCGCCTCAGGCGAACACTAGCTAAATGTACCTCACTCAGTCAGCGAGACACTGACATGGATAGAGACTCTGCATGCGTGTGTGTGTGCGTGTGTGTGTGTGTGTGTGTGTGTGTGTGTGTCTCTGTAAAAGCCATGCATCCAGATAGCGATAGCTGTGTAGCTCCAGCCACCATGTTTAAGCTGAGCTGCTGTGTTGTGTCCTATCACTGCTGCTGCTGCGGTGGTGAGATAGATAGGAGGATTGGGCCAGGCTGGGGCCCTTTCAAACCCCCAGAGAGCAGAAAGGGAGTGAGTGCTGGGCCTAAATGCAGAATCTCCTTAGCTTATACCCCCGAGGGACGCAGACATAGGCCCATTTTCTGGGAGAGAATCATGCCGCCAAGCGGACAGCGGATTTACCATATTCATACCACTCTTTAGAGAGGAGGAGGAGGAGGGAGAGGATCTTCACCTGTCCCATTTCACTGCTATGACTGTATGTGGCTGCACCAGCTCGCACGGCCGCTAAAACCCCTAGGGGGAACCATTAAGGAGAACCTCGCTCACTCCCCACATTTCTCTCCCTCATCCCCCATTTCTGCCTTCCTCCCCTCCCCGCATCTCCCTGCCTCCCCTTTTTCATATGAAGTATGAAGCCTCTCTCATTCATTCGATATCCCCACTAATAAGGCAGGGTGGTTCAGCCAAGGCCAAAGCTAAAATCCGGCAATATCTCCTGTCTCTATGTAGAAGTGGCAGGAATAAAAGAGGGGGTGGGCATGGCAGTAAACAGCTATTTTCCAGGCACAGGTCCTGATGAAAGATGTGTAGTTGCTAAAAAGTACAGCTGCTATATTGCTGCTGCTGCCAGCATGGAGAAAACAGCCCAGATTCATATCAATGGCTTTGATTGAAGCACCGGGAGAAACCCGCCAGAGGACGGTTTGTCAGGGATGTCAACGTGTGTGTGTGTATGTGTGTTTGTGTTTGTGTGTGTGTGTGTGTGTGTGTGTGTGTGTGTGTGAGGATTGGGATTTGTCAAAAGATTTGTTTAGATACCTGTGTGGAATGAAGTACGCGTGGGTACAGTGTCTGTGAATGCTTATGTTCACCACAGTGTGCGTATGTGTGCGTGCATGCATGTGTGTAAATAAGTGTGACAGTGCCTTTGTGTGTGTATTTGTGTACATGCACTTACCTGTGTGTGCACGAACTATGTGGATTGAGGCGGGGAGTGTTAGAGAGAGGGGCAGGCAGGCTAACAGATTCATATCCAATATGAAGAGGTTAAAGTGACGAGTCCAATCCTCCCCACAGAGCAAAGAGAGAATGAGATTGAGATGCGGGAGGAGGAGGGAAAGCAGGGAGGAAGAAGAGGAGGAGGTGGGAGGAAGGACAACAGATTAATTTCATTTCTGGACTGAGCACTCCTCTGCTAAAGGAAAAAAAGCAGAGGATAATAAAAGAGGATAAAAAAGAAAAGAGGAGGGGGGCAGCGATAAGGAGAAGAGCTGGGAGGAGAGAAAAAGGGTAAAGAAAAAGGAGTTTTTTCCCTCCGTTATCTGATGTAGTAAATGTGTGTGTACTGTATGTTGGAGAGATTGGAGCCACAGAGTGTGAAGACGATTATGTGTTCAAAACTGTTCGTGAGCATGTCTGGCCTGTACGACTTGACTAAGACGCTTTAAATCATGCACAGCTACAGCTTTGAATATGGAGCTTGCTTGTCAAATCTGTCCCTTTTTTTCATCAAAGCCAAACAACATCTTCATCAAAAATGTGTTCTTTCTGCTATGTGGGTTTTGTTTTAGATTTCTTTCTTATCATTTTTGACTTCAATTTTCCTGCTTCTTCTTTCCAACATAAGTCTAAAGACTTATGTTGGAAATACAGTGTGTCATGTAGGTTAGCGTCTCTGGTTCAGAGGCAGTTTATAAGCTTTAAGTATCGTTATAATGTCTGCGGCCCACATTGAACCAATAACCTTTTGGTTGCTAGGTAACCTCCCAAACCAGACAGCCAATACATTCCTGTTATATTTTCATCTATAGTTTAAGAGGTGTAGGTGTAGATCACAGATGGTGTAACAAATGTAAACACTATAAGCAGCTGCACATGTGAGCTACTTTAGGTCCCATTGATTTATCCTGCTCTCTCACACTCTTTACACTCTTAAATATCAGTGAGCTGAGATGAGACTTACAGGGGTTATTGGATGTATCAAATGCTGTAATCTTCCCACTTTTCTTCAACTTAAATCAGCGACATCTTGGTCAGTTTTCAGTATCACAGGAACAGCAACAGTGATAACCACAGTGACAGCGGTTTCAGTGCAGAGTGACTTGAGCATTGTATGCAAAACAAAAAAACATGTTTTTTTGTTTGTTTTTTTTTTTTACTTCGTAGTTGAAGACTCTTCAATGGTTTCTCCCTGTGTGACTGTTCTACAAAGAAGCTCTTGCTCTTCCCATCTGAGCTGCCGCCACCAACACCTGATGTTTACTGTTCATGTTTTCAGACAGGTGAAAGATTCCTGCTATTACACTTCACTGTAGCTGCTGGAGATGTGTTTACCTGACATCATGCCATCTGTATTGGGCCAATTATCCATGATGAATAAGAAAACTACACCTTTAAACAAGAAAACGGAAATGCAATGTACGTAGTCAGCAGCTTTTGTTTTGTCTTTTTTTGTTTGCATGGATTTTTTTGCATTAGATGCAGAACATACAGCCCATCTGGACACTTGGGGGGAACAGTTCATTTTTGCCCAGCTCTTAGTCTGTTTTTATGCTTGCTGAAATTTTGCATCTCTAGCACCACTTTTTACATTTACTAAGCTAAAGTTCGAAAGAAGGAGAAATTTGAATTAATATTAATTGACCACAAACTTTAGATTTTCATATGTTTGTGGTCACATGAGTGCCAGAGTCTGCTGAAAACACCCTCTCAAAGCCCTTGAGCTTGTAGTCTGGTGACAACATATGTAGGTGAAAATGAGTCACAGCGAGTAAAGTGCATGTATGTATTTGAAAGTGTGTTTGTGTGTAATGTGGGTAGGGGGTTAGTTGAGTATAGCAGATTGAAGCACTAACCAGAGCACTCAGATTTATTAAAAAGGGCCGGACTCAGCGCCTGTCCACCCCCCACCCCTCCTTTCTCTCTCCATCCTCTATTGTTGTCACTTTACTTCTTTCTCTGTGCATATATAGAGCCGCCGAAACCCCCCCCCCACCAATCCTGCATGATATTACGTTTTTCGCTAAAAACCCTTCACAGTCACCGCTGGTCCCTCAATAAGACAGGCTGAAGAGAAGGAGGGGTCGTGGGGGGAGGAAAGAGAGGAAGGACGTGGTGTTCCTGAGGTAAATAGGGACCCCCACCTCCTTCCGATCCATCCTCTCCTCACACACCCCCTTCTCTCTCCTCCACGTTCATTACCATAACTCCTGTCCGCTAAATTAAATTGGGGGGTCTAAATCTCCCCTCTACCCCCCAAAACTGCGCTGACCACCAGCCAAGGGGAGGGACGGGTGGAGAGAGGAGACAAAAGAGGTGGAATCCAATCTAACTAACCCCACTTTTGTCATCCGACTTTATTAGCTAAATGTATCAGCGGCGGGAAGAAACGCATTGTTGGCTGTGGGGACTCATATTGCTTAGGAACACACATACACACACAGGACACAGTTGCAGACATGCAAAAGGGCCGCACAAAGGACAAGTGTTGGCTCTCTGTGTGTGGTTTATTCGATACAAACTATGTTGCCGAGCATAAAATGTCCCCGCGGCGCTGCGAGCGGCGAGATTACATTACGGTGCCGTACATAAACATGCAAACACTCAGAGTGGAAAGTGTACTCATGCCACACAGACATGGGAAAACACACACTCACAGACACACACCGTTCTGGTTATCCACAGCTTTGCCATTTTAATCTTTATAAAAAAAAAAAAAAAAAAGTCCTACAGCTTTGAGATGGCAGAAGCGTGTATCAAGACGAGCTTACTCACACTCACACAAATGTGTTGTGCGAGATCACACACTGGCTTCATTATGTCAGAGACCTGTGAAGGAGGACAGAAGCCTTTCCTAAGCCCTGTTCTCTCTATTCATGCAAGCAAGGGGAACAAGATCACTGCCTTCAGGTTCATACAAAAGACCAGCACCTCTGTATTACACACACAAGCAGAAGGCAGTGATGGACATTAGTGAGCACACGAGCACGCACACGCACACGCACACACACACACACACACACACACACTGGCTGGACATCACACACATGGACAAAACTATGGTATGGCCCTAAACACCTATGAGCACACACAGAACATAGCACATATATACTATGTTCTTGAAGCGTTTAAAACACAGATTTGTATTCCTGTGTGTCTCTGAAAACACAACACATTCTGATCATAATTAAAACGCTTTTGACTGCTGGAAAAAAACAAACAAACAAATAAACTCACATTAGAAGGAATTGCACTTTAGTAGAAGCCTGAATTTTATTTCATGGTGAATTCTCCCTGCCCAGAAGCAAATACAGCACTTTCCCATTAGTGAGTTAGCTGGTTTGAGTTTGTGGCAGCAAAATGTTGCAGAAACAAAAACACTTTCACACATACAGACTGATGGTGATCTGGATCTGGGGATCTGGATCTGGGGCTGGCAGCATAATAAGATTATCGTTATTATTCAGTGACTGTGAAACGTAGTGACTTTAAAGTCGGGTGGAGTCGAGAAACAAACCTGGAAATTTCAGTGTCTAATTTGTGAGGTCTTTGCGAATTAGCTATTCAATAGGTTTAATGAACTTTTTCACAGTCACTAAACACGTACAGTTTGAATGAAGTCACTTCAGCAGACAACTAGTGCGAATAACAGCATTCATACGTTCAATCTCCCTCTAACACCCACACACACGCCACTGATTCCTTTGGTACCTAATTACTCTGCTTAATTAGGAGGTGAGCAGCAGCCCTGAACTCAGACCATCCACCCTGGGCCTTTCTTTTCCACTCTCACCCTCATTTTTCCTTTCTTTCTTTCTACCTTCCCTTCCTCCGGATGCAACCCGCCCAGTGGCCAGCCGGGCCAAGTCTTTGGTGTTAGAGTGGTGCAAGGAGTGAAAGGAGGGATGAGGGGAGCGTGAAGAGAAGGAACGTGAGCTATGAGATGAATGAATAGGCACGGGGCTCTTTATGGCATTTATGTGCGCTGAGGAGAAAGCCTATCGACGGACGCCTTGTTGGACAAAGGGGCAGCACACGCTGAGTGCGTTCGATTAGGGGTGTGCATTGGTGTTAAACCAAAAAGGTCCCCTGCTGTGCCCAGGATTCATTATTTAGCGGGGGTGTAAAATGGACATGGCCCTGTATATACACACACACACACACAAGTACTGAGACAAACCATCAGGGGAAACGCCAATTTTCCACACACACCAGAAATAAGTACTCCGTAAGTACATGGGTACGTGTGTTTACATGCACAGACATGCTGGAAATGTACTCACAAATGGCCACAAACACACACTAACATATGATTGCTGATTACATACCCAAAGACAGCGAGACACACAGGGCAGTCAAATATAGCCTGAGTACAGCCAATTTAGCCCTTAATGGTCTTTGTGACCATCAAGAGCACAAGACGAAGATGACTGTCCAATGGAGGGTGTGTGTGTGTGTGGGAGGGTAAAGGTGGGTGGGGTGGGTGAGGACAGTGTTTACCTTGATTCCTTTCCTTCTATATGTGTGTCTAATGGCCTATGAATGTTTCTACGGTAACAATGACAGTTTGAGCTGGTGGAATGGAGCGACATACCGACAGCAGCAGAGGGGAAGCAGAGTTCAGGTGGCGATATTTGGTTGAACACGAGTGTCAGGGAAGATTTTTATTTCACATCTGCACAGCAGGTAGTGTCCGTGGAGTGAAATGACTATTATCATCTATGTGCAACACAGACAAAAGGTCTGCGTGTGTGTGTGTGTGTGTGTGTGATGATCACTGCTATTGTGCATGTATGAAGGAAGAGCACAGTGTATGTACAGAATGTGGGTGGAAAAACAACAACACATTTATTACTTTCACACAAATATGACAAATATAGAGACAAGTTCTGCATGAAGGTATTAACATTTACCTTAAATCATAGTCAGTGTATGTGTGCAGGTGTGTTTATTTCCGGGAAACATCTGCTGACACCAGAATGTGATGAATTTAATCCTTCTTGCTCACAAGAAAATTAAGGGAATAAGAAATGTTCCTCTGTGAAGTGAACTGGTGAATGTAGTTTTTCTCTGGCGCACAGGAAGTGATTTGTTTTATGCTTTGGAATAAAATTCATCATCCACTGGTCAACTGTGTTTTTTAACCTCAATAAAGATGTAAATAAATATAAGCAGATGAGTTGCAAAATATTTAATCAGCTCAAATTTTAAGGAGACAGAAACGTGTCTAATAATGACATGGTTTCCTAAAATCATGATGGTACTGAAACCTCACACAGACTGTAAAGAACCTGTGGAAACATGTGAAGCTGAGCTGCAAAAATAATTACTGCAGGTGTCAAAAGAGTGTGTGTATAGGTACCGACACCTACGAACTGGTTTGCAATCAGTGTGTTTGTTTACATGTGTGACATCTGCATATTTCATCTGTTTCAGACAGCAAATACACAGCTGATACATCCTCAGATAGAGTTTGTGTGTGTATGTGTGTGTGCAGAGCCCACGGTGGGGGTGAGGCAGCTTAACGTAATAAAGCATGTTGTATTGACATCTGTGTTGTGTCTATTGATTCCCCATTATGGAGCTAACAAACCTGCCTGGACGCTTTGTCATTCGCAATCACGTTAGCACCGGGACTCACCAACAACACTGCCCCCTTTAAAATCTGATCCATACACACACGCACACACACACACACACACACACGCACGCACACACACTCACTCACACAGAAGCAGGTGTCCTTATGTGCACACACTTTCTTGCATTCCTACACATCTGCAGCAATCGTTTGTCACCACACACACCCAGTCCACCCACACACGCGTTGGAACCACAAATTCTCATGCACACACACACACACACACACACACACACACACACACACACACAAATAGGGTGGCAGGAGAGTAGTCAATGCTGGCTAATCAATAGTGGTGGAAGGTTAAAACCACTCACACAATGGGCAGCTATGAGCTGCTTGTGGTTTCCAGATAAACCACGCATGCCGGGAAGATCCATAACTGACCTCAACGTGCAATTATTGAATCGTCTACCTGCTCACACACAGGGCCCGTTACACCCCAACCTCCCCCCGCACCGCACTCCTCTCGCTTTCTAACGCACACATACACAAATAAGTAAAAATGCATGAGTTTTCTCTCTTCTCTTCATAAACTCAAACAATGGTACACTGCTGCAGCCAGAGTACATTTAACCACACAGACAGACATAGTCTTCTCATACACACTTCTCTTTCACATACTTTCAGTCAGATGCTCATTCAAAAACACACATACCCACTGCCTATGCCTCCACATCAGCACAGATACAAAGAAATGCTGCTCCAATGTGAACACATTCTCTGACCTTCCTTTCTCAAACACAAACATGCTCACACACATACACACGCTCACACACAAACACACAGACACACACACACAAAGCCAATTAATCCAGTCACAGGGGCCTTTGCCTAGGCCCAGTTTGGTGTGGCCCAGACACCACAACCCCCTACTGGGCACTGCGAGGTGAGGATCCTGGGTGTGAGAGGAGGTAGTTATCGAGCAGCACGGAGCACTTTGTGTTTGTGTATATGAGTGTGTATGTGTGAGTGTTTGTGTGTGTGTGTTTGTGTTTGTGTGGGCTGAAGGTTGGTGCTTTGAACTCTGCAATAAAAGTTTCTCTGCACCGTTGTAAAACAATAGAATAGAATAAAACAGAACTGAATACAATTCCATTGCTTCATTGCCTTATTGTTTCAGTATCTTCCAAACTGTTGTTGCCTCGTTCATTTGGGTTGAAAAAAAGCTTTTTTATTTTTGTTTGTTTTGCTTGTTATCTATGTTGTATATTTAATACAACTTGCATAAAATATTTTTAAAACGTATTAGTTTGATCATGTGTCCTTATGACTTTTCAAAATAATGTTTTACTACTGTGTATTAAAGTAAACTAACAAGAACAGCAGGTAGTAGAACAAACAGCTTTGACCAGAGAGTAAAATGAACACCGTGCTGAATATCTAAAGCTGGGATAAGAGGCCTCTTGGAGTAGCCAACATAAATAAACCATCCCTCTCAATCCAGACACGTGCCTTCTCTCTGTGAATTTGACAGCTCTCAGTTTTATATGGGCCACAGTGGCCCTGGAGGATTTTACAGCGCTGTACATAAAATAAAAGAGCATTTAGATTTCCTTTGTTGTGGTGCAGAGCAGGGACAGAGCAGCGGCAGCTACAGGTCCCTCTCTGCCCTGCCTGCCCTCTGAAAACCACACAGCAGAAGAGATTGTCTGGTCAGATCTCTGAGCTGCACAAGACAAGCTTTTTGAGTCTTTGTGGCAAAGCTGTGACGCTGAAATTGAGCTGAGACGCATCAGTTTCTGCTCTTCAGCAATGGACCAAATGTGCATTAATGAATAGATAAAGAAGATAAAAATTCAAGGAGGCGATACACTTTAGGAAAAGCGAGAGTGAGAAATTAAGTATTATCCTCTCCTCTCCTGCTCAAGTTTCATTTTCACTCTCGTTCAGCAAAGAAACTGCTTAGCAGTGTGAGCCATTAAAATGACCACATTCGGTTCATCTCAGTCAAGATCCTCTGTGTTAGTGTGAATGTCAAAAACAAATGAAATAGAGAGTGTTACAAAAATAAAAATACATACAGTATTCTTTGCAAATGCAACCATGAAATATATGATTTATTAGTACTGGTCTTACAAAATCAATGTATACTTAAGATTCTGGCCGTATGATGTCTTTACTCCACCACACCATTGTGCTAACAAGCTGAAATTTCTTCATGTGGTGAGACATTTATTCACTAAAAGTACTCGAGTTGTAAACCCGATGGGTTTTTCTGCATATTTCATGACCTCAGGAGTCAACTGACTACACAAATTTTTGTATTCATATTGCAGCAGTCAAGTGGTTTGGATAAAGGTGAATTTCAGAGCAAAAAAAAAAAAAAAAAAGAAGTATTGAGATTTGATCAATTTTGGTTTTCTTTTTTTTCTAATACTGGTACCTTTTTAACTCAGGCAGCTTTCAAAGTCAGATATTAAGTGTTTCATTCACATACATGGTAGTCATACTTCCATTAGCAGAGGGAGCTTCTGAAACACAAAAAGCACTGAACTCAGACGGACACCTTTCCTCCAGTGTTAGCAGGTAATAAGGTCTGGGGCAGTAAAACATGTTAATGAGCAACAACATGAGAAGATGAAATGTGTGAAGAAAGTCCGTTTTAAAAGCTTTCACTGTGGTGAAGTGTCTTAGGCCCAGCTGAGCTGAGGCCAGCTGTCTCAACACTGTAGTGTTAAAAAGTCGAGCTGACAAAAAACCCATAAGCCCTCAGTTTAGATCCACTATAGAGCCACTGTCTGCTAGCGTCTGCTGTTTAGGACCTCTCTCTCTCTCCTTCCCCACTGAACCTCACTCACCTCATCTTAGACTTTTGACACCCCGTCTTTGCTCACACTAACGCAAACACACCCAGGTATGTGCGCACACACACACACACACTCACATGTGCAGGTAATCGTAGAGATGCACACATGCACGCCTTGGTCAAAGGCGCAGATCAGAGAAGGACAGAGAATTGTGGGTAACAGACTTAGCTAAAGTGGCTTATGGGGCCCGGCCGAACCACACCAGGCAAATCCAATTCAACAACCTCCCTGACCATAGGGAACGAGAGAGAGAGAGAGAGAGAGAGAGCGAGCGAGGGAGAGAAGGAGAGGAGAGTTTGCATTTTACTGAAAAGGCTTTCGTGTCAAGTGAATACTTCACAGAAATGAGAGAGAGAGAAACAGAGGATCCCGAGTTTCTTTCTCTCCAGAGATTAAGGATGAAAGACGGAGAAAAGAGGGCAAAAAAACGAAAGGGAAAGGAGGGATGAGTGTTGGCCTTTGCTCTTCTACGTTTATTTCTCTCATGTGTACTGGATGCTTATCACGCCAACACGTTTAAATAAAAAAGCAGCTCATACAGGCACTTTGACCCTTTCATTTTCTCCCATGAGGGAAAACATGAGGGAGACAGGCAACACCTGCAGGCTCATTCACACCTTCATCCATTTTCACTTTCATTTTTCACCTATTTATTCATTTGTTAAATGATTTTACTTTTTTGTTTATTCATCCACCCTCTTATGTTCATTTATTCATCCTTTAGACTGTGCTCTGTTATTTAAATGATTGATTTTTCACTCCATCATTATTCTATTCATACACTTCATCATTAATGCATTGGCTTTTTTATGGTTATTTACTTTTTTAAATCAGTTTGTTTATTCATTAGCTCTGTTTTTTCTTTGGTTTTATTGATTCGATTGACTGATTCTTTCACCTGTTAATTTTCTAACTGATACTTTAACCTTGTCATTCATTTATTATTCATTTATGCACTCAGTTATTCATTCAATCATTCATTCATTCACTCACTCGCTTGCTTGCTGCCTCTTCTCCTTGTTCTCTCATCATGTCTTTTACTTTAATTTCTTAAAGGACCAACAGAACAACTGACCCCACCCCCCCCAAACAGAGGCCAGTGGTTATATGTCTCCTGTCAAAGCCGCCAGAAGCAGCTCTCATTAAAACCTCAACCGTTTTTCTCCTCCTGACACCTACTTAAGGTGATAGCCTGAATTACCCCTGCACGGCTCGGCACGGCTTGCTATACACACCCACCCCCCCATCTGTCATTTGAAATTTCCGCCTGGATGGATTAAGGCGGTGGGGATGGGGAGCCACCGGCACCGTCACCCTCTAGGAGCCCCACTCGGATACGTTCACACACTTCAGCCCACACACACACACACACAAACACACACACACACACACACACACACACACACACACACACACACACACACACACAACGATTTATGTGAAATTGGTGACCAACATGTAGCAAAGTTTTAAAACCTCCACAGGTGGTGAGAAGAGCAGACGCAGGTGAAATAAGATCTGGTGAACTTTGACCTCTAGCGGGTGGTGATCACCAGGAAAAAATACCAAATTAAAGTGATTTCCCCCCCCCCCCCATTTTTCTGCTGTAGTTTGTTAAAGCAGATAAAAACATAATGGTTCATCCATTAACTTAAACATTTTTGTGCATAAACCTTTTACTGAAGAGTTTGTAGTAACTCAATGATAAATATATTGTGCACAAATATAAATGTTACAGCTTTTAATGGATATTATAGAAACATTACAGTGACACCACTGGAGAAGACAAAACTACCATACCGCTATTATTGATCACATCTTGCCAGACACTAATGCAATATTATAGTGATCATGAGGTATTAAAGTGTAGCATAAAGGCATGATAAGGTCATTATATTAAGTAACTATTGATTGACAGACCCACTGCAAGTCCCTTCAGAGATAGACCAATTAGAGGAATATTACCGGAAAAAACAATTTTTAAAAAGTCCTTCAAGGAATAATAAAGTGTCTGATTACGTCAGTTTTATTTTGACGAGTGTCTGAATTTCAGTCTTGCACAAATTGTCACTCAATTTTCTTCTCACATCATCTCCTGTGTAGCCAAAGTTTCTCCCTCAGCCGACTTGATACTCCTGTTTTCCCAATGTGGCCCCTGTCAGAGATCAATACCTTCTGATCGATAGATGCCAATGAATATTCCCCCCTAACCTGGCCGAGAAAGAGTGAAAAGACTGAGAAGAGAGGAGCGAGGAGACAGGAGAGAGGAGACAGATGGGATGGAGCTTGAGATGGATGGATTGCCATGAATGAAAGAGCAAAAGATGAGGAGGAGAGTGTGGCGCCTCCGAGAGATTGTGATGGATGCTAATGAGCTATATATTCATGCATCCAATTTTGGGTGTGTTTTACATTTTGGATTTACATACAAGTAAGTATTCTAGTTCAACTCTGCTTTTTGGGTAATAAATTCACTTTTATCTTTTCAGGGAGATACCAAGGTAAAGACGACAGTGAGGGAAAAAAAAACAAACTATGCACCTCAGGGATAAGATATTTAGTGTTCAAATTTTCCTTCAATTTCAGGCAAAAGGATAAAATCATTAGTAATTCAGAAGATTTGAATTTTTACAGGTGAAACTACTTTAAATGGCAGATTTTTTTTTTCTTGCACAAATTACATCTGAAGTCTTTACAAGCTGTTAAATAACTTGGCCCTTTTTTAAAATAATGCTTGGTAAGGTGAAAGGCGCGTGTGTCATATTTAGAAAAATCTACAGCATTAAAAGGTAAAAAGTGGATGAGACAAAAGCGTCATTTCTTTAAGTTTAAAGTGGAATTTGAGGTGAAACAAACGTAAAGAAAACAGCGCGTTTTGTGAGTGATGTGTTGCAGGTGAAGCTGGGGAGCGGGGTTTGTGCCCTGCTCTGTGTCGGGAAGGAGCCGGGAACGGCGGCTTACCGGGGCTGGACCGCGGAGCCAGCGAGGACTTGAGTCTCCAGGCGCTGAAGTCGGACGCTGTTCTCTGAAAGACGAAGGGGACCGGCAGGGGGACAAACATGGTCCTCTGTCGACCTGGGGGTCGTTGTTTTTGTTTTTTTTGTTTTTTTTTATTATTTTGGTCTCACTCTTCTTCCTCTCTTATCCGTCGTCCTGCCGTCGTTCTTTTGCCTTTCTTCGTTTGCTCCCCAGGTTTGTGGACGGCCGCTTGTGAAGACAAGGTTCGGACAACGGAGACTCTGTTTGGCTTTTTCTTCCGGATTCACATGTCTCTCTTTTTGGGGATTTTCTCTATCTCTGAGACACAGATGGATAACGTGGTCCTCTTACTCGTGTCTTCTCGGAGTCTACTAGTCCGGCACACGCACGCACGCACGCACACACACACACGCACGCACGCGCACACACACGCTGCACACAGCAGGGCGCGCAGAGACGACTGTTTTGCTTTGGGGAGAGAGAAAAAAAACTAAAGCTACCAGTGATGATCCATGCAGGCTAATACAGGCTGCAGGTGACTGGACAAGGGACAAGATCAGTTATCATCGCACCCATGTGAAGCTAGTGCAGTTGGTGCTCCCGTCTCGGCTGCTCTCCGCTGGATGTAACACAGACACAGTTAGACTCCATTTATTGTGTCCAGACAGCTGTGCGTAAAGATCGCGGTGTGTTTCTCTCCTCCTCGGGCCGGGTTCGCTTTGGTTTAGGTTGGGAAGAGACAGATTTCTCCTCCTGCGGTGTCATGAAAAGTCTCAAACAAACACTGTCCACCGGTGAATCCTCGGTTTGGAAAATTAGGGGGGGGGGGGGAAACAAACTGTCCTTGAGAGACCGGAGTTGTCTCTGTCTGATTTGGTTAGTAGCTGGCTGGTCTGCTGAAGAATACATGCACACAAAGCGACACAATAATAAAACGCAAAAGCATTATTTGTAATAGAAATAATCAAATAATAAAGTAAGGCTACGCAGGCACCTCCTGTCTGACTTTCGCTCCTCCCTCTCCTACCCTCGCTGTTTCTCTCTCCCTCTCTCTACCGCGGGTCACTAATTAAAGCAAAATCAATAGATAAATAAATGAATAAATCCATATCAATAAGTGCACCTGTCCTCTGGTTTCCTTCTCCAATGATGCGAAATCAAGAAAAAGAGGAGGGGGAAAGCGATTCCCCTTTTCTTTTTACGCTGGAGTGTGTTTTCTTTGGCTCTGCTCCGCCATCCGCCGGTGTGTATCCCTCTCTCTCTCTCTTTCAGTCTTTCTCTGTGTGTATCCTGCGTGTGTGTGCGCGTATCTGCGTCCCCTCAGTTTATTTTGGGAACCCCGGTGGTTTCGGTCCGACACCGCGCAGCCTGAACGCACTCTGGCACGGCGAAGCGCTCCGGCGGGGGAGACAGACACAGATACCCAACCCCCCCTTTTTTGCTTTTTCTTTTTTTTTTTTTTTTTAAAAAAAACCCCTTTCCCTTCCCTCCCCTCTCTGTCCCCCCTTTCTCTCTCTACCCCCATCAACCCAACACACACACAAGCGTATAGGCTACACACTTACATATACATACATACATAAAAACACACACATCCCACTTTCCCCGTCCTCCGCTGGGCTTCTGACACACATTTGGAGATTTTCTGGCTCTTTCTGATGCCCGAAGCTTAATTAATGTGAAGTCAAATATAAAAACTATTTTCACGTGTTGGACAGAAGAGAATACACTGGTATTAAAATCTATTTCATCACAGGATTAATTCTCCAAGACGTTGACTTTCCAACATCTTAAAATATATACCCCCCCACACACACACACAGTCTCTCCCGCCCTCTTTTTGACCACTATAATCCTGTACAGGACTAGTGCAGATCCAGCCAATTGATCTTCTGATTACTTCATTATAATGAAGCCAATAATCACATCATCGCCGGCCTCCGAGAAATCGATCGCCTCTTCACAATGTGCGGACATGAATTCAAAGGGGGGGGGGAACCTTTGATGTATATTTCAGCAGGTGGATCTCTCTCCCTCTCTCCCTCTCTCTCTCTCATATAGATTTACGTGGGTCTGGCCTACGCAAGGTCACCTGCAGCACTCAGCCAATGTATTTTTTTCCCCCTCACACAGAGGTGAATAATCAAAGCCTGCAGAGCCACGGGTGTTAAATTAGTCATTATTTTGGGCTGGGAAGGCCACGAGCGTGAGCGCGTAAAATGTGCGTAAAATGTCAGTTGAGCTAAATCTAAATTGCGTGCGTTTTTTCCCATTAAAGCTCGGTGAGAACGTTTTAGCTGCCGTGCTGTTTGTCTATGTGTGTTTTTGTGTGTTTGTGTGTGTGTGTGTGTGTGTGTGTGTCCGAGGAAGGGTGCCTGCCGGCCATCACCTCCCTCCTCTGGCACCGCCCGGCTGCCGGACGCACCGCCCCGGTCTGCGCTGTGCATTCACACTCAAGATTATCGCCCACATGGATTTTTTTAAATAGAAAAATCTATGCGCTAAATATCGCAGTCAATAAAAGAAAATCGACCAAACCACACACACACCTCCCTCTCTCCCTCTCCGTATACACTTCGAGGTGGGACTGAGCTGTTAATAAGTTATCGATCAATTATGGCCCTCATATGTGGAAAGGCCTCGGGCTCTTTGCAAATGCTAATGTCTATGAGGGGAAAGAAAGAAAGAAAGAAAGAAAGAAAGAAAGCGTCAAACATAAACTATCTGCGATCCGGATAAAAAATCACGAGAGGCGTCCCGATCCCGTGACTTTACAGCTGCAGTACTCTGTACTACCAGGACTGCCTGAGGTCCAGGACTGCCTGTGGTCCAGGACTGCCTGAGGTCCAGGACTGCCTGTGGTCCAGTTCTGCCTGTGGTCCAGTACTGCCTGTGGTCCAGGACTGCCTGTGGTCCAGTTCTGCCTGAGGTCCAGGACTGCCTGAGGTCCAGGACTGCCTGTGGTCCAGTTCTGCCTGTGGTCCAGGACTGCCTGAGGTCCAGGACTGCCTGTGGTCCTGTTCTGCAGGTCATGGTACCACAGTCAAATCCCCACTGTTGCTGCTGCTACTTCCATAAAAAAAAAAAAAAACTCCTATAATCGCTGATGTTGACATGAAACTGTTCTTTGTCGTGCTCTGTGGTCACTGCTGTATCTAGAGTTAATGCAGTGACCACAACTATCGGTCAGTATTAGTAAGATTACTGCAATACTGGTGCCCCCCCCCACTCCCACTCTTTCTACTATTGTTGCCATTACACTGATACTGCAACATCTACTACATGCTACTATTGTTTGTACAGATAATACTACTAATATAACTCCTGCTATTGTTAGTGCGTGAACAGATGGTATTATTACAGCTTCCTGTAATAATACCATCATAATAATGGACTTCCTGATACTGCTCCTCCTCCCGCTTCACTTTTTAAACTTTAATTTCTTCTAATATTCCCTGCAGTATTATTAGTAATAGTACTACGATTACTATTGCTGCCATATGCTACATTTCTACTATTAATAGTAGTATATATAATACTGTGATATTACTGCTGCTACTACTGATTCTAATCCTGCCCTGCGCTTTGTAATCACTACTGTTCATATCAATACTACTGACCACTCCTGTAGCTACTAGCGCTGCTCTGGTGATGCATTTACATTTAAAAACATATTTCCATTGCTACATCTTCTAGTAGTACTACGACTGCTACTACATAGTACCGATAATGGGACTACTTCACAGCTGTGGCGTTTACAACCATTACAACTGATACTGCAGCGCCTTTTACAAGTTACTTTTTTTTTTTTTACTACTGATTGTATATAATTATAGTTGTATTATTAATATTGCTGCCATACCCTGTATTTCAACTACTGCTACCTATCTACTACAATTGTGACCTACTGCTACCACCACAGTACTCGCCTTTCCTTCTAAGCCCGTGGCCTTTGATTCAGAGCATTTCCGTTAATCGCTCCAGCTTTTGAAGTCATCTATGCATAGACACACGTCACATCACAAAGGAGGGCCCCCCATAGAATAAAAAAAAAAAAAAAAAAAAAGCCCACTCCACTCCCCACTCCCCATTGACGGATGACATCCGTGTGTCCAACAGGCGAGAGAGGGAGGAGGAGGAGGGAGAAGAGAAGCCATATAAAGAAGCGACCGGTTGTCCCTCAAGAGCCCCCCTCACCAGAAGAAGGCGAGCGCAGAGGAGCCCCGATCCAAACTCCTTCCAGACAAAAGCAATTATTTCTTGTAGAATATAGTGTGTTTTGTGCGTCCATCGCAGGAGGGGAGGGAGGTGTGCGTGGATTTGAAGGAGAGGTGAAAAATATGGCGCACGCCGGGCCTCATCAATAGCAATATGTTCTTTTTCCCTTCTATAATACCTGTCCTTTTATAACTACTCTGCAACCTGCTGCGTGGCTGCTTTGTCTGACATTGTGGGCTTATAGGCCATAGTGGACTTCTGATCAGTTACACACATACACACACAAACACACACATGAGGAGACAGCGGTGTGACACGAAGCCAAAATAGATTCTTCTGCTTTCACAGCAAACCTGTTGTTTCTGAATCCAGGCCTGAAACTAAACTGCTGTGCTATTCACAACAGCATTTAAACACGATAATCTGATAATCAGCGGCTTCATTTATGGTTTCTAATGAGATAACTGACACACCTGCGCACACACACACACACACACACACACACACACACACCACCCTGTCTCTATCTAAAGTCTACATCCTTTCTCAGGAACATTATGTCAAATCAGCGAGCTTTCAGGTATTTGCTAAAAAATATAAAAACATCTTAAGAAAACCCAAATAATCTCCATCCTTTTTACCACAAGTCTGTTGCAGAATTAGATTATTACTCTTTATCTGTCTGCTGTGTGTGTGTGTGTGTGTGTGTGTGTGTGTGTGTGTGTGTGTGTGAGAGAGAGTTCATTGTTAAATGGCAGTGTCATGTTGACAAACGAGTTGGTTGAATTAAATTCTCCCTCATCAATAACAAGAGGGGGCCAATCAATACCAGCTTACAATTATATCACCACCTTCCCCTCCGCTACCACTGTAAGCACACACACATCGACACACACACACACACACACACACACACCAAGAGATAGCGAATGAAAGGCAAGAATAATTACCCTGCTGTAACATGGGGCTTAATAAACACTATAAAAGATTCACAAACACACAAAACACACACACAAACCGAAGCAAAGAGAATTATTACTTCAGCGTTACATGGATTATTATAACCACACAGTTAGACACACACACTTGCACACACATAAGCAGAGGGAATCATTCATGAAACACTGACTAATAAACACACACACCTCTGAACACACATTAGTTTTAGCTTCTGACATTTTATCTATTTTCAGCAGCTGTCTCTCTCTCCATCTCTCTCATGCTCTATCTATGTCTCTCTGCCTTTCCTCTCGCAGCCTGACTAAGTAATCAATGCTGACAGATTGTCAATAGGCCGGTCTGGGCCCTGCCAATACCTCTCCTACATATCCATTATTCCTCTTAAGGCCGCAGAGGACAAACACAGAAAAGAGTAAAACACGATGCTGTCGATACGCCACCTTGATACGATCATTGAGGCAGATCAATGCTCTTGCTTACAGCTCATGAGCTCGGCTCGACCTCGAGCGTGCTGGAAATCAGAGTTAGTGTGAAAATCCGTTTGTGAATACCCCCCCCCCCACTGGATGTCTTCCCCTGTTCTTATCTTCATAGGCTGGGGATTTTTTCATGTATATTCTCTTTTATTCCACGCATAATTTTATTCCAACTTTGAAGATATTTTTCCTCCTGTGAATTTCCCAGTGTTGATATTTCACACATGTTCTGCATCCTATTTCATCCTGGATTGGTGGTAATGGATTTAAGATGTAAAACGCAGGACAGCACAGAAGTGAAGGGGAGGGGAGGGTTTGCAATATCGACTTTTTGCTGTCATTTCTGCTATCAGGTTCACACACGATCCTGTATACGCACCTGCACACACATATACACACACACAAACAGAAACAAATTTATGTATACGCTTAGCAGCAGACACATGCAAACACACCATAGCATGCAGAAAAGCATGGATCACAAGATATTCACGTACATGCAATGACACCGTAATATGCATGAATGCACTGAAGTGCACGCGCA
Organism: Rachycentron canadum; assembly: GCA_038496675.1. Classification (NCBI taxonomy): domain Eukaryota; kingdom Metazoa; phylum Chordata; class Actinopteri; order Carangiformes; family Rachycentridae; genus Rachycentron; species Rachycentron canadum. The sequence goes on along the minus strand of CM076663.1, from coordinate 4,186,858 downwards.
CTGGTTCCTGTGCACAGAGAAGCCCAAACAGCTTAGCTTAGCACAAATGCAGCATCAAGGCTTGAGGTAATGCCAATGACATGGATGGAGCTTTCCAGCCCGTGCGCCTGGAGTGTGTAGATGCGTGTGTGTTCATGTGTGTGTCCGTTGCAGACGTTGGGGGGAGATGAGAGCCTTAAACACTGAGAGGATCATACCCGGCTCTCCTGGACACCATGGAATACGATCAAGAGGAATGCTGTGTGTGTGCACAAGAATAATACTAAGACATAAAGTGGCTGCAAAAAATACTACAAAAATAAGAAAAAGGTGTTTTAAACGCCATCCAACACAGAATATTCTGGTGCTGAAGTAGCAGGTCACACACTTTCAGTTATTATACTCACACATTTAATTAATTTCCGAAGCAACAGCATCAAGACTTTCCTATAAAATATATTTTATAAGTAAAATTAATATAAAAATCAGGCTGTCTGAGCCAGACATTTATCAGTCCATTTTTGAAACCCAGACACACATTAATCTCTTGTTGTGTTGACGTCTCTTTGCCTTAATGTATCCTTGAGCCTCTTACCCTGACCTTAACCATCACAACTAACTGTTCACCTAAAGCTGAGTTTAACCATAACCCTCAAACCAAACCCTCAAACAGACATTGAAGCTGCAAACACCAGCCAAAATCAAAATAGCAGAAGTGTCCTCACAATGCTGGTTTCTGAAATTTGTCCACGCAACCATGGAAAGACACACACACACACACACACACACACACACACACACACACACACACACACACACACACACACACACACACACACACACACACACACACACACACTTCACCTCTGAGATGTACAATTTATTCACACAAACCTTATAATCCCCTTTTTTTTGTTCTACATAAACACCATCGACCAAACTCTTAAATATCTTTTTGCTCCCTACATCTCTCTCCATCTTTCACTCACTCGCTCACTCACACATACAAATATACCCAGACACGCACACACATGTTCATGCTCGGCCTGCGTGGTGTTCGTGGAGAGAAAGAGAGACAGACACATCGAGAGAGAGAGAGAGAGAGAGTGTGTGTGTGTGTGTGTGTGTGTGGGCAGATTTAGAAGCGGGGATCAATGAGAAATGTAGAAATCAATGCACTTAGCAGTGGGAAATCAATGGGGCCTAATCGGGATGCCAATGGCACAAGTCAAAACAATTAAGAAGGAAGAAAAATGTTTAACAACCCTCACCCCCAATCCCCCCACCCCAACCTCAACCCCACCCCACCCCAGTGCTTACACAGAGGCTGAGAGATGGAGGTAGCAGAGGGAAGAAAGGAAAAAGAGAGCGCAGAAATAATAGAAAGGATGTTGTGGATGTGGAGCGGAAGATAACAGTGATGATTGGATGTGAATTAAATACACTTCAACTGCATGAGGAGTTTTGGGTTTGAATCCAGGTTGTCAGCTCAGATTACTCCTTTCAGCATCACATTCAAGACCAGGTCACTCACAAGAGGGAGAGAGGACTTATGGGGCAAATAAAAAAGGAGTAAAATTCAGATGAAGACAAATACAGCGAGACAAATGTACAGGTGCAGCACATGCACGTTCAGAGACGGAGGGGTTGCTGAAACCTGAAGTGGTTGGTCAAAACGAGTTTACCAAAAGATTTAAACAATCAGTAACGATAAGATGAAATACATGTATTTCAATCAAATCTGGCTCCTGAAGGTTGAGTGTAGCTTTGCATTCAGAATGAGATTCACTTTGTCAAACATCAATCCATTTTTTTGTGCTAAACACAATTTGCTACGTACACCAGATGACCCTGAGGCATTTTCAGGCCGAGTGGAAGCATGGACCCTTCTTCATTTCACCCTTGATCATCAGTAAGACCTTAAGAAACTTGGAACCACAAGGACTCTCTCTGGCTGGCAGAGAGAACAGCCAACTCTTTTGAGGCAGTACATGGTCACGCTCTGATTAACCCAGCTGAACTATTATCAGCCCAAAGCAGGGACACAATCCTCACCAGTCACCAAACCAAACACTCTCTCCAGGTGTTTGGCTGAGTTGCTGCAAGTTCTGACAAGTCCTCTGACTCTAGTGGTCCCTCCAAACGCCTGTGTGCTGATTCAAGAGCTCTCTGAGACGACCAAACTCAAACAGGAGTCCCTTCAGTTTGACTGCTTCCTCCTCTGCTGGTGTCCAACAGCAGGTTTTGGGGTTGACTGACAATTTTGAACACAGTTAGGGATCATTAGTATTCCCACACTCATCAATCTGGTCTGGTCTTTCCTTCTGGGCAACTCTGGAGTCAGTTGAGAGTCGGCCTTTCATTGCCACCTGATGCAACACATTTAAACACTACACCTCGCCTGGACACCACCCATGTGGTAGTGATGCCAGGTTACCTCTTGGGGCTAAGTCTGATCAGACCACCTGAGACCAGTTCAGAGCCTACAAGGAGCTCCAGACCTCAAGAACAGGGCACGGGGAGTCTGTCACATATTATCCAAATCAAATATACAGTGCAAAGTGCCTCTTTAACCTAATATTCTATGTTTTGGCTGTGAAAGCCTTTTGATTTTCACATTCACAAAGAACAGCAGCCAGGATCTTGAATTCTTATGACTGACATTAAATTCAAATAATGGCAAGATGTAATTTTCTCCTCTGTGAAACATTAACCATCTCAATCCACTGTAACCAACAATTTAAGGAACTGAAACTACAAATGTTTGGCAGCCACTTTTCAAGTCTGCAAAAGGGTGAAGGTTTTTGACACCCAGAAGATTTTGGGTGGAGTATCACTTTAATGAGCTGACGGAGATGAAAGGATATGAAAGTATTGGCAGTGGGGCAGAGCAGGTGAGGAGGGAGCGGGAGCAAGGGAGGCAGTTTTGTTAGATGCCTCCTGCAACTCATAAAATCTGTCAATAAAAGTATTTCTCTCTAAAAAATGACTGATGGAGATGACACTACAACATGACACAAATATACCCAATGGCACACTTGGAAAGAGAGAGGGTGGACGGGTAGCAAGAGGAGAGCCATACAAACATAGAGGGGAACTATCTAAAGGTATGATCAGGCTGCATGCCATAGGACTGTGCCTGGGTTTAATGTGTGTGTGCGTGCGTGTGTATTATGGGGAGGTGGTGGTGGGGTTGATCTGGGGCCAATCAATAGCAGCAGGCTCTCTTACGACCCCTGAGTTCCTCCTGGCTTGGCTGGCAGGCTGGAAATCAATGGGCTGGGCCAATAATTCAAGATGGTGTGTGGATTAGTGAACTGTCAACTAATCAGAGAGTTACTGAATCTGACACCACAGCTATTAACCTATCGATATGACACTTGGCACTGACACACACTCACACACGTGGATATGTATTGATGAACACGCACACGGAAACATGTATGTGAAGGCCTGCAGGCGGCTCGCACGCCTCCACACACGTGGACTGACACAGAACCATTGCAGATTGCACACACGCACGCATTCACGTTAACTTTGTGGATATGCACATTCAAAGACAGACACGGTTGTGGTAAAACAATCTGGGTTAACAGACACTAAAACGAGCCAAAATCAATCTATCACCAAAATGATCCTCCCCTAATTATTTAGCATTTATAACCAGTACAGGAACATTTTGTAACACTTTAATATAGTTGTAAGCAGATTTAAGTGTTCATTAATGTACTGTAACTACAACGCCTCCTGTAGATACACTAAGTGGAGGCTGGTGTATAACAGATAATGGATGATGATTAAGTAAAACACAGCTGTAATAATATAAAAAATGTCTTAAAAGGATAAGTTATATCCTCTGACATATAATGTAAAATAATAATATTGTATATTTTACTTTGATAATGTACAATAATATTGCATATTATGTTTAATTTTGAAAGAGCGAGCTTGCTGTTAATTGCCTGTATAAATAAAGGTTTGAATAAATGAGTAAACACTTAAAATATCCTTATGTCTTTGTTATTATGCACCATTTATTAAATGTTTTTAATGCTTATGAATACAATAAAAAAATGACAACAAAGAAATGGACTTAAACTAAGGTGTTAGGTCATATATGTGCAGACAGAAAACAACAGCATATAAGAAAATATGCTAAATCTGCATTACTTTTATAAGAAAAATATTTTCTCTCATTCAAAAAAGATGATAACTCATAGTAATGAGAAAAGGCTCAGAACTAACAGCTAAGATGCAATTATGAAGTCTAACTTTTTGTTGAACTGTAATTCTGAAGAAACACAACATTTGTCCTGCTTCAAACACCATCCTTGAATAAAAACATACTTCAAATGTAGCTTCATTCAGAACAGACAGAACAAGCACTGACCCCTATTCAGTTGTCACAGTTCATTTAAGAATCATTTGAAACAGCCATCAGTCAGTTTCATTACATGTATTATGTGAGCGCTGCCACTTTGACCCTTGACCTTCACACTACTAATGGCTCTAAAATTTGGTGAACCAGAAATTTCGGTGTATTTCACACTTATAGGCCTTGTACGTCCCCGTACCTCAATTGTGCTATAAGTGTTGCTTGAGCTTTAAAGTTAACAAGCAGTGAAATTTCCTCACTGTGGGACAAATAAATGGGATTGATATTAACATAAGCTGTGATTTCATGAAATGGTACTGTGCCTGGTGTGGTAACACTTTTCTAACAGTTCAATGCAGCATAAATTTAAGTCCTGAACATTTCTGCCACGTTAAAAAGGAGAGTAATCTCTACATAAAAACCAGGGTGAACTGAGCTTAGGTGGCTCTACCCTGAACTACACCTCCGCTTTTATCCACAATTCATATCAGGATTCCTCGGTGCTTCGTTAATATGTAGACTCTCTGATCTTTTCATATTCTCATGTTCCTCGAGTGTGGAACTACAGGCTTATATTGTGTCAAGGGTGCTGGTTCATTTTACATTATTCGCCTCTATTCTTCTGTCCTTTTCTACTTTTTCTGGGGAGCAAAAGGAGATTATTTTGGGGGGTAATTCCATTGAAACTGCTCTGAAATAACTTGACTTGGCATGTGCCTATACAAGGCTCCACAAAAGGCTCCAGGAATACTATTCAGTAATGGGGTAAAGCAAGAGAAGAAGCAGGACAAAAAGCCTGTGTGTGTGTGGTGTGTGTCTGTGTGTGTGTGTGACAAGAGCAACAGAAATGAGGGAGAAGAGAGAGAACAAAATCACCTGAGAGAAAATAAGACAGCTTGGGGCACGGAAAAAAAGGATGAATGAGCAGCAAAGAAACTAGTGGAAAATAATCAAGTGTTGAGAAGAAGGGTGGGAACACTAGTTTGATATCCTACAAAAATAAGGCATACCACGAATGAAGAGGAAAGAATAAGAATAATTTTAAACTACTGATTAATAATAATCCTCTCACCATTAAGTTTAAGGTCATTTTAAGATTTGGGTGAATTATACTAATCTTCTATTTGCAGATTCTGCAATTTTTCTTACTTATGTGTATAATAATATGTATAATTATGAATGTTTTCCAAGAGAATTGTCTACAAAGAGGAGAGGAGGAGAGAGAAAACAAAACAGACTACAGTGTCAGTAGGTGTAGACGCGACAGTCTTGGGTGAAGACAGGCTGCTCCACGCTGATGTCTGACGATAAGAGCTGCAGAGAGAAAGACAGAGAGAGTCCAGGGCTAAAGGAAAGAGGAATGGAGGCAGGTTACAGCATTATAGTCGCCAAGAGAAAGGCAAGGGTGGGTGAGTGGGTGGGTGGGGAGGGGTAGGTACAGGGGCCTCCCACACACCCACTCCGGATTAGGAAACATATGCAGTGGAGCAGCGAGGGATTAGGGGGTGAACGAGAGCTGGAAGAAGGAAAAGAATGTTTTTTGGGGAGGAGAGGAGGGGTGACGGGGAGGGATGGAAACACAAGTGCTCGGCCAGGCGTATTTCCACCCCGCTTTCATCCTCCATCCCCTCCTCTGCTTTCCTCCTCCTCCACCCACCTACTCACCTTCATCTTTCAACCTCTGGGATGACGAGATTGGTGTGCAAGGACTCTGAGAGACATGGGAGGACGCTGCTTTCTGGCACTATCCTTTGATTGTAGTTATTTGCTGCAAATACAAGTAAGAGTAAAAAACATTGTAAAAAATGTCAGAATAAGTGAAAACCTTGAACTTAATTCCTTTTTCCTCCCTTACAGCATGACCATTGACATGGCGTTGATCTGCGTGCTTAGAGTTTTCACTCACAGAAAAAGAGGGAATGGAAAGAATTTTGATTTTGACAGACTAAATAAAAGATGAGTTTAAAAATCACTCACTTGTTCACTACTCTGCAGGTTGCTCCGCGGTGAGCAGGAAGCTGAGATCTCACACACTTACAAATCTTTTTTGCGTGATAACTGACCAGCATAGAGTCACATGACATGACAATTTTTGCCTCTATAAAATGTGAAGAATTGTTCGCAGACAGTAGGACAGAACATGTCTTGAGCAATACGTTTTTATTCTAAAAAGGCATGAACTTTAAATAAAGAATTCAGACATTAAAATGGTGGACTGTACAGCAGTGTCTGTGAGCTTAGAAAGACGCTTAAATGATGAGTTAAATGTGAGCCACCCACGGAAAGGACGATGTCAAAATAAGTAAAACATGCCCAACCTAACAGTTTATACTACAACAGACATGTACTTTAATTTAATTAATGTACTTAGATTAGAATCAAAGTAAAGCAGTTTTCTGATGATGACCACAACTGTCTGGGAAACAATCTGAATCTTCATGGCTAAAATAAGCTAAAAATCAAGTCAATTTAACTTGATACCTGAATTATTTCTTAGTTTTTTAAATGACTTTTTAAATGTTTTACACCTACATGTACAACTTCCCTTTGGTGCTAATTAGGTCAAATCTACATGCATTTAAGGGTAAATTTATAGAAGAGAAAAACAATAAATATTAAAAACCTAACATTTTTTGTAAACCACCATGCAACCTATTGGGGTTATTTTGCTTTAAATGCACTATTTACTATAATCTGATTATTCACGAAAGCTGATTTGTGCTTCAACATAGTAAATGATCTTCGACCACCAATATCTGAAGAAATATATCTTTAAAAATTATAGTGGACATTCAATGTCTTTGAAAATCACTTCCAGTGATACTGCAAAATTTGAATCTTAAGGTCATCTTTTTGGAGTTAGTATGTCAACGCACATAACTCCTCCTTCACAGTCAAAAATGTTTTCTGCACGTTGAAGAACTCGCTGCGTCTGGCAACAACATGTGTGTGAGGATGTTCACTTGAATGTACGCTGTTTTTAGCAGTAACAGTCTATAAGCCTGTGTGTGTGTGTGTGTGTGTGTGAGCTGATGCTTGCGTGTGTTTTATGCCTGAATGTGTATTTCTGTAACACTGTGTGTGCCTGCACGTGTGTTTGCGGTGCTACAGGGGGTCACGAGTCAAGGTCAGGTGATAATTCGCCTGAAAGCCACAGAGGGATGAAGGGATGGAGGAACAGTCAAGCAGAAGGAGGGAGGAAAAAGTAAAGGAGTGAAATGATGGCAAAGTGAAACAGAGAAAGAACAGGAGGCTATTCACCGAGGAAGAGGAAAATCTGTAACTACAACTATCCACCAATCTGTCATTGTTCTCTTCTGTCCAGTTTCCCTCAGCTTGTCTTTTGTTTGGTCTTTGTAATTTTTCTCCCTTTCTCATTTCATCCACTTTTTGTCTTTTTCACATCTCTTGCTCTCAGTGGTTTGGAGATGAAAAAAAGCCAGTCTTAACAGGACAGTGTGTGATTATAAGATCACATTTGGTACAAAAATGTGAACTTATGCACTATTAACACACACTAAACTACAGTTTCCTTGAATCAAAATCAATATCTTTAATCCCCACCTGATGTCCTCTATCTTTTGCTACTCCCACACACACCATTTTTTTTTTTTTTTTTTTTTATTAAAAGCATTGACGTAATATTTCACTTGTGCTTTTCACCTTGTCTTGCACAAAATTTTTCCTTCCTCCATAAATGTCTCCCTCTTTCTACCCTCACACACACACACACAGACACACACACAGACACACACACACTCGTGGCCCCGAGAGGTCAACCTTGGGTGGATGAGGTCAGGCGTCTGGGATGAAGTTGACCTTTGACCAGCAGGGCGTGATCTCACGCTTGCATCCTAACCAGCTGGACAATGAGCCAACCATCCAAACATCACTGTGTCTGTTCATGTGTGTGTGCTTGGAGAAGTGTATAGTCACATGTGCGTCTGTGTACCTATATTTTTTTTCTATTTGTGTGTGTTTCAGTGGTGTGTGTGCTTTAATGTTGGTAAATGTGTGTTTTAATGTATGTAGTTGACTGTGTGTTTGTCTATACTAATAAATTGGATTTACCTCTTCGGTTTCAGAGGGACAGGGTCTTGTTGCTTGTTACTGCCGTCGAATAACAAAACAATATTGATCAGGCCGAGGTCATCCACTGTCGAATCCTGTCTTTAGTCTTTCCTACAAAAGCTCATCACTTCCTGTCTTCTTCCGTAGTCGAGGTTAATATCTCATTAACGGCGATTATCTCCACACCAGTCGCCACGGCAACACCATCGGGACATGAGCTGACAATTCCCCGTAGCCTGCATCCTGTGGATCAGACAGGCAATGGCCAGATTATTGGAAATCAATCTGAGCAAGTTACTGTTTCCCTGACCTCCCAAGCTTCATTTCCACTATTTATTGAGGAACGCTGGTCAAATGTCGACTATTGTAGGGTTTACACAGATGTCAATACATGCAATAACGAGAATCGATATGCAATGGCTATTATGATTGTGGTTAATCATTTTGAGGTTCATAAATCAGACATTAGCTGGAAGCTATATGATGTCAAAAAAAAGAGTTAGTCATACGGACTGTTTGAAATGATTTTAGATTTATAATTATCTGTCCTGTGGTTATTGTTTCCTTGTTGCTTATTGCAACATTTTAAATACAGTCAAATGTCAAGCAGAAATTAAAAATATACTCATAGATGTTACCAGTAAATTTGGAATTAATTCATTTGAGGCTACCAGGTTTCACAGAGCTGACCGTGAAGCACGGGGGTGGCAGCAGTTCTCTATATAAGGGGCTTTTTTCTTCCTTATCAGTCACTGGACAGCCCTGATCCTTATTTTCCACGGAGAAACGGATGAGCTATTATTAAGAAGCCTGCCAACAAACAACTTTACTGTTGCAATATTTTCATGATTACACAACTCTTTCATTGATAATATGATTTTCCTATGAATTCCACTTACATATTGTTGAAAGTGGACAACTTTGGGGGCCGTGTAACTTACATGCCACGTAACCTACGTCATATACCAAAATGATATGTATTCGATGACACAGTTCAAATCAAACAATAATTAAGAATAAATTGTATAGTCCTGAAAACACACACACACACACACACACACACACACACACACACACAGTAAAGCTGTTATATCCCGTAGCTGAGACAAACTGTAGGCTGGTAAATAATGCTACTTCTATTTAATCTTACAGTAGCAAGGTGCATTAAACAACAGTGTATATATATATAGTTTTAATTCAGAAGTTAGCTACATATTTAAACTTATTTCATAATGACTGGGTTTGTTTGTGACTCAATTAGCGTCATTTTTATATTCAGGTCCACAATTGACCTGGAGAACTTCACTAGTTTAGCTTATTAGGCGGAAAATTAGCATTTCTAATAATTACAATTTTCTTAACAATAACAAAGTATGGATTTTACATAACTTTGGGTTTGAACAGCCTCAAACTGATTTGCTCCATCCCAGTATGAGTCAGCTGTTTACAGTGATATCGACTAGCATAGCTAAGTTGTTTTAGCCGACGTCGTTTAAACAACGTGGCCCAAACACGCGCTGCTCTGTTACTTACACGCTGCGTATTTTTTGACACGTATGAGAAAACCGAATCCAATTAAAAAAAACAAAAAAACCCCCCGCATTTTTGTTCCCGACTTTGGCCGCATTTCCGGGTCACTTTGCGCTAAAAGTGGTCCGGTAGCTAACGCCGCCCCCGAGATATTGATCGCGCCTGCGCGTCGCTTAGCAACAACACGTGTCGCGCCACGGTTCCAGAACGATGACGTCCCGTTCGGTGCTGCCGTAAACCGGATGATGACGTCCACACCAACAGGAAGTAAAAACCACGCTGTACGTAACTAGTTCAGTCTGAAGACAGTGAGTTATCACCACTTACCCGTAATTAAAAAGGACTCGGCTCCGTCTGGTGCTTGCAGCGTGCTGATGAGTTGCGGTTATGGCAGAGTGGCCGGCTGACCTTTGACCCGGGGGTCAGGGCGCCGGGGTCTGGCTCCCGGGGCCACAGTAACAGACGCTCCCGCAAATTGCTGAAAAACCCGAGAGTCTGTAATAAAACCAAGCAGCCGCCGTCACCAAATATTCACATCACATCCTCTGTGACAATTATTAGGCTACTCTTTGTTTTCCTGTTTCCTTCAGAATATATCTACAATCATTCCTGTAAATTAGGCCATTTGAGGAGGTTGTGTTAAATAGTTTAGAAATAAGTAGTTTTATTAATAGTTAATAAAAGCTAATACATTATATAGATTTGCAGCATGTCCTTCTCCCTTTGTTTTCCGACATTAAACTAAATATGGAGGCCTTGGCTGTTTTTCACCAGATTCATAATTTCAGGAGTCAGACCAAGAACCAGGGAGTCCACTTTAGATAATAATCTCTTTCACTTGTTATATTAAAACAACAAAACGTTTACAATTTGAACGAGGAAGCGGTGGGAACGGTTGTGAACACCAAGGGACATGTGGCTCTCCAGATATTATTGTGATATTATTATTATTCATCAGTTCAAATGAAAGTCAAGCCGTCGGGGTTTGGGTGGAAAATCGATCGATGACAAACGGACATTTGAGAGCTTTGGTCATTTTCAGCCACAAAGAGGAAATATTCTTCTACTGATGTCTTTCTTAGTCTGAAACTTTATTCACAAAACAATATTAAAATCTATACTATGGGCCCGATGCATATTATTTAAATACATCTTCATTTATGCAAAAAAAAAAAAAGAAAGAAAAAAAGAAGAAGAAACTAAACAGGCCTTCCTGTTTCTCTTTTATACTCATATTTTTGATTTCGTTTTTGATAATTTATTCATACATTTGATTTCGTTTCATCTCATTTTGCTGCTTTGAATAAAATATTTTCCTCATAGATTATGAATATTTTTCAGTGACAAATAATCCAGGTTGGTTCAGTTCTTCCAGCGCGTCGGGACAGGCCATTTACATTTAATGCATAAATCAAAAGTTCACTAAAAGAAATTCAGAAATGTGCAGAGTGAACAGATACTGTGCAGTAGTGTTGTTATGAGGCGTCCATTATAAGTACTGATAGCAGAAAGTATGTCTTTTAGGTCGCGGTGGCTTATTTGCATATAAGCAAATATATTTAAATTCGTAAATTACACACGAAGCTTTCTGCAATTTCTTTAAATTTGACAAAGGTGTGCCGGATTTTAATAACCCAAACGAAAAACATTCACTCATTTAAATGAACATTTTAAAACACTTTCAATCATTTAAAACACACAGATTTAGAGAGAAAAGAAAACCAGCATCATTAGTTTTCTTTAATGTATCGAAAGACTTCAGAGAGCAGATGTGTTTGAATGAACTGTTTCTGATATTTGATCATTTTCTGATTTTTCTGATACATCAGTCAAACATGTGAAGAAAAGCTGCTGCTGGTTTCTGCATTGAGCCACTGATTCTACGATCAGACCAGAGTCAAAACTGTACATGATTATTAGATTATAAGTATATTGGAATAATTTAGGTTTTTATTTTCACTCTCACGCATAAAACAACTTGAGTGATCATCATGTGTAAAAGAGCTGGTTTCCAGCAGAATTCAAGGCCTGAGGTAAATTATAATGTTAAACGACCAAACAAAAAAACAAACAAACAAACAAAAAAAAACACACACATTTTCAATAATTTAGTTCTATTCTCACATTTGAAATTATTTTAACTAAATGAAAATTTGAGGCTGAATTTAACATGAGAATTAAGGGTTTGTAGAAAACAGGCGACTTGGTGGCTACAGGAAATGTGCGCACACACACACATGGCAATGAACTGATTTGTGCTTGAGCAATTTATCGATTGGGAATTATTGGTGTATTAGAGGGATCGATAGCTCATATAACGCGCGTGTCCCTCTCCACGCGGGGTTCAGATGGGCAGCGGATTGTGGACCACGTGTGTTTACCCACCGACTCAAGATCAGGGTGAAAATCCCATTGACCTGTGTGTGTGTGTGTGTGTGTGTGTGTGTGTGTGTGTGTTCACGTCCCTGACTGATAGGATTTCCATTAATTTACCTGCAGCCTCGGAGTTTTCGGAGGAAAACCACACATGTCACGGGAGGATCCCTGTCTGCGGGATGTGCCTCAGAGAAGAGTAAAGAGGGAGAGAAAAGGCTTTTGTTTGATGTCAATTGCTGTCAAGTGCGTGCGCGTGCGTGCGCGTGCATGTGTGTGCGTGTGTTGTAAAGAGATAGAGAAAGAAGAGAAACCTGGATCATAAAACAAACTGATATGGGAGCTCGTATAGAAAAATCTTATTTCTTTGCAGGAAAAAGGAAAGGACGAAGGGAAAGTCAGAGGACGTCACTCTCCTCGCGCCGGTGGCGGCAGGACGCGTCTCTTCCTCCTTTTAATTGATTTCTCATAATTAACTCAGTGTGTTCATCGATTTCCCTGCGACCGCCCAGCAACGCCTCGAGATCGGCCACCTCATTATTTTCACGTTAACCCGAATAATCCCGAATAAATAGGGAGCACATTCAATAACAATTAGACTCAGACAGCGCTAAATAATCCCGTTTCTTTAGGATGAACCAGGTTGCTCTGACATAAGAGGACAAAGTTGGTAAAAACATAAGAAAGGGAGGAAGGGAGCTGCAGTGATGACACCTGATAAACGCAGCATTTAAGAAAAAAAAAGAGTAGATTTAGGAAAATGAATAAATAACAGATCATCTGTTCTCAGTCTCCAAGCTGCTGTAATGATCCCCACCATTTACCCAATTGAGCTAATTAAATCCTGTTACACACCAGCTCAGCCAATTAAAAGACCACATCAGTCACTCTGACTCTGGCCACTGTGTAAAATGTCAAGCTGTAGCATCTCTCAGTCAGGTTCAGTAGCTTTGCAAGAGAGGAGGAGGAGGAGGAAGAGGAGGAAGAGGAGGAGGTCAAACAAGCCTGCAGGCAGCAGTCAGCTCCCACTCCTGCCTCCCTCCTCCTCCTCCTCCTCCTCCTCCTCCTGGTCCTCCTCCTGAAAAAATAACCAGCAAATTCTTGTCTTTTTTTTTTTTTTTTGTTTGACACGGGTTTGAAACATCTGAGGTTTCATGTCACTTTTTTCCTGCTGTGTCATTCATCGTGCGAATAAAGTTTTTACATAGAAACCTGGTTTGAATGTGACGGCGAGGTGGTTGAACATGAGCTTGTAAGTCCAGCTTTTTGTGCAGCTTTGGCTTGAAACAGGACCTGGGACCAGGGACCTGAAGCCTGATGAGAAAAAAAATCACTTCTTCTTTTATTTTCTTATCAATCAGTAAATCTTAGATGTCATTTATCCCAGGTTTGTACTTGTATGTGTATGGATTGTGTGAGATGAATACTTCAGATATGCTGTTAAATAATGTGTGATAGATAAATGAATCAAGTACAAACTCAAGCTGCTCTGGGGCTTTTAATAGTTAAAAAAATCTTCTGTTTATATAGTCAAATGGACAGGTTTATTGAATTAAAATGCAGTTTATTGAATAAAAACTCATATATGATAGAACCACACCAGGGAAAATATATGGTGCATGTACAATAACATGTACTGGACATACAGTACAATTTCCGTGGAGAAGAGAAGGGGGGGGATAGTTATATTATATATATATATATATATATATATATATATATATATATA